>CAMQGK010000194.1:745000-1345000 GCA_947000775.1 Pterois miles | reverse complement strand
TGGATATGGTGATTAATGCATTGTTATACTGTTATATATTTACTTAGTTGTTGTTTTATTCTGTACAGGTAACGTTGATGATTCCGGTGCAGTCAGTGCAGTAACGTTATCTGGTGCTGAACAGGCAGTGACCTCACGGCGCCATATTAAAATGCTCCCTCCTCTTTGCCTGTGAGATCGTAGCTTCGTTAGCAGCAGCTATCCGCCAGTCTGCTTTTCACATCCACAAGACTGACAGAGGGCGACGGCGTGATGGAAATTGACTCGCTTCAAGAGGCGCTCAGAGGTCACTTCAGCTCATTTCGATAGTTTTTGTGTTTATCGAGACCACGCGTTATATGTGTGCTTCCGCAGTTGTTATATTATAAAATACAAACGGGTTGTAGCTCGCAGGCTAATGACGCTAGCTAGCTGCTAACGCTAACAGTACAAGCGGCTTCACGGAAATGGTTAGCTGCCTGTCCAATTCATTAGCCAGGGAAGAAAGCTAACTAAAATATGATGCCTTTCTTTATCCATTATTCCGAACGTGTATGCGTTTGCCCTCAATATTTGACTTAACTGCCTTACAGATATTTTTAGCTGAAATGAAAAATTTGGCCAGTGTCACCGGCTATTGGTAGACTACAGTTTGCCGGCTACGCTTTTGCGGCTAACTGAACATGCTAGCTAGTGTGCTAAACTTGAGCTAGTTATGGCTAGCAAGTGACCTAGCTAGCTCGATAGCATCCACTAGCCCGCTACGTTATGTAAATAGCCAACGTTAATTAGACAAATGTGATCTTCTTCAGCCAAGGAAGCCCGCTAACAGGCTTCATATAGTTAGTTGGCTAAATTCAGGTAGCCCAAGCTTTATAGTCGAGTTATCAAACCTAAGGGTTTAGCTAGTTTAATTCAAAGCCTGTCCATCTCTGGCCAGACTAGTACACAATGTAATGTCGGTGTATGTTTGTGTTATCTCCACAGATTTCGATAAGAAAGCAAAGACGGAGGTATCTCCTCTTCTGGAACAGTTTCTATGTCATATTGCCAAGACTGGAGAGACCATGTAAGTGGACATAGCAGGCCGGATAAATTATACCGTCCTTACCGACGTTACAGCTAACAGTTAAAACTACATTTTTACTATAACTGTATTCATAACCTTTTTCATGTGAGGTTCTGGCACAATGATTATACATAATATATGTTTTCTTAGTTTATTGTGTATTTTAGATGTTGGTAACTATATCCATGTCTCCTCTTAATTAGCAAGTTACCATAGTCTATTTGACGTCCAACCATAGTATGCCTTTGTCCAATTTTGCCAGTTTTTCCTCTATATTATGTGTTATGTCAAATGTGTTGAGCCATATTTTGCTTACCATTTTCCTCTAGGGTTCAGTGGTCTCAATTTAAGAACTACTTCCTGTTTAAATTGGAGAAGGTGATGGATGACTTTAGAGCCTCTGCACCTGAGCAAAGAGGTCCTGCAAATCCCAATGTGGAGTCCATTCCATTTGAAGATATGAAGGAGAGGATCCTGAAGATTGTGAAGGGATACAATGGGTAGGTGACCAGCTAAAGCAGTACATTTCTGTATGGCAGTGCCAGACTGACTGTATGGATTGAGCAGCCAGATTGAGCTTGTCTGGTTCCCCATGACCAACGCACGTCATGAATAGGAGTCCTCTAGCTCACCCTGTCTGCTACACAGATATCTGTAGTCTACACCATAATAATTATGTGATAAAGACAATTTAGTATGCAGTACATTATATTAGCCTCATTTTATTTGAGTGTCTGAATTATTGGTGTGAAATTTGTGCCTTACATAATGTCCTCCAAAATTCCCACAGTGGAACTCATATTTCTATGATGCAATACGATGGCTCCAAACTTGTCGTTGATGATGCAAAATGATGATTCATCAGTGAAACAAATTTCAGTTTACTTAAGCTCACTGTAAACTATTTCCTAACACATTTTTCTCCTGCAGTGATTGTGACGTAACACAAGAAAGAGACCTGTGCTCACATCCATTTCAGTATAAGACATTTTGATACACAAACAACTTTGTCCCGACACAGTAACACTAAATATAATTTGGACCCAGCCCAACTCAGGTCCAGGGTTCAATCTCGGTCACTAGCAACAGAGCGGAGCTGTGACGCCTCTTACATCAGACAGACACTAACCACTAAAAGGAAGTTTCTAGTTTCAGATGCACAAGAATTACAACAAAGCAGTCATTGGCATTGAAAATCTTGCGTCTCAGGTTCTCTTCAACAATATGTGGATTAAAAAAGGAAAATCACATAAGTTAAAGCAAAATGACAATCTAAGACATAAAAAGTACAAGTTAAAATATAGGGTTGAAATAGAAACATAAATAAATATAAAACAGATCATGTAAATGTAACTTTGTCGTAGACAGTATTTCACATGGATAAACTGAACAGCAAATTTAATAATCAGATATATTTGTCTGGAGTTATTCTTTAAAACAAAAATGCCCAAATTCCCTGGTTCCAGCCTTTCCATCATGGGAATTTGCTGCTTTTCTTTTTGTTTTATATGATAGTAAACTGAATATCTCTGAGTTTTGCTACAGTATACTTTTTTATTTTTCCCTTTCTGGATGATGCACAACTTGCCTGCTGCTATGATTTCTCTCCTAAGCTCTCACTATCCTGAGTACTTAACAAATTAATCAAATTAAAGGATGGATCAGAATGTTAGGCCAAATTTCTATGGAAGACCACCTAAATGACACATTTTCTATTCTCTGTTGCTTTTTCCCCTTAATTTTAGAATTCCATTTACGATCCAGCGCTTGTGCGAGCTGCTCACAGAACCCAAGAGGAACTACACGGGAACAGATAAGTTTCTTCGGGGGGTGGAGAAGGTACGTCCCAAGCAGTGTGGCTGTGTTTTCCCTTAAGCTGTCACCTGTTTTCACTCATTCAGGGATTGTTGCTTCCCTTTAGAATGTAATGGTGGTAAGCTGCGTTCACCCAACCTCAGAGTAAGTGTCTTGTCCAAATTAAACACTTTTTTTTATAAACTGAATATAAAGTTGTTGGAATTGTATTTTAAGAGTTTTGTTTTTCTTCACTTGCTTGTACAGGAAAAATGGATGCAGTGCTGTCAACAGAATGAACGGAGTGATGCTTCCTGGGAACACATCTGCTTTTACAGAGAGGTTGTGTTGGGGACAGATTTTGTCCTTGATCCTAAAGATTACTCAAATTACAGCAAATAATATTTCACTGTTGTTAAAATGTTTTTTTTTTTCATTCCTTTTCTCTTTTTTTTTTTAATTTGTTTATAATTAGAAAAGTGAACGGTCCTGGTACTCCGCGGCCGCTGAACCGACCAAAGGTGTCGTTGGCCAACTCACTAGCAGCTAATGGCCTGCCAGACAGCACAGACAACAAAGACCTCTGCACAGAGCAAGAAGACGACAAAGACTCCAGGTATGTCATATGTATATGTGCAATGCACCAGTAAATCTATTCTCCATGTTCAACATAAACCCACTGGTATCCCATTTGTATCTCCTTTGTTTTGCCAGTGAGGTTTCAGCGTCGGGAGGTTCCCTGGGGAGCTCGGTGAAGAACAAACACCCAGAAGAGGCAGAAGAGGACATGGAAGCCGAGCAGCAGGAAGTGAAGAGACTTAAGTTCAGCAAGGATGAGGAGGACGAGGAAGATGAGGAGGACGAAGAGGAAGAGCAGGAGGTGGACACACTGAGGCCTTTACATGCCACCTGCCTCTCAAAAGAGGCAGAAGCCATGGTCCAGGAGGAAGAGGAAGAAGAGAAGGTTGGGTACAGCAAGGAGAATGAAGCCTCCAGCAGTGCTACTGCAGCTGAGGACCAAGGTAGGGTTTATTTTTGTTAACTGGTAGTTGGTTTGAATGTTATGCTTTTTGCGAGTAATCTGTGATTTCCCCCAGCACCGGGGCTAATGGCTAAGGTATGCCACTGATTTACATTATGATGTGTTCATGCTCTAAATTATAACGTTATAATGATATGGGCTAGAAACTTGAATATATCCAGTTGTTTGAAGGAGATGTTTTCACAGCAATATAGAATAGATATTAGAGAGGGAATTATGACCTGTTCAACTTCCACACACTCTAAGAAGCTTAGAAATACAATGTTTTATTTCTTAATCATTTGAATTATGTGTTTTATGCATATACAAAACAAAATAAAGGGATAAGGGATTTAGAAATTTTGACAGTTTACACTGACTGCAGGGTGGTTGAAATGATTTTTCATTACAGTGGTGAAAAAAACAGTCTGGAGCCTGACAAACAATCTGATTTGGCCAATATGGGTCATCAGCAATCAACAATCTGTATCAGCAGCGAAAAAATGTGATTGAGGCATCTCTAAAAGTTATATACTGTATATGCTCCTTTTCTTCTGCTGATCTGTGACTAAAAAACACAATACAGCGAGTTCTGTGATCCGTTGTATGAGCTGTACATGCTACACTTTCTTAAAAAACACTGAGTACACTCAGGAAAGTAATGTAAAACTGGAGCATAACTGCCATTGCTTGGCTTTGGCTGCATATTACACTCATCTGCCGGTTTATTAGGTACGTTATACTTACAGTTGTTTCTGTTATTCTGATGTGGAAAGGCTAAAAAGCAGAAACACTTCTGTATATGGCAATATGATTCAACAGCACCATAAACTGCAGCCTCAAATGATCATAAAGTTGATTCAACAAAACAAAAACTGAACATTATAACCTTCATGAAGGTCAAATCTATTGCTGGTTGGAGTAGGTGTACCTTTATAAACTAGTGGTGAAAATAAGAAACCTGTATGTCAGGTTTGTTTTTTGTTTTTTGTTGGGTTTTTTTTTTTACACCATCTCATCTGAAAATCAGATCTGCATATTTAGATTTCTGATTATTTCCCCGGTTCATAAACATGCACCTTAACTTTCCCACGGGAGATCCGCTGAAGGCACTGGTGCTTGAGCGACATTACTTGTGGTTGTTTGCAGTGAGTTATAAAGAAAATGTGATGCGCCACCATGCCATCATGTGACAGAGTGCCAAGAGATATGTCGGCGATGACGGTTCATTACCAGTTGGGTTGAAAACTTGTTTTTAAATGAACCTTTGTCAGTCAGTGCTGACTGTAGACATGTTACGTGTGGTCTCCCTATGTTTTTATCTCTATGTTCTTTTTGTGTACAAAGGTTTGCAGTTGGCACATTTTCCATGAGCAGCTTGTTTCAAACTAACGTAATAATTTCTCCCATGTCGTCCTGCATTGTTATATTGACTGCATGAGCACTCAGGTGTCTCTATAGGCAGTCCAGTGGTTGTGTGGTTGCCAGAGTTCTGACTAAAACGATTACAGAATTACAGCTATTCCTTTGGTGTGAATCCGTGGATGAATTGTGACTTTATGATATTTTCCAATTGTTGTGATGACGTCGTCCCACAAGGACAAAAGTGTTTGGTTGTAGCTCTGTCACTTAGTATTTGGCTCACTTAGCTGCAGTTTAGGATAGGCTTATTCCAACCAGCGCTTTCAGTGTTTAACATGCAGCTTCCTGCTAAACTTCAGTGCATTTGCTCTGTCAGAACAAGCACAAGTTCAGCTGTGACTGTGGTTTTCTCCTATTGTGGGAAATTGTTCAGCAAAGATGTTCATAATACCCAGTCTTTCTCATAGGTGTCTATGAAGTTAGCTGTGCCAAGTTTGGGAATTTTTTTGAAGTGGGGTTGTAAATACTCCCGTGTTCTGCAAAGTAAAATTCATATTTTTGTGTATGGAGTCTTGTGGCTTTGTAGAGAGCGATATAGCGGCTTCAGTTCCCCATCGAAAAGGGTTGTCTGATGGCAAGGCAACGTGGCTGTGGATGGGAGCAGCAGAAAAACAGATTTTAGCCACCTAAAAATAATCAATTTCAAGTTTAAGTGTACGCTATATTTAGAATACTTTGGCTTTGCCTCGCCATTTGACAGCCCTTTCCAGTAAGGGACTGAAGCTGTTATATTGCTGTCTTCAAAGCCACTAGACCAGACTTCATTCACAAAAACAGTCAGTTAACCTTGGAGGTTGCTGGTCTACCGCTGCATCGATCGGTTTGTTTGATATTGTGTGACTGTTACAGACTAATGTGGATTCCTCAGCAGTCCATTGCTTAGCTTCCTTGTTGGTACTCCTGTCTCCTTCTCCAAAATGGGAGCATGCTGACCACCACCTGACTGTATGTAATGTTAATACACTGACCATAACAGTGTATACAGTATGTCCTGTATATGTGGCAGCATCATCATGCAGAGACCTACATCAGGAAACGTACATACTCTGACCAAAATTTTTGTTTGTATTTGAATACATAAGAAACACCACTGGGAAGCTACAGAATAATATAAAAACAAAAAAATAACTATTAATAATGGTAGTAGTCCTGCCATTAGCTTCTCTGCAATAATGAAAGAAATTTTGTCTGACAAGTAAACACCTGTCCATTCACCATTCACCTGTCTTAAATTGCCTTGACAGATATGGGTCGTTTCAGCCTAAACAGCATTAAAACATAAAACTCAGTGGTGTTTTTAATGTCTTTTTCATCACAGAACCAACGAGCAGCACGCAGGCCGAGGTGTGTGCGGGCTCCGGTCCAGAGGCTGAGCAGGCCGAGAGGGAGGTGCCATGCGGCTCCCAGGAGGAGGGCAATGACATGGATCAGACAGAACAGCAGGCACCTGCAGGCATCCTGGAGAGCCCCGAGACCAGCAGGGACAGTGAGGAGAGCAACGGTGACCCAGTCAGCAGCAGCAGCAGCAGTAGCAGCAGCAGAGCAGTGGTAGCAGCTGTAGCATAGAGGAGAGTGCAGAAGCAGCCAGAGAAGACGCAGCTCTCGCTCCCTCCAGCAGTACGACTGAACCTCCTACAGAGGGCGCCATGGAAAGTGCCACCTTGAACACTGGGACCACTGAGGAGCCCATGGAGCAGGACTAGACTGAAGGCCCCCCTGCAGCCATGTGTGACCATAAACCAGCTTGTCCTTGAATCCAGCTTGACTGTCAGTGGGAATGAGGATAACTACACCTCAAGACGGACACCTCGTCCTGCTTTTGGACACTCCTCCAAAATGGCTACCTGGCATTGATGTGGGCATACAAATAAATTTTCATTTGATTTTTTTTTTTTCCTTTTTAACTGGAATATTTTATTGAGCTCCTTATCCTCTGGTTTTAAGTTTCCCCTAAAAGGGGTCGGTTTCAGCAGCCTTAAATTCATGGCTGGATGTGTTTTTTGTGTTCAGTCAGGTTGTTTGGATGCTGAAGTGGGCTGGTTCTTTTCTACCACTCACACCAACCATATGGACATCGTGACAGGATTGGTAGTCTACGTTTTGCACCCTTTAAGCCCAGTGTACCACACTACCAGGGTCAGAACACAGCCATACCAGCCCCTCATTATTTCTGAAATTTTTCAAGATATGAGCTACCGTCACCATTTCTGTTCCTGACTGAGTCAAGCAATGACCTGAATGAAACACCCCACCGCCACTGTATTGTTGCTCCACCAAGCTATTGAGAACATGAATTGTTTTAAATTTTATCCATCCTTATGAGATGGGAGACTATTTTTCATTGTGTCCTTATATTATTTTAACCATCTATATATATTTTTTTTGCAATGATACACTACCAGTCCCACTAACAATACAATGACATGCTACCTTGTTGAGGTGTCTTCTGTAAAATTATATATTTTGGATGCATAAAACCATAATTTATATGATCATTTCAATTCAATTAGTTATTTTGGAGTATGTTTTTTGTTTTGTCTGCCAGTTGTAGTTTACAAAACCAGCTGTAAGTACAAAGATGACTTCTGCTTTCTTTGTATTGTGATGTCACCATGTTGTTTCACCGACCGATGTCCAGAGCAGTTTCTGGTTCCAGTTCTACACCTGTTTTCTGCAGCTGTACTTTTTGATATTTAGAATTTTAAATTTCTGTAAAGTAGATTTTTGTAGATTGTAATACAGTATGTGTTCACTGCCTTTGTGAAACCATATATAATTGTATAATTTCTGTGTATACTCTGAATGCTTTTGCTTTCAGTGCGGTATTCAGAAACAGCAATAAATGTTAACATTTTTATGCGTGGTGGTCTTGATTACTTTCACACAGCATCACGTTTATTCTGTTAAACTGTGTGCCTTAACCGGTGTAATATAGGCTAAGCTGGCTCACTGAAATGGGACAAATTAACGGAGCAGACTCCTTAATGTCATTGGTTACACCTGTGCTTTTCCTGTTATGACAAATCAAAATGTTTTAGCCATTTACAGTAACTCCTACACCCGTCTTGTTTTGGAACTACTTACCTTTTTTTCCACTACTATTATGGAAATGAACCTGCAACACAAACATCTGCTGTGTCCCAGTGCTACGCTGCATATTATTTGCCTACAGTATGTACCAGTGTGCTACTTGTGCTGTATTAATACATATTTGATGCAGTAACAAACCCCAAACTGCAGCGTCAGAGCACCTCTGCCAGTTAAATCTTAAAGCGAGGTGTTTTTTAAAGAATGTCAGTGCTTTGTTTTCTAACAGTGTTTTCGGTCAGTCTCACCATCTACAAAGCTGTTGCTATCTATTTGTATTGTCTTTTGCATTGTGGGACAGTAAAGTACATCATCATTTGGCACACTCAAAAATCAAATGTTTCGTCATATGCAGTGTTAATTTTGATGATGAAAACTATAATGAAATGTGTTCGTCAACCACTTTTTTTCTATGAATAAGATGAGACATTATTAAACGCTAATGGTGATATGTAACATGCAATATTGATGAAAAAACATGAGAATAAAATGTTGTAGAATATAAAAACTTTACCAAAAACTCCACTTTCAACACCTCCCAGCTTCTCTTCCCCTCTCTCAGTATGAGGCTTTTGGAGTATAGTTATTTAAATATATCCTCATATTAAAGCTTCTTGGTGGTGCAGTGGTTAACAGTGTCACCTCACAGCAAGAGGGTCGCAGGTTTGAATCCGACTTGGGGCCCTTCTGCTTGTGTCTGAGTTTGCATATTTTTTTTTCAGGTTCTCCAGCCCAAAGACATGCAGATTAGGCTGACTGATGACTCTAAATTGTGAATGGTTGTCTGTCTTTATGTGTCAGCCCTGCGATGGACTGGCGACCCGTCCAGGGTGAACCCCGCCTTCACCCAATGCCAGCTGGATCAGCTCCAGCCCCCACTGCGACCCCTAACAGGATAAGCGGTTGCAGATTGATGGATCCTTATATTATTAAATGTTAATAGTTAATTATATAGTATTTTAAAACAAAGGAAAAAAGTTTTTCTTTCAGGAGCATCGCGACTTGTTGGAGGGCAAAAGATCTTTTTGTGATAGTGAAAGAATACAGTGAAACAACAAAGGATGTGGTTTGCAGACATCCTCCGTATATGATTTCTACAAAAACCACACCAAAATCTATTTTCAGCACCTTCCACCTCCTCTTCCCTTTCCCTTTCCACCGTAAACACGACCCACTGCAAACCCTGGTTAGTTGTGCTGTAGGAAAATGAGGCACTTGTTAATTACAGCTCAGGTGTATTATTGTCTCTGATTTGTTTGCGGTAATGTGTCTGTGTCCTGAGCAGCAAAAAATATGCTTCTCACAGACATTTTGACCGATAAGCACAGGTCTAACTACTAACATTATCTGTGGTGATAGTCTGTTTATAATCCCTGTAAGCCATGTCATGTAGCATAACACTAGGAACATAGCAAAAACCTAATAATGAAATTTAGCCATTATTCATGTTATTTTACCATATTGATCCTAGTTTAATTAAGCTTTTACTATCAAAAATGAAAATGATGAAGGTGATAGTGAAACAACACAAGATGTGTTTGGCGAAAGTCCTCTGTAGAGGTCCACCATCTGTTCTGGGGGTCTGGTCATAATCAGAATATACAGAGGCGACCTTTTGCCTGTTGAATAAATTCTCAATACCGTCTGTCACTGCTGTCTTATGACTGATGAAATTTGCCCAGGCTCTCTTAGGAAATAAAAAGGTGGACTGCATTAATCCGTGCTGCACTGTTTTAAGTGTGGGCTTTGAAGACTTGTCTCCAGGGAAACAAATACCAGGTCAGGAGGGATATTAACAGCAGCTTGACACCAAATGACAGGAGGATGCTGGTTTGAAGGTTTCACAGACTTTTTAAGAGACATCCGTGACCTGCAAAAATGGCCTTGACTCATCACACTTGTATCATATGTATATGTATTATATATATATATATATATCATCACTGCACCAGCAGATCGCAGATTTTGCTTTGGGCTCTAAATTATATCTCTGCTGCCTTCGTGTCTGTAGCCGCAGGGAGCAGGACTCTTATTAGCAGCGGATAACATTTTTGAAAGGTAAATACATTGCTTGCTGTCAGATCTGCAATGAGAAAAGCTGCCTCTGGCCTGCCCGAGAAGCAAAAAATCACATCAAATTAAACTGAAAATGAAAGAAAACACTGCAGGGCTATTTCTTGAAAGTGTGGCAGCATCACTTTTCTTTGCATTCAGATTGTTTTTAGAAACTTGCAATTTTTAGGACATTCCGAGCTCAATTTTAAAGTTTCAAAGGGGTCTCTTGACCTCTGACCTCAAGATATGTGAATGTAAATGGGTTCTCTGGGTCCCCACCAGTCTCCTCTTTACAGACATGCCCACTTTATGATAATCACAGTCAGTTTGGGGCAAGTCATAGTCAAGTCAGCACACTGACACACTGACAGCTGTTGTTGCCTGTTGGGCTGCAGTTTGCCATGTTATGATTTGAGCATATTTTTATGCTAAATACACCTGTGAGGGTTTCTGGACAATATTTGTGTTGTCCTCCCGAACCAGCAGTTCTTCTCAACAATCCATGGCATGTTCTCACAAGCTACATTTCAACTTTATGTTCTTCCAGCTGAAAGTCAAATCAATACATCTTAAGTGCCCATCACAAAAGAGTCCACTTCATTTAACTGCTGGGGCTCAAATAAATAAACATTAATTGTATTTAATGTAAAGAGTTCAAGTATTCAGCCCAGTATGTTTATAAGAGTATTAAATATTTGACAAATCTCACCTTAAGGTTTTAAATTATGAGCAGATAAAAAATGTGCAATGAATTTGTGATTAATTGTGATTAACAATTGACAATCATGCAATTAATTGTGATTGTGACAGCTCTAGATTATAATAGTGTTAGCTGCAGTGTGTAAAGTGAAGCCTTTGATCAAACTATTCGGTAAAATAGCTATGAAATTAAACTCTTCCTCATTTCGCTTCTGAGCCCCATAGAGCCCCCACATGGACTCCTGGGGGTCTCTGGACTACACATAAAAACCCACTGGGCTACTGTATGTAGTTATACTTGAGTTTCATGCTTCACCACCTGCCTCAAGAGAAGAACTTTAAATGGATCTGTGGTCAGTGGTGGTGCATAGCAAATCAACTAATTGTCTTGAGTCATCATGATAAGGGGAAGCGCTTTGGTGTTGGACACAGTTGGTGACACTGACGGGATTAAAAGGACATCAAACCTTTAGAAACACATTATAACACAGGAGTTGCTCTTTTAGTTATGAGATTTTTTTAGCATATGCAGCAGTTCGACAGGATTGAAAGTTCACAGACAGAGCAGCATCTGCACCAGCGGTCATGTCCTCTCAGACGGGGCAATCTCTGTGTCATCCAATAGAGGGTACTGTTTAGTTTCCAAGCCAGACCAAACATGCTTTGCCTGCCCTCTGAAATCTGAATGCACACCGAGTCCTCCTGCTGCTTCTGAATGCAGGCTGACATATTCAGTATGCCTCCTTTCTTATACACTGCCTTGAATCGCCTGAAAAAAGCACACAGACATCATGACCTCCTTCAGCTCCATCCAGAGCTGCCCGCATGATGAACCCTCGCCGGTGCTCCAGGAAAGCATGAATGCTTGTGAATGAATACGAGGTGACATGACCATCTTTTTCTTCATTGTCCCAGTGCCAGTTAGAGTGTTAGTTTCTGCTGCTGCTTGACTGAACCTGTGACACATTTATCACACCTCTTCAAAAACCACAGACATCAGAACTCCCACGTGTCTCATTTCTCACGCTTTTATCATCATGATCTAGCTTGTAAATACCAGCTTCTTACCTTGTGGTGAATTCCTAGTTAAGTCAATTTTTGTAAGAAATTAAACATGGAGAGACTTTCTCTACATTTCCCAATAGATTTGTTAGTGTTCTCTGTTGCATTTGAGGCACAAGCAGATCCAGGATCAGGTGGGGGGTTGGTGTCAATGTCAAGTTACATTATTTGGCACACAGTAGGGTCGAACATTTTGAACTACTCTGACAAAATGGCAAACACCAGCAGTGGGTGGGACGCTGTTCAGTGTGTTGGCAGGCTGGGGGAAAAACATTTATTTTCCCCGCACCTAAAAATGGAGGCAGCAGGGAGGCTCCACCACAGGAGGCCTCCAGACAGACTTCACAAGCACCGCTTAAGCAAAGTGGGGACAGTGAGAAATACTACCTAATGTTCTGAAATGGTTAGTGGGAAAAAAAAGGTAGAGATTCAATTATTGTGACGTCCAGGCTCCAGTGGGTTTGAGGAGTAGATTTTCATGTGGCTCAGTGAGGAGGCGGTGCGCTCTGCGGGAACCAACCTCAGGTGGCTGCTGTTTGAGTTTCCACTTCTCTGTCAGAATGGCATCATCATCACATAGAAAGAGACTCCGTGAGCGGGAGACTGCTTTGATTTAGCCAGTCTATTTGTGTCATTGCCCATCAGCATCCTGCTCCAGATCGGCTTCAAGTCCCCGTCAAAAACGCCATGCTGGGACATCACATATTTCATAAAGTGAATGCTTGGTTGGCAATAGTGAGCCTGGCTGACGAAATCGGGTCAGTGTTAAAAGCTCTGACTCCTACAGAAGCACTTTATCTTGTGTTTCCAAGACATGCATCTTGATCTTGCAGACACATGAGCATAGGAGACAGAAAATGGGAAACAAACTAGCGAAACACATCCATGACGAGGTATTCCAGCAGCCAGCAGCTTCACCAGCTTTCGAGTTAACCCTTAGAACAACCGGACGACCTGTGCCAGATGACCTGAGATATCTCATATGTAATGGGCAGGTCAGAGAGAGTACTGTGCAACCAGGTCATGTAGGTTTTGTAGGCAAGATGTAAATTCTGAAACTACATGGAAGTCAATGCAAAGATCTAAGGAGATGGAATCAGCTCAAATTAGCTCCGTCTTGTTAAGACTTAGATCGATCCAAAGCCTTAATAAGTAGACCAGTGAGAAGAGCACTGCTATAATCTACCCAACCAAAGAGGAATGTATTTTTTCTGCATCTACCATGACAAGAAGTGTCTTACGTCAGATATTTTACAGGTACACTAATGGTGTGACTCTATGGACGACAGGGTCAGTCTGTCAGTCACTTGCTTGGTCCAGTCGGTCACTTGCTTGCTATCATGTTGGTCGTTTGCTTGATCCATCTGGTCGCTCAATCCAGTTGGTTGCTCATTATATCCAGTAAGTGTGTTGCTTGATACAGTTGGTCATTCACTCATTTTATCGGTCGGTCACTTGTTTTATCCAGTTGGTTGGTCGCTCAATCAAGCTGGTCATTCGTTTTATCCAGTTAGTTGGTCGCTTGACGCAGTCGTTCACTCATTTTAAAAAAAAACAAACTTGATGATGGTGGCAAAGGCAAGTCTAATGATAAGATTGTGAAAATATGCATTCGAATGTAGGACTAAACATACACAGAAACACGCCCCCCCAAGAACACCCCAACACCCTCCTTTCAAACATATAGCTTAAACAAGGTCAGAATCAAGAATAATTACCTATGTGGTACTTTGCGGGGACAGAGCAGCTAAATGAGAAGATATTTCCTGTCGCAGGAGCTTAACGCAATAAAAAAGGATTTCTGTTTTGTCATTGTTCCTGTAACTTGCAGGGAACTGTGTGTCTTCAGTGTCTTAAATGTATTCAACTAATGATGGTAGGTTTCCTCTTTTCTTGCCAGCATGTTTCGTACTGCCGCATCTCAATCAACCCACCTTCAGCTCTCTGTCAGCATAACTATGTGTCGCACGGTATTAAAATTGTATTAAATATGCCCAATTTCTTTTCTTTCCCAATTTTCTGATGCTTAAGCAGTTACAAAATTAAAATTCAATTAGGTCAATACTAAAATATCTCTTTAAAATAAGAAACATTACCAGTATTCATCAGGTTATGGACCTTTCTGTAAGTTTACTACACTCTAATGAAGTACACTAATTGACTTTACTCGCCATGTTGGCAGCACAGGGCCTGTCTGCTTCCCCCAACCACTCCGTCTAATGGCACTGAAGGGTCTTGTTTATAGCAGCCCCATGCTTTTAGAGGCCATTTTCACAGATGGGACCTGCTCTTTGTGACGGGTTGTAAAAAGTGTGAATGGGAGACTAATAAAGGTGCAATTACAGCAATTGTGTGTGTGTGTGTGTGTGTGTGTGTGTGTGTGTGTGTGTGTGTGTGTGTGTGTGTGGCGATTCTGCTAGTGGCGGCGGTGGAGGCGGGTTGCTTGGATGCTTTATGATGATGATAATGGATTGTTAGGCCACACTGGAGAGTCTCTGTCTGAGTTGCTGTTACCTGTCCAAGCAAACACTGACATATACTGCAGACTGATATAGTAATTCTTTGAGTCTGTGGTTCAAGTATGTGTGAGAGTAAAGACATAAATAAACGAGAAAGTGAATGGGCTGGATACTTGAACTCTTTACGCTAAATACAAGTAACATTTATTTATCTGAGCCCCTCAAAAGCAGCTAAATGAAATGGACTCTTTTGTGATGGACACTTAAGCTGTATTGATTTGACTTTCAGCTGGAAGAACATAAAGTTGAAATGTAGCTTGTGAGAACATGCCATGGATGATTGAGAAGAACTGCTGGTTCGCGAGGCCAAAAAAACTGTGCACCATGAGTTCAATCCATTCACAATGACAACAGAGCTTTTGTCACATTTAGAGCTGCTTGTTGTATTCCTAATCAATAGGCAGGAAATAAGAGTCACTCACGGAGCCTGTCACACAGCCAGACACCAGCATTTTATGTGCACAGGACTTGAATTACTAGTGATACGTCATGGCACACATTATAAATGATCAAGCAAGATGGGTAGTAAATATTAAAAGGCTGACATCTAAACTGTAACAATCAAGTGTTCCTAAATATGTGAACTTCAGCCTTACCTCATGCTCTCTAGGGACATTTTGAATTGCTAATGGTCGATAAAAGCCCCACCAAACTATGAATACACACGCACAAATGTACATGCACATTTATTGTTTCCACAAACGCACACACGGCCTTTCCGGCTCATTAATATGCCCACATTTCTGTCTTTTAACAGAATGCTTATATACTGTTAATTTGTACATCAAAATCACTGGTGGTTTCTTCATAAACAGACTAGAGTTTGAGCACATGCTTCTTTCAGCAACTGAAATGATGTCTTTAAATTACGGCTTGTATCACACTGAGATTCTAATTCCTCACTCCAGTGGTTCTCAAAGTGGAGCCCTTGGCGGGGATCCTTTGAAAACAAGGAGCCATTTAATTTTACCCTCATTTAATTTTGCAATTACATCGTTAGCTTGTAGAACTCTCGGAGGTGCAGCATGAAAGTCAGATGGCAGTATAATCCTTAGATTAACTAAAATATTTGACATGGTCAGATGAAGCATCGAGGGCTCTGAAAGGCTTAAAGTTGTATGTGTTTTAAACCTAACCTTGGGCTAAGAAGTGAAAACACCCAACAGCAAAATTTACTTTTGGCAAAGGCCAAGTTACTACATTAATACTGGGCACATACTTCTCGAGAATCAAGTCGAGTTAGGGCTCGATTCCTCCCGATGATGGTCAGCCAAGCCCTGATTTTATGTGTGCTGCTGTTTTGGCTTTAATCGTTGCTCTCCACACACTATAGGAACAAAACTTAAATTTATCATAACATGTCATTATGTGCGGGGTCTTTCACATTTTCAACATCTGTTAAGATTGAAAAATCGTTTAGTGTGGGCCAGCCTTATGTCAGGAGGAATGAACTATTTTGCATTCAAAGTTAGTGAACTGAATTGATGAAACATTAAATGTCTAAAGGCTTGCTAACAGCCCAAAGAGGCTGCTCAACATAAAACTGTGAGATGGAACCAGCAACATGCTATTCAGAATAGCAGATTTAATTGTCCCGTGGGAGGCATTGAGTACAGAACTAGAGCCAGGAGGTGATCAGCCTACCTTAAAGGGATAGTTTGGGTCTACTGAAGTGGGGTTATATGAGGTACTTTTCTATAGTTCGATATATTATTTATTGAAGATGATGGTTGGCGTGCCCCCAACATAGAGATACCAAGCTTGGATTACTGACTCCAAAGCGAAGCAATGTTGTGGATGTGGATGGCAGAAAAACGTAATTTGCCTAAAAGAAAGGTTCACCTGAAAATATCTATATCCGTTTAAGTGCACATGATAGTTATAATATTTTCACTGCTTTATCTTGCTGTCAGGCTGCCCTTTCCTTCTTCTTTCCAAAGGGGAATTGAACTGAAAGTGAACGTTTGAAAATATTCTAAATATAGCAAACGCTTAAACAGATATAGATATTTTTAGGTGAACCTTTCTTTTAGGTGGTTAAAACACATTTTTCTATCATCCCCGTCCACAGCACTGTATTGCTTTGCTCCAGTGCTCCTGTCTGTTTAGCGATGCTGGAGGCACACTGGCTGCCAACTACTGTAAGTAATACACCTACAATGGATAAGTACCTCATACATCCCCATTTCAAAATACCCAAACTATCC
Organism: Pterois miles; assembly: GCA_947000775.1. NCBI lineage: Eukaryota > Metazoa > Chordata > Actinopteri > Perciformes > Scorpaenidae > Pterois > Pterois miles. Next base: position 1,328,086 of record CAMQGK010000194.1, on the reverse strand, counting down.
CTTTGACATAAAGACTGAAAGCAGGAGGAAACATCAGATAGCTTGGTTGCTCAAAATGCTCCTACCAACACATCTAAAACGTACTAATACACATGTTGCATCTTCTTTTATTAATCCTGTACATAAATACACTTTAAAATAATAATTTGTGGTTTCCATGTTACATCTCATACAGTGTTTGTAATTATACCTATGAAAAGTAATGCACTATAATTCGTATATTTCCCATGTGAAAGAAAATATTTTGAGCAATTATTTGGAGACTGAAGAAGTGGACCAGAGACCCAGAATGACTTACACAAGTGGTTTATTTTATGTCTTGATTTCAAGGAGAATCAAATCAGCAATCAATGTGTGTCGCCAACTCTATTCTGCCCCCCCCCCAGCTGGCCAGCAGGGACTTTATACCGAGCTCAATGTGCTCCGTGATAACCCAAACACATTCCTTAGATATAAATGAGACAAACCAACTGAGAATGTTTCTATCGTAAATGATTTAAGTCTGTGTGAGTGAAGGTGTTTTGCTTACTGAACCCTTGCCCCAACCTTGGGAGGTGGGGAGAAAGGCAAACAGGCTGGCTGATTATCAGAGGCCTTCAACCTGTACAGGAATAGAGTTGGAGGGAGGTAATGATCTCTAAATGAAAATATAACCTGTGGATTATTCTTGATATATAAATGATGCAGAAAAAGAGGGGAAGACCCCTTTTCAGACAATTTTCCCTAACATCTCATGTCATCAATTTGTATGTAATCTATGTAATTGTGAGCCAAGACAGGTGATGTAATGTAAAGAGTGAGTGTGCATAGAGAAGAGGTCAGGGTGGATGGGCAGGTCTAAAAACACAGAATATTCACCCAGTCTGCTGTGAAACCAGAAGCTATCGTTGACTAATTTGTCATGTAACTTATGTACTATAGCAACGTCCCTTGTAGTTATTTTAACCCAAACCTTATTTTTTCCTAAACCTAACTATGTCTAAAGTTAAATATTTCAAATGTACATATTTTAACTTAAACCATGATCTTTTCCTAAACCTATCTAGCTCCCGCTCGGATTATCAATCATCTCATCTAATTTCGATACCAAATTGTCGAACAGAATGTTGAAGCATTTACTCTCAAGGGCTTAGAAAACTCTGGATGTCTTTATCTTGTGCAGAAAGTTTGCTTAAAGTTACAAGGAACAAATGATAGTATGTCCAAAAGAAGTTTCATGATCTGGGGAGCATGATTTTCCTCCATCCATCTGCAACCGCTTATCCCATTAGGGGTCGCAGGGGGGCCGGAGCTGATCTCAGCTGGCATTGGGCGAAGGCGGGGTACACCCTGGACAGGTCGCCAGTCCATCACAGGTCACATAGAGACAGACAGCCATTAATGCTCACATTCACACCTATGGGCAGTTTATAGTTATCAGTTAACCTGCATGTCTTTGGACTGTAGGAGGAAGCTGGAGAACCCGGAGAGAACCCACGTTAACATGGGTAGAACATGCAAACTCCACAGGAGCATGACTTATGAATTTCAATTTCAAGCACTGTTTTCCAAAAAAGAAAACAGGAAACACCAGGAAATGTAAGTGCCTTTTACAAACAATAGGAAGGACTGGTAGTTAATGCCGTCTGTTTCATTTGGCACCACATACTAGAAGATGCAACATTAACATACTGTTATTGGATTTTAATAAGGACTCACCCGAAAGTGCTTCTTCAGTGCAAATTAGTGAAAAGCTCTGTTGTGTCATTTGGACACTTGGATATTGAACCTTGACACTGCTGGCAGGGCCTCCAACATTTTAGCGCATTGTCTGTGTACAATCTCTGTCACCAAAACTCAAGTCTGCTCATTTAATAGTGCCTGTGGTTTGTCTAGGCTCATGCAGACAGCCTGTTGCGACAGTGTTGTATGCTTCAACACTTAATGATATTGGTGTTATCATGCGTTGCACTCTGCAGAGCCTCTTTGAACATGACCACTGATACTCTCTGCACAGAGGTGAAGTAAATCCTTTGGATCCAGTGGGAAATGTGGTGCCACAGAAGAATGACAGCATGGCTTTCCCTTTCTTTCTCTCCTTCTCTCCTTCCTTGTTCAGTTGCCGCCATCCTGCTGACTGAAGCCTATAATTTGGAATGTGTATAATGAATGAATTAGCTGTCAACCAATAAATCTGCCGAGAGGGAGCCATAGAGGTTCATGCGATCTGACCCAGGAAACTGCGCTGTGAGAATAGTTGAGCAGAGAGGGATGAGCTGTGGGAGGACGGACCGCTGTGAGTTACGGCTCCGCTGGGCCATAAACAAAACACAAGCAAAGGGGCCTTTGAAGCTAACAAGACCATGCAAGGGTCAAATACGTAGTTAGAGACATTTATGTGTCTTTGGCATTCAAAGACTTGGCTCGCATTCTGCATTCGTCTAGTGGAAAAAATGTAAGACAAAAACGTTTTCAAATGAAGTTGGAAAAAACAAAATTCCACTTGAAGAAACTCAATTTTTAAGTATGGTGAGCAGAATCTCCAGTACAATAGTTAATATAAAAACATATTCGTTTCTGTTGAGTGAAGAAATTATGTGTCTGGATTCATTTGTATCCGCTGATGCTGTGTCATTTTGAAAGTCCTTTTAAGGGGAAGGTTTACGCGACACACCCGCTCTTCTAGCTGACTGGACACTTGCTGCCTTATTGCCTCTCCTGACTTTTCAGTCAAAGTGCAAAGAAATGACAGACGCATCAGCAGCCTACAGGCCCAACTACAGACAATCACGTCACCATACACTTTTTCCAGACCACTGTGAAGGCCACTCAGAAATGAGGAATCTGAACTTTAAAATCATGCTTTCTTCTTTGACTTATAATGATTATAAGATACTGACATCATATGAAACTAGAAAACCCGAGGAATCCACTGGTGCCAACAATGTCATGCTAAGGAGGCTAGATAATGCTCAAAACTATATCTCTATATCTATAGATAAATATATATAAATATATCTATGTCTGTTTATCTATCTATCTATCTATCTATCTATCTATCTATCTAGATATTTATATATCAAGAAAACCTACCAATGGCTGGAAAATGCTGGACTGACAGACAGCACACAGGCATATATATGTATATATGTATATATATACAGTATATATATATATATATATATATATATATATATATATATATATATATATATATATATATATATATATATATATATATATATATATATATATATATATATATATATATATATATATATATAGAGAGAGAGAGAGAGAGAGAGAGAGAGAGAGAGAGAGAGAGAGAGAGAGTAATTACAGTTATATATAGTTTCTTTTCTTTCCTATTTTTTTCTTTTCTGTTCTGTTCTTTCAGTATTCATATAATATAAAGCCATGACTCTACCTCCTCCGTGGCAGTAGGTGGCGCTGTGCTGCACCTTTAAAGTTGGTTTACGATCCGCCAGTAAACACAGAGGAAGTAGAAGGCGTGGAAAACGTCGTGCTGTCATTCAAACCGATTCAAACAATTGACCCAGACGCCCAGCAGAAACGTTGTTATCCATGTCCAAACCTGGTCCAAACCCACTAAACTACAGAAGACGGAGGACACAAGACATTTGATTCAAGAATGTGAGTGATGTCTGCAGACACAATCTATATTAACGTAACTTTACACTTTGTAAACCTCTTGAAAAAAAGTTAGCTAGCCAAAGAAAATGACCATGTTAGCTGTGGTTTTTATATGTTATTTCAAACGAGCACAGTCACGCCACCACTGCGCCTCCTCACTCAACACAAGCATGAAATGTTTTAATATTTGGAAATTATTTATCGTGTCTGTAGGTAACACGACCTGATTTCCGGTTAAAAACAACGAAAAATCTGGCCCGTTTTCCTTATTTTTAACAGGAAAACCTTAAATGGTACCCAAGCCATTTCCCGTTTTTTCCCCTCAGTGTCCATGAACATTTAAAATGAAGTGGAACAACGTGAAAAAACGGCTCGTTTGTCGGTTTGTGGTTTCCATTTTTCCACATGTGGTTTGAACACCACCGGTGACTGGGAGGGCGAACCGGAAGTCACTTCAAACCGTCAAAATAAAAGTGAAATGTGTGTGAATTTAACGCTCAGGAGAGCGAGGATCTTTAAAAATGATCTGGTTGCCTGTAGTTTCAGATCAAAGTTAGCTCGTTAGTGTGGCGAATAGTAACAAGGTGTTAAATTAAGGGTTTTCCTTCCACTGTGGCAGGTCACTGAACATTATTTTCCTGCCACCTCACTCAACACTTAGGAGTTGTAAAGTGGTAGCAGACAGTAGAAATGAGGTACAGATGTAACCTTAATCCCTGTCTATTGTTAACACAGGAATTTATATAAAATATTTCCTAACCTACCTGCCATGGTGTGACCTGAATATTTTAGCTGCCACAGCCAACATTTAGCCTGTATTTGGCCAAGGGTGCTTTACTTGGATAGTGCTATTATTTAGTTGAGTGACATTAATTACTGTTGAGGAAACCGTTCCCCCTGTTCCTTACCTCAATAAAAAGCATCTATATAGTCACAAGCAGAAGCCCCCACGTTGTCATTTTTCAAAGAGGCATCCAGATCCACCTGTTCAGATTTGCCCCCCCTCCCCATGTTTTTATTCCTAGTCGACACCATTTTATTTTAATCTTTTCTTTCATTTCATTAACTTTTTTCTGTCTGTATTAGAGTTTACTGCTTGTTTTTATTTTTTATTCTACCATATAAGAACATATATATACTGTGTATATATGCGTGTGTGTGTGTGTGTATATGTATTATTATTATTATTTCCAGCAGAGGTTCCCATAACCCATGTAAAGGTTATAACATTGAAATGGTTTTCATTAATAAAGGTTAGTAAAAAAATTGCACTCTAAAGTCAGTCTACATTCCACTTTAATTACAAGTGATGTTATTGACTATTTTAATGTGTAATACCTAGTAGCTAACGACCTAACCTTACTTGCCTAATAGGGATGGGTCATGATTTTCGATTATTTGGAAAGTTATAAAAATCATGTGGCAACTTTCGACTAATGATCAAATAATTCCCAGTGATTTTTGAATAGTATTTTTGCTTGAAATGCACATCCCTACTACCTAATAGCTAGTAAAATAGGCTCTGAACATTTTATTTATTTATTTTTTTTTTTTACAAATCTGCAAATTATGTGACTTTATGTACATCTTAGCTCCCATTGAACATTTGAATGTGATCCATCCATCCATACAACCATCCATTCATTTTCTTCCACTTATCTGGTGTCAGGTAGCAGGCTAAGCAGGGGATTCAAGACGTCCCTCCCCCCTGCAATGTTTTCCAGCTCTTCCTGGGGGACCCCGAGGTCTTCCCAGGCCAGATGAGATATATAATCTCTCCAGCATGTTCTGGGTCTGCCCCGGGGCCTCTAACCAGTTGAAAGTGCCTGGAAAACCTCCAAAAGGAGGCGTCCAGCAGGCATCCTGATCAGATGCCCCTGTCACCACAGCTAGCCCCTTTCGATGTGAAGGATCAGCGGCTCTGTTCCGAGCTCCTCACATTATCTCTAAGGCTGAGCCCAGCCACCCTTCGGAGGAAGCTCATTTCAGCCGTTATCTTATTCTCTTCGGTTAGTACCCAAAGCATGTGACCATAGGTGAGTGTTGTAACATAGATGGACTGGTAAATCCAGAGCTTTGCCCCCCAGCTCAGCGCCCTTTTTACCACAACAGTCTGGCAGAGCGCCCACATAAATGCAGACGCTGCACTGAACCGCCTATACAAGACACCGAGATACTTGAACTCCCTCACTTGGGGCAAAGACACACTCCCCACCATGGCCTCAGATTTGGAGGTACTGACTCTCATGTCATGTTGAATGTGATGAGGACCTCACATCTCTATTATATATTAGACAAGTCAAGTAGCTGCCATGTTGCTTTCATGTTCTCCTGTCCTGTTTTTTTTTTTTTTTTTTTTATTTCATGCCAACCTCCCAGCTTGCTTTGGTTTCCTCCTCATTTCCCTGTGCATTGAGGCCCTCCAGACTGGGCCGCTGTGGGACTGACCACAGTTCATAGTAAGCTGGTCCTCCTCACCACTCTGGCTTTCAATGTTAACACTAAAGCCTTCAACCGCATCCTCCAGTTAGTGACTCCAGCTGAGGCACATGCTACTCACATACACAGGCCCTGTTTCAGACCTGGCATTAACATGCGTCCTGAGTGATCCGATCACAAGTGGACAGCTTTAAGTGCGTCTGTTCACACCTGGCATTAGAATGCGTCTCCACATGTGTCTTGATTGTCCACCTGTGATCAACACCTAGTAAACACACGGCTAAGACATTGTGACACAATATTACTGGAATGTCTCTTGTAGTATGTGACATATTTGTAAATTTGGGTGCGTCTTATTAACATCAAAGTAAAAGGTTATTGTACCGGTGGTGCCACCGACACCCCTGCCTTTGCTGGGCAACATTAGAGAACAGAGTTTGAAAGCCAGGGATGAGAGCGAGCGGGTGGGTGGTTGTCAGCTCCGAGCGAAGCACCACAACAAAAACACCAACACATCTCAAAATGATGACAAAATGATAAAAGTGCACTGCCTGTGTCTAGTCTGATCGTCTGTATATTATGTAGCCTATAGATAAGATATATTTTAATAAAATACACTATAAGATGGTTCTGAAAACATTTGTGTTGAGAAATGGGCATTACAGTACCAGAATATTGAATCATATTTGATCAGTGCTCCCTGGTTTGACCGTTTGATCGGCGTTTGGTGTGATTGCTGCCTCTGTTGAATGAACAACCAACAGGAATGCTCTCTCTTTCTGAAAAGACCTGTAACTGACCAAAGTCTCCCATCACGGGTTAGATTTTTTTTAAAGCCTGAAAACAGAGTCATGAGGAGGTGCAAAAGTCTAGTTTTTTCTCACAACACTTGAATTACAATATGCTGAAAGGTTGTTATGAAATTCTACTGCAGGTTTAAGATAAGTGCTTTTATTTGTCATGCTTGTAGATATACTGTCTCATGGATGACATCTGGGAAGAAGAGGAAAGTTATGCTGACCAACTGAGACATTTTCTCAATGCTGAAGCTCTGAGGTAGGACGTTTTTTCTCATTAGTTACATTGCGTTTAATATTGAAAGACTACAACATTTTAAATTTGGTGACCTTAATTCATGAAATTCATGAAATTATAGGATATGATCTGTACTAGACACGAACTTTCAGACATCAATCAGTGTGATTTACACTGCTCAAGAATATCGTTGTCTCTGTCCAGAACTTAAGAATATCTGAAGGTGAGATCAGAACCAATTTAAGGGGCTTCTTTTATTTTCTTTGGTGGTTCTCAGGGAAAAAACACAAGATGTTGGGAGAGGAGCAACAGACTGAATGCAGACGAAGATATCAAGGTGAGGACAGGTGGACCTGAAAAACACTGCCGTCTGTACACAGCTGGAAACTGCAACAGTCAAATAACATGATTTTCATATATAAATGATTTGGGGTCTGCAATGTTTTTTTTTTTTTTTTTGGTCTCAGTCCAAAAAAATGCTCATCAGAAGCAGCTCAGCAGCCTCTGAGACGAGATGAATGATGGCCGAACTCAAAGAGTAAGTAAACATCAGCAAAGCAAAATCTTCTCTTGATATTTTGATTAATGTTTCAGATTTTTTTATATGTGTTTTTAAAGATATTTACCCTACATGTTAGCCATTTTTATTGATAGTAGATGGTGTAGAATGGAACCAGGGGAATTACATAGTATGTGTGGAAATATGCATGTTTATTTTTGATTTATATTTGCATTAGTTTGTTAAAAAAATTCATAGTATAGAATGGCGAAAAATGTCAGTCATAATATAGTATGTTAAAAAAGTCTTCTTTATAATATAGTACATAAAAAAGTCAAAGTATAATATGTTGAAAAAAAGCCATAGTATAGTATGTCAAAAAAAATATCGAAAGAAGTATTGTATGTCAAAAAAAGTCAGAGTATAGTATATTGAAAAAAGTCACACTATGTTAAAAAAAAAGTCATAGTATAGTATGTTGAAAAAAGATAATGAAAGTCATACTATAGTATGTTGAAAAAAAGTCTGATAGTATGTCTAAAAAAAGTTTGCTGAAAGTAATGGTATAGTATATCGAAAAAAGACACAGTGTAGCATATCGAAAAAAGACACAGCATCGCATATCGAAAAAAGGAAAAAAAAAAAAAAAAAAAAAAATTAAAAAAAAAAAAAAAAAATTAAAAAAAAAAAAAAAAAAAAAAATTATAAAATAATATTTGGAAAAAAAGTCATAGTATGGTATGCCGAAAGAAAAGTCATAGTATGGTATGTTGAAAGAAAAGTCCTAGTATGGTATGCCGAAAAAAGTCATACTACGGCATGTCGAAAAATAGTCAAATATAGCATGTGAGAAAAAAAAGTCATAGTATATGGAAAAAAAGTCATATCGTATATGGAAAAAAAGAAGTCATAGAATTCAAAAAAGTCATCGTATAGCATGTGGAAAAAAAAGTCCTAGTATAGTATGTCGAAAAATGTCATACTATAGTATGTCGAGAAAAATCCTAGTTTTGCATGTCAAAAAGTCATAGGATAGCATGTCGAAAAATGTCAAACTATAGTATGTGGAAAAAAAGTCATAGTATATGTGGAAAAAAAGACAGTATAGCATGTCGAAAAATGTCATACTATAGTATGTCGAAAAAAAATCAGTATTGCATGTCAAAAGTCTTAGTATAGCATGTCGAAAAAAGTCACAGTATATTATGTCGAAAAAAGTCATAGTATAGCATGTCGAAAAAAGTCATGGTATCGTATGTTGATGAATGTCATAGTATAGTATGTGAAAAAAAGACAGTATAGTATGTCGACAAAAAAAGTCATACTATAGTATGTGATAATAGTCATAGTATTGCATGTCGAAAAAAAAATCATAATATAGCAAGTCGAAAAAAATCATAGAATAGCATATCATAAAAAAGTCGTAGTATAGTAGGTCGAAAAAAAGTCATAGTATAGTATGTCGAAAAAAGTCATAGTATATCGAAAAAAAGTCATAGTATAGTATGTCGAAATAAAAGTCATAGTATATCGAAAAAAAGTCATAGTATAGTATGTCGAAATAAAAGTCATAGTATAGTATGTCGAAAAAAAGTCATAGTATGTCGAAAAATGTCAAACGATAGTATGTCGAAAAATGTAATTGTATAGCATGTCGAAAACAAAGTCATAGTACAGCGTGTCGAAAAAAAGTCAGTACAGCGTGTCGAAAAAAAGGCATAGTATAGCATGTCGAAAAGTCAGAGTATAGCATGTCGAAAAAAAATTCGTAGTATAGCTTGTTGAAAAGTCATAGTATCGCATGTCGAAAAGTCATAGTATCGCATGTCGAAAAGTCATAGTATAGCATGTCGAAAAAAATTCATAGTATAGTATGTCGAAAAAAGTCATAGTATAGCATGTTGAAAAAAGTCATAGTATAGTATGTGGGAAAAAAAGACAGTATAGGATGTTGAAAAAAAGGTCATCATATAGCATGTCGAAAAATGTCATACTATAGTATGTCAAAAAAATCATAGTATTGCATGTCAAGAAGTCATAGTATAGCATGTCAAAAAGTCATAGTATAGCATGTTGAAAAAAGTCATTGTGTACGATGTCAAAAAAAAGTCACTGTATAGCATGACGAAAAAAGTCATAGTTTAGCATGTGGAAAAATGTCATAGTATGTCAGAAAAAGTCATAGTATAGTATGTCGAAAAAAAGTCATAGTATGTCGGAAAAAGTCATAGTATAGTATGTCGAAAAAAAGTCGTAGTATAGCATGTTGGAAAAAAAGTCATGGTATAGCTTGTCGAAAAAAAAAGTCATGGTATAGCATGTCGAAAAAAGTCATAGTATGGTATGTCAAAATAAAAGTCATAGTATAGTATGTCGAAAAATGTCAAACTCTAGTATGTCAAAAAAAAGTCATAGTATGTCGAAAAATGTCAAACGATAGTATGCCGGGAAAAAAAGTTTTAGTATAGTATGTCAAAAAATGTCATAGTATAGCCTGTCTAAAATAATTCATAGTATAGGATGTCGAAAAAAGTCATCGTATAGCATGTCGAAAAATGTCCTACTATAGTATGTAAAAAAAAAAAAAAATCATAGTATTGCATGTCAAGAAGTCATAGTATAGCATGTCGAAAAAAGTCATCGTGTAGGATGTCGAAAAAAGTCTTTGTATAGTATGTCGAAAAAAGTCATAGTATAGCATGTCAAAAAATGTCATAGTATAGCATGTCGAAAAATGTCAAAATATAGTATGTTGAAAAAAAGTCATAGTATAGCATGTCGAAAAAAGTCATGCTATACTGAGGAAAAAAGTCATAGTATAGCATGTAACAGTATAGCATGTCGAAAAAAGTCATAGTATAGCATGTCGAAAACAAAGTCATAGTACAGCATGTCGAAAAAAAAGTCATAGTACAGCATATTGAAAAAAAGTCATAGTACAGCATGTCGAAAAAAAGTCATAGTATAGCATGTCGAAAAGTCATAGTATAGCATGTCGAAAAAAGTCATACTCTAGCATGTCGAAAAAAGTCAGTATCGTATGTCGATAAAAGTCATAGTATAGTATGTGGAAAAAAAGACAGTATAGTATATCGAAAAAAAGGTCATCGTATAGCATGTCGAAAAATGTCATACTATAGTATGTCAAAAAAAATCATTGTTTTGCATGTCAAAAAGTCATAGTATAACATGTCGAAAAAAGTCATAGTATAGCATGTCGAAAAGTCATTGTATAACATGTCGAAAAGTCATAGTATAGCATGTCAAAAACTGTCAAAATATAGGATGTTGAAAAAAAGTCATGGTATAGCATGTCGAAAAAAGTCAAAGTATAGTATGTCGAAAAAAAGTCATGGTACAGCATGTCGAAACAAAAGTCAGTACAGCATGTCGAAAAAAAAGTCAGTATAGTATGTCAAAAAGACATAGTATAGCATGTTGAAAAAAAAGTCATGGTATAGCACGTCGAAAAAAAAGTCATAGTATAGTATGTCGTAAAAAAAGTCATCGTATAGTATTTCGAAAAAAGTCATCGTATAGTATGTCGAAAAAGAAGTCATAGTATAGAATGTCGAAAAAAGTTATAGTATTGAATGTCGATAGAAGACATAATATAGTATGTGGAAAAAAAAAGACAGTATAGTATGTCGAAAAAAAGTCATAGTATAGTATGTCAAAAAAAAGTCATAGAATAGTATGTCGAAAAAAGTCATAGTATTGAATGTCGATAGAAGACATAATATAGTATGTGGAAAAAAAAAAGACAGTATAGTATGTCGAAAAAAGTCATCGTATAGTATGTCGAAAAAAAAAAGTCATAGTATAGCACGTTGAAAAAAGTCATGGTATAGCATGTCGAAAAGTCATAGTATGGTATGTCGAAAAAAGGTCAGCGCATAACATGTCTAAAAAAGTCATAGTATAGAATGACGAAAAAAAAGTCATAGTATAGTATGTCGAAAAAAAGTCATAGTATAGTGTGTCGAAAAATGTCAAACTATAGTATGTCGAAAAAAAGTCATAGTATGTCGAAAAAAGTCCTAGTATAGCATGTCGAAAAAAGTCATAGTATAGTATGCCAAAAAAAGTCATAGTATAATATGTCGAAAAAAGTCATAGTATTGCACGTCAAAAAAAGTCATTACAGAATGTAAAAAAGTCAGTATAGAATGTCGAAAAAAGTCATCGTATAGTATGTCGAAAAAAAAGTCATAGTATAGCATGTCGAAAAAAAGTCATAGTACAGAATGTCAAAAAAAAGTCAGCATAGACATGTCGAAAAAAGTCATTGTATAGCATGTCGAAAAAAAGTCATTGTATAGCATGTCGAAAAAAGTCATAGTATAGCATGTCGAAAAAAAAGTCATAGTATAGTATGGCGAAAAAAAGTCATAGTATAGTGTGTCGAAAAATGTCAAACTATAGTATGTTGAAAAAAAAGTCATAGTATGTCGAAAAAAGTCCTAGTATAGCATGTCGAAAAAAGTCATCGTATAGTATGTCTAAAAAAAAGTCATAGTATAGCATGTCGAAAAAAAAAAGTCATAGTATGTCGAAAAAAGTCCTAGTATAGCATGTCGAAAAAAGTCATAGTATAGTATGCCAAAAAAAGTCATAGTATAATATGTCGAAAAAAGTCATAGTATAGCATGTCAAAAAGTCAGTATAGCGTGTCGAAAAAAGTCATAGTATAGCATGTCGAAAAAAATCATAGTATAGCATGTCAAAAAAAGTCATAGTATAGCATGACGAAAAACACTGATAGTATAATATGTCGAAATAAAAGTCATCGTATAGTATGTCCAAAAATGTCAAACTATAGTGTGTCGAAATAAAGTCATCGTATGTCGAAAAAATTCATAGTATAGCATGTCGAAAAAAAGTCATAGTATAGTATGCCGAAAAAAAAAAGTCATAGTATAGTATGTCGAAAAAAAGTCATAGTATAGCACGTCGAAAAAAAAAGTCATAGTATGGCATGTCGAAAAATGTCATAGTATAACATGTCGGAAAAAGTTATAGTATAGTATGTCGAAAAAAAGTCACAGTATAGTATTTCGAAAAAAGTGATAGTATAGCATGTTGAAAAGTCGTAGTATAACATGTTGGAAAAAGTCATAGTACAGTACGTCAAAAAAAAAAGTCATAGTATAGTATGTCGAAAAAAAGTCATAGTATAGTATGTCGAAACAAAAGTCACAGTATACTATGCCGAAAAAAAAGTCAAACTATAGTATGTCGAAAAAAAGTCATAGCATGTTGAAAAATGTCCTTCTATAGTATGTAAAAAAAAAAAAATCATAGTATTGGATGTCAAAAAGTCATAGTATAGCATGTCGAAAAAAAGTCATAGTATAGCATGTCGAAAAAAGTCATAGTATAGTATGTCGAAAAAAGTCATAGTATAGCATGTCGAAAAAAAGTCATAGTATAGTATGCCGAAAAAAAAGTCATAGTATAGTATGTCGAAAAAAAGTCATAGTATAGTATGTCAAAATAAAAGTCACAGTATAGTATGCCGAAAAATGTCAAACTACAGTATGTCGAAAAAAATAGTCATAGCATGTCGAAAAATGTCAAATGATAGTATGCCGAAAAAAAAGTTATAGTAAGCATGTCGAAAAATGTCATAGTATAGCGTATCGAAAAAAAGTCATAGTACAGCATGTCGAAAAAAAAGTCATAGTATAGTATGTTGAAAAAAAGTCACAGTATAGTATGTCGAAAAATGTCAAACTATAGTATGCCGAAAAAAAGTCATAGTATAGCATGTCGAAAAAAAGTCATAGTATAGCATGTCGAAAAAAAGTCATAGTACAGCATATCGAAAAAAAGTCATAGTACAGCATGTCGATAAAAAGTCATAGTATAGCATGTCGAAAAAAGTCATAGTATAGCATGTCGAAAAAAAGTCATACTCTAGCATGTCGAAAAAAGTCAGTATCGTATGTCGATAAAAGTCATAGTATAGAATGTGGAAAAAAAAGACAGTATAGTATATCGAAAAAAAGGTCATCGTATAGCATGTCGAAAAATGTCATACTATAGTATGGCAAAAAAAAATCATAGTTTTGCATGTCAAAAAGTCATAGTATAACATGTCGAAAAAAGTTATAGTATAGCATGTCGAAAAAAGTCATAGTATAGCATGTCAAAAACTGTCAAAATATAGTATGTCGAAAAGAAGTCATATTATAGCATGTTGAAAAAAAGTCATGGTAAAGCATGTCGAAAAAAGTCAAAGTCTTGGATGTCGAAAAAAAGTCATGGTATAGCATGTCGAAAAAAAGTCATGGTATAGCATGTCGAAAAAAAAGTCAGTACAGCATGTCGTAACAAAAGTCAGTATAGTATGTTGAAAAGACATAGTATAGCACGTCGAAAAAAAAGTCATAGTATAGTATGTCGTAAAAAAAAGTCATCGTATAGTATTTCGAAAAAAGTCATCGTATAGTATGTCGAAAAAGAAGTCATAGTATAGCATGTCGAAAAACGTCAAACTATAGTATCTTGAAAAAAAGTCATAGTATGTCGAAAAATGTCAAACGATAGTATGTCGAAAAAAAGTCCTAGTATAGCATGTCGAAAAAAAAGTCATAGTATAGCATGTCGAAAACAAAGTCATAGTATAGCATGTTCAAAAAAAGGCATAGTATAGCATTTCGAAAAAAGTCATAGTATAGCGTGTCGAAAAAAAAAGTCATAGTACGGAATGTCGAAAAAAAGTCATAGTATAGCATGTCGAAAACATCATAGCATAACATGTCGAAAAAAAGTCATAGTATACTATGTCGAAAAAAAAAAAAGTCATAGTATAGTGTGTCGAAAAATGTCAAACTATGGTATGTCGAAAAAAAGTCATAGCATGTCGAAAAAAGGTCAGCGCATAACATGTCGAAAAAAGTCATAGTATAGCATGACGAAAAAAGTCATAGTATAGCATATCGATAAAAAGTCATAGTATAGTATGTTGAAAAAAGTCATCCTATAGCATGTCGAAAAGTCATAGTATATCATGTCGAAAAATGTCAAACTATATTATGTCGAAAAAAAGTCATAGTATAGTATGTCAAAGAAACGTCACAGCATAGCATGTCGAAAAGTCATAGTATAACATGTCGGAAAAAAGTCATAGGATAGTATTTTGAAAAAAGTCATCCTATAGCACGTCGAAAAGTTATCGTATAGCGTGTCGAAAAAATGTCAAACTATAGTATGTCGAAAAAAAGTCATAGTATAGTATGTTGAAACAAAGTCATAGTATAGCATGTCGAAAAATTTCAAACTATAGTATGTCGAAAAAAAGTCATAGTATAATATGTTGAAAAAAAAGTCATAGTATAGCATGTCGAAAAGTCATAGTATAACATGTCGGAAAAAGTCATAGTATAGCATGTCGAAAAAAGTCGTAGTATAGCATGTCGAAAAAAGTCAGTATAGTATGTCGAAAAAAAAGTCATAGTACAGAATGTCGAAAAAAAGTCATAGTACAACATGTCGAAAAAAGTCAGTATAGTATGTCGAAAAAAGTCATAGTATAGCATGTCAAAAATTCAATGTAGTATGTCGAAAAAAAGTCATAGTATAGCATGTCGAAAAAAAGTCATAGTATAGCATGTCGAAAAAAGTCATAGTATAGTATGTCGAAAAATGTCAAAATATAGTGTCGAAAAAAAGTCATAGTATGTCGAAAAAACGCTAGGCGTCAAAAAAAAGTCATAGTATAGTATGTCGAAAAAAAAGTCAAACTATAGTATGTTGAAAAAAAATCATAGTATAGCATGTCGAAAAAAGTCATAGTATAGCATGTCGAAAAAGTCAGTATAGTATGTCGAAAAAAAAAGTCATAGTACAGAATGTCGAAAAAAAGTCATAGTATAGCATGTCGAAAAAAGTCATAGTATAGTATGCCAAAAAAAAAAAAGTCATAGTATAGTATGTCGAAAAAAAGTCATAGTATAGCATATCGAAAAACAGTCATAGTATAGTATGTTGAAAAAAAGTCATAGTATAGTATGTCGAAAAATGTCAAAATATAGTGTCGAAAAAAAGTCATAGTATGTCGAAAAAATTCATAGTGTAGCATGTCGAAAAAAAGTCATAGTATAGCATGTTGAAAAAAAAGTCATAGTATAGTATGTCGAAAAAAAGTCATAGTATAGCATGTCGAAAAAAGTCATAGTATGTCGAAAAAATTCATAGTGTAGCATGTCGAAAAAAAGTCATAGTATAGCATGTTGAAAAAAAAGTCATAGTATAGTATGTCGAAAAAAAGTCATAGTATAGCATGTCGAAAAGTCATAGTATAACATGTCGGAAAAAGTCATAGTATAGCATATCGAAAAACAGTCATAGTATAGTATCTTGAAAAAAAGTCATAGTATAGTATGTCGAAAAATGTCAAAATATAGTGTCGAAAAAAAGTCATAGTATGTCGAAAAAATTCATAGTGTAGCATGTCGAAAAAAAGTCAAAAAAGTCATAGTATAGCACGTCGAAAAAAAAGTCATAGTATAGTATGTCGAAAAATGTCATAGTATAGCATGTCGAAAAAAAAAGTCATAGTATAGCATGTCGAAAAAAGTCATAGTATAGCATGTCGAAAAAAAGTCATAGTATAGCATGTCGAAAAAAGTCAAGTATAGTAATTCGAAAAAAAAGTCATAGTATAGCCTGTCGAAAAAAAGTCAGTACAGCATGTCGGAAAAAGTCATAGTATAGCACGTGGGAAAAAAAGTCATAGTATAGCATGTCGAAAAAAGTCATAGTATAGCATGACGAAAAAAAGTCATAGTATAGCATATCGAAAAAAAGTCATAGTATAGCATGTCGAAAAAAGTCATAGTATAGCATGTTGAAAAAAGTCATAGTACAGTATGTCGACAAAAAGTCAGTACAGAATGTAAAAAAAGTCAGTACAGGATGTCGAAAAAAAGTAATCGTATAGCATGTTCAAAAAAAGTCATAGTAAAGCTTGTCGAAAAAAAGTCATAGTATACCATGTCGAAAAAAAAGTCAGTATGTCGAACAAAGTCATAGTATAGCGTGTCAAAAAAAGTCTTTGTATAGCGTGTCAAAAAAAAGTCATACTATAGTATGTCGAAAAAAAGTCATATTATAGTATGTCGAAAAAAAGTCATAATATAGCCTGTTGAAAAAAAAGTCATAGTAGTGTATGTCGAAAAAAAGTCAGTATGTCAAAAAAAGTCATAGTATAGCATGTCGAAAAAAGTCAAACTATAGTATGTCGAAAAAAAAGTCATAGTATAGTATGTTGAAAAAAAGTCATCCTATAGCATGTCGAAAAAAGTCATAGTATAGCATGTCGAAAAATGTCAAACTATAGTATGTCGAAAAAAAGTCATAGTATAGTATTTTTAAAAAAGTCATCCTATAGCACGTCGAAAAGTCATCGTATAGCGTGTCGAAAAAAGTCAAACTATAGTATGTCGAAAAAAAGTCATTGTATAGTATGTTGAAACGAAGTCATAGTATAGCATGTCGAAAAATTTCAAACTATAGTATGTCGAAAAAAAGTCATAGTATAGCATGTCGAAAAGTCATAGTATAACATGTCGGAAAAAGTCATAGTATAGCATGTCGAAAAAAGTCGTAGTATAGCATGTCGAAAAAGTCAGTATAGTATGTCGAAAAAAAAAGTCATAGTACAGAATGTCGAAAAAAAGTCATCGTACAACATGTCAAAAAAAGTCAGTATAGTATGTCGAAAAAAGTCATAGTATAGCATGTCAAAAATTCAATGTAGTATGTCGAAAAAAAGTCATAGTATAGCATGTCGAAAAAAGTCATAGTATAGCATGACGAAAAAAGTCATAGTATAGTATGTCGAAAAATGTCAAAATATAGTGTAGAAAAAAAGTCATAGTATGTCGAAAAAATTCATAGTGTAGCATGTCGAAAAAAAGTTATAGTATAGTATGTCGAAAAAAAAGTCATAGTATAGCATGTCGAAAAAAAAAGTCATAGTATAGTATGTCGAAAAATGTCAAACTATAGTGTGTCGAGAAAAAGTCATAGTATGTCGAAAAAATTCATAGTATAGCATGCCGAAAAAAGTCATAGTATAGTATGTCGAAAAAAAAGTCATAGTATAGCACGTCGAAAAAAAGTCATAGTATAGCACGTCGAAAAAAAAAGTCATAGTATAGCATGTCGAAAAATGTCATAGTATAGCATGTCGGAAAAAGTCATTGTACAGAATGTAAAAAAAAAGTCATAGTATAGTATGTCGAAAAAAAACGCCATAGTATAGCCTGTCGAAAAAAAGTCAGTACAGCATGTGGAAAAAAAGTCATAGTATAGTATGTCGAAAAAAAAGTCAAACTATAGTATGTTGAAAAAAAGTCACAGTATAGCATGTCGAAAAAAGTCATAGTATAGCATGTCGAAAAAGTCAGTATAGTATGTCGAAAAAAAAAGTCATAGTACAGAATGTCGAAAAAAAGTCATAGTATAGCATGTCGAAAAAAAAGTCATAGTATAGCATGTCGAAAAAAGTCATAGTATAGTATGCCAAAAAAAAAAGTCATAGTATAGTATGTCGAAAAAAAGTCATAGTATAGCACGTCGAAAAAAAAAGTCATAGTATAGCCTGTCGAAAAAAAAGTCAGTACAGCATGTCGGAAAAAGTCATAGTATAGCACGTGGGAAAAAAAAGTCATAGTATAGCATGTCGAAAAAGTCATAATATAACATGTCGGAAAAAAGTCATAGGATAGTATTTTTAAAAAAAGTCATCCTATAGCACGTCGAAAAAGTTATCGTATAGCGTGTCGAAAAATGTCAAACTATAGTATGTCGAAAAAAAAGTCATTGTATAGTATGTTGAAAAGAAGTCATAGTATAGCATGTCGAAAAATTTCAAACTATAGTATGTCGAAAAAAAGTCATAGTATAGCATGTCGAAAAGTCATAGTATAACATGTCGGAAAAAGTCATAGTATAGCATGTCGAAAAAAGTCGTAGTATAGCATGTCGAAAAAGTCAGTATAGTATGTCGAAAAAAAAGTCATAGTACAGAATGTCGAAAAAAAAGTCATAGTACAACATGTCGAAAAAAGTCAGTATAGTATGTCGAAAAAAGTCATAGTATAGCATGTCAAAAATTCAATGTAGTATGTCGAAAAAAAGTCATAGTATAGCATGTCGAAAAAAGTCATAGTATAGCATGACGAAAAAAGTCATAGTATAGTATGTCGAAAAATGTCAAAATATAGTGTCGAAAAAAAGTCATAGTATGTCGAAAAAATTCATAGTGTAGCATGTCGAAAAAAAGTTATAGTATAGTATGTCGAAAAAAAGTCATAGTATAGCACGTCGAAAAAAAAAGTCATAGTATAGTATGTCGAAAAATGTCAAACTATAGTGTGTCGAGAAAAAGTCATAGTATGTCGAAAAAATTCATAGTATAGCATGCCGAAAAAAGTCATAGTATAGTATGTCGAAAAAAAGTCATAGTATAGCACGTCGAAAAAAAGTCATAGTATAGCACGTCGAAAAAAAAGTCATAGTATAGCATGTCGAAAAATGTCATAGTATAGCATGTCGGAAAAAGTCATTGTACAGAATGTAAAAAAAAAAGTCATAGTATAGTATGTCGAAAAAAAACGTCATAGTATAGCCTGTCGAAAAAAAGTCAGTACAGCATGTGGAAAAAAAGTCATAGTATAGTATGTCGAAAAAAAAGTCAAACTATAGTATGTTGAAAAAAAGTCACAGTATAGCATGTCGAAAAAAGTCATAGTATAGCATGTCGAAAAAGTCAGTATAGTATGTCGAAAAAAAAAGTCATAGTACAGAATGTCGAAAAAAAGTCATAGTATAGCATGTCGAAAAAAAGTCATAGCATAGCATGTCGAAAAAAAGTCAGTACAGCATGTCGGAAAAAGTCATAGTATAGCACGTGGGAAAAAAAGTCATAGTATAGCATGTCGAAAAAAGTCATAGTATAGCATGTCGAAAAAAGTCATAGTATAGCATGACGACAAAAGTCATAGTATAGCATATCGAAAAACAGTCATAGTATAGTATGTCGAAAAAAAGTCATAGTATAGTATGTCGAAAAATGTCAAAATATAGTGTCGAAAAAAAGTCATAGTATGTCGAAAAAATTCATAGTGTAGCATGTCGAAAAAAAAGTCATAGTATAGCACGTCGAAAAAAAAGTCATAGTATAGCATGTCGAAAAATGTCATAATATAGCATGTCGGAAAAAGTCATTGTACAGAATGTAAAAAAAAGTCATAGTATAGTATGTCGAAAAAAAAAAGTCATAGTATAGCCTGTCGAAAAAAAGTCAGTACAGCATGTGGAAAAAAGTCATAGTATAGTATGTCGAAAAATGTCAAACTATAGTGTGTCGAAAAAAAGTCATAGTATGTCGAAAAAATTCATAGTATAGCATGCCGAAAAAAGTCATAGTATAGTATGTCGAAAAAAAGTCATAGTATAGCACGTCGAAAAAAAAAGTCATATTATAGCATGTCGAAAAATGTCATAGTATAGCATGTCGGAAAAAGTCATTGTACAGAATGTAAAAAAAAGTCATAGTATAGTATGTCGAAAAAAAACGCCATAGTATAGCCTGTCGAAAAAAAGTCAGTACAGCATGTGGAAAAAAAGTCATAGTATAGTATGTCGAAAAAAAAGTCAAACTATAGTATGTTGAAAAAAAGTCATAGTATAGCATGTCGAAAAAAGTCATAGTATAGCATGTCGAAAAAGTCAGTATAGTATGTCGAAAAAAAAAAGTCATAGTACAGAATGTCGAAAAAAAGTCAGTACAGCATGTCGGAAAAAGTCATAGTATAGCACGTCGGAAAAAAAGTCATAGTATAGCCTGTCGAAAAAAAAGTCAGTACAGCATGTCGGAAAAAGTCATAGTATAGCACGTGGGAAAAAAAGTCATAGTATAGCATGTCGAAAAAAGTCATAGTATAGTATGTTGAAAAAAGTCATCCTATAGCATGTCGAAAAAGTCATAGTATAGCATGTCGAAAAAAAAAGTCATAGTATAGTATGTCGAAAAAAAGTCATAGTATAGCATGTCGAAAAAAGTCATAGTATAGTATGCCAAAAAAAAAAGTCATAGTATAGTATGTCGAAAAAAAGTCATAGTATAGCATATCGAAAAAAAGTCATAGTATAGTATGTTGAAAAAAAGTCATAGTATAGTATGTCGAAAAATGTCAAAATATAGTGTCGAAAAAAAGTCATAGTATGTCGAAAAAATTCATAGTGTAGCATGTCGAAAAAAAGTCATAGTATAGCATGTTGAAAAAAAGTCATAGTATAGTATGTCGAAAAAAAGTCATAGTATAGCATGTCGAAAAAAAGTCATAGTATAACATGTCGGAAAAAAGTCATAGTATAGCATATCGAAAAACAGTCATAGTATAGTATCTTGAAAAAAAGTCATAGTATAGTATGTCGAAAAATGTCAAAATATAGTGTCGAAAAAAAGTCATAGTATGTCGAAAAAATTCATAGTGTAGCATGTCGAAAAAAAGTCATAGTATAGCACGTCGAAAAAAAAAGTCATAGTATAGTATGTCGAAAAATGTCATAGTATAGCATGTCGAAAAAAGTCGTAGTATAGCTTGTCGGAAAAAGTCATAGTATAGCATGTCGAAAAAAGTCGTAGTATAGCTTGTCGAAAAAGTCAGTATAGTAATTCGAAAAAATAAAGTAGTCAAATAGTACAGAATGTCGAAAAAAAGTCATAGTATAGCATGTCAAAAATTCAATGTAGTATGTCGAAAAAAAGTTATAGTATAGTATGTCGAAAAAAGTCATAGTATAGCACGTCGAAAAAAAAGTCATAGTATAGTATGTCGAAAAATGTCAAACTATAGTGTGTCGAAAAAAAGTCATAGTATGTCGAAAAAATTCATAGTATAGCATGCCGAAAAAAGTCATAGTATAGTATGTCGAAAAAAAGTCATAGTATAGCACGTCGAAAAAAATGTCATAGTATAGCATGTCGAAAAATGTCATAGTACAGCATGTCGGAAAAAGTAATTGTACAGAATGTAAAAAAAAGTCATAGTATAGTATGTCGAAAAAAAACGCCATAGTATAGCCTGTCGAAAAAAAGTCAGTACAGCATGTGGAAAAAAAGTCATAGTATAGTATGTCCAAAAAAAATTCAAACTATAGTATGTTGAAAAAAAGTCATAGTATAGCATGTCGAAAAAAGTCATAGTATAGCATGTTGAAAAAGTCAGTATAGTATGTCGAAAAAAAAAAGTCAGTACAGAATGTCGAAAAAAAGTCATAGTATAGCATGTCGAAAAAAGTCATAGTATAGTATGCCAAAAAAAAGTCATAGTATAGTATGTCGAAAAAAAAGTCATAGTATAGCATATCGAAAAACAGTCATAGTATAGTATGTTGAAAAAAAGTCATAGTATAGTATGTCGAAAAATGTCAAAATATAGTGTCGAAAAAAAGTCATAGTATGTCGAAAAAAGTCATAGTATAGCGCGTCGAAAAAAAAAGTCATAGTATAGCCTGTCGAAAAAAAAGTCAGTACAGCATGTCGGAAAAAGTCATAGTATAGCACGTGGGAAAAAAAGTCATAGTATAGCATGTCGAAAAAAAGTCATAGTATAGCATGACGAAAAAAGTCATAGTATAGCATATCGAAAAAAAAGTCATAGTATAGTATGTCGAAAAAAAGTCATAGTATAGCATGTTGAATAAAGTCATAGTACAGTATGTCGACAAAAAGTCAGTACAGAATGTAAAAAAAGTCAGTACAGGATGTCGAAAAAAGTAATCGTATAGCATGTTCAAAAAAAGTCATAGTAAAGCTTGTCGAAAAAAAGTCATAGTATACATGTTGAAAAAAAGTCAGTATGTCGAACAAAGTCGTAGTATAGCGTGTCAAAAAAAAGTCTTTGTATAGCTTGTCAAAAAAAGTCTTTGTATAGCGTGCTGAAAAAAAGTCATATTATAGTATGTCGAAAAAAAGTCATAATATAGCCTGTTGAAAAAAAGTCATAGTAGTGTATGTCGAAAAAAAGTCAGTATGTCAAAAAAAGTCATAGTATAGCATGTCGAAAAATGTCAAACTATAGTATGTCGAAAAAAAGTCATAGTATAGTATTTTTAAAAAAGTCATCCTATAGCACGTCGAAAAGTTATCGTATAGCGTGTCGAAAAATGTCAAACTATAGTATGTCGAAAAAAAGTCATTGTATAGTATGTTGAAACGAAGTCATAGTATAGCATGTCGAAAAATTTCAAACTATAGTATGTCGAAAAAAAAGTCATAGTATAGCATGTCGAAAAGTCATAGTATAACATGTCGGAAAAAGTCATAGTATAGCATGTCGAAAAAAGTCGTAGTATAGCATGTCGAAAAAGTCAGTATAGTATGTCGATAAAAAAAGTCATAGTACAGAATGTCGAAAAAAAAGTCATAGTACAACATGTCGAAAAAAGTCAGTATAGTATGTCGAAAAAAGTCATAGTATAGCATGTCAAAAATTCAATGTAGTATGTCGAAAAAAAAGTCATAGTATAGCATGTCGAAAAAAGTCATAGTATAGCATGACGAAAAAAGTCATAGTATAGTATGTCGAAAAATGTCAAAATATAGTGTAGAAAAAAAGTCATAGTATGTCGAAAAAATTCATAGTGTAGCATGTCGAAAAAAAAGTTATAGTATAGTATGTCGAAAAAAAGTCATAGTATAGCACGTCGAAAAAAAAAAGTCATAGTATAGCATGTCGAAAAATGTCAAACTATAGTGTGTCGAGAAAAAGTCATAGTATGTCGAAAAAATTCATAGTATAGCATGCCGAAAAAAGTCATAGTATAGTATGTCGAAAAAAAAGTCATAGTATAGCACGTCGAAAAAAAGTCATAGTATAGCACGTCGAAAAAAAAGTCATAGTATAGCATGTCGAAAAAAGTCATAGTATAGCATGTCGGAAAAAAGTCATTGTACAGAATGTAAAAAAAAAAGTCATAGTATAGTATGTCGAAAAAAAAGTCATAGTATAGCATGTCGAAAAAGTCAGTATAGTATGTCGAAAAAAAAAGTCATAGTACAGAATGTCGAAAAAAAGTCATAGTATAGCATGTCGAAAAAAAAGTCATAGTATAGCATGTCGAAAAAAGTCATAGTATAGTATGCCAAAAAAAAGTCATAGTATAGTATGTCGAAAAAAAGTCATAGTATAGCACGTCGAAAAAAAAAGTCATAGTATAGCCTGTCGAAAAAAAGTCAGTACAGCATGTCGGAAAAAGTCATAGTATAGCACGTGGGAAAAAAAAGTCATAGTATAGCATGTCGAAAAGTCATAATATAACATGTCGGAAAAAAGTCATAGGATAGTATTTTTAAAAAAGTCATCCTATAGCACGTCGAAAAGTTATCGTATAGCGTGTCGAAAAATGTCAAACTATAGTATGTCGAAAAAAAATCATTGTATAGTATGTTGAAACGAAGTCATAGTATAGCATGTCGAAAAATTTCAAACTATAGTATGTCGAAAAAAAGTCATAGTATAGCATGTCGAAAAGTCATAGTATAACATGTCGGAAAAAGTCATAGTATAGCATGTCGAAAAAAGTCGTAGTATAGCATGTCGAAAAAGTCAGTATAGTGTGTCGATAAAAAAGTCATAGTACAGAATGTCGAAAAAAAAGTCATAGTACAACATGTCGAAAAAAAGTCAGTATAGTATGTCGAAAAAAGTCATAGTATAGCATGTCAAAAATTCAATGTAGTATGTCGAAAAAAAGTCATAGTATAGCATGTCGAAAAAAGTCATAGTATAGCATGACGAAAAAAGTCATAGTATAGTATGTCGAAAAATGTCAAAATATAGTGTAGAAAAAAAGTCATAGTATGTCGAAAAAATTCATAGTGTAGCATGTCGAAAAAAAGTTATAGTATAGTATGTCGAAAAAAAGTCATAGTATAGCACGTCGAAAAAAAAGTCATAGTATAGTATGTCGAAAAATGTCAAACTATAGTGTGTCGAGAAAAAGTCATAGTATGTCGAAAAAATTCATAGTATAGCATGCCGAAAAAAGTCATAGTATAGTATGTCGAAAAAAAGTCATAGTATAGCACGTCGAAAAAAAGTCATAGTATAGCACGTCAAAAAAAAGTCATAGTATAGCATGTCGAAAAATGTCATAGTATAGCATGTCGGAAAAAGTCATTGTACAGAATGTAAAAAAAAAGTCATAGTATAGTATGTCGAAAAAAAACGCCATAGTATAGCCTGTCGAAAAAAAAGTCAGTACAGCATGTGGAAAAAAAGTCATAGTATAGTATGTCGAAAAAAAAGTCAAACTATAGTATGTTGAAAAAAAGTCACAGTATAGCATGTCGAAAAAAAGTCATAGTATAGCATGTCGAAAAAGTCAGTATAGTATGTCGAAAAAAAAAGTCATAGTACAGAATGTCGAAAAAAAGTCATAGTATAGCATGTCGAAAAAAAGTCATGGTATAGTATGCCAAAAAAAAAAAGTCATAGTATAGTATGTCGAAAAAAAGTCATAGTATAGCACGTCGAAAAAAAAAGTCATAGTATAGCCTGTCGAAAAAAAGTCAGTACAGCATGTCGGAAAAAGTCATAGTATAGCACGTGGGAAAAAAAGTCATAGTATAGCCTGTCGAAAAAAAGTCAGTACAGCATGTCGGAAAAAGTCATAGTATAGCACGTGGGAAAAAAAAAGTCATAGTACAGCATGTCGAAAAAAGTCATAGTATAGTATGTTGAAAAAAAGTCATCCTATAGCATGTTGAAAAGTCATAGTATAGCATGTCGAAAAAAAGTCATAGTATAGTATGTCAAAGAAAATTCATAGTATAGCATGTCGAAAAGTCATAGTATAACATGTCGGAAAAAAGTCAGAGGATAGTATTTTGAAAAAAGTCATCCTATAGCACGTCTAAAAGTTATCGTATAGCGTGTCAAAAAGTCAAACTATAGTATGTTGAAAAAAAGTCATAGTATAGCATGTCGAAAAAAGTCATAGTATAGCATGTCGAAAAAGTCAGTATAGTATGTCGAAAAAAAAAAGTCATAGTACAGAATGTCGAAAAAAAGTCATAGTATAGCATGTCGAAAAAAGTCATAGTATAGTATGCCAAAAAAAAAGTCATAGTATAGTATGTCGAAAAAAAGTCATAGTTTAGCACGTCGAAAAAAAAGTCATAGTATAGCCTGTCGAAAAAAAGTCAGTACAGCATGTCGGAAAAAGTCATAGTATAGCACGTCGAAAAAAAAGTCATAGTATAGCCTGTCGAAAAAAAGTCAGTACAGCATGTCGGAAAAAGTCATAGTATAGCACGTGGGAAAAAAAGTCATAGTATAGCATGTCGAAAAAAGTCTTAGTATAGCATGACGAAAAAAGTCATAGTATAGCATATCGAAAAAAAAGTCATAGTATAGCACGTCGAAAAAATCAAATATAGTAAAAAAAGTCATAGTATAGCATGTCGAAAAATGTCATAGTATAGCATGTCGGAAAAAGTCATTGTACAGAATGTAAAAAAAAGTCATAGTATAGTATGTCGAAAAAAAAACGTCATAGTATAGCCTGTCGAAAAAAAGTCAGTACAGCATGTGGAAAAAAGTCATAGTATAGTATGTCGAAAAATATCAAACTATAGTGTGTCGAAAAAAAGTCATAGTATGTCGAAAAAATTCATAGTATAGCATGCCAAAAAAGTCATAGTATAGTATGTCGAAAAAAAAGTCATAGTATAGCACGTCGAAAAAAAAGTCATAGTATAGCATGTCGAAAAATGTCATAGTACAGCATGTCGGAAAAAGTCATTGTACAGAATGTAAAAAAAAGTCATAGTATAGCATGTCGAAAAATACGTCATAGTACAGCATGTCGGAAAAAAGTCAGTACAGAATGTAAAAAAAAGTCATAGTATAGTATGTCGAAAAAAAGTCAAACTATAGTATGCTGAAAAAAAGTCATAGTATAGCATGTCGAAAAAAGTCATAGTATAGCATGTCGAAAAAGTCAGTATAGTATGTCGAAAAAAAGTCAGTACAGAATGTCGAAAAAAGTCATAGTATGCCAAAAAAAAAAGTCATAGTATAGCATGTCGAAAAAAAAGTCATAGTATAGCATGTCGAAAAAAAGTCATAGTATAGCATATCGAAAAACAGTCATAGTATAGTATGTTGAAAAAAAGTCATAGTATAGTATGTCGAAAAATGTCAAAATATAGTGTCGAAAAAAAGTCATAGTATGTCGAAAAAATTCATAGTGTAGCATGTCGAAAAAAAGTCATAGTATAGCATGTCGAAAAAAAAGTCATAGTATAGTATGTCGAAAAAAAAGTCATAGTATAGCATGTCGAAAAGTCATAGTATAACATGTCGGAAAAAGTCATAGTATAGCATATCGAAAAACAGTCATAGTATAGTATGTTGAAAAAAAGTCATAGTATAGTATGTCGAAAAATGTCAAAATATAGTGTCGAAAAAAAGTCATAGTATGTCGAAAAAATTCATAGTGTAGCATGTCGAAAAAAAGTCATAGTATAGCACGTCGAAAAAAAAAGTCATAGTATAGTATGTCGAAAAATGTCATAGTATAGCATGTCGAAAAAAGTCATAGTATAGCATGTCGGAAAAAGTCAGTATAGTAAGTCGAAAAAAAAGTCATAGTATAGTATGTCGAAAAAAAGTCATAGTATAGCATGTCAAAAAATTCAATGTAGTATGTCGAAAAAAAGTCATAGTATAGCATGTCGAAAAAAAGTCATAGTATAGCACGTCGAAAAAAAAGTCATAGTATAGTATGTCGAAAAATGTCAAACTATAGTGTGTCGAAAAAAAGTCATAGTATGTCGAAAAAATTCATAGTATAGCATGCCGAAAAAAGTCATAGTATAGTATGTCGAAAAAAAGTCATAGTATAGCACGTCGAAAAAAAAAGTCATAGTATAGCATGTCGAAAAAAAGTCATAGTACAGCATGTCGGAAAAAGTCATTGTACAGAATGTGAAAAAAAAGTCATAGTATAGTATGTCAAAAAAATTCAAACTATAGTATGTTGAAAAAAAAGTCATAGTATAGCATGTCGAAAAAAGTCATAGTATAGCATGTTGAAAAAAGTCAGTATAGTATGTCGAAAAAAAAAGTCAGTACAGAATGTCGAAAAAAAGTCATAGTATAGCATGTCGAAAAAAGTCATAGTATAGTATGCCAAAAAAAGTCATAGTATAGTATGTCGAAAAAAAGTCATAGTATAGCATATCGAAAAACAGTCATAGTATAGTATGTTGAAAAAAAAGTCATAGTATAGTATGTCGAAAAATGTCAAAATATAGTGTCGAAAAAAAGTCATAGTATGTCGAAAAAAGTCATAGTATAGCACGTCGAAAAAAAAAGTCATAGTATAGCCTGTCGAAAAAAAGTCAGTACAGCATGTCGGAAAAAAAGTCATAGTATAGCACGTCGGAAAAAAAGTCATAGTATAGCATGTCGAAAAAAGTCATAGTATAGCATGACGAAAAAAGTCATAGTATAGCATATCGAAAAAAAGTCATAGTATAGTATGTCGAAAAAAAGTCATAGTATAGCATGTTGAAAAAAGTCATAGTACAGTATGTCGAAAAAAGTCAGTACAGAATGTAAAAAAAAAGTCAGTACAGCATGTCGAAAAAAGTAATCGTATAGCATGTTCAAAAAAAGTCATAGTAAAGCTTGTCGAAAAAAAGTCATAGTATACATGTTGAAAAAAAGTCAGTATGTCGAACAAAGTCGTAGTATAGCGTGTCAAAAAAAGTCTTTGTATAGCGTGTCAAAAAAAGTCTTTGTATAGCGTGCTGAAAAAAAGTCATATTATAGTATGTCGAAAAAAAGTCATAATATAGCCTGTCGAAAAAAAGTCATAGTAGTGTATGTCGAAAAAAAGTCAGTATGTCAAAAAAAGTCATAGTATAGCGTGTCAAAAAAATCTTAGTATAGCATGTCGAAAAAAAGTCATAGTATAGCATGTCGAAAAAAAGTCAGTATAGTATGTCGAAAAAAAAAGTCATCGTATATCTTGTTGGAAAAAAAAGTCATAGTATAGCATGTCGAAAAAAAGTCATAGTATAGAATGTAGAAAAATGTCATCCTATAGCATGTCGAAAAGTCATAGTATAGCATGTCGAAAAATGTCAAACTATAGTATGTCGAAAAAAAGTCATAGTATAGTATGTCAAAGAAAAGTCATAGTATAGCATGTCGAAAAGTCATAATATAACATGTCGGAAAAAAGTCATAGGATAGTATTTTTAAAAAAGTCATCCTATAGCACGTCGAAAAGTTATCGTATAGCGTGTCGAAAAATGTCAAACTATAGTATGTCGAAAAAAAGTCATTGTATAGTATGTTGAAAAGAAGTCATAGTATAGCATGTCGAAAAAATTCAAACTATAGTATGTCGAAAAAAAAGTCATAGTATAGCATGTCGAAAAAAGTCATAGTATAACATGTCGGAAAAAGTCATAGTATAGCATGTCGAAAAAAAGTCGTAGTATAGCATGTCGAAAAAGTCAGTATAGTATGTCGATAAAAAAGTCATAGTACAGAATGTCGAAAAAAAAAGTCATAGTACAACATGTCGAAAAAAGTCAGTATAGTATGTCGAAAAAAGTCATAGTATAGCATGTCAAAAATTCAATGTAGTATGTCGAAAAAAAGTCATAGTATAGCATGTCGAAAAAAGTCATAGTATAGCACGTCGAAAAAAAAGTCATAGTATAGTATGTCGAAAAATGTCAAAATATAGTGTAGAAAAAAAGTCATAGTATGTCGAAAAAAGTCATAGTATAGCATGTCGAAAAAAAAAGTCATAGTATAGTATGTCGAAAAATGTCAAACTATAGTGTGTCGAGAAAAAGTCATAGTATGTCGAAAAAATTCATAGTATAGCATGCCGAAAAAAGTCATAGTATAGTATGTCGAAAAAAAAGTCATAGTATAGCACGTCGAAAAAAAGTCATAGTATAGCACGTCGAAAAAAAAAAAAGTCACAGTATAGCATGTCGAAAAAAGTCATAGTATAGCACGTCGAAAAAAAAAGTCATAGTACAGCATGTCGGAAAAAAAGTCATAGTACAGCACGTCGAAAAAAAAGTCATAGTATAGTATGTCGAAAAAAAAGTCGTAGTATAGCTTGTCGAAAAAGTCAGTATAGTAATTCGAAAAAAAAAGTCATAGTACAGAATGTCGAAAAAAAAAAGTCATCCTATAGCATGTCGAAAAGTCATAGTATAGCATGTCGAAAAAAAAGTCATAGTACAGCATGTCGAAAAAAAGTCATAGTATAGGATGTCGAAAAAAAGTCAATGAAGTATTTCAAAAAATTTCAGAAAAATCATAGTATTATGTAAAAAAAAATAATATTCCAAGTGTTAGGATAGTGTTTTGAAAAAGTCATAAATTATGATGAAAAAAGTCATACTTTAGCATGTCTAAAAAAGTCAGTACTGCTACCTCCCCCTTTTTTTTGAAACTATGGGAAAAAAGGAGACCATAACACAAAGAACTTGGAGTTAGAGTAGAAGTGAAAAGTAAAGTGGTTTATTTTCAACTCATCGGTACTTGAAATCAAACATTCTCAAATTGTGGGGAAAAACTGGACAACATCTTGCGCCAAACAAATAGAAATCAACATAACAAAACTAGGCCTGATGAATTCTGACCTCTGAAAACAAAATCCCTAACTAGATTATCTAAAAAAAACTTCACCAAAACGATACAGAGGTATCACAGAGGTGGCACCCCAACTCACCTACTGTCCATCAACTCCAACCACATACCTTTTTTTTTTTTTTTTTTTTGAAATATTATTATTATAAGATTTTGAAGCAGTGCCACAACAGCTCAGGCTGGCAGAGAATAAAAGGAAAAGTGAACTCTTCAGACGTGCTCCATTTATCTTGGGCCTCAGCTTGAAGTCTGCACAAGTAGAAACCAATCCTCTTTTCAGCACCTGGAATGAAAACAGGAGGGAATAAAACACTCATGAACCACTTTGTCCCAACCTGGCACTTAAAAATACAGTATATCTTAATGATATCTTAACTCATGGTATGATATTGGGGGTAAAAAAAACTCATCGTATAGTATTTAAAAAAAAAAAAAAAAAAAAAAGGTTAATGAAAGTCATAGTATGTTGAAAAAAAGTCATTGTATGTTGACAAAAAAATTAAAAGTATAGTATGTCAAAAAAGTTCATGAAGGTCATCGTATAGTACATTGTAAAAAAATCAGTACAGTATGTTGAAAAATCAGTATAGGATGTTGAAAAAAGTCATTATTATATATCGACAAAAAAGTCATAGATAGTATGTCGTAAAAAGTTATCGTATAGTATGTCGAAAAAAGTAATAGCATATCGAAAAAGTCATTATAGTACATCAAAAATGCGACAGTATAGTATGTCGAAAAGGTCGTTGTATAGTACGTCAAAAAAATGCACAGTATGTCGAAAAAAGTTGTATAGTAAAAAAAAGTCATGTCAGAAGTCATAATGTCATATCTCGAAAAAAGTTAATTAAGGTCACAGTATATGTTAAAAAAGTCATAGTATCCAAGCTACAAGATTCATAGTGTAGTATGGCAAAAAAAAGCCCTAGTATAGCACGTCGCAATAAGTCACAACATAGTGTGTCAAAAAAGTTCATAGTATATAACGTCAAAAAAAGTTGTTGTATAGTGTATCGAAAAAAAGTCATAGTATTTCAAAAGTCAGCATGTCGAAAAACAATCTGTATATGTTGAAAAAAGTTATATTATAGTACGTCAAAAAGTTCATGAAAGTCACAGTATATTATGTCAAAAGTCATATGTCAAGTTGTATTTCCAAAAAAGTTCATGAAAGTCATAGTATATGTCGAAAAAAAAAAAAAAAAAAAAAAGTCCTGGTAGTGTATGTTGAAAAAAGTCAAATCATACTATGTTGCAAAAAAATTAGTCATCACAAAAAAAATACTAAAAAGGCATAGTGTAGTATGTCGGAAAAACTTGCAGTACATTACATTGGAAAAATAGCATCAAAAG
This sequence comes from Pterois miles, assembly GCA_947000775.1. Lineage (NCBI taxonomy): Eukaryota > Metazoa > Chordata > Actinopteri > Perciformes > Scorpaenidae > Pterois > Pterois miles. The sequence goes on along the minus strand of CAMQGK010000194.1, from coordinate 1,296,412 downwards.
TCATCATATAGTATGTCATACTTTACTATGTCAATGTATAGTATTTCGAAAACAGTCATGGCTGTCACAAAAAAGTAATACTACCGAAATTCATAGTATACAATGTTGAGAAAAAAGGTCATGGTTTAGTATGTCGAAAAAAGTTAATGTATTTCCAAAAAAGTTATAAAATTATAGTATTGTTGAAAAAAAGTCAATGTATGTCAAAAAAGTCATATTGAAAAAAGTCATAAGTCATAAAATTTTGAAAAAAGTAATGTCAAGTCATGTCGAAAAAAGTTGTATTTACAAAAGTTTATGAAAGTCATAGTATGTTGAAAAAGTCATGTCGAAAAAAGTCATAGTATGTCGAAAAGTCATAGCATGTCAAAAGTTATATTATATATCGCTAAAAAAAATCCATAGCATAGTATGTCGAAAACAGTCATAGCATGTGGAAAAAAGTCGTAGGATTTCGAAGAGAAGTCATTGTATAGTACATCAAAAGTTCATTAAAGTCACACTATAGTATGAAAAAAGTCATAGTATCGTGTGTCAAAAGTCATGTCGAATAACGTTCATGAAAGTCATAGTACTGTAGTAAAATAAGTAGCAATAAGTAATATATAAATAAGTAGCGATAAGTAGCATGTTGAAAAAAAATTATAGTATGTTAAAAGTTCATGAAAGTCACAGTATATTATGTCAAATGTATTTTGAAAGTCATAATACATTAAAAAGCTGTATTTCCAAAAATGTTCATGAAAGTCATAGTACATATCGTAAAAAGTCACAATATAGTATATTAAAAAAAGTCATATTGTAGTTTTTGTCAAAGTTATCGTGTAGCATGTCAAAAGTCATAATTGACAAAAAAGTCAGAGCAAAAACAAGTCCTGTCCTAGTATAGTATGTCTAACTAAGTCACAATATAGTATATCCAAAACAAGTCATAGCATGTTGAAAAGAGTTAATGAAACTCTTAGTATAGTATGTCGGAAAAAAGTCATACCTTGTCAAAGTTTTCAAAAGTCAAAGGATAGAATTTTGAAAAACAAGTCACAGTATATTATTTCGAAAAAAGGAATATCGAAATTCATAGTATAGAATGTTGAGAAAAAAGGTATAGTATATAGTATGTCGAAATAAAAGTTTTCATAAGTCAAACTATGTTGAAAAAAGTCAGTCTTGTTTAAAAAAAAAAAAAAAAAAAAAGTCATAATATTGCATGTCGACCAAAAAATTCATAGTATAGTATGTTGAAAAAAAGTTGTAATTAATGTCGAAAAAAAGTCTGTCGAAAAATATAATCAAAATAAAAAATCAGTACAGTATGTAAAATATCATGGAAATGTCATACTATGTTTAAAAAAAAATAGTTACGGTACAGTATGTCGGAAAAACTCATCGTACAGTGTGTTGAAAAAAAGTCAGGACAGTATTTTGAAAAAGGTCATGTTACATTATGTCAAAATAAAACAGAAATTCATAGTATAGAAGAATAGTATAGTATGTCAAAATATGAGGGACAGTATGTTGAAAGAAGTCATGATAGTATTTAATTTAAAAATGTCAGTACAATATGTCGGAAAAAGTCACAGTACAACATGGCAAAAACGGTTCATGACAGTCAGTGATATTGAAAGTCAGGATAGTATTTTGAAAAACTTCATAGTATGTCAAAATAAGACAGAAAGTTATAGTATGTCAAAAAGTTAGTCCTTTGTCAAAAAAAGGTCAAATCATTTAGAAAATGTCGTACATCATTATTGTATGTTGGAAAAAAAATCAGCACAGTATGAAAGTCCTTTTTTTTTAATAAATCATAGTATAGTTCGTTGAAAAGTCATGGTACACTGTCAAACTAAATAAAAGTAATAGTACAGTTCCTCAAAAAGTCAGAGCATGGTATGGTATATAGTATAGAAAGTCTATTAAAAGTCACAGTAGTATGTTAAAAAGTCATATTGCAGAAAGTCAGAAAAAAAACAGTAGTTTAATTAGTAAAATCTTAGTGTAGTATATTGATAAAAAATCATAAAAGATGTTATAGTATGTCAGAATAAAAATCATTGTACAGTGTCAAAAGTCATAGTATGTCGAAAAAAATCATAGTATGTGGAATCAAGTCATTTATAGTTTGATATGTTGAAATCAGTCAAATGTATATATCTCAAAAACATTATAAAAGTATAAATACCTTCACCCCTCTGACTCCGTTCATACAGTTGAAGATGAGGACGAAGTGAAGAAACTCCAGTCCAGAAACTACACTCATCAGGAGAGAGAAGACAAGAAGGACGACATAAGACATTCACATACGTCTGTGCCTCCTCCTCCTCCTCCTCCTACTACTACTACTACAGCATAACTACAATACTAGGACTGTACTATGGCTTTTTCTTGACTTTTTTGCTTGTAGTTGCTTACAGTGTGCAATGGGGCTGTTGCTCCAGGTTCCCAGGTGGCTGAGTGCCAGTCAGCTGTGTTCGCCGGTGTTCCTACATGTCATGTTCCTCTAAGACATCTGTTGTACAGCTGGATGAGTCTGAACAGCATCCTGGAGGCTTTAACAGCCCTACAAGGCTCAGAAAACCCCGGAGAGCTAGACTACATGTGATTGTTTTCTTCAATTATGATGAATTGCTGTGGTTTTATATTTGTGCCCTACTCTGTCTTCAATAAAGTTTGAATATAAACTTAATATGGCTTTTAGTTATTTTTTTAGACATGATACGGAGGCTTTTTTCATACTATAGCTTTTTACATAAACTTTTTGAAATACGATATACATACATATATGTAAATACATCTATATGTAAATACATATATACATACACACGTATGTATTTGACTTTTTTTCTGACATACTTTTCTATGACTTTATTTACATACTATACTATGGGATTTTTTAGACATACTACACAATGACTTTGTTTAGACATGCTAAAATACAAAAAAATGACCTGTATTACATTTTTTGGCATTCCATATTAAGACATTTTAAGGCATATTATACTAGGACATTTTTAATGCCACTGATGTGTGAATACTAAATGAATACTACAACAAAAACTGATATTTACCAGTTCGATGTGCTGCAGTTCTCGTCTCCTCCGGGCCCTTCAAGTCCTGTTGTTCATTCAGCAGTCAACGCCATCAGTTTTCATGGAAGACGGATCAAAACCTTGTACAATACAAAACACGGATAGGTATATTATAATCTGATCATGTAATCAGAATGTACCTTATGTAATGACAACGAGTTAAAGGACATTTAAGGCCCTTTAAATCACAAAGGACTCAATGATTAAATGGAGATCTTCACTGTCACTCCCTTACTCTGGTAACGAAGGTTCCAATTAATAAAGTAAATAAATAAAGTACATGCTTTATTTATTTAACAGAAATAAATAAAACATGTCCAGGTAGTGCAGTGGTTTCAATGCCATCTACTATCAATAAAATACATGTAACACAATAAAAAACTAAACATGCCGTATAAATATCTTTAAAAACAATTTTTTTTTAAATCTGATCGATCACACAATCAACAGAATATTTCATTTCACTGGTTTTCTTACTTTGTGAGTTCGTCCAGTGTTGATCTCGCCACGGAGGCAGCTGAGCTGCTTATGATGCTTCTCCGGCGTTTCCTGGACACACAAAAACATATTAGACACAATCATTCAAATATAAAAATCATGTTATTGGACTGATTTAGTTTCCAGCTGTGTACAGCCAGTAGTGTTTTTCAGCTCCACCTCTCTCACCTTGATGTCCTCGTCTCCATCCAGTCTGCTGCTCCTCCTCCAACACCTTGAGTCTTTTCTCTGAGAACCAACAAAGACGATAAAGGAGCTCCTTAAATTGGCTGTAAGATCAGCTTCAGGTATTCTGGATTTCAGGACATCAGAGAAAATTATATTTAAGAGAAGTGTAAATGATGTCGGAAAGTCCACTCTGTCCATTACAGACCATATCCTATCATTTTATGAATTTTCAAGAAGTTCATAACAAAACTAAGGAGCCACTGAATTTGAAATATGTTGTAAGCTTTCAACATTTAATAACAATGAGGAAAAATATCCTACCTCAGCAGAGAAGATGATGTCCCAGTTGGTCTGTAACGTTCCTCTTCTTCTCAGATGCCATGCATTGAGGGAGCATATCTACAAGTGTGACAAATAAAACCACCTGTCTTATCATGTAACACACCTGACAGTACAAATCATATAACAATAACACTTTTATATAATGTAGCGCTATATTTATAGTTAGCGTTGACACTGGAAAGTGTATTACAGACTAATGTAAACTACATCATGCTCTATGTACTCCCATATGGTTGGTCGTGGTATGCATCTAAAAGATGGTGGCACTGCAATCTGTCTAAAAATGCAAAGAAGATGACGACGACAATGCTGGAAAGTGGAGTATTGCATAACAAGATATGCAGGATCTGGATAAACGTGAAGGCTCTCCCATAATTCCCACAGACTGTGTGAACACACCTCCACCTACAACCATTATGCATTTTATTTGGTTTCTGTAATGTAAATAGTTTTGATCTATTTTGGCTAAAATTATTTTTTCCCCTGATCACCAAGAACAAATTTCAAAAGCCCAAATCTTGTTCACTATCGTGTGTTATTATGTGTGAGTTGAATAAATATCTGAGATTTCTGATAGCCCAGTTTGTCCTAAAAGAAGAGATATAAAGATGTCTGAGTATGGAGTCGGTCATGCCTGAGATCAGTGGTGTGTGGGTGTACTACTCGTTAGATTGGTAGGTTACCGAGGAGGAAGTGGGTACACTCTCCTACTTAGCGACTAGCGTCCATTATACCATCTTTGAAGTTGCTACGTTAAATAGTTTTCGAGTTCTGCTCTGGAAATGACAGCGGACGGACACGTGAAGCGCTATATACCCACAACTACATTGTCGCGAGAGTATAATAATAAAAAAATATGGCTCATGATGATGGTCATTATTTTACTCCTGATCTTAATCGATATTCTCAATGATAAGTCAGGTTCTTGCATGTTGTCCAGGCTCATATCTCCTGCAGGTAAACAACATATTCCCGTGTTCATCTCCTGCCATTAATCATTGTAATGTCTCCGTGTTGTTCTGTCTCCTGCTTGTGATAAATCAGAACAGCTCGTGGGTTTTATTATTCATTTTATGTATGTGATATATTTAGGTACCTTCGGAGATCTGCTCATCTATCTCGGCTGTCACATATGATTTCGCAGCAAACGTGTTGCTCTGGATTGAAAAAAGGCATAAAATGCCGTGAAATACGAGGAAGTTGTCGCTTCTTTAAAACAATGCCCAGCTGATCAGATGCTTTATTTCACTGTTGCCAAGTTTGACATTATTACAGGCAGCATGAAAGATGAAGTCAGCCAAGATACAATAAAAGTAATTTGGTGCCAGAGCACAGTGTTTGCACTGCCCCAGTCCATAGCTCACTTAGAAAATGGCTTGTTTTATTTCAGTGTCTTGTTTCTAATGCCTAATTTTGTCTTATGGGACTTCTTTGAAAATCATATTTGAGATAATGGTCTATTCTTGTGCTTATATCTTGTGCTGATATTTCCTCAGTTGATCTTAACACAGCTGCTGGGTCTCAACCTTTCTCATTTTACAGCTAAACAGTACGCTACAAGATGTTTCTGAAAACATTTGAGGAGAGAAATGGGCATTACAGTAACAAAATATTGATTCATATTTGATCAGCGGAGCTGACCGACAGCCGGCTCGGAGACGGCAGGCTCCAGCTCAGCTCTGATTGGTTGTTTTCCTCCAATCTGTGAAATCTGGGTGATTCCATTAGGTGCACCACAGGACAGAGAGACCAGTGATATTTTCACATTACCTGTCTCATGAAGGTATATAGTGACGTTTTATAAAAATATAACCCATTTTCATTAACATATCTTGAAGTCAGAGGTCAAAGGACCCCTTTGGAAATGGTCGTGCCAGTTTTTCCTCGCCAAAATTTAGCGTACATTTGGAGCGTTATTTAGCCTCCTTCACGACAAGCTAGCACAACATAGTTGGCACTGGATTCCTTTGGTTTTCTAGTGGTGTTAAAACAAATTTGCATTATTGTCATATTAACTTTGCCTTAATTTTTCTTCACACAAATTGACATTTTTAGAATCCATAAATGTATTGCTGTTATAGCAAGTAAGGTTATTAAGGTCATTTTAATACCCTGGACTTAAACCACTTATCACTCAAGCAAGTAAAGGTTACAGTGATTGCTCACACACATACTGTAAATAGCCACTAAATCAATTTTTGGGGAAATAAACCAAATTGCTATTGAACATATGTACATGATTCCAATTAGTAATGACAGCTGGGAATTTGTTGCCTCGAGTTAGCACATAATATTTTTGCAATATTTCCATTTTCCAGGCTGAGCTCCAGCGCTACATCAGCGACATGCTTCTGGGTGCAGCTTCACGTTTTATTGTGAATATAACAGTTTTTGGAACAAAACTCTTCACATATTCACTAAAAAGCTCTGAGGACATGCCTCCACATCTAAGTGCAATGTTTCTGACTGATGTTCAGACACGGCGGAGCGAGTGCGAATGTGTGGTTCAGCATTTCTTTCTGTTTATCCAGCAGCTTGTTCTCTTTAATCCAAGATGTGCTAACACAGTCCCAACACCTGCTGAACTTGCTGGAGCTGCGTGGCGCCTCTGAGGTTTATCGCAACGAGAATTTTAATTTAGGTCATGCAAAAAAAAGATCAGACACTGCAAGTTGATTTTTAACCAACATGTGCCTCAAATGATCCCCCGCAATTGAGTTCTACTGTCATCTGTCAACATGATTACAGTATGACAGTCAAATATGGTGAGGGATAATGCCGGGGGCTTGTCGAGCAGCTCAAGAGCTTCTCAGCCACTGCAGTGAAGCAGCATCGCAATCAGCAGAGGAGCCGCCTCCTTATCACTTAATGGATGAGTACACAGGAATGTCTGCCTGTTCGCCGTGCTGACATTTAAACTGATGTCCGGCTCTCCAGTCCAAATACAGGACTGTCAACAGGTTGGGAGACAAACACTTTCATGATTTATAACAATGAAAACATTCAGATCAATCAAGATAATAAAAATACATGGAAAAGCCAAGTATGTGATCAACTAATCTCCCACCGTTCTGTGGTGTTGGTGGGTGGGGATCCCAGAATTGATTGCCAGAGCTATTTGTTTGCCTTGCATGTCACATTGTTATCTCCCGTTAAGGGAGTGTGTACAGAGACTTGTACCCAGATATAAATCACAGGGTTTGGATTTGGTCAGGCTTAAGAAGCAGTACTCACTTATACTCTACCAGACAGAGAGGAAGAGACTGAGCTCAAATCTCAGGCTGCTCTCAGTATCATAATATCATCCCTCTTAAGTGATGCTGAGTCAAAATCAGAGACAAGACAGGAATGCATGAACTACAGTCCCACCGAAACTACTGGAGCAGCGAGGCCACTTCTTTTATTTCTGCTGTAAACTGAAAACATCTGACTTCAAAAGATGAATATGAGACAAGAGATCAGCGTTTCAGCTTCTATTTCCAGGTATTTACATATAGATCGAGATCAGGCCTCACTCCTCCAATGGTTTTGGAAGGGACTGTATGTCTGACAAATAATGCAAACATAAGAGTAAATAAATTTCAAAATTAAAAATTAAAAACTACAGTCCTTTAAAAAATATTTTGGAGAATGGTTGTAGTAATAAGAGTTGCATGAAGGAGGGAGATTTTGTAGTTAGGAGCTGTCAGTGACCATGACAGTGAGAGTTATGTCAACAACCTGATGGTAATAAAATCAAGTCAAGACAACACAATCACAGGAGACGCAAGCAACGGCCACAACGGCCATCTCCACTTTGTTTCCTTTTTGAACTGTTTACAATGGGAGCTCTGCGTTTATACTATGCTATGAACGCCAACAATCTGACAAGGTGCTGAGCATCTATTCAGATACTGAGCAATAACAATGGAGGAGAATTAATAGGCTGCGGTTGGAAAGTAAAAAAAAAAAAACAACAAAAAAAACGACGTCCTAATGTCGTTTCCTAACCACTTTTGCTTGACCTCAATAGAAAACACCATGAATGTGGACAACCACACTTCATTACCAAGGTTGGAACTGAAATAAAAGAAGAAATAGAGGCTGCCAGCAGTCACAGATGATTATATGATAAATTTTTGCATAAAATTTAGACTTCTTCCTTGTCCTTTTCAGACCTGTAATATCTATTTATGTCGATTATTTGTTTATTGATATTTTGCTATATGTTTACTATTCACTTTATTCTTTTTTTTTTAAACATATTTGTTACTTGTTCCATATAAATAATGAAAAAATAAAATGAAACAAAATGTTTGTCACTGTCCACTCATTTTTACCAACTAGCACCAGCAGTTTGCCATGTTATGATTAAAGCATATTTTTTATGCATAATGCAGTACCTGTGAGGGTTTCTGGACAATATTTGTTATTGTGTTAATTGATTTCCACTGATAAATATATACATACATTTGCACAAAGCAGCATATTTGTCCACATCCATGTTGATAAGAGTATTAAATACTTAACAAACCTCCTTTTAAGAAACATTTTGAAAACATAAAAAAAGTAATTAATTTGAGATGAATCACATTTAACTATGGACAATCATGGGATTAAATATTTAAATCAATTGATGACTCTAAAAACAGCGATTGGTGCAGCTTTAAGCTCAAGTATACTTTAACTAAAGCATTACATTATGATTAGAGTGTGATTTGAAAAAGATACAGGTCAAACTCTTATGTATTGAATTTGCAAAAGTCCCTGAGAGTATAAATAAAGACACTAAATGCATATTTATGTTGCCCTAGTTGTTGTTGCCTCATTAAAAATAAAACAAAAAAGGTGTTTGATGGAGGTGAGATGATAAAAGTAGTGTCAGCAGAGTATGAGCTGCCTTTGTCCTCAGTAATGAGGCGCTGAGCTGCTAATTGAAGGATCATATGGGACTGAGGGTACGAGGTCCCTCTAACAGATGGTGGGAGTCTTGAGTCAAATAAATAAACCATTAGCCCAGCAAGGAGATATCGCCTTGTGAGGGAGCCTCATGCCAACGCCACGGACAACTTGGTTCCAGCATAAAACAACATATTCATTATGAACTGATGGACCACTTTGTAAAAAGCAATAATAGCTGATGGAGGGCAGCCACCACTGCTAAGCCCAAGCAAAACAAAAGTTGTTAGCCTTCAGCCATCAGATCTGGACAGCAGGGATCTCTGCTGATTGGACTGTTTTATGTTAATACCAGTCTGGCATGCTGTTGCCCTACTTGGGCTCTAACATGAAACACAGACGCAGCCAACAGACGTCTAATTGCCTCAGGATTCCTGCTATCATTACTACAAGTTGGCAAATTTACACGAACAGAGCGTCTTACTCTGTGATGCCATCAAGAATGCATAGCCTATATTTAAAAATGTATTAAACGAAAGAGCAAGCTTTTATTCCCCAGTGTTAAACTCTACAACAGTAATGTAGAACAAGCACCAGAAGGAAACTGACTTGATCTATTCCTGTGTCAACATTTATTTTCAAACCTAAGAGATATCCGTGTGGGTATTGTGTCACATGGATCACCCTCTGATGGATTACTGGACTCTCCACATTCAATACTGCTCTATGTGTGGTGTTTTAGATTGTGAACAACCTCACTGTATACATCCTCATCCCACTTATACATACTGGTAATCGGAAATAATTAAGGCATTATATGAAGCTGGAAAACCTAAGGAATCCATTGGTACAAACCATGTCATGACAGTTTGTATTCCAAACGTGCTAACTTTTGGTGAGGAAAACCTGGCATGGCCATTTTCACAGGGGTCCCTTGACCTCTGACCTCAAGATATGTAAATGAAAATGGGTTCTATAGGTACCTTTACTTTTATGATAATCACAGGCAGTTTGAGACAAGTCCTACATTGCGTTCGAAAAGTTAAAAAAAAAAAAAGTTGCACGTCAAGGGTTCAAGGAAAGATGTGAAGGAGAATTTATAAGGACTCCAGGATACATAACGGTGGTGTTAAGAGAATCAGACTACACTTACACCAGGCTCCGCAATTACGATGTGACGGCAGTGAATGTTAGTGACAAGGGTCTGCTGTGAAATTACAATGTTCTGAAGATGGACAACAAAAAGGAGCATCTTCCCACAACATGGTCTTACAGAGGTCTTTCACTGACAGGCTGTTTCACCCACAGTATATGGACAGATATCACAGGTCCTTCTGCTGCTGGAGCACTTTACTTCAACATACAAAAAGTATTATCTCACCTAACGTGGACATGCATCCATCTTCAACTGCTTATCCCGTTGGGGGGGGGGGGGGGGGGGGACTGGAGTCGATCCTAGCTGGCATTGGGTCACCAGTACCTAATATGGACAGGCAGTTAAAAAATAACACTTCATTACCAAAGCTGGAATTGAAATAAAACAAGGAACGCAGGCTACCAGTCACAAAAGCTTATATGATAAATATTGAACTAATTGTTATAGAGAAAGAGTAGAACCATTAAATATACAGTACATTTCTTCATACTCCTTTTTGGTTGTAACATTTATTTATGTTGATTATTTGTTTATTGGCAGTTAGCTATATGTTTACTGTTCATTTTATTTGTTATTCTTCTTTTTCACATATTTGTTACTTTTTCAACATAAATAAATAGAAATGATTGTCACTGCCCTCTCATTTATCAACAGGAAAACCAATTATTATATGGCTGGGTGAAAATAATAAGCCAACGCCATGAGGTCATCTTACTTAATGTGGACAACCGGTGAAAAATATCACTTCTTACCAAGGTTGGAACTGAAATAAAAGAAGAAATAGAAGCTACCAGGCAGTCACAAATCTTTATATGATAAAGACTGAGCTAATTTTTTTTAGTTAAGGAGAACCACAAAATTTAGACTTCTTCCTTCTCGTTTTCAGACACGTAATATTTATTTATGTTAATTATTTGTTTATTGACAGTTTGCTATATGTTTACATTTTATTTGTTATTCTTGTTTTTTATAGATTGGCTCCAAATAAATAATGAAAATAAAGTGAAACAAAACTGTCCACTCGTTTTTGTCAACATGATTCCCAATTAGTATATGACTGTTTGAAAATAACAAGCAAGATAGGCATATTGTTTGTTTTTGCTTTAAATGTTGCAGCTACAAAGAATTGTGGGGGGGCATATCTCCTTTACATAAATAGATAGATAGAGATAGATAGATAGATAGATAGAAGATAGATAGAGATAGATAGATATCCACACATTTGCACAGAAGAAGCATATTTAGCCACTCCCAGGTCCCAAGTTTTAAATACTTAACTCAATTAAATACAAATCTCCCTTTAAGGTACATTTTAAAACAGATTTTAAAAAAGTGATTAATTGCGATTAGCTATGGACAATCATGCGATTAATTGCATTAAATATATTAAATCGATTGACAGCCCTGGAAATAATATATATTGAGGGTATGATATGGAGAGTACAGGTAGATTTTGTAAACACATATTTGCAGATTGAGGATTAAACTATTAAAGGTTTATTTCACTTTCCCACGGTCTACTCACACAGGTGGGTGGACTTCAGGCCTCTGTGGGCCTGAACACAATGTGCCTTATTAGCTGCGTTTCAACTGTTTTACAGCAAATAAACTCGGCTACGGTATAATTTGGTCAGAAGTTGGTGCAATGACAAAACAGAGATAGGAAACACGATTATGGATTTAGGGTTAGTTACTCCTGCATGGAGTTTGGTGACCTCATGTAATTCCAGCAAAGTTAGCAAACGGCTAAAATCAATAAAACTTCCTCAACAGCGAAAAACCGTTACGCTTTGGTTGAGATGTTTTATGTCTGTCGAAAAATAAGCAATGCCCTGAATGGATTGTTATGAAAACGTCTTCTGAATTAAATCTCACGTAGCAAACATTTCACTCACGTGTCTGATCAGCTGCTCCTGCTGTCGGCGTCTTCCGGATGTTCCCATAACGTGTGAAAGTTCGTCCTCCGGACAACATGAGACATGGCCGATACTTTCTCACAACAAAGAATAATGTAAACTTGTCCAATTGCGACAAATTCCTGAAGACTTCTCTCCATTCTACTCTCGTAGATGTTAGATGGACGGAGGTTAGCTGGCCAAGTCGCCTTGTTTCGCTTTCCGGTTCCCAAACGCTTCTTCTTCTTCTACGCTTCATTTACTGGCGGATTACAGCCATGCGCAGCCTCCAGCGCCACCTTCTGACCAAACTACGCAGCAGCCGCTGTAGATTCTTGGCTTTAAACCAGTTGATGCAAACACGACTTATCGCTTTTTTTTGGTGTGACATTTAGAATTGATTTTAAGCGCTTGATGTTTGTTTTTAAAGACATTAACGGCCTCGCTCCACCTTATTTGTCTGAGATTTTAACTCCGGAGCATAACAGGGCTTTATTGTCATCTGGTCAACTTATTTTAGAAGTCCCAAGGTTGAGGTGTAAACTGTGAGGTGCTTTTGTTGTCGCTGCTTTTAAACTATGGAACAAATTATCCCTGATATACACACTATCTCTGACCTAGCACTTTTTAAATCTAAGCTAAAGACTTTTATATTTAGAATGGCTTTTAATACCTAGTAGGGGCTATGACATTTTTCTTTTTTCAGATTTTGATTTGATTCCTTGATATTATTTCTTGATGTTAATGTAAAGCACTTTGTGGACCTTTTGGTTGTTGTAAGTAAAGGGCTACACAAATAAATGTTGAATGTTGGCATTTCAAAAGTTTGCTTGAAATTCACCTGACAATTGAATGGACACACATGTCAGACTGTAGCAGGGTAGCCCCCCATGTGTGGATCATTCTAATGTTAGATTTTAGATTTCTAACACAATAACATAATAGCTAACCAACAGTTAAAAAATTATCAAACTAGCTGACTTTGTTATGAAAATAACAAATAAATAACTGGGATTCTTCGCTATGAGTATCCGTGGCAAAGAACTTATATTACTAAGAAGTGAGTCAATTGTTTTTTCCATTGCAACATCAGCACCCAGCAGCAGAGCTACACCTCCGCCATTTTGGACTGAAAGCAACTACTTGACGCCAGTAAAATGTCCACCTACAAAGTTCTGCATAAAAGTAAAACAGAATAGAGAAAGATGAGGTTGTTGAGAATATCAACATTTTCCTCAGACATATCATAAAATTACCAAGAAAAACAATATATGACTAAAATTACAATGTACTGTACAATATTAACTTATTATGCACTGATAAATGAACCTCCATGGGCTCCACCATTTGAAGGCACCATTCGACTTCATTAAATTCTGTTTATGCCACTAGCACTGCTAGCTACTGGCTGATAGCTGGTTGTTTAGGAAAAGAGATTTGAATACATCCACCACAGTACAGGCTTACCGCATACAGCCCATGGGTGTATTATAAGATAATAAAAGTGATGAATTACAGCCAATATAGCCATTATTACAGCAGGAAAATAGCTCTGGATTCAGCTATTAGTTAATTTTATAACTTTTAGGACATCGTGATTTAAATAAGGGATACATATAATATAATATATTATATATATGTGTGTATATATATATATATATATATATATATATATATATATATATATATATATATATATATATATATGTGTGTGTGTGTATATATATATATATATAATATATTATACATAATATATATTATAATAATAATATACATTGATGATGACAGCAGCGCTACTGTAGCGCCATCAAGAGGATGTTGTCAAAAAAAAAAACACCAGTGTTTCGTCTTTTTGCTTCTATACTATTTGTTTGTGGTGATGTGTGTTTTCTAAGAACTGTTTCAGTTAAAGTAAGAGCAAGATGAAAATTTGAAAATAAAGTTTAAGTTAAGCATAAATACCAAGTTTGAATCAATCAAAAATGACTCCTGAGGCAAGATCCCCCTGAGGGCATCTTCCACGGGTCATGGGGGAAGAAGAAGAAGAAGAAGATCTACCTTTATTAGTCCCACAGTGGGGAAATTCAATTTACACTCTGTTTAACTCATACATGGTACATGCAGACCTGAAACACACATACATGCATTAATGGAGAGATGTCAGAGTGATGGGGCTGCTCCTGACAAGCGCCCCGAGCAGTTGGGGGTTTGGTGCCTTGCTCAGGGGCACCTCGGCAGTGCCCAAGAGGTAAACTGGCACCTCTCCAGCTACCAGTTCACACTCAGTTTTTGGTCCATGCCGGGACTTGAACCGGGACTTGAACCGGTGACCCTCCGGTTCCCAAGCCAACTCCCTACAGACTGAGCTACGGCCGCCCCCAGGAAGATGGCCTTTATAAGATTTTATATTTAGTTTTACAATAACAAAGTTGGAGTCTGTCATGATTGAATTACCCTACTTGTGACCATATGTTGATATTACGAGGCGTCCCACCCCAGTCTACCCTACAAAGTTTAAGGTTTCATCCAAAATGGCGTATTATGCACTACATGCTCAATATGTGTATTATCATTCAACATACTTTTGTGTGAATAAACAGCAGCATGTATCTTTTCGGACGCACTGAGTGGTAATTTAGGTTGTCACTACCTGAGAGCCCCCTTGCCGGTTGGAGACGCGTAACCATGGTAACCCTTCCCAACCTTGTGACCAAAAAAAGACGTGTTTGTGAGAATCAAAGTCTGAATTAATTTAAAATACATGTTATGCCAAACAAAGTGAAATCTTACTCGTACAGTTAAATCGAAGTGTTATTGACGTTGCAGAACTGTCCGGCAATATCTGTTATGAATATTGCTGTCACTACTGCATTGCGTTGTGGGATATTAATGGCGCTTTCACTGAAAACAGTATGCAATTCGAGTACTATGGGTTTCATACTAAAGTTTGGGACATACTAAAATATATTAAATAATGTTTTAGCGTAACAAATAGCATGTTAGCATGGAATTTCATACGCAACCTAATTCATCTCTGTATGAAATACATGTTGTGACATTACACGCAGGGTTCATTTAGAGTCTTCTTCATGTTTTTGGTGACCCAGCAACTCTCACAAATGACAAATTCCAACAACATTTCAAAGCTCATCATATATAAAACAATAATTTATTATTTCTCTCATTTTACAAGACATCAAATTGTGTGGCTAACTAAGGATTTGTTAAGCTGTTATTCCGTCCAATACATGAAACCCTAAGAAAGCAAAAGCGACTACAATGTGTGCTTTAACAAACACAGACATTTCAATTTCAATGTGAGCAACATCTTTGTCTAAAGGTACGTACAATACACAATGATAGCACGTTATGATGTCCTCTAAATTATGTAACAGATGGTACATCGCTGGTGGTATTAACTTTGGGAAATCAGCACCATTAGAGAGAAATCAAAACTAAAAAAGTGGATTGTTACAAAAATTGTATTTTTTTTTTATTTACAAAGGTCCTTTTGAAAAGGATTATGTGTTCTACCTTGCAGGAAAATAGCATTGTTTCCATAAAAGCATTAAGTATGCATAACAGTAAAATACTGATAAGATATATATATATATATAGTACGAACAAAATAATGTAAAATAGTGTAAATGCTGGCTGTTTATGTATGGCACACGGTCTTTACACACTTTCAAAAACCTTCCAAAAAAGTCATATGTTGTGTTGCCAAAATTATTCAAAAAAGCAAGCACAAAGGTAGAAAATGTTATTGAAAGAATTTGAAAAAAGTTTCCAAAATCATCCTCATAGCCATGTCCAATTCATGTTGAGTCCAACCGCCATTATAAAGACCTTCTCTTCACCGCGGTGGTGGAAAATGTTCGTCCAGGAAAGGCTTTCCTTATTTCCTATTTACAAAATGTTGCCACATTGAACGAGGCAGGAATCTCTACCCCAACTGGTAGTGTCCTATGTACAGTCCATTCCACCCCAGTCTGTCCTCCTCTGGCTGGCCCGCCACCTGAACTCAGAGCAGGACTTAGACTGTGGTCACAGACAGGAGCGAGTTGTAAACCCTCGTGCCATCTGGTGACTTGGTACCGTGGGTCAGCAGTTCCTGGATGGTCATCCAGTTGTCAAATATTTTCTTATTTCTCTTTTTCATCATCTTTTTGTGGCTGAGTTCGATAATGTTGGGCTCCTTTTTGTCCTCCGTGCCGACCGGCTCCTTCAGACAGTCGGCTCGGCTCTGCTTCATGAACTCGCGGCGCTGCCTCTGCTCTTTGGCGCGGACTGCATGCTGCTTCCTTTCCTCCTTGCTCCAGTAGCGACCCATCTTCAGCTCGCTTATAGCGTCGTCATCCGTGGTCATGCCGCTGCGTTCCTCGTGGATGCGCATGGCGCGTTCCCTCAGCAGCTTGTCCCGGACGGGCCGCTTGGTGATGTAGCGCGTGCCGTCGCTGCGGATCTTCACCTTCCACTCCATCTTGGGCTCCAGGTCACTGGGACTGATGGGGTCCCGGCACATGCTGACCAGACTCATCTGGCTCTGGGCGTACTCCACGGCTGATTTCTGCTGGATTAGCTGCATGTAGCTCTGGTAGTGCTGGGCATGGGCGGGGATGTGGGCATGCTTGTATGGTGAATGTGGCTGGGAGAAGCTCCGCCCGGACTTGGAGGACTCTCCCAGCTTCCTCTCCTTGCTCTCTGCTTGCAGGGCTCCATCTGGATCCTTGGACGAGCCTCTGCTCCGGCTGGGGCCACAGGCTTCTTGGACGGGGGACAGGAGAGGTTTGAGGATCCTGCCGTTGGAGCTGGTGGCGCCGGACGCCCCAGCCGCACCCTGATTCTCTGCTGTTCGACGGAGCGAGTTGTCTGGAGACAGCTCCAATGTGAGAGGGGTGCTGCGGCAGCTCTCGCCAGTGTTGTAGGCGCTGGAGCTGTCTTTGTCGGATTTCTCCGGCAGCTCTGTGATGTCTGAGAGCTCATGGCGCCGAGCATCAATGCTGGTGTTGTAGTTGCGGAAGCCACTGTTGTGGAGCATCCAGGACTCGCGACACTGCTCCCTCAGCTGCTGCATCTTGTGAGCACGCACGATATTCAAGCACTCCAGCTCGATGGTGCGCAGCTCCTCGTTGAGTATCTCCAGCTCTTTGTCTACACCCTCTTGGTCCTGACCTCCTGCCCCAAAACCTTGGTAGTACAGACCCTGGGCTCCGCTGCTCCTCATCTGGCATTTCAGCTCCAGCAGCTCTCTGAAGCGCTCACATTCATCAGCTGGGATGCCCAGGAAGTCGGCGTCAGCGTAGTCTGCCGAGATGAATGACTCGCTGCTGAAGGGCAGGTCGGCGCTGCCGAGGGTGTCCTGGCTGTAGGTGAGCTTTCTGCAGCTGCCCAGCGTGTTGGAGGCCGTGGTCTGGTCATCGCCGAGGTTCTCCTGCTCCGAGCTCTCGTCGTTTCGCGTACTCTCATCTGTGCGGCCGACACCGCTGTCTTTCTCGTGGTGGTTTGACAGCAGTGTGGCCGTGTCTGTGGTGCCTCCGTCCTCCTCGTGCTTCTTCTGTAAAAACAGACAGCAGAAGGACTCAGATATAGTGCTGCATCATGCAAGTGTGTCAAATACAATTATTGAATCTAATCAAACTTGCATTACAAAACATAAATGAAATAAAAAATCAGGGCTGTCAACGTTAACGCTATAATAACACAATTTCCTTTTAACACAACTAATGTCTGAATGCAACTTATGATTTTTAGGTTTTAGTGGTCTCAGTTTTAAGAGATAGAGTGAAGATCCTAGTATCATATAAAACTAAAAAAACTAAAGGAACCCATCGGTACCAACCGTGTCACACTAGCTTGGTGCGAAGGAGGCTAAGTAATGCGCCAAGCTTATGCTACATTTTGGTGAGGAAAAACTGGCATGGCTGTAGTCAAAGGGGTCCCTTGACCTCTGACCTCAAGATATGCGAATGGAAATGGGTTCTATGGGTACCCACGAGCCTCCCTTTTACAGACATGCCCACTTTGAGCATATTTTTTTATGCTAAATGCAGTACCTGTGAGGGTTTCTTTTCTGGACAATATTTGTTATTGTTTTGTGTTGTAAATTGATTTCCAATAATAAATATATACATACATTTGCATAAAGCAACATTTTTGTCCACTCCCATGTTGATAAGTGTATCAAATACTTAACAACTACTACTAATAATTAACAATACTTTTGATTATGCATTTCAATTGACTGACAACCCTAAATACAGTAATACAGCTTAAATACAGCTAAATACAGCTTAAAATTTGTTTTTTTTTTTTTTAGTAGATAATATTTGGTGCAAATAGTAGTTTCACAGATATAATTCATCTACTATTACAACTGCTACTTTATTTAGAACTATTTAGAAAACCTTTTTGTTCAAAACTGACCTATAACAAAGGCTTTGCATAGTTTTTGTCAATGAACATGTGCTTTTCCATCAGTTTTCCACAAAGGGGGAAAAAAACGTTGCCAAAAACAAGTGAACAGCTGTTACCCTCGGCAGAATTGGCTCAGCCAAAATAATCTTTAGATGAACATATGTGTTGGTGCAGATTGATTGTGCTAGTTTGCCTCCACACGTTGTGCACGTTTTGTGTGTGTGTGTGTGTGTGTGTACCTGCTGCAGCATGCTGGCAGTGAACTGCATGGCCTGATGGTGCTGCTGCTCCAGCATGTCCATGTGGAGGTCATCCAGGAAGTCGTTCCTGTCATCATCCATCCAGCCCTCGTCCAGCTGTGACGCAGTCGGGCAGAAAAGACGCCTCATTAGACGCAAACATTTCACTGCAAATTTTTACTAATAAAGTGGAACATCTACTATGAAACTTATTTGTTGGCATGAAAACTGAATGATGCCATATTTGGTTTCAAAAGTGACCATATGAGGTTTTACATGACATGTCTTGTTGTCATAAACCTTTACTGAGTTCACACCCATGATGATGAATGACAGTGCTAGTTACCTGGATCTCTGGTCTGGCCACCAGCAGAGAGATATTCTGGTTCCCCTCACTGGTCAGCAGCGCCACCGCATCCTCCCGGTTCTGGATCTCAACACCATTGATCTTGGGTGGAAAGAAGGAAATATTGCAATACCTGATGTTTTCGAAATAAAATGACTTTGAAGTTTGTACGGGAGAAAACAGAGTTTAATTAATTACTTACATTAATACAACTATTTTTTGAATTACAAGTTTATGGAAATTTGATGTTTAAATATGCAAATGGATACACTATGTTAAAAATCTGTACTAATTTGCATATATTTCCAGGACAGAGAGCTAGCCAGAAAATCCAGGTTCAAAATGACGGTTTCATTTTCTTTACATATTAGTTCAACAGTTTTTACAGAGAATGAAATTTCTCTTTATATATATCGCTCCATAATTCAGAAATTACTGTTGATAGCCATAAAAAAGTACATTTTTGACATGTTGTTAGGAATAAAATGTTCTATAAATCAGGATATGAATGATATATGAACAAACCCTTCAATAAAAACCTTCAGAATACAGATAGGAATAAAACTAGAAAGTTTGGTTGATGTAATGGCTACTGAAGTTGAGATTTCTGGCTCAGAGTCTGAGAAAAAACTCATTTT
This sequence comes from Pterois miles, assembly GCA_947000775.1. Classification (NCBI taxonomy): domain Eukaryota; kingdom Metazoa; phylum Chordata; class Actinopteri; order Perciformes; family Scorpaenidae; genus Pterois; species Pterois miles. The sequence goes on along the minus strand of CAMQGK010000194.1, from coordinate 1,276,749 downwards.
ATGAACACGGCCTTTAAAGACATGGCTCGCAAAATTCAATATATTTTGAAGACACAGGAACTCTAACTAATAGATATCACCATTAAACTTCCCCACTTGATTACTTATGAGTTTTCTGAAATTTTATGTTTAAATATGCAAATGAACTTTTGTTGAATTTAGGAGAAATCTACAGACATAAATACATGAAGTTTAGTAGAATTAACACCCAAATGTGTATTTTGGATATTTTTTTCCACTTGTCTGACAGAAGACATGTTATAGAAACAAAATAACCCAAAATCTCAAAATTGACAGTATTTTTGGATGGAGTGTCTCCTCAGTACATTTAAATCTGTGTATTTTTGTGCTTCATTTAACTCTAACCATCACTTCTTAATGTTCTTAACATTTCAAAAATGAAATATTGGTGATTCATGTAAAAACCAGCAATGAGGTCCTAGATATATACATAAACTGAATATTGAAGAGATGAATAAAACTGCAGAGATTTCAGTGATCTTACCTGAATAATTTTGTCTCCTTCTCTAATTCTGCCGTCCTTTGCAGCGATGCTGTTTGGATCAATCTAAAGAAAAGAGATTAAGGAGAGTACTGACTGAGATCTGCATTCTACCTTCACTATTTACTAACAGTTGAAGTAGATTTGAGAGCTACCCTGCACCACATACCTCACTAATGTAGATCCCAGCCTCATCCTCATCATCAGTCCTGTAACAGATCGTCAGGCCGAGCTTGTCTTGGATATTGGCTCGGTACAAATCCACTTCCTGGTAAAACACATGCACAAATTACTACCCCATACATCTGAAATTATTAGCTTTTACCCCAAGACTGAGTAGAAAATGGTTGTATATCTGCACATGTTTTTTTGGATGGACTGACTACGAAATGGGATCATGGCGCACCAGCGATCCATCAATCACTGTAATGAATCTTTCAGCTGGACGCAGGGAAGCCATCGGCTGTGTTAGATGCCCACCGACAGAATGAGAGATGATGCAGTGGACTGCAGACGGGCTGAGCGCCGTTTTTCACTTGTCAACACCTGCAATCTCACAGATACAGATGAAGATACGAGCAGTGCTGTTTTTCGAGGGCAGAGGACAGCCTCTGCGAGGGTTAACCCCCCAAAACAGTGAGTCACACCTGAATATTGAAGACTGTCTTAAAGGTATTGTTGTCTGAAGCAAACTTCCAGCTCACATGGCTCCTGCACAGTGTACTGTGTGTACTTCCACATAGACTGTTTGTGTGTTGGGTAGGTTTGTTTGTTTCCTTTCTACAACTGCATAGTTGCGTCTCAGTGTGCTGAGATGTCCCGCTACAGCGTCTCTATAATACTTTTATAACTAGCCATTGTATATTTATGACTCTCAGTAAATTTAATGCGACCTTACTGTACTTTGGGGCATTTTTATATACTGTGGTGTCAATTTAATATGGTGCTATAATTTTCCTTCAGGGAGTTATATCTGTTCATGCAGTGTAGTGAGTTTCAGGTTTATACTGACCATATTTTTCCCATATCGTGCATTTTGTTTTCTATGTTGTATATATTGATTTAGGAGTCTCTATATTTTTGGCACACAGTAGCCACGGTGTATTATTTGCTTATACATTTTTTTACATACATATTCATTTATATGTTCAATATTTTGTTTAATAATAAGGGCTGTGGATGGATTTATCATGTGACCCCAGTGGGGCTCCGTTACTTGAACTTATTACGCAGCTTTATTGAATACTCAATTCTGATTGGTCAATCGCAGCGATCTGCAGTGTTATTTCTTTATAACACACCGTTGCTATGGACACAGGTCTGAAGTTGGACTCTGGTGGACCATTTTTGTGTGAAATTATTGATTTCTTCAGTAGGCAGCCACGTAGTAAGCAGGATAATGTAGAGCTAGTGGGACATCGCTGTGAAATAAACCCTGCACAGACTGCTGCATCACCCTGTCATGGTAAGTTAACGCCCTTGATGGGATGCCAGGTGAGAAAGCTTATAAACGTAATGAAATGTGAAATTATTCTTTTAATCTGCTGAAAACCACTGAATTAGGCAAAAAAAGCATTTTTTACTATGACTAACTAACTAAGGTAGTAATCACATATAGAGACATCCTATTATTCATAATATATTCTTGTGCAAATTAGAAACATTATGACGTATACCGAGTGACAATGCATGGAAATGAGACTGATCTGATGTAAGCAGAGCATCACTGGTCAGCTGCTCTTATCTAAGACGGAGAGAAACACTCAGTGTTTGTCTGCTGCACATCTGCTGTTAGCCTTCACTACTTCGCCTTCCAGCTTCCAGCCTTGCAGCTCCTCTGTGGATATTAATATCAAGCAGTAGGTGGCTGGGGTTTAATGGGAGGGGGCGTCGGTGTCGGCGGAGGTCACTGACGGAGCGCATCGGAGGTTTGATAACGGTCTCATCCAGGCATTGTTAGCACACATCATCAGATTCATCACTGCGGACCTATTATCTGTGCCATCTAATTATCCACCAGCCGAGGAAGACTTATTAGGCCTTGTCACTAATAAGTAATGATGTCACCGCTGTGCATCTGCTGGAACAAACCAGCAACTCAATTCCTGTCTGGCCTACATCTCAGTGTGTCTATGTACAGAGAGAGAGAGTACCCCATCAATAACAGGGATATATCAGGACTTGTGGTCGCTAGCAGAGCCATTGGACTGGAGACACAAAGGCGACCTTGGGTCTGCTTATGAAGCAAATGATGCACAGCTGCATGGATGCAGATCTTCATTGAGAGGAAAAGAAGGAGGGGAGATGATGTTTACCTCATATTCCAGCTCCTCGCGCTCTATGTCCTGCTGTATGACCTCTAGGAAGTCATTTGGGTCAAAGTATGCATGTTGAGGATGCCTGAGGAAAGACAAAAAGTATTATGAGATAAACTGGAAAGAAGTGAATGCATATTAAAAAAAAACACATAAAAAAGAAAAAGAAATCCTTTACTAACACATTTGTCAATCTGGATTTAATTTTGCCCTCGAGTTTGAAAATGAAATGAGAAGGAGAGAGGAAGTAATGTAGAAATCACTCTTGAATCAGATATATTGAAGCTGCACCCGGAGGCTAATCACAAATTAACATGCTGTGTTATTAATTTGAGTCAGAAATCAATTAAAGGAATCACAATCATTCATTAAAGGGCAACGGCTGCTGCCACGAGGCGTCAGATGTAGCCAGACTCTCTGAGCTCCAGGGGCCCAACACACACACACAAACAATAGATGTAATTTGTGAATATGCAAATACGCGTGAACTAAACCATAATTTTAATGCGGCTGTGTGCCCTGGAGGAGCCGTCGTCTCCTGTAAGAGACAGGGACATTTTCCCTTCAAACTTGAGACGCATCCTGCATGATCACAGCTGTGTGGTCTGGAAGAGGAGATAAGGTGTCGCTCTCTTAATTAACTATTACAGTGAAAGGTCTGACTGTGTCTCTGAGAGTGAAGTGACCTTTTTAACATTGCTGAGCTCTGACACCAAAGAATTCCTGTATCTTCTCATTTAAAGTGGATTTTCTGGGAAAATGATTAAGGTTTTTGTTACTGCAGTTTCTGCAACTAAACAGTGCCTTTAAAGCTTACTTTCAGGTCAGTTAGCCTCTATTGACTAGACTTCTCTTTTCCTGGATGGTGTATAAAACTTTGTTGTTCAAATTATTTTCCACCAAGCAAGCTGCCTCTTGGCACCAGGGGACCAAACAGGGCACAGATTAGATTTTGTGAGGGCGTATTGCTTCAGGCACCGCTAAGATCAGACCTGGGTATTATACGGCCCTCATGATGGTTTTGCCAGGCCCGAGAGGTCTCAGACAGACCACACAATTTTACTTACAAAGCTAAAAAAACAGTAAAGAAAACAGCTTTTGTTTTGAAATGTTTGTATATTGTTCGTGTCGTTCCTGTCATACTGACATTGATAGAAATTGAGTGAGTGATGTTTGAAGTAGCGTCCCCCGCTGAGGCGGCACGTCTATAATAAGTCATGGATTGTTAAGTATTTTTTTCACAGAGGTTGGCGGTAAAGCTGTGTGCTTAGTTTGTAACAAACATGGCTGTATTCAAAGAATACAACTTGAACCGTCACTTTGAGGCAAAACATGCAGAGAAATACAGAAACCTGTCTGGAGATGAGAAGGAGAGGACAGCCGAGGGGCTGCTGGCTAAGTTACGAAAGCAGAGAGGACTTTTTACAAAGCTGCATGCAACGAAAGAAGGAAATGCAAGCGTTAATGTTGAGTTAAAAGTTTTGTTAATGGAAATATTACTACCCAAAACAGTCCTGTACGGTTCAAAGACTCCTGTATGTAATGTAATTTTGTTAATAATATGCTGTTTGGAGTGATTTTCAGTATAATAAATGCTGAAAAATAAGAATAACAGTATGTTTTCTATAGTGATAAAATAGCGGTTACATCTGACAGCATTTGTTTAGCCTCCGGCAACAATCTGGGTTTCCCATGTGGCTCTCCAAGAAAAATAACTGCCCACCCCTGGATAAGATGATGACATATGATCCAGAAGTGCTGCTTTGCATAACAGATCAGTTTGAAGGCTTATGAGACACCGAAACAACAATAATTTTAGCTGTTATTGCAACGATTGTGACATTAAATAGCATTCATGCTACAAAGTAACCGCTGCATTACATTTTGGCAAAAGTTGAGCCAGGTTCAACTGGTTTGCTGAGGCCCTCTGCATCAGCACCTCCTCAAGGTCACAGTCAAATGAATGAGGGGGCAGTTTCTAATGCATCACTGTGGTTTGCCTGATCACAGCTGTATGCTTCATTCATTCCCAGTCTACTCCCTATATACAGCTTATGAAAGAAAAATCTGTCGGAAAAGGCACAAGATTTTGGTATTGGAAGTGTTCTGGTTTCTATTTGTAGTCCAAGTAGTATTGACCAATCACGTTGGAGCGGATTTTGGTTGCATGCAGGTATACGGTCAGTGTGGAGAGCAAAAGAGGTGGAACGTATCGGGCAAAATGCAATCTGAGAACCCATCAGCTAGCATCTGACAATTATTTAGCTTTTTATTAGCTAAAAAACAAACTGGGTAGACAGTCATCCAGTCATAGACGTCATCTCTCGTCATCTCAAGTTAGTGATCGGACAGTAAAACGGAAGAGGAAGATAAATATCCGCCGATTACACCAGAACCCCTGTAACATCTGCTGTTGCCCCAGGAAGCTAAATTGCTGTCGAGCCGATAGCCGATGGATTCAGAGATTGTCCTCAGTCTGAGTCCAGCGGCCCAGGTGTGTCCGATTTAGGCCACTGTGAAGCCAATACATTTGGGCTACTTGGGAAACCATGAATTTCTGTTATCTTTATGTAATTTCACATACTTTTGTTTTTCAGGAAAAGTAAAGTTGAAATGGCAGGAGTTTGGTCCCTTCTGCCATGGCAGCCTTAAACTTATTATTAAAAATTATTATTAATATAAAACTCCCTGTTGACTTGTGTTTAGTGTGTGTACATCTATACAGTATAAATACCAGTGGTTCATTTTCCAAGCTGTCTACTGATTCTAGCGGGGCTTTCTCTCTAGTTCTGGCACTTACTCCTCTGGCAGCAGATAATCATCCAGCTCCGTCATGGGGGGTGAAGAAGGAGACAGCTTTGTGAGGGCCATGATGTGCTGGAGGGTGATGTCCGTCTGGGTGCTGATATCTGACACCTGGGTGTCACTAGCAGGGCTGACCACTTTGGGAAGCGGGGCTCGGCGCAGAACCTGGACCATGATGGGCTCCTTGGCGGTGCGGAAGGCCTCCACTGCCTGGTCGTGGGTGGCCTTGGAGAGGTCCTTACCGTTGACCTGGAAGAAGACGCAGAGACAAATGAATCAATGACTTTTGTTGAGGATTCTGGATGGCTTGTTGATGGAGAAGAAACAGAAAGGAAGTCACAAAGATGTGCAAGCATTTTTCCAGTATGTGCTGTGGTCTCAGCTTGAAGAGGATGTTCATTATTCCACACTGATGTAATCATTATCTCTGATGATTGAGCCCCCACATGTAGCACAGCGCCCACACAAACACAGTAGCTATATACTGTCAGAGAGATGACTCATTACTGCCTCAGCTTGTTTTACAGGGTCACAGTTGGACCGAGTAGAATAAGACCTTAATTAGGATGAGTCTCACTTTAATTAATCAAGGTCATTAAGCTGAGGCTGCATGGAGAAGCCCTCATTTAGCTAAGTAATTTCTCAGCAGAGGATAAATGCGACCTCCCGTCATAGACAGTGGAAGGGGTGCCGCACGTTAACCTGAGATTAATTCGAGCAAAAGGCCGCGGCGCGTCGCAGAGAAGAGGCTAATTAAGTTCGGTTGAGCCACTTAAGGCCTCTGTGTGCTGATGGAAGATGAGTGCGGACCCTCTAAAGTCCCTGCTCTCAATGGAACATGTCACCATACCCAGTGAGACTTAAAATTAAATAAAGAAGTCTGCACACAGATCTATGCTGTCTGAAATGTCAGGCAGAGCGCAGGGATTAAATTTTGGAGCAAATGTCACAGTAAGTTCACTGAAGCATCTACTGTGGGAGACGTAAAATCCAAAACAAGCATTAACCCGGTGAACTTTAGAGTCCCCTGCAGCCTCCTGCATGCATATTGCATCCTGGGTCATCACGGCAGCCCTCGGATTTTATCAGCAAGCTGCTGCTCCACTTTCAATCACCATCATCATACAGACTTTGTTGGTTTGCGATTCCTGGATGTGTTGAAAGCTTTGATAGGATCTCAGCCCGGGGCTCTTCTCATTTCACAGACTCCATCCTCCTGCCTCTCTGATGCAGGCGCACGCACACGCATGCACGTACACACGCATGCACGTACACACACACACACACACACACACACACACACACACACACACACACACACACACACACACACACACACCTAAGCTTTCTAAGAACCAAGTTACTTTCTAGCATGCAGAGTTGCAGGTCATACATCTTTAGCGCTCCATCTCACTCCCCCTGACATCTAACATACATGCAAGTCCATGTTTGAGGATTCATTTTCTGATAAACATGTGGCCGGTTGGTGCACCTGCCTTCTAGCTATGGTTGTCTCATTCGAATTCATGGCACACTTTGCAGACTTAACTGTGGAGTAGCAGCAATATTAAATCTCCAGGGAATGCATGCTGTATACTGTATACACACACACACACACACACACACACACACACACACACAGAACCTGACTTTGCCCCAGACAATGTGAAAGCCACAACACTAAAGAGTCCATATTTCTATAAAAGGAGTACATATAGAAACCAAACGATTTGTGTGTGCTTCGAGGAAGGACAAAGAAAAGGAGGAAACTTGATGCAGGAGTCAGAAGAGGCTATGTGCCCAGTAATAAGCAGGGCAGATTAATGCTAATCCTGGGCCTGCAGGATAATTGGATCATCTCAGTGGACTTAAACTTCTACTTCTTCTACATAAAATCTTAATAGCTCATCTATTTGCTCCGAATAATTCAACACTGAAGAAAAGTATCACAGAATACTAATGTAAAAAATCCTACTGAAAAAAACAAAACAAAACCTTGAGATTTAAGACCTGCGGCCTGTACTATGAAACAGGATTTGCAGTTAGAAGTAACTTCAGGGCTAACCCTGAGGTTTTCCGTCCTACGAAGGTGGTTCACCTCTTACCGGGGTAGATTGCCATGGTAACTTAGGCTGAATATCTAACCTGCTCCGGCGCAGGTTATGCTGTGGGTGCTTTGAATTCTGTTTTTATATAAATTTTTTTACTTGCTCTCAAGTCCGTTTCCCACCGCCAGCGTTGGGGATGCCGCTGAGAGAAGGCTGAAATAGTAATACTTGCACATCGTTGCTAAAAGGTGTAATGAAGTGAAATTCATTCATCTATTCCACTTCTAAAAGCTAATTCACTGCCCCATCTAGACGACTACATCTGAGTTTTGAGTATTCCCTTAAATTAATGAATTTGTTCATTTATGCATTCACACATCAGCACTTTTTCTTTTGCCAGCTGTCCTTCCTGCATTTGGCAGCTTCAGCTGTGTTTCTTTCAGTCTGAGTTATACGTTTAACTTCTTCGTATTTGTTTAATATATTTTGCTCCTCCTTTATAAAATGTGCTGCTCTGACTTTCTGTCTGCAAGTCTGTAGTCTTATCCATGTTTGTGATTGGTCACATGCTGCAAACACTGCCTCTTTTTTGTGAACACACTCATAACCAGACTAAGAAACCCTGGGTTGACTTACGGAGTTAATAACCACCATCGTAGGAGGAGCGGGATCTCGTTTGTTAGGGTTAGTTAAGCCAGATAAGAAGGAGATTACCCTAGGTATGTTGAACTGGCTTCCTAGTACAGACCTCTGCTCTCTCCTGCAAAGAACAGAATCTGGCCTTGGCTGAAACAACTAAAACAAGTAAAATCACAACATTAAAGAAGACATCTAAATTCCTATCTGTTGTTGGTGTCTTCCTAAAACCACATGTGACCTCACATCCTCAACCATCTTTGTTTCCCACAGCGAGCCATGATGTTGTACATCAGCTGAGAGGAATACAAGCGCCTTTGTGCTTTCTCCTCTCTGCATGCAGGCTCCAGCACTCAGACCTGGTTGCCAGGAATCCCGGGGCTACTTGAAGGCAGCGAACCAGAGACAAAGCCTTTAGCCCCCGTCTCGTTGAGCCCGGAGCATTCTGCCTCGGCGCTCTCAATGGGGGGAGTCTCCTCCCAGCTGTGGAGGGGGTCCCACGACCTCCATTCACTGCGCTCACCTCTGACACGGAGCGGCCCTTTGCAGCACACTGGGAAAAAACACACAACACTCCCCTGACACAATACACAATGCTTCACCGCCACTGAGCTCTCCAGCTATGCTGTGTTAACCCTGTGCCTTAACACTGCCACAGCTCGGCAGCTTGTGAAGAAGGTAAAACTCAAGCTGATGCAGTAATGAGCCGAAGAAATCGGACTCTGAATGCCTCCTTAGCTGTGATCTAAATCCAGGTTTCCACCAAAAATTCAAAGGACTTTTAGTCCCTGGAACTAAAAGGTTTCTTTGGCCCACTGTTGTCCCTGTAAAATGTCCCCAGAACTTAATTTAGACCCTGGCTCCTGCAGTCAAAATGCAAAGAGTTCCTCAAAAGGTTCTTATTTCCAGGGAAATGGGGCTTAATGCTAGATTTACCTTTGCAAATACAAACACTTGAGCTGTTGTACATGTTGACACAACGGTGACAGACACACAGAAATATCTCCGTCAACCTCTGGTGCATCCTCCGAGAGGGGTCTCTGTTAAATCCATTTTAATGACAAGAGGGCAGCAAGGTCCTACTTAAAGGAATACTAATTAGGTCTAAATCACACGTCTGCTGCGTCGGTGTTTGGTGAGGAATTTACACAGCTGTGACTTTGTTATTCACAGCCCATTTTCTTTCATTAAAATATCACATTTGACCTCTAATGCAACATCAGAGACATATAACCCTGTACAGGATTTGGTTTAGGCTGTTTCAGAGCTATTTCAGTTTTCATGAGATATTGATGCCAGTCTTTAGCCTTCTGGGTAATAATTAGGGGCAGCAGGGGTGAGCTGTGCCGTGAGCACCGGCGCTGTATCATTCATGAAACGCATATCAAGCTGGACTGAGATCCTGATATGGGAATCTGTGTGTGTGCAATCAGTTATTGCTAACCTGCTGCCAAAGATGCTCATCTGCCAGGCAACAAGCTTAATCTCCTTCATTATTATCTTTATGCTATGGTAGATGGCTGCCTCACATTTTCATTTATTCTTCATTTAATCAGGTAGTCTCATTGAAATTGAGCTTCTTATTCAGCCTGGCATCAAAAACATAAATACAATAATCAGTCCAAGCTAAAAGAAAATTGAACTGATGTTTTGCCAAGCCTTGTCCCCCTTAGTTACTGTTGCTATGCCTGTCAAGCGTTCTGTACACACCAACTACTGCACGCTGTTTATAATGAGAGCCGATTTACCACAAAAAACTCCCAGTAAATTTTTTTGATTTTGAAAAACTGAGCAAAGCTTGAAAATGCTGCCTACAGTTGACTTTTAAGATTTCAGCGGACTTGTTTTAAAAAACGTAAAAGTAGTCTTAAGTGTATAGGATTTGGCGGCATCTCGTGGTGTGGCGGCAGATTGCAACCCCTTCCGCTCACCCCTCCCTTTCCAAGACTGCAGTAACGAGAGCTGCCGACGCCGTTGGCCTCGCTCAGAGGTCAACCTCACCATAATAACACTACTGTAGGAACAACAGAAGTCAGACGCCGGCTAGCGGTAGCACAGTTTTACACTCTGCAGGTCATGTTACCGCATAAAAACGTGAAAGACCCTTTCTAGAGCCAGAGAGAGTTTGGCTTGTCCATTCTGAGCGTGAAGATCATCCGCTCCCAATGTAGATATGAAAGGCTCAAATTTCTCCACTGTGGGACAAATAAAGGAATATCATATCTTATCATTCTAAGCTAACAAAAGCACAAATCTTAGTTTCAAGTAATTATACCCTAATGAAAACAGACTTCCATTCCTGCTAATAAATCCCTGAAATGTTACACACTGTTCCTTTAAATATGCACTTGGTAGCTGCATATAAATGACTGAGATCTAATGTCTGTAGCGTAATCACCAGAGATGATCAGTGTAGAAGCTATGGGGACACATAAACAGGATTGTTCTGGTATTACACAGTAGAGTCAGTTAGCCTTTATATTACAAGAAGAAAGAAAGAAAGAAAGATATTCCTTTTTTTTTCCCCCAGTGGGGATATTTTTTTTTTCCTTTTTTTTTCCACACAATATTTTTTTTTTTTTCATTGGAGGATTTTTAAATTATTGGGGCTCCCCCTACCAACCCCCCAGAACTTTTGGGGTTTTTTTCTTTCCTTAAGGGCCCCCCCCCCTTCCCCCAAAAGGAAATTTGCCCCCCCCCCACCACCATTTTGTTTTTTTCCTTTGGGGTTTTTAACCCCTAACACCCCCCCCCTAACCCAATTCCTTACAAACTGACCTACCGGCGCCCCAAGTATAAGATCATATGATAAGATCATACTTGGACAAGCAATAGAGGATAGATTTATCCATAATTGTTCATATTTTTAAACAGCATGTTTCATTTTTAATATTACAAGAGAAAAGTCTGTTAGGATGGGAATTTATGTGTTTGGTGAATACAACGCCAGTGTTGCTAGAGTATAGACTTGTCCAAGTCTGATACAGCATCCAGGACCAGTTTCCACACCGTGGGGTAACACTACACACTGGATGTTCAAATGCATAATAAAATTTACTAATAAATAGTAAAAATAATATAGTTTGAAATGCTGCTTGGCCTTATGACTCTAGGTAGTGAGCTACCTAGCCAGACATGCAAACATGCAATATCATTGTTTTTGTTGTGTTAGTACTGCGGTTCACCACTGGGACAAACTGGCAGCAGGGCTGAGTATCCAGCTCTACGGGAGAACTACAATGCTTGACAGGCCTGCTGCACCTATTTACAGTGCTAAGCTATGATTGGATAATTGCTGTTGAGGGGAGGGTTGAAGCAAACAGGTAATTATACAACACGGTCTCACAGCAGTTTGTGAAACAGGCACAAAATTTCATCTATTTGATCCTTTGACATGGATTTCCCTTTCCAACTTTCAACAACATATTTTTTGTGTTTTCCTGCAAATGTCCAGCAACACGTGACAATTTCCGCTCCAAACTTTTCAAAATATAACAGCTTAGTTAGGTTTAGGAAAAGATCATAGTTTGGGTTAAAATAACTCCGGAAATGCTGTAACTTTACTACGGAAGTTACGTGATAAATAAATCACTTTTGACTTTTTGACCCGTCTCCATGCCGACCTCCTTATGATGGAGGTCGGTGGATTAGATACAAATTGATTTCGTGCTGATCATAATGAAAAAAAAGTGAACTTTGTGTTCGTGAAATAAATGTACACAATACATTTTGTGACTATTTCACAACCTGCTGTGCAACTGGGCTGAATTATACTCATATAATCATAACAATCAATGAAATACAGGGAAATAAATGATAAAGTATTTGCATACATGAATGCAAAAATGTGACACTCAGCTCAAACAAAATTACAGGGACAAAACTACCATAAAAAAAAACCCAATCATTATCATAGAGGACAGCCTTTGCAGGATATTAAATCAATTCACTGACTGTGTTGTGTAAAATTAGTCTTTGATACGGCCATTAAATCACCACCTAATCTGTTAATAAAGAGGAGGAGAACATCATTAAGGGGACAGTGTTTCTGTTCCTTGGGGAAACGCAGTGAGATGAACAGAGAGGAAACTCTGCCAGGCGACCGGCGAACCTTTCAGAGGAGCCGGACGGAGGAGGAAACCCTGGGAACTTCACTCTATAGACGAGCATTTTAAAGAGCCTCGAGAGCCGGGGCGCTCGCTCGCCTCCTCTTTCTGCTCGGATACACTTCTTAGACAGATTCTTCAAAGTCTGTATTCAGAACAGAGAGGAGCGCTGACGTGATGGGGGGGCGCTATGTAACATTTGAGTGGCGGTCTGAATGTGGGTCATTCTACTTGAAAAACACAGTTAATCCCTCTTTTATTTCACTTTTAACCATCTTCATAACAAAGAGAAATAAATTCAGGGACCAGCCAGTGATTTCTCAGTGTGGATGAGCACACTTCCAAGTGTGTCTTGAAATCTGCACGTTGTTCTTTTAAGTGACTGGACAGGAAACCCTCCAAGGTGTGAGGCTTGAAAACACAGCAGTCTTTATTTGCCGCTGTGTGCGAGCTTATCGAGGATTACAGAACAAGCGGCTAAAAACGTAAACGCCGACTGAACGAGACACCACTCTTTAATACTAATCTGATTTAAGCTCTGGCCATTGTGTTACCCACAGCTGATCAATTAAGAACCCAAATCACTTCCAGTATGCTTTCTACTTCCACTCTCACGTCTAATGAGCCTAATTGACGGTGTGAAGTGAGTCTCGGAGCTGCTGAACTTAACCTGCCTTGGAATCCATTTTCTTTGACTTTTAAGCTCCATAACAATCACCTGTTTCATCCATTGTGTTTTTGAATAAGCTCTGTAAAGAAGTAAAATCTTATATGAAAGATTTTCTCTCTCAGAGGGCTTTATTAGTAAACCAGCTGACACAAACTCAGACTAAATGCTTATCTGCAAAACCCTTGAACTGAAAGCAGACAAAAGCTTTATTGGGGTATTTCAACTGATTATCTGTTGGAAAATTAGGACCTTTTGACATTAACACAATAATGACACGTTGACATATTGCATAATGCTAGTTTCTTTAATGCATCAATGCAACTTGCATTTTTTAGGTTATAGCAGGCTCAGTTTTCAAGCAACAGTGAAGATACTGGCATTATATGATATTAAACCCAAGGAATCCACTGGTATGAACCATGTCATACTAGCTTATGCTAAACTGGCACGGACATTTTCAAAGGGTCCCTTGACCTCTGACCTCCAGATATGTGAATGAAAATGGGTTCTATGGGTACCTACGAGTCTCCCCTTTACAGACATGCCCACTTTATGATAATCACAGTCAGTCTGGATCAAGTCATAGTCAAGTCAGCACACTGACACACTGACAGCTGTTGTTGCCTGTTGGGCTGCAGTTATGATTTGAGCATATTTTTGTTAAATACAGTTCCTGTGAGGGTTTCTGGACAATATTTGTCATTATTTTGTGCCGTTAACTGATTTCCAATAATAAATATATACATACATTTGGGGCGGCAGTAGCTCAGTCTGTATGGAGTTGGCCTGGGAACCGGGGGGGTCACCGGTTCAAGTCCTGACATGGACCAAGAACTGAGTGTGAACTGGTAGCTGGAGAGGTGCCAGTTTACCTCTTGGGCACTGCCAAGGTGCCCCTGAGCAAGGCACCAAACCCCCAACTGCTCGGGGCGCTTGTCAGGAGCAGCCCCCTCACTCTGACATCTCTCCATTGTTGCATGTTTGTGCATGTGTGTGTTCGGGTCTGCATGTACCGTGTATAAGTTAACAACAGAGTGAAAAAATTGAATTTCCCCTCGTGGGACTAATAAAGGAATATCTTCTTCTTCTTCTTCTTCTTCTTCTTCTTAAAGCAGCATATTTGCCCACTCCCATGTTGAGTAAGTATTAAAGACTAGACAAATCTCTCTTTGATGAACATTTTGGACATATAAAAAATGTGATTAATCATGATTAAATATTTTAATTTATTGACTAGCACTTGTGAAATACAACATATATGTGCCATTTTAACGCCAGTAAGTCAACTACATGTGTCTTAGTAATCTGTATAATGCACCAACAGCCTCCTCTAAACCAAACTTTCACACACTAACAGACAACTTGTAGCATCTCAAGGCTACCTTAAGGAGGCTGGAGGAGATTGCCTGCCAGAGTGCACCTGGAGTACACCACATCAGTACAGACATCAGAACAGGGGTATACAGTTTAATCAAGGCTGGAGTTCATGGGGAATCAGTAAACAGGCTGAAACTCAGGGGTGACTGCTTCATTAGCACTGTTATCTCACTGCACTACCCCAGGCTTCTCCTCCCGGTCCAGTCTCAGCAGACCCACACAATAAACCCTGTGTGGAAATAAGCTCTACGCCAGGGCCAAGTCTGTTTGCCTAAGTCAGAAAAGTTTGCTCCAACAGCAATCAAACAGAGCTGCACAGAGATATCCTTCACAGGAAGAAGAGGAGCACCCAAAAGTTACACATCAATCACACAAAAACAACAAAATAAGTCTTTTGGATACCCAATGTCCGCAGAGGGATCACAACTCCTTACATGCAGGAGGCAGGAGTCTAAATCACGCTGCTACTGACACATAATGCCAGACTCTTTGTCAACACGCTGCTTTTAACGCCTGATAATGGGACATCCTGTTCTAATCATCCTTAATCAGCCAAATGTGACTGCTCGTAGGCCACATGGGCCACACATGTTTTATTCATTACGGGGTGTATACAACACACAAATAAAGCACTAACAAGGCACATATTAATGCTAATTTTTTAATCAGCAAACTATTAATCAAGTGCCTACAGTGACAATCAAGTTAATGCACTGCTGCTCTTGTAAAACAATAGCTAATTGATGCAAATTAAGAGCACTGCACAACAGGAAACGAGGACTATTCACGTCGGGGTCACCCCAGATCTGTTTATGCATCTGCACAAAATTGAAATCATCGCACCTCACGCCTTCTTGTGAAAGAATCGGACTGACTGTGTTTACAAAATATTATTCTGAAAAGGTAATATTCCTTTTAAACTGTTTACAAGGGTAATTAAAAAGTATATTCCACTAAAATTCACATTTTCTACAGCCGTGTATACTCCGACTGATGTAATCAGTGGTGGACTTTTTTGACCGTAAAAAAACTGCGTCCCTCCTTCATTCCCTCAACAACCTTCTTGAAAAGGTCGACGTTGTGATATTTTCAAAAAACCTGCTGATATCGAAGTCTTCCATAATGTTTAAAAGTTGATGTTTTCTCCTGTCCAACCATAAATGTGGGCTTTTCTGTTGGGCACTCATCTCTGCAAACTGTCAGCTAGTTGGTTTGTGGACTAACGCACAGAGCCGGATGTAAACAGGCAAGAGGTCGAGTGCCGTAAACTGCTGTTAAAAACCTGTAACATCTGTGACTCTAACATGAATTATAATTGTGCTGAGTTTTTATTTGGCCCATGTAGCGACTCACAGAAAATGTAAAAATCTCTGTCACTAACCTAAGTATTTGCTTGTTGCTGGAGGACCTGAGAGTCCTGTCATTCAGGGGTTCATAAAGAGCTTTAGTTTATCATACAGGACTCATGGGACTTGATAATTATGATTGACATACATGCATATAGCAACACAGCCACCATGGAGATCTGGTTAAACTCTTAAAAATATGCTACATCAATGTTGTGCTTCAATATGCCCTTAAACCATCGCTTGTTTTTTGTCAGCCTTGTCCTGCTGTATTATTATCAGAACGTTGCTATATCTCTGTCATGGCTGTGATCCCTCTTTGTCATTTGCTTTGGACTGACGGTAAGTACACAGGCTCCTGTGAGTGCTCCCCTGTGGCAGCCGGCCACCTGCTCCAGTGTTTAACAGATGTGACGGCACACCAGGGCCGATCTTAGCCGTTATTAAAAACACACAGTGTCAGGCTCCGCTGGCCACGCTCGGAGCTGGTGATCCCTGCTTTGTCTCTGTACGCCGTCTGTGTCAAGCCTCATTACCGGGGCTGGGGGGCGAACGGGCCGAGCCGTATCTTTGAAAGTTTTCTGGTAACTGCTTTGATGACAGGGGTCTCTGACAGTGGGGTGTGGGGGGGCCGAGGATTGAAGGGATGATGGGCTGACTTGTACAAATATTTTCATCATCTAATTTCTGTCTCTGTCTGGTCCAGGAGATGTCATACTGAGACCATCTGGCTCAGTGACAACTTGGCTTCTTAAGCTGAACATGAAGTTTTTACAGCCTTCAATCAGAAATACGGCTAATTAGGTAGTGGCAAGCTTCGGATAGGAAATGTTCCAGCAGGCTCATTTGTAAACTTCTATTGCCCTGCAGATCAGTCGCGTTTGGTTTAAGATGCTGTTCCTCTGCAGGGACCAGACGGAGAAATCGACAGATACAGAGAGACCTCAGAAAGCAAAGCAGACAAACTAGAGTCCAGATCAGTTCGGCGTGGATCAGAGCCCCAATAGGCAACTTTCGCAGAGGCTCTAATTAAGCTCTGGGCCTTGTAAGATTCGCAGCACGGCGCCATAGCCATTACAGAGTGCTTCTGAAGAGATTAAGAGCCCTAGGTCTGTCAAACAGAGTTTCCAAGGCCTCTACCTTAAAGTCCCTGACAAAAGCAGCTGAGCTTACATCTCCACATGGTGCTTACCTTTAGCTTTGAAGAATGGACCGAGGGGTTCACTGCTGTCAGAGGGGTCAAGTTTGAAAGGGAGTGCTGAGCTCAGGCCTTTAATGATCATAACAAAAAGGGGAGACGCTTATCTAAAACGCCATGTCGGCTGTGTTTAATAGATCTTAACAATGTTTGATCTCCAGTATGGCTCTATTGATACTCAGTGCTGTAAACAAAGATTTTGCACAAGTGCAATTCCTTCGAGAAAATAGTGGATGTAGGTACCAATGCTCTAAATTAATTATATCCAAACAGACTAGCTAACCAGCTAGAGTTACAAAGTCAAGCAAGTATTTCTGATCCTGCCAGGATTGAGAAAATGCCTTCAGGTAAAAAAAATCATGTGCAGTCTGTTGACTTTTATAAAAGAGTGTAAAAGCATATTTTCATGCCTCCAACATGGGAGTTGGAGCTAAGGTGTTTAATGAACTGGAAAGATTTCAAGTGTTCATGGATTATTAAGTCCTCAGAGAGATGAAGGGGAGAGCAGAGAGTGGGCGCGATGCCAGGCTCGCTGAACAAGAGGATCTGCCTGTATTATCAGTAAGAAGAAATAAGACCTCCTAGAATCCCCCCAGAGATACAAGCTGGGGATGAATGTGCCCACACAGATTTCATTCAACCACTATTTACCGTACTACTACTATGATAAAGTACAACTCCACAAAAAGGCTTAATACCAACCAAGTCGCCAGAAAAAAACGTTGGCATTGTACGTTTCTGCAAATCACAGTATACATTCAATGTTGACGTTTCTGAGCCAAAAATATGTTTCATATCAGTTTTCTGTCATGCTTTCAGAAACACACAATGCCATGTGGTTAATGTTGTGAAACCATTAGTTAGGTTTAGGTAACAAAACTATTTAGATCAGCGTAACAACGTAGCATAACAACGTAGCATAACAACGTAGCGTAACAACGTAGCGTAACAACGTAGCGTAACAACGTAGCGTAACAACGTGCAACGTAACAACGTAGCGTAACAACGTAATGCAACAATGTAGCGTAACAATGTAGCGTAACAAAGTAGCGTAACAAAGTAGCGTAACAAAGTAGCGTAGCAATGTAGCGTATCAATGTTATGCAACAATGTAACACAATAACGTACCACAACAATATAATACAGCAATGTATGGTAACAACGTAGCTTAACAACATAGCTTAACAACATAGTGTAACAATGTAGCCTATCAATGTAATGCAACAACGAAGCGTATCAACGTATTGCAACAATGTATAAAACAACGTAGCATAACAACGTAGCATAACGACATAATGCAACGACGTAACGCAACAATGTAACACAATGACATAATGCAATAATGTAATGCAACAATATAATGTTACAACAATATAACTAGCACCAATAAATAACAACCATTATAAGCATAACAATGTTTTGCAACAAACATAAAGTCAACGCTTACTTTTGGCTTCACAATGGAGACGAACAGCAGTTATCTGACCAATCCACCAACCCTCCCACCCGTTCTTTCTTGCTTGTTAAATCTATTTATTTTACCACGTAACTTTCAATAATGTGCAATCCATATACACTTGCTGTGTGCATCACTCATTGTACTACATGACTTGTTATGATTGAATCCAAATCATCCACATTCAACACGTCCATGGTTGGCAGAAACATACAATTCTAACAGTTTTTCCTGGCAACTTTGTGTTAACTGCCGTCACTGCAAAGAAAAGTTTTATGTGTGAGTCCTGTTGCCATGACCAGAGAAAGGCTGGCGTCAAAAATGCTTCATGACGCTCTCAAGAATCAAGAGCCGGTGCTAATGTGTGACAGTAAATGACTCATGAAGTTATCA
The DNA here is from genome assembly GCA_947000775.1 of Pterois miles. Lineage (NCBI taxonomy): Eukaryota > Metazoa > Chordata > Actinopteri > Perciformes > Scorpaenidae > Pterois > Pterois miles. Next base: position 1,257,897 of record CAMQGK010000194.1, on the reverse strand, counting down.
CCATTGCCTGGTGACGGAGCTGTTTCACATCTGTCAGAGCAACACTCCTCAGTGAAGTCTGAGCAGATGTAACATGTAAGCCTTTCACTGCAGCTGACCATCACCATAACTACAATATCACAGCACAGGCTTGACTTTCAACATTTTGCTTTTAGTGTGTTTTGCACACATAGCTGGGACCAATCACTTCAATGCAGTTCAGAAAACCTACAGAAAACAGTGCTGTACAATCTCACCACTGCAAGATCTTTACACTGACCTCCATGGCCCGTCGGCCATCATTAACCAGTGCTAGTAGTTGTACATTATGAATGCAGCTTCTAGTAGGACACATGTAATGATTAAACATAGTGTGTCAGGGCCGGACTGGTTGTGTCTGCTCTGTAATGTGTGCTGTCCTACATTGATCATTGTGTTATAATTGACCAAAGGCCATGACAAAACCCCCTATTTCTCATAATTCTGGGTAAAAAGTAGGGCTGCATGATAATGGTCAAAAACGTAATCACAATTATTTTGTATCAATGTTGAGATCAGGATTATGCATTGATTTTAGGGATAAACTATTTTTATTGTACTTACAACAACAACAGAGCACTGCTTTCACTTCCATGTTACATTCCTGCAAATGTACAAATCCTTGCATCAAAATAAGACTTAAAATAAGGCTCTTCTTCACCTAAAATCAGTGCATGTACTTTTGTTTTGCCCATCTTCTCTACAGATTATTACACTACTTTAACATTCAGGAAAGTTTTTCACAGGCAGTGATATGTGGATCTGCGAGTTTGGGTAGAAAACATTGCATGCTCAGGCAGATGGGTTAAAAAAAAAGTGAGGAAGCAGCATTCTGAGTAAGTTATTAGTAACTTACAGTAACATTGCGTGCAGTTGTCGACCTTTTCTTCCACTGTCTCCGTCTCCCTGTCTCTCTCTCTCAAACACACACCAGCCGTGGTGGCGGCATGTAATTTTAACATATTCCACGCTACCACCACATAATGTGCTGTGAAGAGGTTGTGGTCATTTCATGTATTTCTGTGAGCTTGCATTGTTCAGGAAGCACTAGATTTGATACAGCAGAGTTTTTTTTTTATGAGTGGAGCACACACTTTAAATGTTAATATTGCAGTCGATCTCTTTCATTGAACTGCGAGAAGCCAAAATTGTGATTAATATCCGATTAATTGTGCAGCGCTAGTAAATAGACACATTATTAAGCTCCTAGTTGTATTATTACTGTAATCCGGTCAGTCTTTGGGTTAAAGGCAAATAGTTAAATGTGTAAGATGTGACCTTGGAACTTAACCAAGTCAAAACTGATCAAGATATTGCATTTTAGTATCAAGAGAGTCAAATCTCACAGCATCAAGTCTTCAGTCTACAGCGCTGCCTCATGAGTATAAAAACAGAGAAACTAGAGCTGCTCTTCTCTCCACCTGCTGACAAGAGGAAAACCTTTTTGTACCTTTCAGTTCTCTCGTTTGTGATATCTGAAGAAACGCTGGCCGTAAAATGGCCGAATGACGTTCTTCTTAAAAGCTGCAATTAATCGATTAGTCAAACAACAGAAAAATAATTCAACTATTTTGACAATCAATTCATTGTTTATGTAATTTTTGAAGCTAAATAAACTGAATGGACTGTTGGTAAGACAAAACAGGGCCTCTGAAGACATCACTTTTGGCTCTGACGGACATTTTTCCCAATTTTCTGACATTTTATATTAGGGCTGCGACTAACAATTATTTTTAATTGATTATTTGTTCTATAAAATGACAGAAAATGGTGAACAATGCCGATCAGTGTTTAGCCTAAGATGACGTCCTCAAATGTCTTGTTTTGTCCACAACTCAAAAACATTCAGTTTACTGTCATAAAGAAACCAGAAAATATTCACATTTAAGAAGCTGAAATCTGATAATTTCAAACGTTTTTTTCTTAAAAAATAAGTGCTCAAACCGATTAATTGATTATCAAAATAGATGGTGATTAATTTAACAGCTAAGATTAATCATTGCAGCTCTATTTCATAAACTAATAATCAATTATATGAGAATATAATCAGCAGATTAATGGATGAAGACAGTAATCACGAGTTGCAGCCTTAAAGAAAAAGATGGCCACTGTTGAAAAAAAGAATCTGGCAAGTACGAAAAAAAAAAGTGTCCCATTCAAGAATGACAAAATCCATCCGTGACTCTTCTGAGAGCATCGCTATCATTAACCTTTTAAAACAGAAAATGTATCCTCTGTGTCAGAAATCATCTGCGTTATCTCTGCTGTCATGTGGGGCCGGGCGCTTGGCTTGTCTGAGGGCGGCAACATGACAAATGACTTGTCAGGTTAAACCCGGCACACTGACTCTCTCCACAGAGCATCGGTGGCAGACGGAGCTACTGACAGAAGTAAAGACTGCTGCGACACAGACAGACGAGGGCGAACGGCTTGCCAATCCTGGATAACTGACAGGCACGATGACACTGTGACCAAAGAGACAGCAGAACAAAAGAAGTGACAGCCCTCTTCCATGCACCACGTTGTTATTAGTGGTCTGTTGGGGGTGGAGGAGTCTTTCTGACCCCAATATCAGCTCCCATAATCCATTTATTATGCCACTGCATACACCCATCTTTTCTTTGAGACAAGCCAAAAACCTTTTCGTTTTTTTTTTTTTTTTTATCATGAACAGACTTGATCAAAGCCAAACTATTTGCAGACACAATGTCAGACTCCCCCGTTATCTTCCCCTGACGGGAGGGAGAATAATGAGCGAGATCCACAGAGAGCTTGATCATTACGTTCGGTTAAACCAGCCACTAGCCACCCGGCACCCTGTGCAGCAAATTGAGATGTAATTTGGTGTGATTGGAGGGTAACACTTGGCCGGGGTCCATTATGGATGAAAAGAAGGAGGCGGAAAAAAAACAACAGATTTGAGCAGAAACCAGTCGTCAGAAGATGTGCAACACAGCCTGTCAGAGTCTGCTGTTAGATGTTTTCACTCATTAGACCGGACTGCCACTTGAATCCAAACACTCTCAGATGAATAAACCAGCACTCTGAGTGAGACGTCTCAATTAAAGTTGACGACGCAGCAAAGAACAGAGGATGGCAACACGCCGTAGGTTTTGTTCTGGGTCACCACGCGCCAGTCACACAGCAAATGATATACCCGCAGTTTCTCTCCACTGAAGGAATACATAATAATTCAGTCCGCTAAGTTTCATTATGACTTCAATATCAAACATCTTCTTTTTTGTGCTGCGATCTGCAATCAAATGATTTTGAGAACAGAGCAGGAGAAGGTGGGTTCATGCTGAGTTCACCTGGTGGCGGAGAAGACTCAGACAAAAAGGTAGAAAAATCTGAACAACATCTGGGGAAACTGGCAAAAGCAAAAAACAAAAACAAAAATGCATTTAATCATTTTCGACACGATTCCATCCATAAAAAAACTTTCAAAACCAATCGGGCTTACTTACTTTTCCAAATAAATCCTACATGCAAATTTAAATATCTGAAACAAAGAATGTATTTTGAATTTCAAGAATAGGGCAGGTCTTGGCGATACAGACCTAATAAAGGAATATCTTATCTTATCTTATCTCTTACTGAGACATTAACCTCAGTAAGAAATAAGATAAGATAAGATATTCCTTTATTAGTCCCACAGTGGGGAAATTCACAATATCAATATATTGTGATGATATTGTAGGGTTGACTATTGGTGCTTTCACAAAATATAACTTAAATCATCATCCATAATGTGGATATAATTACTAAGTGAGTAAAGACAAATAATAGAAGAGCTAGAACAGACTGGCAAGTTCAGAAAATGATATCACTATTGTTATGTAGCCTTAAAAACCAGGAAAAGACAGCACATGCAATATAACAATATCCAATATCAGACAATATTTATCTATTTAAAAAGATCCCATTAGCTGATGCCAATTAGCTGATGCCAATAATAATATAATAATATCAATATATTGCCCAGTCCCAGACAGGGGCAACTAATTATAATTTTCACTGTCCATTGATCTAAAAAAAAAGTCCATGCTGATGTCCAAAATCAAAGATATTCAATTAAAAATGATATAAAACAAAGACAAGTAGTAAATCTTCACATTTGAGAAGCTCAAACAAGAAAATATTAGCCGTTGTTGCTTACTCATGTCAACTAATCGATTCATTTTCTCAGCACTAATCAGGGTGGTACCAAAGTATTGTTTAAATGACACTTTAAAAAGAAGAAAGAACCTGTTGTGTGTCTGTGAAAACATTCTGTGTTAATGGTGCATCTCCAACATGCCTGCTCTATTTTCTTTAGTGGAAAAAAAAAGTGCAAAACAAGCACTGGAGTGTTAAATATAAACTTTTAGTGAAAGTCAAACAGGGGTTAAAGCCGGAAAGCTCAGAGTCAGCATTCAGTTGACAATGAGGAGGTGGGCAGTGCTCGGCGCACACACTAGCAGACACATTGAGAGAGCTGTCACCTCTTCATCACCCCCCTCCTTTAAGCGCAGCGCGCCACCTCTCGCTGACCCCTGCGGCCAGAGTTCAGGCCGCTCAGCTGCAGGAGCTCCGCTCAGCTGCAGGAGCCTCCGCTCCGCTGTGCTCCCGCTCAGCCGGTGACCCCCAGAGACGTGAGCGCAGCAGTCACAACACAAGACTAAAAACTGACTGGGAAAAAGTAGAACAAAAACAAGCTAAAAAGAGTTGCTTTGGTTTGAAGAGGCTCGGTCACAGTACCTGGCAGACTTCATAGAGTAGTTTATATTGCTCCTCGGGCTTCTGCAGGGTACAGAGGCTGCATCCCATGGTGGAGGAGATCACACCATCCAGGCTCTCCCTCCAGCCACTCACACAGTGGAGGCAGTGATCTTCTCTTTCTTCTCCTCCTCTCTGAACTGACTCCCTCTGCCCCCTCACAGCCACACAGCGACTTTGGCTGACAGGATTGACTTCCCCCCAGCTTGTGGCTATATCTCTGTACTCAGCCTCCTCTCTCTCTCTCTCTCTCTCTCTCTCTCTCTCTCTCTCAGTACTCCCCCTCCTCCTCGCCTCACATGCTCCCTCCCTCTCAGACGCCCTACAGCTTTCTGCCGAGCTTTACGGGGGCCAGTGCCAGAGCTCGGCTATATACACCCCCTCATGTTTATTAAGCGGCCGCTCACTGATTATTCACGAGGGGGGGGGCTAACTCATGAATGGGGCTGACATCATGTGAGATGAAGTCTTCTTAATTAATAAGCATCATTAGATCTATTGTGCAGGAACAAGTTAAGTGACAGAAAGGCTTTTCATTTCATGGCAAGACTAATGTGTTTCTCTCAAGAGGCCCCCAAATCTTATTTGTTAACAGTTCCAGACTTTTAATTTGAAATCCAAAGTGTGACAAGAGGACATTCATCTTTGATTTGAGGATAAAGAGTTTAATATTTTTTATTTATGCGTCTAAAGCTACGCTCTGCAGCTTTGTTACGGCATACCCTTTCCGTGTCCCAGTTAAATTAGCACTTGGTGACCTCTGGTATACTAATCCAGCATTCTTTCCTCATGTCTGTCTCTCCAGATACACAGACCCAAAGCCAGGGAGAAGAAATAAACCAGAAACATGTTTATGCTGGCCCTCTCCAGTGCAGCCAGACAAGCCCTTACCCAACAGAGCATCTCATGCGTAGTGTCCTTCCTGCTGCCATGTGTGCAGACAATGCGTATGGCTCTATAAGCCGGACCTGGCATCCGTCCTGTTGTTTGCTCTGGTGCCACACAGCTAACCAAAGATAAATGTCCATTAGGGGCAAAAGGGGCAACAAATGCTGTTGCTGGTTACAATATGTTGGTTTGTAAGGTTCCAGGGTTTCTACATATTTTCCATTTCAATATTTCATACTTCTCTGTAAATTTTTAAGACCATATGTGACTTCACGATGCAGAGGATGCTGTGACAACACTACAGTGCTTTTGCCCTTGCATATGGCTTACAATTGCCACCTCCGCGACGGTGGAGATTTTGAATGACTTTTCACAAAGTTTGCATTCGGCTCACTGGTCACATTTGGAATCATTAGCCAACCAGCCCTTATATATGGGATTGACAAGCCAGCCCTCAGGAAAACTTGCATTTACCCACTGTGGCTCTTCAATGCGCAGTCCTACGACAGACAGCCGGATGATGTTCCACTGTCGAACATCTTGCACTGCTTGGGAAGGAGCTGTTTTGCAGGCTGTGATGTGCAGGTGCTGAGGCCGTGTGCGCTCGGTTGCATGCCGTAGCCTTCTTCCTGCCTTGCTTGCGATGGCATCAAGCTCGCTCTGGCTTCGGCTCGCACACAGGGGTAAACATTTTGGCTGCCTGCTCCAAATGCAATGAAAAACACTCCCCTGCTTTTATATTTTAGAAGACAGAATAGGAGCAATATTTTTCCCTACTTTCTAGACCTGTAAATTACTAAAATCAAATTTCATACTTTTCCAAATTGTGTAGGAACTGTTAAGGGTCAGATGTGGAAACTTTACAGGCAGAAGATGTGTCAATGCAGCCAGTATTTGACCCTGTAATGTTTTCGTTCACCCCTTCATAATTCAATCCTACTCTTATTGCAAAACGCAAAAGGACTGGTTCAATTAAGTCCACGGTGCTACGCCACATACCTGGATAGATTTCATGGTGGGAGGAAAGGGGGTGGTCATGTGGGACAAACCCTGGCTGCTGGTGATAGTGGTATTTCCTCCTTGCCAGATGTGTCCACTGATCCTATCAATCAGCACTTCCACGCTTTTCTGAGACAGACGCTTTGTTAGTGAGGCTCGAAGGTTTCCAGTCAAATGTCAAGCAAATTTTATGTTAATTTTTTTCAAATGCCACAGAAAGAAAAGAGAAGGCTTCACATTTTGTGGAAAAAAATACATCAGGGGCAGAGCAAAATGAAAGCTGATCTATGATGAATATTGGCCATATTTCACGCTGTCCAACGCTTACAACTTTAATCCTTTCACAGTGTGTTTTTAGTTCACTCAAGTCAATTATAACATTTTTGGTTGCCTACAAATATCTAATTTAACATTCAGTTGTGCTTAGCTGCACCCCCTCGTAAAACTTCTGGTTGCAAATGGTGATGGACAAAAACTAAGATGGCGTCAGACAAAATGTCAAACTCGAGGCTTCGAAACAAGAGTCCATAAACCAACGGGTGACATCAAGTTGACTATGTCTACTGTTACGGTTATTGTGTTTAATTCGTTGCCACAGGTTGTCATGGCATAATTTATGTATTGGCGAAGACACTCCTGCCTCAAGTAAAGTTTTTTATTTTACTTTATCAGAATTTGCCATTTCTTTTCAGCTTCCCCAACTTCTAATTTACATAAAAACACTTGGATGGGAATTCGGCTAATGAGATTTCACTTTTCGTTTTAATCTCTGTTTGTATTCTGTCCAACAGCTATTAACCGAAGGCTCTCTTCATATAAATTCTCATCTTTTTTCCCACAACTATAAACACAGAATACTGAACAATCTAAAAAAGAGAGATTCTAAAATAAGATCCTTCAGGCAGGAGAAGCGATGGTGACAAAAATTTGCCTCGGGCAAACTGTGAAGGTATCTGTGTGAACTTAACAATCATTCATAATTACTGCAGGCTTTGCTTGTCCGGGTGTGAGGCTCACACTTTCATCCACAGTGGCATGAAAAACTAATTCTACGCTCACATTAGCTGTGCTGTTGTTGCCTGGGGCTGGGATCGGTGGAGAGTTTTAGGCGGCGCTCTCGCCCTGCTAATCTTTCTTTCACACTGAGATTATCCCATTCACAAAGTCAAAATTCAGACAGCGCTCTGATATGAACAACTGCTCGAAAGGTTACAGCTGCTGTTGCAGAGAAAATATGTGCGTATTAATGAATAATGAGCAGCAGAGAAGTCAACTGAGGACCTGTTCAACCATAGTGTGCAGTGTCTGCACACTGGCCGTCATTGTGCTCAGAGATTTAATTTTGTTGGTGCTGATTAAATTTCTTGCCCTCGCTGGTGACAAAACGTCTCTCCTCCGTCACTGCGGTGTGGTTTGATCTCAGCGCAGAGAAACATACACTTCAGCTTTTGTTCATTACTGGTCTAGACGGTGACACAGTGTCGGAGGTTCCTATATCGGTGGGAGCGAGACCAAACAATAATAATGTCATGCAATTTGTTCTAACAAACATCAACATTTGTGGGTTTTTTTTTTCTACAGAGACGAGACGGCTAGAGGTTACCACATACCCTCCTAATTAGCACTGTGGTGGTTGGATCCTGTGCATTTAATCTATGCTTGGTTGGATCATTCATATTCATAGAGGCTGCCTGGTGTTGTTTCGACGTCCCACTGGGCCCAGTTTAAGAGTCATGGCTTTTACTGGGGCCACGGTGGGATCAGGTGGCGATCACTGCAGCGTACGCCATCCCTGTGTGGTTTAGAAATCTCCCTAAGCAATTTCTGTACCTCACATTACTGAAAAAATGGACAATTTCACCTGAAGAGTATGGCTTCTACAAACACCTTTGTAGTATCTTCTACAGCAGCTTCAGTTACACCATTGGTTGCAAATTATTACTATTTTTTTAATTGTTTGTTCAGAAAATAGTGAAAAATTGCCATCATGATTCCCCAAAACACAAGGTAACACCTTCCCATTGCTTGTTGCAATGCGCTGTTCATGCATTTTCCAACAAATGTCCAATAACACATGATGCATGTGTCAATTTCCACTTGTTACATGTCTGACTTGTCTTCACAGGAAACAATTTTGTTAGGTTTAGGAAAAGACTGTAGTTTGGGTTAAAATAACTATGAAAGTGGCGTGACAGGTACGGAAGTTATGTGACAAATAAATCCACCCCCACCTCTTCTATACATGTGGTGTTTGTTGCTCCTTATAGTTCATGATTACATGGATTACATACGACTTGATTTTGTGGGATATATACAAATTACAGTGCATTATTTATTGTAGGTATAGCTACGAACAGCGTAAAAGAACAGCCTGTACTAAGTAACATATTATATCTCATTTTAATCTGAACAAAAACTCAAGCAAATCCACTATAATTTACTATTTTGTGGTATGGGCCGAACTATTTCTTTGCTTTGTACATTCACATCAGATCAGGTGTTGTGGTGATACAGTGAAGGATTGTGAGACATGACAATGTCACTTAATGGCCTATTAACACCAAGCGACTGCACAACTATTAATATCTCTTGTTCCCTCATGGCTGGGTTGTATAGCTCTGGATCACCTTTTTTCAACTTTTTTCTGCTGCAGGTTAAACGCACTAACCACATTCAAACAAATGGGAGGGCTGGTGTTTTTGTCTAAATGCCTGATTTGGTGTGAATGCAGCCTAATCCCTGCAAAATACCAAATGCTTTAGTTTTTGTACAGATCATCATCAAACACTCTGCAAAAAAAAAAAGTTAAACTACATCTTTAATTGGCTATCTGCAGATTTACAGTGTGTGACTGGGGAGTAATTGCATATACATGACCTTCATTGTCTCCTGTCCACATGATGGAGTCACTGCAGATCCACTGAAATTAACGTAACCTGACCTCAACATTTCATCCTGCCGCGTGGCAAAATGCCAAGCCATTTAGCCCAACTCTACATCGTGGGAAGTGCGATGTAATCAGTGATCAGAATGGAGAAGGAATTTTAAAAAAGGCGGACTTAACAGAGCGTGGAGACAAAGTCTGCAGAGGGTGACAACGTGGCAACATGTGAAGAAACGGGACACCGATGGCTGACAGTGATAACACAAGGAAAAAGCATGATGTCCACGTCCTCTCACACGACTCTAATGCGCTGCCCAGACGGCAGGATGAGGGGAGAGGGAGAGAAGACGAGGAGCGATAGAGTGACGGGGGGAAACTAAACTGGCTACATATTGTGAATCTATGAAGAGAAAGTCTTAGTGTGGCTTGTCTGTTGTATAGAGTGTCATTGTTCTGTGCATCAGCAGACGCTGGATTAACGTCACTTCACGTCATGTTACTTGAGGTCAGGAGAAAAGACAGAGGACTTTCCACTGTTCTCAACGGTTCTTACTTTTGTGGGGTGAAACCACAAATGCTGAATAACATAAACAGGCAGATGCTTAAATTTTCCGTTTTCCGACATGACAGGATGGACTGACTGAAGCAAACCAGTCTCTGATTTAAGGCCGCCTTTATAAAGGGTTGTTATATGATGTTTTTTACTTTTCAAAAAGACATCAGGTACAAACGCTGTGAGTTTCTCACTTTCTAATTATCCAACAGGAATGGTTAATAAGTCATACGTAATTATAAATGTTAAAGGTGCCCTGTGCAGTAATCTTGTTAACGAACAACAACAGCAAAAAAAATACTGCCACCTGTTAATAAAGAGAATAATGTGAAACCATTGGCAGGAGAGAGTATGTATAGCATCACCACGTGCTTGTGTGCTCCATAGACCTACTAAGTTATGTCACTGGGGCCACTGCAGACGTGTATAGATTTAACTTTAAACTCAAGAAACTTTGTAACAACAAATATGATTATTTTGATAAAACTGTTACTATATATTGACAGTAGTGAATGAGACAGATAATCTGTGAAAAACATCATGTTCCTCTGCCTCCTCCTCGTGCTCCAAATGCAATTTTTCATGAAAGGAAAACAACCAATCAAACTGCAGCTCTGATCAAATATGAATCAATATCCTGTTACTGTTTCTCCCCTGAAATGTTTTCAGAAACGTCTTGTAGTTAGTGTTCAGCTGTAAAATGAGGAACTTTATGACCCAGCAGCCATGATGAGCTCAGTCGAGCCAAAATCAAGCACTATTTACTGGCCAAAGTAAACTTTACATTTGACAGGTTATCTGTGTCAGGATGTAAAGACAGTTTTATAAAATTACTTCTCTTTTATCATATTTGCTCAAAGTTACCAACTTTAACTTTAAGTGGTCGATTGGGTTCCCCTGATTAAAGGGCCACTCCACCGATTTTACAATCCAGTAAAATCCTTTACATCAGTTACAACTTATAAAACCTTTACAAAAAATTAAAAAGTCGTACAAAGCAAAGTTTTGCTCTGCTGAACTCCTAAATAAGGGAGCTTTTCCTCTCACAACTTCTTTCTGAAGCATGAATTTTCTCAAGCAATAGTCAACAGGTTTAGTTCACCGTAGACTGGGATTAGACGGCCTCCGCTGAGATGATTTTGGCCACATCTCAGTCCCCCTTCATATGGTCTGGTTTGAGCCTTCATATCAGCTCACTAATCTGCAGAGGATATGAGAGGAGAAGGGAGCTACAACACTGCCGCGTTAATGGAGATACCAGATGAGGGAACAGGAGCGGCGAGACCTAACACAAGGGATGTTAAAGGAAGGTGTGAAGAAGGCGGACACACGAGACGGAGAGACACACAAGAAACCACAGAGGAGGGAACGGCGCAGAGACAGAAACTAAATGTGTGGAGGAGTTTAATGAGTCTCCAGTCCCTCTCAACTGTACCGCTGGGGCCTCAGCGGCGCGAGGATCAGTGTATGCATGTGGGTGCCAGTGTGTGTGTGTGTGTGTGTGTGTGTGTGTGTGTGTGTGTGTGTGTGTGTGTGTGTGTGTGTGTGTGTGTGTATCCACCTCTGAAACACTGGGCTGTGCATAATTTATCAGACAGCTGTCAGCTTTGTACTCCTATTTACACTGCGAGCCAGATCCTGTGCCAACAGGGAGCCCAGCCAGCAGGAATGACAGCCACCGAAACAGTTTAATTGGAGACTCAAACAACTAATAATGCCATCACTATCACTTCAGTGTAATTACTTAAGTATGAGTAGATGTTGACAAGATGCTGCAATAACGCTCCTTTCACGCTCAAACCTCAATGTATGACATTGGATATTTTGGGGATTTATATTTCTGTTCACAGAACATGTAAATCTGTAAACCTGTTTCCTTGTTTTTCAAGCTCCCTAAGGCTGTTTCTCATTATCAACAGCTTGCCAGTAAAATGCACTGAATTTCACTCTGCGCTGTATAAAATCCTCAATTTTTCAGGGCTTGGAAAAACAGCTTCAGGCATTTGTTGTGGTGCGACCGCTGAGGTGGTTTACACAAACATTACGACGCAAAAGCAATTATCAGTTTTGGTGTGTGCTCATCATCAGACTGGGACCTCGTCCCCTCTGCCAACTTGTGGGAGCTTTTCAAAAAAAAAAAAAAAAAGGAAAAGAAAAAGAAAATTCGGTCAGGTACTTCAAATAAAAACAAACATCACTCACAGAGGAGTACGCACGAGAGCTTTCTGGCTCTCTAAATGAGTCAGTATTGGTGCCAATTGGATTCAGGCATGGGCAGCATACGCTGAAATGTAAATTAATTGGTCTTGGTGCAGACAGACTAGTGATTCTCTTGGCCTGGCCCCCTACAGCCCACCATCACCTATGACAGACCTGTATTTAGCTCCATAATAAGTCCAGTAAAATTACCACCTAACCTTTGCTACTATAAAAAATGTCTCCACTACCGTGTGATGACGAAGTATAATAAAACACTATTTACAGCTAATTATCCAAATGCCACGACATTCCTGCAGAAGGTAACTCATGCCGCTTGTCAACACAGTTATTAGGCGGGATATTAAAAGGAGTTCATATTTCATCCCCTCTCCCGTATGGAGAATGGGGCTCGATAATGTGGCTCTACTCTGAGGGTCCCTGTAGGGCTCTGCCAACTCTGGAGTCCACACAGGGTTCCTGTCACCAGCTAATTCCCCGAGCCTTCATCACTCCCGGCTGCTCCAGCATGTTGGCAGCCAAAGTCACCAAAGAAAGCCTGCAGCTACACTGATTGCAAAGCGAGGAGGCGTGGGTGCACATGTACTGCTGATACTGTCAGCGGAGGAGGGCGCACAACAGCTCTGGACTAAGACTGTAGAGGGATAATCAGATAACCTGGACAAAGGCTGTCAAAAGTTTTTGAGTCTTGAGTTGACAGCGTTTAAGTTTTTAAAGATCATTTTTATAGCTTTACGGCCTTTGCATGTACGTGACACGGGGCATGATGAATAAACGACACAAACATGTGTAATACTTGGCTGCGTTAAGGGCTTTTATTGTGAAAGGAAAGAGCAAAAGGAGTGGATTTGGTATGTGCTGCCTTTGGCAAGGTTGAAAGGAGTAATACAATTCTTGGTTTGGTCTACAGAGCCTCTATGTTGTGGTTTCATAAATATAAGCGCAATTCATTTCATTCTTCATAACGTAATTGGCTGACACCTTTATCTGCTTCGTTTCAAAAATAAAGCCGGCGTTTTGTCGCCACATAGCATCTGCGTTCTGTACGAGAAACAGCACTTAAAATAGCTATATTGACGTGCTTTGAGTAACCATCCCAATGGTTGGGCGACTGTGTGTTAAGGGGCGAATGAGGCACATACAACCTATATAAATGCAGTCTTTTCACCTTCCCAGGATACTAACTGGACCCAAGTGTTTTAGGGTCACAGCTAGAGGGTAAATTGAAAAATTCTGATGATCTTGAATAGTTATGGTTATGGTTATGATAAGTTGTCAGGCAGCGAGTCGTGCAAGACTTTTTGCAAGTTTTCACAATTAGGGGGTATCCATCTAGACATGATGATTAGAGAATGTAGCAGGAAGTAATTGGAGGGTCAGAGCTGGCATCACACATGATGAGGAATGGCTAATAAAGATTAAAAAAAAAGCCATGGATGCAAAATGCCAGAGGAGACGATTAAGAAGCCAAACAGCTACATTAACAAGATGTGGATGAAACAGAGACCAGTCCCGTGAGACTCCCAAGGGAGTCCAACTTGTTACCATACTCATGAGGGACAAACAAGACCATCCTTATGACTACTTTGCAACATGAAGGTAGGCGATGTGTTCGCATTTCCTTCAGTCGTTGACATCTGCAGAAGGAACCTGCAACGTATTATCACTTCCTGAGCGGGGCTGACATTTAGAAGGCCTCCCTAAAGCAAGGAAATAACTGAAAATGGAAATAATAGCAGACCCCTTGACTATGTCTACATGTTACGGTCAATTTAGTTTAGTTCCTGTAGTGGGAAAGGGGGAATATATCAACTTGTTTGAGTGAAAGGTTCCTGAAGAGTGAGTTATAACCAAAGGTCCATGTTCAGCCCTAATCTCATTACATTACAGTGCTCTTTCCGAATGAAAAGCTCTGAGTGAGAGCTGAGGTCACTGAGAGGTAAGTGACTGACATGTTGGTTGACATCACTCAAATGTCTCAATACCAGCCGGGTTTAACTGCACGAGTCAGCTGTGATAAATGGGCCTGCCACACACATTCACGTCTTTAGCACTCCACGAGAATTTGATGAAATTGCTAGTGATGCTAACTGTACATCTTGACCAGTCAGTAAATCTCTTTGCTACGTGACCTCCCGGGCCATTAGTCAGGCTGAGGCAGTGACCTTAGAGGCCTTATGGGGCAGTGAGGACCAATTCACACCTCCCTGCTGAGCCAGTTAGTAATTTGAAAGCGAAATGTCCACTGCTTTTCAAATGAGTCGGGCTAGAAGCTTAGACAGAAATTGCTAAACTCTCACAAGACTAGATTTGATTAGAAGGTTAGGCATTGAGCCAGTATAGTAATTAGGAGTCGGCTTCAAGAGCTTTTCAAGATTTTAAGTTTAATTTTTACCTTAAGACACAACCCTTCACATACATATCGGCTCCAGATGTCCAGCTGCTTTTCAAACACACTTGACTCAAGACAACTTGCTGAAGTTCAAACCGAGCACCGGAATGGGGAAGGCCAATTAAATTTCACTCACTCTTTCTTCCTAAAAATTTAAACCTTATTCATTAATTAATCTAAACCCAAATAATATACACTCACCCCAATAATTATAACTTTAATTGCTTGTTAACACAATTAGCAAACAGCCAACACAGCCGCCACAACATTAGCAGTAATGTGGTCAAGACAACTTGCTGAAGTCAAACCGACACCAGAATGGGGAAGAAAGGGGATTTAAGTGACTTTGAAAGTGGCATGGTTGTCGGTGCCAGACGGGCTGGTCTGGGTATTTCAGAAACTGCTGATCTAACTGGGATTTTCACACACAACCATCTCTAGGGTTTACAGATAATGGTCCGAAAAAAAAGAAAATATCGAGTGAGCGGCACTTATGTAGACGACAGGAGAATGGGTAGACTGGTTGGAGATGATAGAAAGAAAGAAAGAAAGAAAGATATTCCTTTATTAGTCCCACAGTGGGGAAATTCAGTTTTACACTCTGTTGTTCACACAGTACATATACATGTCAATGGAGAGATGTCAGAGTGAGGGGGCTGCTCCTGACAAGCGCCCAGAGCAGTTGGGGGTTTGGTGCCTTGCTCAGGGGCACCTCGGCAGTGCCCAAGAGGTAAACTGGCACCTCTCCAGCAACCAGTTGGTCTTGGTCCATGGGGGATTTGAACCCGGGTCCTCCGCATCCTAACCCAAGTCCTTACGGACTGAGCTACTACCGACCCCGGACAGGCAACAGTAACTCAAATAACCACTGGTTACAACCAAGGAATGCAGAACACCATCTCTGAACACATGTGTGGAACCTGGAAGAAGATGGGCTACAGCAGCAGAAGACCACACCGGGTGCCACTCCTGTCAGCTACGAACAGGAAACTGAGACTACAATTCACACAGGCTCACCAAAATTGAATAACAGAAGATTGGAAAACGTTGCCTGGTCGGACGAGTCTCGATTTCAGCTGCGACATTCAGATGAAGGGTCAGAATTTGGCGTAAACAACAGGAAAGCTGGATCCATCCTGCCTTGTATCAACGGTTCAGGCTGGTGGTGGTATAATGGTGTGGGGGATATTTTCCTGGCCCACTTTGGGCCCCTTAGTACCAACTGAGCATCGTTTAAATGCTGCAGCCTACCTGAGTATTGTCTGACCATGTCCATCCCTTTATGACCACAGTGTACCATCTTCTGATGGCTGCTTCCAGCAGGCTAATGCACCATGTGACAAAGCTCATATCCTCTCAAACTGGTGTCTGAGTTCACTGTACTCCAATGGCCTCCACAGTCACCAGATCTCAATCCAACAGAGCACCTTTGGGATGTGGTGGAACGGGAGATTCACATCATAGATTTGCAGCCGACAAATCTGCAGCAACTGCAAATGATGCTATCATGTCAATGTGGACCAAAATATCTGAGGAATGTTTCCAACACCTTGTTGAAGGTATGCCACGAAGAATTAAGGCAATTTTGAAGGCAAAAGGGGGTCCAACCTTTTACTAGCAAGGTGTACCTAATTATGTGGCTGGTGAGTGTAGTAGCTGCTGACACTGAGATTTAGATGAACACTGTCTCTTTTACTATTCTAGGATTTCTAAAAGGTGTGAAATGACAAGTTGTACACCGGATATCATCATTAACCAAGAAATCCCACAGGGCACCTGACACAATCTGGTTTGATGATGACGGCTGACCTTTTGGATTAGACGAAACCACCAGATTCATTTTCTCTGCCGCTGGCACTTTGAAAGTTAAAATGTCTGAGAGTAACACATTCAGCACTGATATGGTGACTTCAGCTTATCTGTACTTGCTCTTAATGCTTCATCCTTCCCATATAGCCCCAGGTTTGGGGTTTAAAAGATTACATACTGCAAGATTGCGCTATTCTGATTCAGGTTATAAAGGTCAAACAAATCTATCGAATTTCCTAAAATTGGGGTTTTCCATTTTCAGATAACTACCAAATTTCAAAGGTTGGGTGCCGAATGTCAAAGTAAAAATGGTGTGTAAAAGTGTAAAAATTGCTGGTTTTAAATATGCATAATTGCCATAACAGCAAGCAGCACATTTGATGTGGCAGGATTTTACTTATTATGCAAACTGTCATGCATAGTCTGTACTGAATTAGATTTTCCCAATAAACTCCTCTCAAATGCTTCCCATGACACATCTGCTCATGACAATACAAACCAGATTTGCCCAAAGTAAATTTAATTATCAACTCCCAGGAAACCCAAGTGTGTACAATGTCCCCATTCTCCACTACTGATCCAATGATTACCCAAAACAGTGGGGCTTTTAACAAAGGAACTGTTAATGCCATTAGCCCGAGTGGAAAATGAATTTGTGACATATGTCAATAGATGCACTGAAGTGATTGTGCAAAGTGGCTCTTGGAGTGCAAATAGAAACATCTAGTGTGCCACTGTGCTATTCAGAAAGTGTCCTAATGCTATGCAACGCATGCATAAAGTCATGCATTAAAATAGAAATATAAACAAAACTGCAAAATGATGTTCATGCTGTAATTTTCCTGTTTATTTTCAAAATAAACAAGGGTATTAGAGCCCTTACCAAACAACTCAATGGATCATAATGAAGCCTTTTTCAGCATGTAAGTCTTCCAGAAAGAGAGACATTATATGCTTCAATTATGGAGACACACTTTGCTGCTAGGACCAGACCATACCAATATGAGGAGGTTGCTGAAGACATTTCATTTCTGATCCAGCCTGTGGGCTCTGTGTATCACATTAAACTGGGAATTGGAAAATGGCTACAAAGTGCAGGTTTCTCCTTTGATGCTCTGAGCATCATTAACCCAAATATAATTCCTCGAGAACTGTTCCCACCAACACATCTTCAGAAGGAGTGTGTTTGATTGAAAATAACGAGAACTGCAAAATTTAGCCCCCCTCCGCCTTGCAAATGGAACGAGAGAAAAATAGACGCATGCTTTTAAGGAACCCAAGCCTGTAATTTCCATCTCATTGCAACTTCATTTGCGCTGAAGTACCTCGCAAATGCTGCCTTTACGGAGCACAATGCTGTGGTGATGCTAAGAGTATACCCAGTCCATTAAGAAAGGGAGAGAGAACTATCCTCTCTTTCCAGAGGAGCAGGGGAGCGAGGGGAAAGAGACACAAAAGACCAACAGAGGGGAATGGATGGAGGGAGCAGGGGCTGGGGGTGCTAATGCACAGAAAGGAGGGAGAGAAGGGAAAGATCGAGAGAAGGCTGTGGTTTAATGAGGAGACAGTGGTTTTAGGAGCGAGCCGAGGGGGGTGGTTTGATCTTTGACCTCTCAGATCCCTCGGTGCATGTGACAGGCCTGAGTTCAGACGGAGGATTAAGGTAATCAAGGGTAGTAATGAGAACAGAGCAAACATTCATGAGCCTGGACGCTCCCCCGAAAGCAACAATTATGCACCTCTCTCCTGAGTGTGTGTGTCTGTACCTGCACATGGACGTCATCTTTGCCTGTGGTGGTTTGCTTCATGACAGAAGGGGGCCACTGCAGACAGATATAGATGTGAGAAATAAAGCCCACGGATAACCCCCCTCCATTAATGGGATACCTAGCCTTTGTCCCACTTTCCAAGGACACACGTCTTTTAGTCAGTACAGATGACACTTCAGTCCAACTTGACAGGAATGAGTTATTGGGAAGTGGATATCTCAGGTACAAAAATCACCTGGTTGCCTCAGGTAAAGCTACGCTGTGGTGATGAAACACAAAGTCAATTAAGTTAGTGAAATTAAATCAGCAACAGTTCTGATAACTGATTATTCATTTCTGTCACTTAATGAGCAAAAACGTTAAACATTCGCTGGTTCCAGCTGGAGCCAACTTGGAGTTTGTGAACATTCAGAGGTTGTATTCACCATTTTCTGAAAATTTATAGGCATAATTGGCAAAGAAAATAGGTGTAATTTTATACTGATAAATCAAAATTTTGTCATTTTTGCTTGAAAAATTACTTAAATAATAACTTGCGTATTTAGGAGCCGCTAATATTTCTGTTGATGGACTAATCTTCAAAGAGAATCCCCTCCATCCAAAGGTAGATAGATTAAAATACACTCTACTGTCATTACGTAAGCATTAATGTACAGCAAGTTGGTCATTGTTGTGAAAGAAACCCAGACAGCGTAATGGGGCACTTATTACGTGGCTACTTGCTTAAGAAATCAATAATTTGATACAAAAATGGTCTGCCAGAGTCCGACATCAGAGCGGCACCCATAGCAACGGTCCGCTATAAAGAGTAGAACGCTGTGATTGACCAGATTGATCAGAATTGAGTATTAAACACAACCGTGCAAAAAATAAAGGTCAATGTCTTTATGACTCATAGTAATATAATTCTGCATTTCTTCAGTGTTATATGCTTATATTTTCTCCTGATAAGGTGCATTACATGTCTCCATTACTGCTGGCCAATCAGGCTTGGAATACTGAACGTGCACCAACAGTTTGGTTGACGAAGGCGCAGAGAAAAAGCTGTTACTCTGGAGCATTTTTGTGAAAATGGTGTGATAAGGTATGTGGACAAGAATGAACCAACTCAGTGTTAGGAAATCCTGAAAACATTGTTTTGGCACTTACAACCGGAGAAGTATATGTAGTTTGGTTTAGTTTGGATTAGGGGTTAGCAAGTAAGGACATAATATAAAGAAATAAGGTATCCCAAACAAATCCAACATAAATAGCAATATCACAAAAAGAGAGGAACTGGACTTTGTAGATCTTTTTCAAATCCTTACTCTCAGTACAGTAGCAAGGAGAGGTATTACACAGCCTTTCTGTATCCCAGCAGACACCCTGACAAGGCCCAGAGTGAGGAGGCACCTTAAAAGGCCACGCTCCGTTTGCAGCAGGCTGGTGGAACATGACTTCATTTTGAGGTCGGCACAATCCCTTCAATCACTCCAAAAGTCCTGGCTCCGGTCTTAACACCTACAAAGGGGACGTTTAAGTCCTCATAATGAGGATGCCACATGCCGATATCATCTTTCACAGGCTCCATTTGACCGGTGCTCCTGTTGGATGGAGTCACGTTCAGCGGTGCACATCCCTGCCTTTTTTTAATCACATGTTTTCAATTACTCCGGGAGTGCACGGAACCAACTTGCGCTGTAATTCAATAAGGATACAAAGAGGCAGGTCGACAGGGTGAGACAGTCGAGCTTTGTCCTGGGACAGCTGAGTGACAGGGGTGAGTTTAGGACCCCGGAGCACACAGTGCTTACTTTGTACCTGTCAGTCAAGCTGTGACATGGGCAGCCTGCCGGGGGACTTGGGGGGGACGCCTCGAGAGGCGAGCGAGGTGAGAGGTCCTCCTCCGCAGGGCAGCCCCCCACCAGCAGGTGACTCACCACCCTCTGAACTGAAACTGCACATAACAATAAGAAGGCAGAGCAGCTGGCTACTGCAACACAACAGTCGAGTGTGTAGGGATGAACATGCACTACGGGTCCTTCAGTGATGCTACAAGAGCAGCCAGGATAACGCTAATTTCAACAGTAATTACATCTTTATCCGGCATCGAAAAAGCACATTTTAACTTTGTTTTCCCAAAAAAAAAAAAAAAAAAATGTTAATTTATGTTATAGCACATCTTTTGTTTCCAGAACTCTCCAAGGGTCTTCTGAGGATTTGGAGCCACATTTCTTGAGCCATAATTGGCTGATTTAAATTCACGGTTTTAAAACCCACAACTGGTAAAAAGGCAGCTAGTGGATTTTTGAGTCTGCTACTGATGTTGCTGTTTTGAGTTGACAGTCATGCTGGCAGCTGTGTAAAGGCCATCATACACCAGAGGTGCTTTTTTTTAAAAACTTTTTTTCAAGTGATTAATTAATTAATTTGTGCAATTTGTTTTTTTTTTTGGCGAACAAGTGATGTACAAGGTTGATTTTTCTGAGCTTTCACACCATGAATAAAGGCATCAACCCATCACATGGTGTTGAACAGGTTGAGTTGCGGCAACATTTATGATACAACAACATAAACTTCTTTTAACCTTGACAAAGACAGCACAGACCAGATCGGTCCGGCCCATTCTTAACTTACTCAATAAAAGACCTAGAAATATAATATTCACAGGTGAGAATTTTGTATTTTCGTGTTGTTTATTCGTCACCCCTGGTTTGTAAAACAATTGAGGGTGTGCATAAGGATACTGGTGCCTTTGAGCTAAATGTCAGCATGCTAACATTTGCACATTAGCACTTAATACAAAAGTAAAATTGAGGCTTACGGAAATATCATTAGTTTTGGTCACAAACCAACGTAACGGACAAAGTGGAATATTAACCTGCAAGCGGCTGGACATTAGGATTCATGTCTGTACAAAATATTGTGCCAGTCTGTCAAGTAGATGTGGAGATACTACTGAATAAGTGAAAACTCTGACATGCTGGTGTTGCTAGATGAAAAGACATTAGTACCAAATTTCATGGCAATCCTACCTGTAGTTCTCAAGACATTCTACACTTTTTTAAAATTAATATGAATGTCCCTTGTTTTGAAATGAGATTTTCAGCAATCATATAGGGATGTAAAGGTAAAACGTCCACATACTTTGTTCAGTGGTAATTGAAGTGCAGCACAGTCCAACAAAGATATACAGAGCACAGAACTCTTAAGTAAAGAACAGTAATCAGTAATAGCTGAATATAGTGCTGCTGTAACAATCTCTAATTGCAGTATCTAAATGCACCACTCTGCCAGGAAAACCTCAGGTTTCCTTTCCACTGAGGCTCACACTTCAAGCTCTTTCAGCCCCATCTATCTCTGTCAAAGCTTCTCACTACAAAGTACTCCTTCCTCGGTCCACCACTGACTACTTCCTTATCTACCGCTCTCAGCTAATGCACCATTATTCAGACAGCTTCCGAGCCGGTGGACGTCCCTTAGCCAAGGAAAAAAAAAAGATCGATTTTTGCCGCTGAGTGGTAGAGGTAAGGAGGTATTATGTGCCAGTCATGGCTGGCTGGGCTGCCAGCTGGAGGGAACGGCTGTGGACAGCAGATCACACAGGGGGAGGCCTGTGAATAACACCAATGACCCTGAAGTTCAACGCTGAATACAAATACAAAATGTAAAGAAAACTGTAGACTGGAATAATTTGTCATTATTCTGTCAGACTACAGGCATAAGAATTGCTAACACCAGTTAGTGGTGATGCAGTTAAATGACCAACATGCATCTTTGAGTGCATTCACTGTTACATAGACTGTGGCTGATATATACATAACCACCTCTGTACTGTGTATACTGAACCTTGTACCCGCAACTTGTATATATGTCATGAAATCAATTTGTATATAATCCACGTAATCATGAACTAGGAAGTAAAGAACGACAAAACGCTGCATAGGGAGGAGGTCAGGGTGGATGGGTGGGTCAAAAAACAAGCTAGATACCGGTGTTCATACTAGAAACTAGAAGTCAACATTTATTGTCAAGTATCTTCAGCACTTAAGTTAAATCACTTCCAGAGTTGTTTTAAGCCAAAGCAATATCTCTTCCTAAACCCAACTACCCAACTAGTTTTGTTGCCTAAACCCAACCAAGTTTATTTTGAAAAGACTGCATGCATGTAACAAGCAGAAATGGACTCTACATCACATGTTGCTGGACAGTCGTAGGAAAACGCAAAAATGAGGAATAACCTTTCATAACATTTCATACAAACCGCTGAACGAGTTGGATGACGACGAATGTTGGAATATTCAACACATAACAGATGAAAATCCTTCAAATCTGAAAATGTAAAAATACATTTAACTCCTAGAGGCTTTTCAAGACTAAAATGTAAGTTTTGTGGTAATATTCTTCATCTTTAAATGTAATTTAAAAAAAAAAAAGACTTCAAGGTTTCATGTTTCTACAGATTCAAAGAAGCAATAATGGCACCGATACTGACCTGATTAAGCGGCTCAGGAATCAGCTGGTCCACTTGAAATACAGTTCCTCTGTAAATGCCTATATAAAACTCCATTTTCAGTTACATCCATTCAGTCATGGAAGGCACAGCAGTCCCTGACCTGATGTTTCCTCACATACAAATTATTCCATTGGGTTCAATGCAGTGTGGTACACAGACTTTAACTTTGGGAAAGCAGCACTTCTACTCAGTATTGGCAGATATCCTGAGTTGGAATTGGAGAAAAAAATAGTTGGATCGGTGCATGCTTTGAGTGTTATAAGTCAGTATAATTGTGTTATTGTTAAGGAGAACAATCCTCTGATACAGCTTTCAAGACCATGAAAGCTTTGCACTGAAACTAACTTTAATTCTTTAAGTGTAAGCACTTTAAGGCAGAGAGTGTCTACTTATACAGTGACAGAGAAAACTCTGATTTTATATTAAGAAGCTTCAACAAAAAGCCCAACTCAAACCCAAGCAAGCAAGAGAAAAATAACTGATTGGGTTTATGACCCCACGTCTCTTCCCTGCCCCCCCCCTCCAGGTCCCAGTGGGGTGTCGTTAGCTGTCCCACCATAATATCTCCCCCTGCTCCTAATTGAGAGCCACAGGTTGACATGGTGTCTCACTAACTCCTCTGCTTTGATGCTGTCGTTTCACCTTTGCCTCACCGCACAGAGGCTCCTAATGGGAGAAACAGGTGAGCAGGACGAACCACTAATCAACCCCAGTATCGTTCAAATAGAGAATGACCACCTTTAAAATTCATTTTTTGAGACTGGATTGCAGTTGGATATTGCTTGACCAAACGAAAGTACAGGTGGAAATGCACCCACGCACTGAGGACAGATTGTGAACCAATCAGCCGAACCACCTCTGGAGGTGATCAGGGACACACTGTGACCACACTGAACACAAGTGTAAATGTAATTGTGTTTTTTATCCACATACAACTATTGTGTGGATGTAAATACGTAATTGTGCGCGACTGTTCCGAACTACTGAGCAAGCTATGCTACTAGCAATAAACCAGCAAAAAAAGCTGGCAAAATGGATATTCAAGATGTTAGTGAGTGGTGTCAAGACCATAAGATATGGACGTGGTCTCTGTGACGTCACCCATAGGTTTCTGAAGAGCCGTTCTGGAGCTCAAAGCATGTGGCTCTGGCTGTCGCCATCTTGGCAGAGACGACGCAGCCTAACTCCCGTCCAATTCAAAAATGGGCAAAGAGGTGGATTGTCAGTGGAGTTGAGGCGGGTCTGGGTGACGCAGCAGAGCAGACAGCTAGAGACCTGGTACACCACCCCAAAACCATGTTTTATACCAGACTGTAAAATTGTTAAAGTTGGGCATTTTAACATGGGGGTCTGTGGAGATTGACTCGCTTTTGGAGTCAGCCTCAAGTGGCCATATAAGGTACTGCTGTTTATGTCACTGATGCACTGGCTTCATTTCCCAGCACCGGAGGTTGCCACTTGGTGAAGACGAGACCACGTGTCTGCTTGGTCCGATGAATGTATACAAGGTAAAACCAAGCCATTTATTAAACAATGGCTAAGCAAGTGGTGGAGAACGGCTACAAGCAGTCCAGGCTGCTACTGCAAATGAGAGGAGGATGTGACGTTTGGTTGTTTGAGCTGGACAGAGCGATCACATCTCAATCAAATTTCAACGTGGAGACTGGAGAAAAATACCAGGTTTAAATGTTATCAGGTTCTAGATACAATCTGGGTATGAGACACATTTTAATGCCAGTTGTAAACAGGATAAGTGTCTCAAAGAAACAACTTTTTTTAGAAAGTGAGAAATGAATAGAACAAGATTTATACAGGCTGGACAAAGACAAAAGATTTTCTATTAGATGCAGCCGTAATGACCTTGGTGAAAGTCTTTTTTTTCTCTGTGTGTGTGGACGGGATGACGAGACTGTCAGGCAGGCAGCGGCTGAGAAGACAGTAACAATGAGGCTAATGCACATGCCGGGCAAGACCCCAGTCGCCAAGGAAACACAACGTGCTTCTGACCGTCACCATGGCAACCTGCATCCCAAAAGTGTCAAGGGCTCTCTTCAAGGGGCGATGTCCCGTTGTTGAAGATTCCTCTCTTGAGGTTATCCGTCTTCATCAGAGTGTGCGTTACAAAATGAAAATAAGGCATTAAATCAGCTAATGGATGGAAGAATGAGATTTTTTAAAAATTGAAACGATTATGGATTGTGCAAACTCAACTAACCCTCTGAGGTCACACCATCCTCTCAACTGTATAATAATCACAGATTATCCTTTCCAATCAGCAAGAAAAGAATTCAGATGCTGAAATATTACTAAATGTGCCAAAAAAATGCTAATTCGGATGTTTTTTGAATGAAAATCGATGCTCATTGGCCAGTCAGTCCGACCCTGACTACATCAGCGTGCCTGGCTCTGAGCTCCGGTGTTGGTGGCATGTCAAACCAGCTAAGCTACAAACAAAGTCATGTTATGCAACCTGAGCCAGGCCGAGAATGTGATTTTCTCCGTCAAGCGGGCCCTAATGCTGCTCTTGATATGTAATCAGTACGAGGGTTCAGGTGAAGCTTTTGTTCTCTCGAGCACTCGCTTTGGTAATGAGATTATTGGTTCAGATGGCAGTTGGAAGGGCTGAAAGATGGCAGAGCTTCATATATCTGAAGTGTGTGTGTGTGTGTGTGTGTGTGTGTGTTTGGGGGAGAGGTTTATATGCATGCATGGGTTGACTGAGGGGCTGATCAGCAAGCAACAGGGCAGAGATTAACCCCCGATTACATCACAAATCTGCCCCAAGCCGCCGTCGTCTGCCAATACATGCAGCACTGAGATTTGGATTGTAAAACCCACCCCTGGTGACACATACACAAACACACTCTGGCCCTCTGGCATGTACTTTCACTCACATTCCAGCACCAATGGGGAAACAACAAACAGCCTGCCCATGCAAAACATACACAATAAGTGAAACCCTCACACCGAGCGAGAGAAGCGAGGCCACGAAGAGTTCAGCTGCTGTCCAGACTAAACAACCCTCGGAGAGCTGCGATCACTTCATCTACTCTCATTCGACAGGGAGGTCAAGTCATTTGAGAGGGAAAGAAGGAGATGTCCACCTCTGGCGTTATGTCAACAAGGTCAGACGATTTACAGACAGCGAGTAAGAATAAGTAAAAGGTTGCCATATAGTGAAGCACTTCTCTAAAGTGGCAAAGAGCTTCTTCAGCGTGAACTCTGTCAGTACAGTTGACCTGACGTCTTACATAACCCTCAAACTGCAGAACATGTGGAGAGTATATTCAGCTGGTAAGACTGTTGTCAGGCTATGAAACAGGCATTACCAGTCACTATAAGTCCTGTATATGTGGGCCAACAAGGGCCCACAACATCCACTAGTAGGTTTAACAAAAACCTCTAGCGACTGTAGTAATTTTGACAGGAGCAGAAATGTCAGGAAAGAAAAGTCAAGAGCTGCATTGACACCATGAAACTCCAGAAGAGGTGGAGGTAGGAGACGTTTCCTCTAAACTTAACTGTTTTTTGGCTCAAACCTAAAGAAGTTGTAGATTTATTGCCTAAATCTAAAGAAGTTATAGTTTTGTTGCCTAAACCTACCTGTTTTTTTTTTGCCTAAAGCTACATAAGTTGTATTGTTCCTCAAACATAAAGAAGCCTTTTTGTTTGAGTTCAAAATGTGACATTTCATTCGGTTTTACACCATGCTAGAACGTGTTACTTTTCATTTTCACATTTTAGGCCCCTATTGACGACATCTATGGCGCTTATAGCATCTGATTAAGTCTATTTAATAAACAGTCAAATCGGTGGTATGTTGCACTGCATATGCTGTTGCAGTAGAAAAGTAAAAGTAAACTCCATAGCACTGTACTCTTTCCTGTGAAAAATGTACTATACAGTGTGAGGTGATTTGTCCACAAACACAGCTGTCCTTCCCGTTTGTGGCTTCCTGATGAACAGCATCTTTTGTCTTCACATACTACCAACATTTTAAAAATGATGCTTGCTTCATTGCATGTGCTCCATTTAAAAATACATATTCATGCATTTCATTATAAGCAGACAAGCAGCTTAAAAAAAGAAAAAAAGAAATCAAGCATTTGGGAAACTTTCCCAGACATCCAGGTTTGTTCTTTAAAAATCGCACAAAGCAGTAAGAGACTGTTTTGCTGAAGGAGGGTGGGTTCAAATAAGGGCAAGGAGGAGAGGTAAGTATTAGAGAGCTCTGAGGGAGCTTCTGAAGAGTCATATCGCCACCTATTGGTGATATTTAAAAGTCCAGGAGTGAAGTCACTGATGCTGAGCAGCAAATGCTTCAAAGCTTTCTCTTTTGCTTTCATGTTAAACAGAGACACTGTAATGACTTTTACAGATGTTCAGAGAGGAGAAGTAAGGAGAGCGGATGGCAAGGTAGTGAAAAGAAGTGGGGAAAAAAAGCATAAACAATTAGACAAAGTGAGAGTAAGAGCAAACAGAGAATTCAACAAGTGGCCTAATCCCGGAGAGCCGTCGTGTGGGGGAGGAGGGGCCACACTGGTGTTTACCTGCTAGATTCTACAGCAGGCCATCAATCTCAATGTGAGCATCGCACCACCCGCTCCTACTCCTTCTGGCATTTCATCACTCCTTCTGTCCTCCCATCAAGTACCTCTCCAACGTGAATGTGTGTGTGCTTGGATGTTTCAGGCCCAGCTGGTTGTGTCGGCGGTGGGAGGAGAGGTAGGAAGAAAAAGAGGGAAAAGGAGCTAAAGGAGCCGGAGCCATGGCTCCAGTCTAGCATGACTCAGTCTGGGTGCATCCATGCCCCTGGGGAAAACACACAAAACATGTACCGAAACACAGTACTCTCTCCCCCTGCTCCTCACCCTCTGTAATCAGTGTTTCAGATGCTCACTTTCCCCCCTTTAACAAGCATTTCCATGTCTCTTAGCCCAGCTGCTCAGAGTGGTAATGACAGCAATGACAGGAGGGCGACTGAAAAAGCATTAGTGCAGTCTGTTTGGGCTTTCCTGGAAGACAAAGATGTGTGCTCGGCTGCTTCCATGCTCCAGAGTGGCGTGGACTGAAGAATGCGACGCCCAGGAGAGAGCACAAACTGGATGACATGAGTGGGGCAGGAGCGTTTACATCCCCAGGGGGGTGGTGGAGGGTTTGGGGGGTGGGGGTTGGGGGTGGCCCACCTGTTCAAACAGCCAGAGCTATCCAGAGGAAATGAAAACGTCCATCTCTGCAGAGCTGTGTAGATCCCGCACACCAAATCCCTTTTACTTCCTTGTTGGCTTCACTCACTATCTTCTGTTTCCACAGCTGGCTCCAGGACCGTCTTTTCCCTGTCTATCTGCACATCTAGACCCGGCACGGAACCAAAATAGAAATCCCCCGACTCATTCACGTGGAAAATTAAATCCTTAAATGTCAACATTTTTTGCAGTACGTCACATAGATGTGAATGAAAAAAAAAAAGTTACGACAACTTAAAAGTGGGTCACAGTAATTATTCACCAGCCCCTCTCACACAGAGAGACTCCAGCGGAGCAGAGGTCGAAGTCCTAAACACAGTGAGGAGGACGGAGACAAACGTGACCTGTGACCGACCTTGGCCAGTCACTGCTCAGGTCACTGCTCACACCGAGGTGTGGGGTGATTCTCAGGGTCAAGCTGGGTATGACCCTTCTGACCTTAAAGTACAATTCTGTCTGTGCTGTTTTTAGACAGTAAAGAATAGCTACATTATGCAGCACTAACATAAAAATACCATTTTTATTTTCTAAGAAAAACAACAAGAAATGTTATGAATGATTTTTTTTTGCGATGTATTAAGAGCTCGCGTCTCTGCCATAAACCAGCTCATTGGCTGAAGGGAAATACAGTCATTTACTTTGCTGTTCAAATGGGGAATAAAGTTTCTCTTGCACAACTTCACCCTAAAGCAAACATCTTCCAGACTGTGCGTACTAACCTTGAGTCCCTGTCTCTTCCCAGCCAGTCTCAGCCTTATCGGCAGACGCAGACTCCTGGCGTCGGGATGTGGGGCAGACAAAGGTACCTACAAATAAACACCACCTTAACTGCACCCATCGCCATGGAGATACCCTCAGGGGGGAAGCCAATGAAATACCTGACAATGGGGGAACAGCCTGCCAGCGAGTGCCATCAGCTCTTTTTACGAGCGACTAATGTACTCCCATGCCTCTGTCGGGGGCTGTCCGTTATTGCCGCCGTTCGCTTAGACACACTCGTCTGATGACTCATGCTACGGTGCAGGAGGAGGACGAGAGGTGTTGTTCATGTATTCTGTCACCTCATCACTATAAAAGCATGAACCTTTGGGTGTCAGATGGGGGAGAGGATGCAAATGATCACAGCTCCAGCTGGTCTCTGCACAACTTGACAGCAAAGAGACAACCAGGTTTTTTTTTTTTTTTCCTGAGCTTCCACCAGAAACCTAAAATTACACCTTTCAGAGGAGTCATAAATCAGAGCTTGTTGGTTAAATGCTTTTGTGTCAGACATAAAACATAAGCATGACAGGTGGGGAGAAGTGAGTCAGCTAGTAAAACGAAGGGAATGAATGTAACTGCGGCGGGGAGAGATCAAACTAAAAAAAAAAAAAAAAAAAAAATCACAACAACCACCAGTGGCATGTTCCTTTCACTAGGACTTCTCTTTTTTTTTTTTTTTTTTGACAAGCTGCTCGTCAAACTCAGTGCTGTAAGTGCACACTGCAGCCACCAGGGGTCGCTCCATCCCTCCAGTGTTGTGTTTTACACATTAGGGCAAGGCCAGCTGGACAGGAGTCAAGCATGATCTCCACAGAACTGAGCCTCTATCCAGATACAAAACCCAGCCTGCGGAGGACGTAGCTCCGGCGGGTCGACCCGCACTCTTTTAACAGACAGCAGCTCCAGTTACATATAAAATGCATATTTTAGGGAACATATAAATACTTTGTAGAACTGCCACAGCTGGCACTAAAACTTGTAAATCCTTTCTCATTTGTGAAAACATCTGCCAACATATTCCTTTGTCTTGGGATTATTACAGAAGTACATCTGCGGGGCTCTTTTGGAGAACAATGCAAAGCAAACACAGAACAATACACTGACACTACAATTAGTTCAGGACACACCTGAGAGGAGGGAGAAACACACATGCAATAAGATGGGAAATACAAAACATCCTGATTAACATTCAACTCTCTCTGCAGATGTTGGTGACAAATTTATCTCTTATTACAAGAGTCCAAGAGAAGAGCAGAGAGCGTGGGAGGTGGAAAAGTAGAAAAATGGAGACAGAGAGATAAAAAAAAAAAAAAAAAAAATAACAGTTGGATGTTTAAAGCCCTTTTGCTGGTCCCACAGGGCATTGCAGGAGAAGCAACGGCGCAAAGCTCATGGCTGACTTGGTCCATCACGGCCACGTTCGTACTTTTCCAGCAGGCAGACAGGAAGCACCTGGGGTCCAAGCCCCCCCCCAACACATCATCAGCTCCACTAGAAGGATCCTGTGCTGGCTCTGTAGCTCTAAACAGCACTCCCTGGCTGCCTGCGTGTAAACAAACATAGCTCCTCTATGCGCAGCAGCACAGGGGAGTACGTTCTTTCATTCTGCTTCTACCCTCAGGCACAGAAAACAGCGAGGAAAAAAGCATGCGGTAGAACTGTTGGCTCTGAGACCTGCCTCTTTACACTAAAACCTTCAACGAATTAAATGCTTCTCCCTCAGCAGGGCTTGATATCCAAACTGCAGAGAGCTGCCACTAGAAAGAGGAGGGTTGTATGAAGAGCATGACTGATGGAGCTCTGCCGGGTTTGGGGCGGAGCACGAGTCGCTGGGTGGGAGGCTGGATGAGCCTGGGCCCGGCGGGCACTTCTGGGTCGCGTTTTTTGGTGACTGTGTGGCTGCTCCTGCTGGGCTCGATGGGGAATGAGAGGCTGGCCACAGCAGCCAGAGGCAAGTGGCCCAATGTAAACAGCTCATTCTGGCGGTGAGGCTGAGGAGCTGCTGTAATTACTGCTGGTCATGAGAAGATGAATAGAGATTTAGAGAAAGGGAGGAGAAGAAGTAGATGAGGAGGACGAGGAGGATGAAAATGGGGGGGTGCATGAGTGCTGGAGCAAGAGGTTGGGGCGGGCGGCGTGGTTCCAGCCCTCCCATCGATCTTTATCTATCACAGATTCCCAGGGAAAGAATTACACGGAGAACAGGCCCGGGGCAGAGAGTGCAGTTCACACCAGCGCTGCACTGTGAAGCCAAACACTCCTCGTTACATTCTCCGTTCCAGAGGCCCTTGGCAAATCAACTCTAATGCTACTAAGAGCCTGAAAATGAAGTTAGTGGATATTCATTTTCCTGTTACAACGGACTAACATTAAAAAAGTGAAATCGGTTCCAAGTTTTGTCTCGTGTTCTGGTTGTATGCTTATGACCTGTGTCTTAAAGAAAGCTCCATGTGGGCTTATAGTTGATATGCTCAATGTACTCCCCGAGCTAAAACCAGGGAGAGAAAATATTCCTTGAAGGAAATATAAATGTACCAGCTGGACCTAAAAAAAAGTACACTGACATTTGCACTTATGTTGTTGTTGCTGATGTTTTTCTGCCCAGCCTTCTTTTCACACGACAAAGACCCCTTATCAAACCCCACAATGCTATCCAATTAGCACCTGCTTTTTTTGCAGCATGCAAACCTTGATCTGAAGTGAAAAACAAGTGAAAACCACTCAGGGGACTATACTACGACGACTACAGGTTACTCTTTAACTCCGAGTAACAAGTTACAACTTCGGTGTGAATGATAAAAGAGCTCTTTTGTCAAACATTTCTCTGAACCTGGAGTGTTTTCACTCACTGTTCACTTTGAGCCACCAGTTGAGTTAGAGGTTTACTATTATGTTGCTGCGTTCATACTGGGACAGCAACTAATGATGATCCTCCTAATCAATCATTTAGACCAGAGGTGGGACCGAATCATTGGTTTGCAAGTCACAAGTAAGTTTCAAGTCTTTGCACTTAAGTTCCAATCAAGAGAGGCAAATCCAAAGTCAAGTCCCAAACTAAGTCCTAAACTTTGAGCTTTGAGTCCTACACAAGTCCAAATGTGCACTTCACCAAATATAAAGCCATTTTAACAACAGAGTAACTGGCACCAAGTGTTCCTTCAGTCCATTCGCAAGAAAAGACAAATGAATGCCACGATAATGTGCAAGGCGTATGGTGTACAATAACTACTCCTTTATTGAGTTTCATGTGTATTCTGTGCGCCATGCATCTTGTACTGACTGCAATGTAAGCACATCCACGTATAAATGCTATGGTAAAAGTTATTGTGAAAAGTATACAAAGCGAGAAAGACCAGTTAAGGTGGGCGGGCGGGGAGGTGGATGTATCCAGCATACAACATCGGACTTTTAACCATCAGACCTGTGTTCAAGACCATTGACGACCGGTGTTTTGTTGTGGTAGTTATGTTAGTGAGGTTTGTCACGTGACAGTTGTCAAGTTTTTGACATTGTCATTGTTGTTGGATTGGTTCAAACAAAGTGAATCTGGTAAATAAAGCATAAGGTAATCAAATGTAAATCCCAATAACATCAGTACAGGATCAGTTCAGGTAAATTTTCTCAAATAAATTAATAAAGGCTCTTGTAAAAAGAAAATGAACCCAACATTGTCGGGCAGTTAATCGTCTTTGTGTACACACTTTTTATATAGCATACTTTTCAATCTTTGGCCTCGGGTGACAGGTATCCAGTATTTTCAAGCCAAAACACTCAAGTCCAAGTGAAGGCATGAGTCACTGGTGTTGCAAGTCTTTTATAATTTTGTCCAGTCGAGTCCAAAGTCATTAAATTTGTGACTTGGGTCTGACTTGTGTCTTGCTTATTTTGTCTAACCAACAGTCCAAAAATAAATCAAGTAGTCTACTAAACTGATCTTTCAACTTAGCATCGTGCCAGGATTTAGAGTATTTTTTTACCATGTGCATTTCTATTTCATTAATCCACCCCTATATGTGTCCCTATATGTCATATATGCCCTCATGCATCGTGGTCAGAGGTTGTAACTCTCCCTCTCCCTATAACCACTCAGACTCATCCTCTGATCCCTGCTAGGCCTTTCCTCGAACCCAGCTCTGATTAACAAATTAACGAGCTCTGGAATTTATCCTGTCCTCAGGTAGCCGTGCAGGAGACCCGGCTACTGAGGATTAAAGCTCTTTTATTCCCAGATTACACAGCACTTAGCCCCCCTGGCAGAAAGAGAAGGTGGGGAGGGTATGCGGCATGGGATTCAAAGCGGGGAGGAGCATCAGGTGTGTGCCCTCGCAGATTAGCGTAAAGCTCCTGGTAATGAAAGAAACGATGACCGCCACTCCCCGCGTCGCTTTTGAAGTCTGATCAGACGGGGAATAAAAGGCATTCCCCCCAAAAGGAGCCCCCAGAGGATCAGGGTCCACACACAGACTCCCAGAGGTCGGCTCTGATAAGGAGGACCAGGATTAGACCCATCCAGCCTCGCGTCCTCTCTGTCTCTCCCTGACTGAATTTGATTTTGTCATACTGGACTCTCACATAAAGGGCCAACAGCCAAAGGTGATGCAGGAAAGTCTGGTTCTTAACATGCTGTTGATTGAATTTGCAGTACAGAAGGTCCACTGCTGAGGTTTAGTGGTGCTACAGAAACTAAAAAAAAAAAAAAAAAAAAAAAAAGATGTACGAGAGGGTGTGATACAAAGTTTGGGTGTTTTTTTTTTTTTTTTCTCAGCAAAGCAAACCAAAGCTGGCAGGATGAGAAGGTCAGGAAAACTTCTCCCACCACATGCTTATACACATTAAATAAGGATTTTTGAAAACCCAGCAGTAAGACTCTGAAACCCAGGGCTCGCCTGCAGAGCAGCAGCAAGGGATGTCACTGATGGACATGTCTGACATTGCACTAACAAGCAGCCTGAGGATTGTGCAGCACATACATATACACTGAACCACATATGCATGTGAAAACATATTGTACACTGCACAGACACATAATTGTATTTTTATCCTTGTACGATCCCTCCAATGACCACAATTGTCTCCAGACCCTGACCTCACCACATACGTCAATGTTTTATTTATAACCCTCAAGATTTTCATCATATCATATCCTATCTTTATACCATTCAGGGACAGCGTTGATCAGGACTAGCCACTCAACGTATTTGTACTTTACGGTTGCTCCTCTATAGGGCGTTGTTACCAGCAGAGTCCACCATGGTTGCCATTACCACCAGAAACCCCAAGTGACGCCATATCAATCAGACCTCAAATCTTCTAGATTATAACTTTAACCTTAGCCGTATTTCTTATTATTTCTAATCAAATTTAATACAAAACGATCAGTTCACTCATCATGAGAACTACTCAACCTGTAAATACTGCCTCTGTCAGGAGCTTTCAGAGATTTGAAATGAATAAATAACCCTGATGATGTCAACAAGGATATCTTGTTTTGAACTTGGAGACCTGACATTACTAACAGAAGGCGTGAGCTTCAAACTGGGTCTGTGGAGCATTTACTTTGGAAACTGGAAGTCAAAACTTGGAATGACAAAACACCAGAGTTGACCACATTCCAGTACGACAACTAAAAATTTAATGGGGTTTTCTCAAGACAGGTTCGCCATTGTTAGCAATACTAGTTGATAACATTGCATTATGCCGGTATTTTGCGCAGACAAACACTGTAGCAACATGTCCACAGTTGGACAGTACTGTGTACGACTGATTTAATGAGACACACATGCGAGACAGAAGTGCTAATAAACAGTACATTACTACAGCTTTTTTATGGTTGATGCATGGAGCAGCCATCTTGGATTTTGAGGTCGGGGTTAGTGAGGTTTGTTCGACGTTCCAAGTTGGAAATCTGTCGTCGGGGGGCGTTCCAGTTGAAATTTTCAACTGGGAACTTGGAAATTCCGACTTCGCAGTTTAAATGGAACGCAGCATAAAGATGCTATCTAGTTGCATTATGGGAAATGAAGGATCCAGTGTTTTTGGAGCTTTAACTACAGGGACTGGTGTCAGGAAATTTCAGCCTCTGTTGCATCAGCTTTCACTATTCTTTCTTTAATATGTCTCTTGTGACTCCCCCAACCTTATGGAAGTGTAATACTAAATCAGAAATCACTCTTTAAATAAAAGACCTATTGCCAAATTCATATTTTAACAATTTTAAACCAAGTACAACTGTAAACAAATCCCAACTCCTTCAAGGGATAGATCGGGAGTTTAGAAGTGGGGTTGTATGAGGTATTTATCCATAGTAGGTGTATTACTTACAGTACACGAAGGTCAGTGTGCCTCCAGTTTGGAGAAGCAGACAGTGACGAGGACGGAGACGGCAGAAAAATATATTTCAGCCGCCTATAAGAAAACTTCACATAAAAAAAAAAGATGTGTAAGAAAGTGAAACCGATTTATACTGTTCATTCTGTCATCTGAGCCTGCTGTTTTGAGCATAGATAAGTTTCCCGTTGGAAAGGAGAGGAAACGGACTGTCTGACAGCAAGATAAAGCAGCGAAAATACAGCGTACATCTAAACGGATATCTTTTTTTTCTTTTTTAAGTGGGTCTTCCTCAGGTGGCTAAAATAATGTTTCTACCGTTCCCGTCCACAGCACTGTACTGCTTTGCTCCAGTGTCGGTACTCCTGTCTGTTTCTCCAAACTGGGGGCATGGCAATCGTCATCTACTAGGTAGGAGTAGGTAATACACTGACTATGGATAAGTACCTCAAACAACCGCACTTCAAAAACACCCAAACTAGCCCTTTAACCTAAGAAATACCAACATATGAGGACAAGAAAGCCAAGGTTTTCAGTGTGCTCATAAAGGCAGACAACAACAGACATGCATACAAACACATTTTTCTCTCTGAGCAACTCCCACCTGATCCAAAGCTCGGTTCATTTGCCATATGAAGGGTTTTAAATAGGGTGAAGGATTCTCTGACCAATACCAGCCCGGAGTTACAGGAATGCACCCTTGTGTGTGAGCCGCTCTGGGGCGGGGTGGTGGGAGGTGTTACACAATGTACTAGCAGAGGATTTGTAGCCAGGACTCCCTCCAGCTGTGCTGCAGTCCAACTGGTTAAATTAAAGGCAAGCTACACAGTGTTGGCACTCTTGTTAAACCCAGGATCTCTTACAATAGCCTGGCTCATTTTCAAATGATCTCCTCCCAGATAAATGTCAGTGACCCCACACTCACTTCCAAAAGGCTTTAACTAGCAATGCTTCACTGGCTTTTGAAGATGGATTTCGCAGTTTTGAGGGGTAAAGTGGCATTTGAGCCAGATCTGTCAGTACGCTGCCAGCTAGTTACAACTTACTGTCACTTCGCATTGAGTCCCCCCTCCCACATCCCAGATCTACAGATGCCAAGGCCCTGCCATCATTCACCCTGATGAGCCAGAGCTGCTAGCTCATCATGAGCCGAGCTGTAATCCCCGTTCTTCTGACCCTTTGTGAAAGTCATCAGCTGATCAGCGAATGTCCCCCTCTCGGCATCTTCACTTGACTCTGGGCTGATTGAGGGGATTTGGAGAGAGAGAGAGAGAGAGAGAGAGAGTAATGGAAGAAAAACTGAGACAGAATCCAAGAGAGAGGTTGATGAAGAACACATGCTTTTTCACAGAGACAGCCCAGAGGAGAGATGAAGGGCTGCCAGCCAGTTAGTCACTGGTACTGTAGACGAAGCACAATCAGGGCAGCAGATGGCACTGGTAGTGTGGAAGTGTTTGTGAATGTGGAAAGCTAAGACAAGGCTCATTATCACCTCTCTCTGCATCACATGGCACATCACCCCCTCCTGATAACGGTGCATTACTCTCCCGGCATGGCCCCTCGGCTTCCACGATTGCACCACAGAGCCTCGACCCGCTCCGTATCACCAACACTTTTGCCCACAGCAATTAAAAATACTATGTTTACTATTACTATGTTTTAACGAACCTGAAATAAACTACAACGACAAAAAAGTTATTTCAGTCTGATTTGCCACCTTTGATTCGTTGTGGATGTGTTGATATTTTGAGGTGCAAACTTTCAAACATTGCCTCTGGATTTTTTTGTCTCTTCTCTTTCCTGAAAATTAATTCACCTTCTCCTTTGTCTTCACGTACCCTTAGCAACTGCACTGCATGCCTCCTCACAAGGTATTTAATTTTAAAGCTGGAGTAAGCAGATTGGAGCAAATATGATTAAATAAAAGTTATTTTAAAACAAACGGTCACTAAATCCTGACAGGTAATCTGAAAAATAAATCCCTAAAAAAATCCCACCGTGTCCTCTGGTGCTCCTCATGGCATCTGCAAGATTTCACACACCGGAGGAAAACAACCAATAAGAGCCGAGCTGGAGCCATGCCATCTCTGAGCAGCTGTCAATCACTCGCAAACTCTGATCAAACGGTCAAACTAGGCAGCGTTGATCAAATATGATGATCAATATTCTGTTACTGTAATGCCTATTTCTCCCCACAAATGTTTTTCAGAAACTTCTTGTAGTTACTGTTTATCTATAAAATGAGAAAGTTTGTGACCCCACAGCCATGTTAAGATCAAGTTGAGGATATACCAAGCACCGCCCACTAGCTGGAGCAAACATTCGCTTTTTACAGCTAAACAGTAACTACAAGATGTTTCTGAATAAAGCTGAGGTGAGAAATAGGCATTACAGCAACAGAATATTGATTCACATTTGATCAGCGCTGCCTAGTTTGACCGTTTGATCAGAGTTTGCAAATAACTGACTGCTGAATAACTGACCAATAGGAACAATCTCTCTGAAATGACCTGTGATTGGCCAAAGTCTATATTCCCGCCCAACAGAGCCACGAGGAGATGCAGAAGTCTATTTATCTCACTTGAATTACAATATGCTTAAAAGTTATGGATTTTTTTGTCCAATGATGCCAAAAATATTCTGCCTATTGTCGCTTTAAAGCTCAAAACTTGCACGACACAATCTCTGATTTCACCACAACCTTCTTAACCACCCTATTCTAAGCACTCAACACCCCAAAACAGGCCTGGATTTATCAGTCCTAGAAGGGCCAGGCTGTGCACTTTACCAGCTGCCCACATGATGTTTTATCACGGCTGCAGCAGCCCTTTGTAACCTCCTGCTCAACCCATCATCCACGCTGCATTTTTACTGGCAGCCCAGCCAACACCAAACCGCATAAACAGCATGTCTTTAGAAATGTGCACTGCAAACTCTGTCTACTCGACAGCCATGTTTCTCTTGACCTCCCAGAAAAATACTAATTTCAGATTATTTCATTGAGCAAATGCGATCATAGCTGTTTATAAATACTGAGGGGTACCTCAGGCTCTGCTCGGTTGTAAACCCTAAATGCAATTGAGGGTAGTTAGCAGCCAAGCGAGGCTGAATGTGATCCCTATCTGAGGTCGTGACTGCGCGGTTGTGTGTAAAGGAGAACATAAGCAAGCCAGCAGAACTATCGACGGTTAAGGATGTGTGGTCTGGCCAAAGTGGATGAAGGTTTGGAAGGGAAATGAGGTTGAATGTGAGACTGCACAACATGCTCTGTTCCTCAATCCCAACGGTCGGGTTGGCTGGACCCTCCAGAGAACCGAGTTCAAATGTTCTATTTAGCTGAGGAACCGAAATACACCCTCAACGCGGTCTCTGGGTGATGCAGCTGTTTCTTCTCAAGAAACACAAACCTAATGGGCAAAACAGTGATGATGTCAGCCATTGCAGGCAACGTGGGGATAGAACTTGGTCGCGGAGGAATGTCCCTGGGTTTGAAATGTGGTGAGATCAGAGGTCAAAATGTAGGATATTAACAAGGGTTCTTTACAGCGCAAGTGCTGCGTCCTTGCTCTTGTGCTTGGCACCTTATTCTGCATGGAAAGACATGTTGTGGTGAGAACAGTAATTTCCGCTTCTGCTCTTGAGGTTGTGCACAGACGGCACCATCGGGATTTACCGCTCCGCCTGTGATACACCACTACGTCACCCTTGCATCTTGACCAGCGCCGCTACTGTGCTGTGCAGCGACTTCATCTGACCGACACAAACTTCTTTAACTTCTTTATTTGCTTCTCATTTTCCTAAACATTGATGTTTTACTGCTTGTTTCTTGCAACTGTTGCCAATACCACAAAATTAAACTCCTCCCATTGTTGACTTTGTTCATTGTTAATGATAAGGATGTCTACAACTTCCCCACAACGTCAAAGTAAACACGCTTATCTCTAACAGCCCCTTGTCATCCACCCCTCCTCCGCTCCCTGCTGCTCCCAGGATGTGGCTGAGGTCGGGGAAAGGCAGGTGGGTTATGTAAGCAAGAGTTATGGGTTTACTGGCAAGTGTGTGAATGTCTGTGGGTGAGTGTGTGTGTAGGTGCTGATGTGTTTCAGTCTGAGATTCTTAGTGGTCTTTCTACTACTGTATTACAACCCCCCAAATCCACCTCTCTTTAACCCTTTAGAGCTCCCTGTCCCCTCTGGACAGACACAAATTATCCTTTTATAATTTAGACATTTAGCTGACACTTTTCTCCAGAGTGACATAAAAAGAATTACATTTCTAGTACGGCTGTCAAAGGTAACGCAATAATAACCTGTCAACGAAAATTTGTTTTAACGCCACTAATTTCTTAAGTGCATTAACACACCTTGAAGTTTTTAGGTTGTAGTGGGCTCAGTTTTAAAGCTAGAGTGACGATCCTGGTATCGTATGAAACTAGAAAAAAAAGAAAGACAAATCTATTGGTATAAACTATGTCATACTGGCTTGTCGCGGAGGGTGTTAAATAACACTCCAAACTTACGCTTTGTTGTAATTTTGTCAAGGAAAAACTAGCATGGCCGGGGTCCCTTGACCTCTGACCTCTAGGTATGTGACTGACGAGTCTCCCCTTTACAGATATGCCTACTTTATGATAATCACATGCAGTTTGGGGCAAGTAACAGTTAAATGCAGTACCTGTGAGGGTTTCTGGACAATGTTTGTCATTGTTTTGTGCTGTTAATTGATTTCCACTAATAAATATATACATACAATTGCATAAAGCAGCATATTTGTCCATTCCCATCTCGATAAAAGTATTAAATACATGACAAATCTCCCTTTAAGGAACATTTTGAACAGATAAAAAATGTGTGATTAATCGCATGATTGTCAGTAGTTAATCACGATTAATCACAAATTAATCGTGATTAACTGTGGAAAATGATGTGATTAATCACGCTTAAATATCAATTGACAGCCCTAATTTCTAGATAACAAAAAGTCCTCCAAAAAAACAAAAGGAGTCTAAATGCTCATATTTTTGATGGACAATGTGAACATCACATTTTTCTTTTACTAATTTCTTAACCTTGTTCTCTGTCTTTGAGCCTGAGCTCAATCCTTAGTAAGGATTACAGCCAGTGTCACTCATCTGTTTACCCCTGCGCTATTAACTTGCAATAATCACACACTTCTGACTGGAAGTTACTCTTTAGCACTAGCTTAAGGATTATGCAAAGGAGTAAGTCAATACAGGTTAAGTCTCTATTATCGTGCAGCCAATACTCGCCTCCTGGCGTTAAATTGCCACGGGTTAATGACTCCTTTTGTGGCGTCCTGCACAATAGAAGGAGGGGAGATAGCATCGGCTTGTGCCTGTAATCAGTGGCCAGGTTTGACTGACGCGCGGCATTATTAGCATGACACAGGCTAAGGAATGGGAGCTCCCAGATTACAATTTACACGCTATCTTCTAACGCCGCTCAAGTCGAGAGCCTGTCACAACAACAGGTACCCTGGGGAGCTCGCTCGCTCGCACACACACACACACACACACACACACACACACACACACACACACACACACACACACACACACACACACACACACACACACACACACACACACACACACACACACACACACACACACACACACACACACACACACACACACACACACACACGGAGGAGATGTCAGGAGGAAGGAAGGAAGAGGACGGGATAGAGAGCCTAATTTTGTGACACTTTACTTACATGGCAGATCACAAAGGCTTTTTTAGCACAGGAAATCTTTCTTACCTGCAGAGGGAGAAAAAAAAGAGACAGAGACGGAGAATGTTAAGTGTATTTCTTTAGCACAGAGTGTTCATGTCACTTGTCGGCCAGTTGCTTTGGGTTCATTCCGGTCTCCCTCAGGAAGACGAAGAGGGCGACTGGATGACCATATTAGGCCACATGGGCGCTCCTCTAGACGGACTCTGTTTAATAACACAGTGGCTGGTCTCAGCTGGTTGGGCTGATGGGCATAATTCCTCTCTCTTGTCGGTACAACTGCTTCTACCACTGTTATTAATTTTGTTAATTGTCGCCACACTGCTACAACTACTTCTTCTATTAACGCTAGTGCTACTAATATTACTTCAGTTACTACTCCTGTCTTACTGCACTTAGAAGGCACTGAATGGATTCTGCACTATATATACATATATTTATATATATATATATATATATATAAAAATATAAATATATATATATATATATATATATATATATATATATATATATATATATATCCCCCAACTGGCTGGCAGCCTGCCTGGATTAAATAACTATGTGTAAAGTGAAAGGGGTCCCCTCAGCTCCACAAAGTGTTTTAGCATTTTTCAGCAGGGGAAGGGTTATGCCCCGCAACTTTACGCCATTGGTTCACTCTCACTGCTCTCAACCTCATTTCCAGCAGCAGCAGGCGGCAAAGAAGCTCTGATAAGCCCACTGCACACTACCCGCCCTGCGCTAAACGGCAGACAGACACAGGTAGAGACTAGCTGGTGATCACAGTGGAGCATTTCGTGGCAAATGCCTAGTTCGCACTACATGACTTTAACCCTTATTTTCCGCTCGACAACAATGTTTGCAGCTCAGTGACAAAAGCCCCAAATCAGAGGCAACTCGGCGTTGGCTCGGCGCTCGAGCGCTATGTGTGAACTGTTCAAAGATGCAACACATCACAGACACGTTCCAGATATCAAGCATGCTAAATATCTGGACCTGTCAGGGAGATACAGCCAATGAGAACGTGAGACATGGGTGGAGGGGAAACCTGGCGGAGGGGTTGGCTGTAACAATAGGAACTTTACTTGTTGTGCATGTGCTGCATTTGCAACATGGATCAAAGTTGTTGGTGCATCTAGGCTGTTTGATGTTTGCATTATTAGCAGTAAGTCTGTGAAGGTTCTCATTCATCCAGGTCATATTCATTCTGTCAAAAGTTGAATCGAAGGCAACTGGACTTAGATTTGTCCCTGAAGACGTTTCGCCCCTTATCCAAGTGGCTTCATCAGTTCGAACGCTGCAGTCTGACTAGTCCCCACTAATCCATTATTAGCAGTATTTAAAACTCTTATCAACATGGGAGTTGACAATTATAATGGCTTTATGCAAATGTATGTATATATTTATTACTGGAAACCAATTAATGACACAAAACAATGACAAATATTGTCCAGAAACCCTCAGAGGAACTCCATTTAGCATTAAAAATATGCTCAACTCATAACATGGCAAACTGCAGCCCAACAGGCAACAACAGCTGTCAGTGTGTTGACTTGACTATGACTTGCTCCAAACTGACTGTGATTATCATAAAGTGGGCATGTCTGTAAAGGCAGTTATTTGGATGTACGTGTTAATTTCTTTTATTGCACAGCTTTGTTGAATACTCTCTTCTGATCAGTCAATCCAAGCATTCTACGGTCTGTTATATCTTTCTAACAGACCGTTGCTATGGGTGCAGTTCTGATGGCGGACACCATTTTTGTTCAAATAATTGATTTCTTAACTAAGTAACCGTGTAATAAGTTTTCTATATAATAGCCATTTTATTCATTTTTAAATGTATGTTATTCTGGTATTTAATGGCGCTACTTTCTGTTGCTTTCCGATGTCTGATTGTAGTACATTGGTTTTGTTAATTAAGATATAATTAGAAACAATGAAAATGCCATTGCTGGAAATAAAGGCTCTGAATAGTCACAGCATGGTTCCATTACAGCGAGCACATAACTCATGAGAGAGAGGGGCTGGGCTTCCTCTTAATTCCCTGTCTAATTACTCTTCCCCGGCTCACCCCAGGTCAAAGACCCTGCAGGTCCCACTCTAATCCGTCTCCTCGGCCCACTTCAAAGGGCCCTGATTACAGGGAGGAGAAGA
The DNA here is from genome assembly GCA_947000775.1 of Pterois miles. Classification (NCBI taxonomy): domain Eukaryota; kingdom Metazoa; phylum Chordata; class Actinopteri; order Perciformes; family Scorpaenidae; genus Pterois; species Pterois miles. The sequence goes on along the minus strand of CAMQGK010000194.1, from coordinate 1,214,869 downwards.
ATGAAGCGAGAGAGAGGGAGAGGACGGGACGGAAAGACAGAGGGATGAAAGGAAGGAAGTATGGAGGAAAAGGAGGGAAGGAAGGTGGACAGAGCCAGAATGGAAACACATCTAGTCCGTCTTTGAGCTGTCTGTCCTGTGAGGTCCGTTTAGCTCCCAGCTGATGCTTCTTCTGGCTTCACTCAGCCCCAGAAGACACGAGCCATGTGGGACTGTGCTGCATTAGAGAGTATGAGGCACGCGCTCAGAGCTCTTTTTCCATTGTCTTATAAAGTGATTCTCAGGACAGCAATAAAACCAAGCAGACAAATGTAGCATAATAGCAGCACTGTTCTGTTAACATCTGTGTATGTTTTCCAGACTTCCATTGAGACCGTCTCCCATTTATTACAAGATTTGAGGAGCCAAAGCTTTCGGAGGCGAGATAAGGAAAGGCTACATCAGGGAGAGTGAGCCAACATTTTCCAGAACAACAGACTATTATTATAACCTCAAACAAGCACGTCTAATACAAAGTGTCTGCTTCTACCTGGGCTGAGGTCAGCATGTCACGTCTGTGCATCCCTCTCATATCTCCAGAACCGCTCATCTGATCGACTTCACACTTGGGGGGGTGTATTGCTGGGGACCCGAGGGGCTGCTTTGTCGAATTTGGTGCGATTTGGACACGTGACACGTTCCATAATAAAAAACATTGAATAATTAAGCCCACATTGCTCTGTGCAGCAGCAGGGCTGAACATGTCATCCGCCGACTGGGGGTCATTAACTGCTGTTGACTATTGCTGCTGGATATTAGGAGTAGGGTCCATGCAGAGGTAGAAGGAAGTTACAGCTTTTATTGTTGTAGTCTGAGTAATGTGACGTCATATCCGTTCCGTATCTGTCAACCAAAACAAACCACAGCGAGACAAAACAAGGAAGTAGAAAACAGTGGAGGGTCCACGTGGATACGACTTGAACCCTCACATATTAAATCCGAAGTGACAGACATTTCACATAAAGTATAGAAACACTTTGGGTTAGAGCTAGACATCATGGTTAACTCATCATGTTAACTCTGGCACAGACAGGAAACGTTATCATATTGCGGCGACCGGCGTTCAAGAAGGTCATCACGCTGATTGCGTGTGACTACGTCTAGTTTTCAAAATAAGATGCTAACAAAGGGAAGTGTACATTACGGATGTGCATCCCAAGCAAAACACTATTCAAAAATCACTGGGAATTAATCAATTATTATTTGAAAATTGCAGCAACAGAATATGTTTTAAGACGGGATGAATAGGCACATAAAATATTCAATTTTTTATAACTTAACAACTATTTGAATAATCAAAAATCATGACCCATCCCTACTGTATATGCAAAATACATACGTATAAATATATGGAAATAAGAATTAGACTGACTGAATTATATTCACCGGAAAAAACAATGATGCCTGACAATGACTGATATATTTGACTTCAGGACATCTTTGATGGTGATTGGCACTGTCGCCGCACAGTAAGAGGGTCGCAGGTATGAATCCACCTTGGGGCCCTTCTGTGTGGAGTTTGCATGTTCTCCCTGTGTTAGCGTGGGATCTCTGTGGGTTCTCTGGTTTCCTCCCACAGTTGCAGATTAGGTTAACTGATGACTCTTAATTGCCTGTAGGTGTGAATGTGAGCATGAATGGTTGTCTGCCTCTATGTGTCAGCCCTGCGATGGACTGCCGATCTGTCCAGGGTGTACCCAGCACTACCGGATATATGACTTTACAACCAAATTGTTCTTAACTTCCCTGGAGTTAACAGGCAATGAGCGGTTCTCGACATTACAACAAGCAGGACTTCCTGGGGGCCAAGCAATCAGTCTGCTCCGAACGGGCACGAGACCCTGAAAACACTGCAGGCAGCAAACCCAGGAGCCCAGCACAATCTCTGTGAACAATAGAAACAAGCTCACTTCAATTTGCTAATAACTCTATTTACTGTAAAATCTTCACATGTTTCACTGGTGCTTGTTTGGTCCACCGTCAGCTCCTTGGATTGTCTCTTGGTACCAGCCTTTTCTTTCTGCAGGCATGGTGACAATCACTGCTTCATGTTGCTTCATATTTTATTTACTGCTATTCCAAACAAACCAATTGTGCGGCAGCTGAAACTATAAACTGCATCACTTACAGTGAGCCTGAGGGTTTCCTTTTTTCTTCTGGGAAACATCCTCACAGGTGTTCATAAAAGCAAATGAAAACAGCTTTTGTACAAATTGAATCACTGTTCTGTTAGATCCATCACAGGGAAGAAGCCAAATGTATTTGCTGGAAAACATAGTGGATAATTAGTTAAAAAAGACGACTTTTCAAAGCCAAAAGACAGTCCTGAAAGGATTGGATAGCAAGCGAATCCCACTGGTGCACTATATTTTACCTCAACAATGCTTTAAGTTCTCTAATATGTACAGGATTTTTTCACCCTCTTCTGGAGAGTCTGGAGAACATAGCCTAAGTTATAAAGTATAATTTCAAAGCAGTGAGAAAACAGATGAGGAAGTGAGAGAGAGCAGAGGAGGGAGTGAGAGGAGTAGGAGGACAGACTTGAAAGGCCCGAGGCTGTCTCTCTCTCTCTCTCTCTCCACACCATGGACGATCAGTGGCTGGAATGAAGCCGGCCGCTGGCTAGACTCGTCTGTCTACAGGTTTAAATTTAGGCTGGATCAGACGGCCCTCGCCCTCGCAGCCAGCCAGTGAGCAACTTGTGGAAGCCATCGCTGCTGACCACACTATCATTTCCCCTCACCCCTAAGCGAGGACAACACGGCCACCCAAAAGTCTCTGGATTTAAGGACCCTATTCATAACAGGTGAAATTAAATGTGCAGTAGGCAGAATCTTTTTGGCATCATTGGGTAAAAAAGCCATAATAACCTTTCAGCATATTGTAATTCAAGTGTTGTGCTTAGAAAATCTAGCTCCTCATGGGAGATTTTGGCCAGTCACAGGTCATTTGAGAGAGAGCGTTGCTGCTGAACGTTCCCATTGGCTGTGCTCCGACTGGTGGGCGGTGCTTGGTATTTCCTCAACTGTTCTCAACATGGCTATCGGGTCACAAACTTTCTCATTTTACAGCTAAACTGTAACTACAAAATGTTTCTGACAACATTTGAGGAGCGAAATAGTCATTACAGTAACAGAATATTGATTCATGTTTGATCAGCGCTGCCTAGTTTAACCGTTCAGTCTGAGTTTGCAAGATCAGCTCTGATTGGTTGTTTTTTCCTCTGGTCGGGGGAAATCTTGCAGATGCCACTGGGAGCACCGCAGGACACCGAGACACATGATTATTTTCAGATTACCTGCTCATGCACTGCTGTGTAGTTGCTGTTTCATGAAAATAACTTTTTAAAATGATATTTTCTCCAATTCTACCTACTGCTGCTTTAAGTGAAAGCATTTTCTCTGATGAAAACTATTACATGAACTATTGCTACAAGCCTGACTGTGCAAGGCTGATGAATATGTGTTTTGGGACATTTGCGATGTTTAACTCTCATGTCTCATTTTGAGTAATTGTGGTTAAAAATTGCATACTTCCCACCTACAAATCAAAATCTCAAAGTACTGTATACATTATACTCTGAAGTTCTAGACCACCAACTGAATTTCCACTGTATATATAAACAGACAGACAGTGGTTTCATTGCAATTTTTTTTCTTTGCATTCACTCTAATGCAGAAAAATGAGACACCAAGAAGTCATTGCCAATGAACAACTGTCTATCTGATTGTGCAGAGTGCAAACAGCAGTTCAATCAGAGGTAATGATAACAGTGAGATGTCTTATCAGAGTGTCTGATGTGGAAAGTCTGACCAGCATTCAAATCAGCAAATGATGCATAATTGCACACGGGCTCATTCAGGTACACATCTTTTTCCATCAAAGAACACGGTCCTGAGAGGATCTGTTTACAAGCTATTACTCACTTCCCCCCTTCTTGCTGGCTTGTTGTCCACATTACGCTATCTTTTCTGTAATTGTGCCTTATTATGCGGCAGCGATAAGGGGACGATGAAACAGGAACACCGCCTCTCATGTAAACATTTGGATGTGATTTGAGCTCGCGCTATCTTAGCTGTTCTGTGTCAGTGTCTAATGTGTGCCTGTGTGTGTCGGGTGGGGGGTGTAAACCTCCGACGGGAGACGAGCCGCGACCTTCTCAGCAACAACTGAGGAGAACAGACAGCGTGGAGTCTCTGCAGCTGTTTCTCCACGGCCACAGAGGGGAGCTTTTAATTGAATGTGAATGCAACTTGCAAAGGCTTTTAATTTGGCCTTGGCTAGAGAGACACACACCAGGGGTGGGTGAGGTGGGGTAGGGGTTTTTTTTTTTTTTTTTTGGGGGGGGGGCTTAGCTTGTGTGGGGGGGTTGAGGAGGAGACAGCCTCTGCCTCATCCCCACTATCACATCCCACCTCACCCTCCCCTTTCTCAGCTCACACATCACACGCCTCTAATTACAAGCCATGGGAAAGCTGGGAAAACAACAACATTTTACAACAACGAGACATTGTGATGTGCAAAGATCAAGCTGTAACATCCGCTAAGCCCGGAATTAAATTAAGGAGGCAGACAAAAAAAATGCAGAGAGGAGGAGGGGGAGAAAAAGGAGGCTCAGCTGTATCCTTGCGTAATGAGCAGAGGGACGGACACGTGATGGCTCCAGTAAGGCGGGTGAGGGGAGTGTAGTGGGGCGGGGGGGTTGCTGTGGTCAGTGTATGTCAGCTCCATTACAAGGCATGTCTGTCTATTTAAACAGCTGTAATTGTGTGATAACTCCAATGGCTGGGTGGGTGACGTGGAACAACCGAGGACGGCTCCTCTTTCTGCCTCCCCCACCCGGCTCTCTGTCCTGCACCTCAGTGGAAAACATCCCATGATGAATAGATGGAAACCCAAGCGTAAGTTCATTTTTTGATTCGGTAACTCATGATGCCTGTGTGCAATTGGCATGTGGGTTTCATTTGTGCTCTGCTGTAGGTAAGAAGGGAGAAGAAGGACAGAGGTAATAGCCTGAGATAACTAAAAACTTCCATCAGTGACTTCAATTCTGGGCTTCCTTGTGGGATCGGCTGACTTGCGTGCAGGGATGCACCGATCCGACTGTTTCAGTCCCAATACTCATACCTGGTATCAGCTGATACCAAGTACTGATCCGATACCAATGTAATTAATAAGCTGTATGCCTCACTGTGTGGAAGTGACTGGGATCGTTCTTTCATGATACATCAGGCTTGACTTAAACATTGCTTTCCTGAGTTGTAAAACAAAATATAACAAATAAATGCATAGATTAGGCTTGTCACAGTAGTCGGTGTTAGTTAGTGTTAGTGTGTAATCAATCATGTTATCAATACATATAGTAGGACTCTAGAAACTGAAAGTGAATGTGTCTGCTCCGTATGGGATCTCAGCTCAGAGTAGCAGGAGTCAGGTTTCATACAGAGGACGAGAGAGGACAAGACGCTGGCGGAGGATTTGGTGTCGAAACAGAAAGCAAAAGTATTTCAGATTTGCACGTAATGCTATATGGAACCGTCACGTTAATGAGGTAATCGCTGTGAGGAGGACGAAGCGGTCACAGTCAGTGTGCGCGGCGAAGTGGCGCCGAGTAGAAACCTGCAGCCTCGCAATAAAAGCTGGACCAGAGAGGTCAGACACACAGCCACCCGCCATTAAAGATCAGAGTAAGAATTTCCTCAGCGTCACATTCCTAACAGATTCACTAAATTGTTATTTATTATCAAAATGACAAATCATACACCAGCAACTTGGTAAAAAAAAGACAAGTGTAAACCTTTTTAATGCAGCAACAAATTGGTCAAAAGTATAGATACATAGAATTGAATTGAATAGATTGGTCCCATTGTCACTGATCCATCTATCGGAGTCAGTATCGGCCTGATATCTGATCCGGTATCGGTACATCCCTACTTGTGTGCACTTGTAATAAGTGCAAATACAGACTAACAGAGAGTTTTGTTTGTTTTCTTCCCAAAATATGGGACTGTTTAATGTCACTGATGAGTCCAGTTTGTTGTTGTAGCACCCCCCCTCCTCTCACCCACATATGTGCATATATACACATAACAACACCAACACAAGCACATGGGGAGGGGGGGGGGTGGGTGTACCCATCCATGAAAAGCACACATACTCAGCTCCTCTACACCGCTGGGCCCCAACACAGAGCACCTTTTCAACAGACAGCACTGACTCATGGGGTTTTGCAGTTAAACTGCCTCAGGCCACGGCAGTGGTGTGAGGGCCAAAGGCATGTAAACACCAGGCGACAATGAGGCAGACTGACCAGAGTGCACACTTCTGTCACTCAAACCCTCTTTACAACCCTGTTCCCACAAGCCGCAGTGCTGCGTTGGAAAACAATGCTCTACACTTTGCATCACTCACAGTCTGTCAGCTTGAGCTCACAGTTGGGCCAAACTGAGGATAGTGAACTGGAGGAAGTAAAAAAAAAAAAAAGAAATAAAGTGTGCATGAACTCAGTGGAATGCTGCCCTGCTCGACAAAGGCAAGCCTTTGAGGAGTTTTTTGCAAAAAGCGAGCAACTTTCCTGTAAAACTTATCTTTAAAACAAGATGCATCGGTCGTTTACAGAGAGAAAAATATCATCTTAAAAGCCTCATGAGGCATTTGTTTGGATCTTTTTTTTCAAATTACATCTGGAGATGTTTAAATGTCATTAAAATATGTGCTGGCTGAACGGTTTGGGCTCAAATTGCAGCCCCAAAACGTCTGGAGAAACATGTGAGTAGCATCTATCCCCATCACAACTTCTCACAACGCTCTCTGAGAGCCATCAGCTTTATCAGTCTAACGTTTACGCTCCGGTAGTGTGAAAACTGGTTCACGAGGGAAAGCAGATAAAGACCTTGTTTCCTTGTAAATTTATGAAGACGAGAGCAGAGGTGGAGAAACGGAGCAGAGGGGAGAAAAGAGAGGTAGTGATGGTGGGTGGAAATGGTCGGGAGCCTCAGTTCTGTGTGAGTGTCTGTGTGCGGCCCTTGCCAAGAAAAACAAGGCCTGAGAGAGACGCTGGGATCTGATTTCAGCATGGAGGCATGGCAGGAAACTGGTTCCTCTGGGTGGGGGGTGGTTGTGTGTGTGTGTTGCTACACTTCATGTCCTCCCAGAGAAAAGAGAAAGATTTAGAGACAGAACAGCCGTCCACTTCACTCACCGCCTATCCAGCTATGACGGCCGATGTACAATCACCATTTGTGTCGGTCGTGGATTTCAACCCATAGAGCGCGTCACCGGCGCTGCTCCTGCCAGTAACACTTTCACAGTGATCAAAGAGTCGGGCACGAGTCAATGCAGATCCCTGTGCCACCGAGAGGTCAGTTCAGTTCAGAGCCTTGTATCTGCATCTGGATCACAATTCCACTGCTGCTGCAGAGCCGGAGGGATAGCAGCACTCAGCACATGTGGAGAGAGTTAGCGTTGGCTACGCAGCGTTGGGAGGCTTAAAAACCCTTTGTTACTCAGCCTCATTGTAACACACTGCTCCGGGTGTGTACACCGGTCTTGATCTTATTTGTCACTGGCTTTGTTTTTACTGCTCCGAGGCAGCTTCGCAACAACTTCCAGGGCGCTCTGTGGTAGCAGCGAGCTGCTGGCACTTCACCGCGGGGGCCGAGTTCAACTACAAGTGGTGCAGGAGGGGAAATAAAGGCTGTGTGTCTCAGAGGGTGTGAGGTACGGTGGGGCTTCTCCAGAAATGAAGAAACTTCTGTGTGAGGGATGATGAGAGAGGCCTGTGTCAGAGGCATTTCCCACATAAACAAAGCAAGTCGTCTCTTGCTTTTGTTATTCTTGCACCATATTTCATCTGGATTCCACCAGAGTTGCTTATAATTCCTCTCACTTTAAAGATAAATAACAAAACTCAGCAACAGAAAGTCAGCGTTAGGGCTGGGGATTGTTAATATTTTTTGATTTTCAATACAACTGTGAAGATTAATCAATTATTCCATTAGGTGTACTATTAGATGATTAGATCACCAACTATTTTGATAATTGATTAATCGGTCTGAGTAATTTTTTTTTACAGAAAAAAGGAAACATTTCTCTGATTGCAGCTTCTTAAATGTGAATGTCTTCTGGTTTCTTTTCTCCTCTATGACAGTAAACAGAATATCTTTAAGTTGTGAACAAAACAAGACATTTGAGGACGCCATCTTGGGCTTCAGGAAACACTGATTGACATTTCTCCCCATTTTCTGACATTTTATAGACCAAATAACTCAGCGATTAATCTAGAAAATAATCAATAGATTAATTGAAAATGAAAATCACACTTAGTTGCAGACATAATTTTCATTATCAATACAAAAACAATACTTTTTCATGGCTTACTTGAGTTGATTTCTCTACAAAAACCCAAGCACAAAAACACAAGCATCTGAGTAAGAACTTAGTCTCAAGAAAACCTAATTATCTGACTTTTTAAACGCTCAGATGTCAATATCAGCCCCTAAAATCTAATATGGTTCGGGCAATACAGTCTAAAATCATGAAAATCGAAATGGATTTAAATCAAGAACTATTTGTTCAGATAATAAATAAACAGGAAGATGAATCTGACCAGGCAATCGATGCCAGCTTCCAGCGCTACGGCCCAGTATATTCAGAGGCGCTACAAATTCTCATTTTTCAAAATAAATCACTCAGCACAACAAGTGTTAGCATGCAGCACTGAAGCCAACTGTGCTCTAAGCGCTAAACTAGGGCTTAACATGTTTTCCTACAAATCCCCTTTTTTCATTTCACAAAAAAAAAAAACTCCTCAAATGTTAAATGCTGTCAAACACAAGCAACCGTACCAGAGCACTGCCTAAAGAGAATACAGTGTGAATTCAATATAACTGCATTTAGGCAGTGGAGTTGCTACAGATTCTCATTTCTTTCACTTTAGAGATAAATCACTCAACTCAACAAGTGTTAGCAGCACGGATCACTGGAGGCAACCACAAAGACAGCTCTAGTTTTGGTGTTCTTGTTGCTTCTCTGGGGCATTTAGATATTGTTTTATACTGGTGCAGATGCAATACCAGTTTTGGAACAAATACCAAGCCAAAAACCTTTCTGATTTTGTTTTTTGCCTAACTTCCCAAATGGTAAATGTTGTCTAAACACAACATCCATACAACAGCCATTTCTTTTGAAATTTTGCCAAAATAAAATAGTCAAAAAATTGCCAAATGTCTCATTTACATAAAAAAAAAACTGTAGAGGAAGCATAAGAAGAGTACAAATCTAGCATCAAGCATTTTTGGCACTGGGCACTATGTGAAACTCAGAGCTGGGGGGGGGGGGGGGTATGTTTCATTCAGTAAAGATGTTTGATATGCAGCTAGTTAGCATTTACAGCCGGGTCTCGCACTGTTCGACAAGTAACGCACTGGAATTCATGTATAGCCAACAAAATCAATTTGTGTGTAATCCACATAATCATGAACCAGGAAAAGTCGTGTAGAGAGGAGGTCGGGGTGGATGGATGGGTCAAAAAATACCAAACTTTCGCCCAGGAGACCGGCGATCATGTCCCGTGTGAAACCAGAAGTCAACGTTGTAGTACGTTGTAATACATACGTGAGTAAAGCCACTGTGCATCCATCAGTCTAAAGAACAATCTTTTCCTAAACCTAAATAAATAGTTATGTTGCCTGAACCTCAGTAGTTTTGTTGCCTAAACCCAACTAAGCAGTTTTGTTTCCTAAACCTAACTAAGTAGTTTTGTTGCCTAAATCTAGTTGAATAGTATTGTTGCCTAAACCTAAGAAAGTTGTACCTTGTGAAAATGGAAATTTAAAGAAAAGACACCAAGAAAAGACACCAACATGTGCTGCTTGGCATTTGCAGCAAAAACAAACAAAAAAGGAGGAATACGTTTTTCATAAGCTGTCAAACAGTATGAACCGCTGAATGAGAATATGTTGGAGCACTAGATATCTACCCAAGACAGAGATAATATGAGCTTCTGTGTTCTTATCACTTAAGTTGAAAAAAATATTTTATTATATATTTCCCCCAACACAGTGTGCATCAGACCCTAAGAGAAGACACCTCTGAGTAAAGACACTGATGCACTGAAGACAATTTTGAGGCCCAATGTGGTGGAAGAGCTCGAGGGCAGAAACGAACGCAGGAGTCTGGCCGGTGCTTTTAGATAAAGCCTTACAACAGGAACCCACCCGACCAACCCCGACCTATACCCTGCCCCTCCTCCGCCCAGGTGCAAGTAACCACACCTCATGTGACCAGTCGAGCTGATGAAGAGCAGGATCTGCTGTGGGCTGTGTGCTGTTGTCAGGCCAACTCGAGAGGGAGAAAGAGAGGAAGGACAGAGAGATATGCTGCTGTCCTAAAATAATCTACTTTAGAAAGCAAAGCATTGACATCTCTGACAGATTCACCACTTTAAACCCAAACTTTTTGTCATTGTATTTCCAATTTCTGCTCTTTTCTCTCCCTCCTCTTTTGTGCCGGGCAGGGCCTGCTCAACACATTAGCTAGATATCCTGTTCTGACAGCAGCTTTAGCCCAAATCCAGCCATCATGAAGAGTTATGCCATCGTAGCGAGCTGAGGATTTGGGAGATATAATACCAATCTAACCTCGAGGGACCTGGGGGAAGAAGAATGAGGAAAAAAAACGCTCTTGTAAAAACAGCAACAATGACGGAAAACTGGAGGAGCTGCAAATTTGGAGGCAGTGCACACGGTGTGCTGCTACTGACTGAGTTTGGATGCATTTGAATCGTTTGATCTCAGTCTGATTAAAGATTGAGGCAACATTTCTCTGAATAATGCATATGTTTGTGGAAAATATACACTGTGACTGTCTGAGTAAAGCTTTTCATATTCAGTCCCTTCTTGCAGAATTTTACTTTGAAAAACTCAGTGAGAAGGGTCAAATTATTCCCTTACGCCCAGCGCAGTGCCACATGATTCATGGATTTTCTAGCACCAACGCAGAGGAAGCCAGATGACTTAATATTAAGAAAAGGTCACTTGACTCAAAGTGCTTAAAATAAGCTTACAATGGGGAAACTTCCTCTACGGGCACATTTTTTTCACTTGTTTTTATGAAAGAAATAGGATTTAACAACTCAGTACAATCTGAAATTACGTAGTTTTTTTTTTTTTTTTTTTTTCTCTGTGCCCTTAAACATGAAAAGTAGCACAGGCTTGCTTACTTTTCCTCCATTGTTTATTTTCCTCTTGCCTTTCTCCATCACTCTCCCATACTGCTTCCCCTTCCCTGCCTCGGAGTTCAGCCATCTTATGAACAATCTGACCAAATTAAGATGTAGCTGCAGCAGGCAGCGAGTTGCCAGACAGTTTAGATAAAGTGATGTGACGTTTCCTGAGTAAAACTCTGTCTCTGTCTTGCATTATTTTATTTGGGGGCAGCCATGTTAGTTGAGGCTTTGTAAAATGATTTTGTTGACAATAAGGCTGTCAGAGTTAACGCAATAATAATGCCTTAATGCAAATTTGATTTAATGCAGCTAATTTCTTTAACGCATTAATGCAAACTGTGATTTTTTGAAGCCAGAGTGAAGATACAGGCATCATATGAAACTAGAAATGAATCCATTGTCATTATTTAATGTTGTTAATTGATTTCCAATAATAAATATATACTGTCATACATTTGCATGAAGCAGCATATTTGCCCACTCCCATGTTGATACGAGTATTAAATAACTAACAAATCTCCCTTTAAATTTACATTTTGAACAGATAAAAAAATGTGCGATTAATCTAAATTAACTGTGGACAATCGTGATTAATCACAGTTAAATATTTTAATTGATTGACAGACACTCTCTCAACTTTCCAGCCATAAAAAGTGTGTATTCTTCAAAGGTGTGTGGTTTTCAGTGTCCCAGTTTCCAAAACATTACAGAGTAATTATGGACTACATCTGGGGCGGCAGTAGCTCAGTCTGTATGGAGTTGGCTCGGGAACCGGAGGGTCACCGGTTCAAGTCCCGCCATGGACCAAGAACTGAGTGTGAACTGGTAGCTGGAGAGGTGCCAGTTTACCTCTTGGGCACTGCCGAGGTGCCCCTGAGCAAGGCACCAAACCCCCAACTGCTCGGGGCGCTTGTCAGGAGCAGCCCCCTCACTCTGACATCTCTCCATTGTTGCATGTTTGTGCATGTGTGTGTTCGGGTCTGCATGTACCGTGTATAAGTATAACAACAGAGTGAAAAAATTGAATTTCCCCTCGTGGGACTAATAAAGGACTATCTTCTTCTTCTTCTTCTTCACAGCTATTACGGTGATTGTCATGTCGGTGCTTTAATCTCGGTGAGGTCATTACCACTGCAAACACAACCTGATTAAAAACACCTTGCTTTCTGCTAAATCTTTGCTTTTCCTTGGCATGTAAACAATTAGATCCATTCAGATTATCCACAAGTGGTGACAACCAACAACATCTCTGCTGCAATGAGCACATGAAAAGGAGAGCTCAATGACAATATTTGGCGAGTTTTTTTTTTTTTAAAACATGAACACCTGGATTTGGCAGCTACTTCAAATCATGTAACTATTTTAAATAAGATGTCAGTAATCTCATCAATCACGTTAATGATAGCCACTGCAGATTTAATCACTTAAGATGTTGTGTTCCTTCTTTTCCTGAGGCTTGGTGGCAGAGATGAGTGGTAAGACCGGTTTCTGAAAACAATAAAGGCTTCTGTAAGACTGTCCTTGAAAACGAGCACTATTTTGTTGAAGACTTTTTTTCCAGTGTGTTCAAACCGTCATTCAAATTTCTCATGACTGACTCAGGACCATCAGAATCCGAGCTCAGGACGGACTAAATGTTGCATACAGAAACTGGATTCTTGTCCGAGGCATTTCTTTTTTTTTTTTTTAACGTCTCTCCCAAAGGAGCTGACGCAGCTTCAGACCAATCACACAACAGGCGCTCTGTTGTGCGCTTGGCGAGCTCCTGGCCACCGCTGGGCCTCACTGGATGAATGTGGACCTTTAAGAGTAAACCACACATACACACTTAGATACACACAAGCAGGCATGAAGGTAGGCACAGTCGGAAAAACAGCGCGCACATAAAAAAAAAAAAGGCAGCTACAACTTTTCATAATTAAAACCCCATGTCACATGTAGGATGTTTAGATGTGAACGGCACGCCACTCAGGACTTTATCACATAAACAAACAACACAAGTAGGACCTGAGCAGCCACACACACCGTGTCTTTCAATGTACAACAATCTGGATGAGAAAATAGTCGAAACGTTTAGACAGAGCCCTCTCTCACTTTCAGCCTCACTGCTAAAAGCAGGCCTCCAAGGTGTAAGGATACAAATGACCTAATCCAGGATAAACATATAGCTGGGCGGTAGGGAAGGTTTATATGTCTGCTCTATGGAGTGAACAGCATGCCAGTGTTTTAGGAAGCAAACTACCCAGAATACCTCCTGCTTGCGTCCCGTGCAAATGGAATACCGACATCTGAAAGTGCCGGCTATTAATAAAGACTGTTTATGAGCCGTCGCACTGCCTCTTGGTGTTTTTTTACGCACTCAGCACTAGTTTATGCAGGCGGTTATCAGCGTAAATCCACATGGAGGCATGTGCAGGCTGGAGATGAAGTTACACGGCCGCGTGCTCATCACTGCTATTAGTTTCCACCAACGTTAATTGCTTTGACACTTCATGCCATCCAAGCATGGCGATGAAACAGATCAGTTTCGCTCACGCCAAATTAAAGGCTGATATACAGCTCCTCTTTTGAGGCGAGGCATCGACGGCAGCCGGAGAGCGTGCGAATCAGCCGCAGACTTGTAACTTCAGGATCCGCGGGAAGATAACTGATGTCTGAAAATTACAAAAACACACCCAAGCACTGATCGAGTGCCCCGCTGTAACATGCGAAGCTGACGGAGCCGTGTATATACTGAGAATAGTAGTGGCACCTGTCGGGAGGAGAGTTGTCCCGCCAGGGCCTGGACCAAAAACAGAACAGCACCCGGAGGTCACGCTATGTGACGCATAAATGTCATGTTCCTGTCAGGGTTTAAAGCAAGACTGCTTTATGTAACCCTTTATGAACCCTTTGAAAAAGAACATAGAACAACTTCCAATTACAAATAAAAAGTTGAGGTCATTAGCAATAAAACTCACCCCCGTTAAATTTAATACAGTCAGGAGTTCTGCTGCTACAGCCCTACATGGTCTGGTATGACCGGTAGCTAATGGGGCTAATGTTAGCAAACTTTGGGTAGATATTGGCGTATGATCATTACCTCTGAGTCAGTTCCCCAGCTGTTTTCTACATGAGTTACACTATGTTTTTGCAATCACCATTATCTCCCAATTGCCAGATTTTGCAGCCACAGTTCAGTAAAAGGTACATAGGCTCGCTTTAAGAGATTCAGTAAGTTCAGTCCTTGATTTGTAGGGCAGTTTACGACCAACTGGAGCAGACATCTACAACACAAAGCTGCACAAATCTATATTTTTTATTAGTGCTGTAAAAGATAACAAAATAATATTAACTGAAATTCGTTTTAACACCACTAATTTCTTGAATGCAATTTGCAACTTTTTGATTGATTCTAGCTCAGTTTTGTAGTTAGAGAGAAGATACTGGAATCATATGAAACTGCAAAACCTTGGGAATCCATCCGTATCAACAATGTATTATATTACTAACCATAGAGGCTAAATAACGCTCCAAACCTACACTCATTTTTGGCAAGGAAAAAACATTTTCAGAGGGGTCCCTTGACCTCTGACCTCAAGATATGTAATGAAAATAGGTTCTATGGGTACCCACGAGTCTCCTCTTTACAGACATGCCCACTTTATGATAATGACATGTAGTTTGGATCAAGTCATAGTCAAGTCAGCACTCTGACACACTGACAGCTGCTGTTGCCTGTTGGGCTGCAGTTTGCCATGTTATGATTTGAGCATATTTTTATGCTAAATGCAGAACCTGTGAGGGTTTCTGGACAATATTTGTTATTGTTTGTGTTGTTAATTGACATCCAATAATAAATACATATACATTTGCATAAAGCAGCATATTTGTCCACTCCCATGATGATAAAATTAAATACTTGACAAATCTCCCTTCAAGGTACATTTAACAGATACAAAATGTGTAATTAATTTGTGATTAAATATTTTAATCGATTGACAGCCATAATTTTTATATTAATAATGGGTGAAATGACTATGTGTGATGTGAGGTTTTCCAGTCCAGAAGTTCTGTTCTCGTGCTGATAATGTCAGTGTTATGTTTACAGCTTGTTCTGCTGTCCCCAAGTGTTGCTTTGCTTTTTTTATTGTTCCAATATTGCTTTGCCATTAATTATTATTTATTTAACAAACAATCAAAACTGAAGTTAGAAAAAAGCATAGGTATAAATTACTTAAAGTTTAATGCCCAAAAACTCAGCTATTTGTCAGGAAGGTGTAGCTGGATCAGATTTGATTGACAGCAGCATCACCCTGGCAACAAAAGCAAATAATAATTCACATATTGTTAAGATGTGATTGGTGGTATCACCTTTTTCCAATAGAGGTCTGCCTACTTCAAACCAATGAGAAAAGCAAACAAAAGGAAAAATACAGAAATATCTTGTGTGAAATGAGCAGCATTGTTTTAAGTTTGGCAGAAAATGATGTTTTCATGTCTGACCCCAGCATCTCTAATAAGATGCTGATTAATATGTTTTTCAGGACCTTTAAACAATCTTCATTTACACCAAGCGATAAAAGAGTTACTTGACAACAAGAGAACCAATATTTGAGCAAGCAGAAACAGTGCTCAGTGTGTTGAAGTTTTGTTTGTGGTAATGAGCATAATTTGAAGAGACAGTTTTAAAAACGCTTAGAGAGATTTGGGTCATTACTAGAGCCGCTAAACATCGCTCTCCCTGATCTGACTGATGATGTGTAACTCCAACAATGTGACCACACAGGGCTGCGAGATATTAATGATGTCTGTAAATACACCGCTCCCTCCTCCAATCCCACACGTCATCTGCTTCTTCACTCAGGCCTGAGTCAGACCAGGGAGATGAGCTCAGCTCCAGCTGGATGCTGAGGCGGGCTTTAAGTCAGTCAGCCACTCCCCCGGCCCAGAACAGCTCAGCACGGACTGCGCTGCCAAGTTTAACATGGCTGCCTGTTACAGCACCTAAATCAGAACTGCTCTAAATCAGCAACACTCCAGAGCAGATGCAATATTTCATTAGCATGTCATTTCCAAGCAGATTGGTGGAGGGGGAAACAGAGGCTGTATACATATCCTGCTAATGAAATTAGAAGCTGTGTGTGTGGACGTGAAAACCACTACAGTACACGGACGTCGGCGAGCTGCCCGCGCTCTGACTGGGTCGGCTTTAAGCAGATTTATGATCTCCGGTGGGGGAACTGGAGGATTTTCGGCCTGGACCTAAATCATGGCTGAAACTACGAGGAGCTAATTAGGAGAGCAGCAGTACAGGGACAGTGTGGATTTCAGTAGGTCCACCACCACATACAAAAGCCTCGCTTTACCCTGCATGGTAGCTATAGAAGCAGTGTAAAGTGTGCTAAAATCCGCGCTGGGTTTTGTTTGGAACTTGAGTGCTGAGTCACCTCCATGTCCGATTTTCTGTGGGTTGTGAAGTAGCCATCTGGGCAGCTTTCAGTAGGCAGAGTGCTGCCCAGAGAGCTCAGAGCTACTAGGTGTTCATGGTTTTGACAAATGTGTAATGTGCTCTGGGACTCATCCCTGCATAATATTAAATGCCAATGGGCCTCTTCTTAGCTCTGCTATTTCACTGAGAGAAGTAGAAAACTGCTTTTATCTGCACTGCGGCAGATCTTGCAGAAAAAAGGAGTTTTTCAAACCCACTGATTTTCTGAGGGAAGAAATCAATTAATCAATCAATTACACTCCAGTCTGCTTTTTGTTAACAATAGCAGCACAAGAATGGGAAACTATAATAAGGCGTGTGTGCTAACACTCAAAAATAAAAGATATAGATTGCTTCTCGGGTACACAGTCCTCACCTAAAGGTAGGCAAACACTAAAAGATTTTTCAAATCTTAACAGATTTTCAAAATAAGACAGACCCCACACAATATGTTATGTTAAATTTCACAGTTTTGTTCTTATAGTGTGTGGTGAGCAATGATTTGGCCAAAACAGCACACAACAGACTAACAGATTCGTTCATGAACAAGAGTCCTGACTAAAAAAAAAACACGACTTTAGTGTAAACAAACATGGTGAACGATGGGCAGGAAGATTTAGCAACGTTCATTTTTGTATTACTTTGTAGTGAAAATTCACAAAGAATGGATGAACTAAGTCATGGAGACACGTTGAATAAACATGTTGTTTCCACATTCAATAAGTTGGTCCTCCATTTCTGAGCTCCATCTTACTACTACTTTATGCTTCACATTTTACATTAGCTCAAGCATTAGCCGCGGCTGCCATGACAGCGGTGGTTGTCCTTCCACATCAGTCAGCTTGACTCTCAAATGGCGATCATTCTTCCCCACGTGACTGTGGGATCAGCTGTCCTCGGGGGTTCCCCAAACACAACAGGATATCTGATCGGAACTACTGATCATGTTTAATATTTATGATTTGAGATCGGTGCAGCCAGGATGGACTTCTGAGCCGACTGGAGGCTGTAAAAAACACTCTTAACATACCTCACACCACAAAAATATTTGGAATGAAAATTTTTACAACCATCAAAAAAATCGGGGCTTTGCTGACGATGGTTGGGAGCAGGAAAACGGGCCCAAAATCAGCTTGATTCTCATGTAGTGTGTGCCCGACATTACTCAGGCACACACCCTGGACTAACTAGGCAGCATGTGTTGGTAATTTGCAAGCAGTTGATGTTGATTAGCTGGGTTATGACACCCCGCGACCTCGGCCGTAACCAAGTACATAGACACACATTCTCCAATTAGCCCTCTGGCGTTTGGCTATGAGGCTTTACGGGGCCATAAGAGGGACTTATGTGAAAAGTCTGCAGGGCTTTAGTTGGACCCTCACACACAGAGTGGCACACACACATATATATATAATAGCTGCACACATGAAAACCATGCATGGAAGCAGTAATAGTTATCTATTCAGTTATTTACATTGATGGGGAGTGCATCTGAGCAGCTGCTCTGCTTCACAATGAACTCCACATCTAGCTAATGAAGTGTACACGATAATGTGCTCTTTTGTTCATTACAAGATTCACAACTCCCCACTGAGCTGCTGTTATCCCCTATATAAACTAAATATGAACTCATAACAGTAAAATTGTTCTTTAGTAACTTTGTGCAGGCATACTGTTGCTGAGAGTGTGAAGTAATTTAATGTGTCAGTTGAAGCAGTGGTGTGAAACAACAAGAACACAAGGCTAAGCACCACTTGTTACCGCTGCTTCTTTACCTCACTAGCTTTTTGTGTATTAATAGCAAGTACACATCCTGTATATAACAACCTCTTTAGTAAAAGTTTATCTAGGCCAGGGCTCCACACTGACTGGTGCTACCAACTTTCTCAGCTGGTCACATCAGCACTGGATTATTTGGTCACACCCTTTTTTTTGGTACATTCTGGCTCAGTCGGACTCAGTCGGACTCTGACTCTGAGTAATAAGCCATAGGCTGCTTCATTTTTGGAATGGTAACAGCTAAAAGGATAGTTTTGAATAGACATTAAAAACCAGGTGCATTCACATGAAACAAGCGCACAGAACAATATCCGTGAAGGTAAATGCATCCTCACCAGGGAGCATTTCTGCTTTGCATGCACAAATGCTGCACTGCAAACATGGGGCTGTAACCAGTGGGCTACCTCCGGGTCTGAAAAGTGAAGCCAATGCTAAAGTGCCTTAAATAAGACCTTCATAAGAGACATTTCTCAGCTCTGCTATTTGATTAACATCATGTTTTAATCCATTATGAAGCAACATCTTGCTGCAACTTCTATCCATGGGCTACATTTCCCCTCTTACATTGTCTTTAAAGGATAACACTGCAATACAAATATTAGAGAAGAGTGCAAAAAACAAACTCCTCTTTCCTCAGTAGTCACCTCATAACTTATTAGAGTCACATCGCGACCCCTCGTACGGGTCCTCCTGAACCTGGAACAACTGGCAGCCTCCAAGTCTGAAAGTGAAGCTAATGCTGAAGTGCCTTAAACTTGCATTCTTTCTGATAACCAGCAGGGGGCGACTCCTCTGGTCTGACTTTATAGAAGTCTATGAGAAAATGAGCCTACTTCTCACTTGATTTACCTCAGTAAACATTGCAAACATGAGTTTATGCTCTCAATCGCTAGTTTCAAGTCTTCTCCATCACAGTATGATGTTCATTTGGAAAATTATGGTCCCATTTAGAGTCAAATAGACCAAAAAGCAGGGGATGCTTTAGGACGTGGCTACCTTGTGACTGACAAGTCACTACCATGGCGTTGTCCAGTCTTGGGAGTTGTGGTGTAGCGTTCAGTGTGTTTTCAGTTCATGAAAGTTAATTATAACATTTTGGTCACCTAACAATGTTTTATTCAGTGTTTGGTTGTACTTAGCTCCACCCTCTCGTGTCATTTCTGGTTGCAAAAAAACAAGATGACGACAGCTAAAATGCCAAACTCGAGGCTTCAAAACCGTTCTCAAACCAGTGGGTGACGTCACAGTGACTACGCCCACTTCTTATATAGGGTCTATGGAGCGCTCACTCGACCCTCTCTATGTGCTCACAACTTGCTCAACGCTCGCTCAACAACTTGACTTTTGAGACTCTGGAGGCAGGGATGGAATAGACTGTGGCTACTGATGGGGGCACCATTGATAAGGACTAACATGTACTCGCATGAATGCGACCATGTGAAATTTTTCACCGTCTGGAGCCTTGTAGGTTATATTGATATACTCAGTCATCAGTCCCTGCAGCAACATGATTAGTGTGCTCGTCATTCCAAGTGTTGGTAAGATAATGTTTTTCTGATGTATGCCACCGTCTCATCAGTCAAAATGTCTTTACTCTTTTGATCTGTGTGGACAGCGATAAGCAAACTGCAGTAAATCTTGTTGTGATATCTGGTCAAGCCCAAAGCCAAAGCAGCAGCAAAACAGACACCAGATCAGATTGGAGAGTCAAACCCAACAGATCTGAGGCCAGCAGCCGTCTCGCCACCTTGATTCGCTCCTCCAAAATAACTCCATTACCGTGACAAGACGTAATATTCTCGCAACAGAGCTCAATGCTTTCTTGGCCCGCGTGGCAAACGGGTGACAGATTTAGTGCTGTTCTTGGATCCTACGGGGCTGAAATTACTTAATAAAGTGAAGCTGACATTTTGAGTACAAAAGTAGAAGCCTGAAGGGGTTGGAGCCGGGACGCCACGACTGTTTCCTTTCCAGTCGGACGTGTGCGTGAGTGCGCAGATCCACCGAAACCACCACGACCTGATCTACAGCAGTACTCGCAGTAATTGTCAGGACCCTCTTCGACCAAGCTCTCAAGTCGGCTTCCTGTGTGGGAAGGCTGGAGCAACCACAGTGAAATTTGAAATAGTCTTCCACAGGAGCTATTTCAACCATTTTGGGACCTACATTATCAAATCATAATGTGAGAGCTTGCATGTCTGAGTTGATGATCAAATTAATTCCTTTTTCTATGGTAAACCTAAATGTAAATGAAGCCCTAAACCCAATGTTTAGCTGAAATAGAACGCCGCAGAAGTGGGAAGCGGCCAAAATGACTTCACTTCTCAAAGACTCCAAAGGTCTAAAGCTCAAACTGGCTCTCACTAAGATGAAAAACCCCAAAAGAACACACACGGACATAAACCACACACAGAAGATTTAATTCCTTACAGTTACAGACTCAAACACAAACAGAGAATAATGCAGAGCCAGTCCTGTGGGTTTTCTTGGCTCGCCAACAAGCTCGACCAGTTCTTATAGTGTGTATGTGAGAGACTGTACCCCTCACCCCTATCCCACCGCTCCTCTCCCTCCCAGACATGCTCTGATGGAGAGATAAGTTGAAGGTCATCCTGAGAGAACAGAGGCTCCGCTCAGGAATGTGTGGAATAACACTCTCTTGTTCTGTGGACAAAAAGCATATCAGAGGCTGGTATGGTGTCGTATGGGCCTGTGTCATCACCGCCGCCAATATGACTGATGACTTGATTTTGGGGAGCTCGGAGGGTGACGCGCGCAGTCAGCAGCTTGTAACAACCCCAATTTTCTTTGATTATTCCCTTTTATTATGTGAACAATTCTAAAAAAATGAGGTGAGACGAGACTAAATTTGAGATTACATTACTGTCCTGGCAAACCATCAGTCCAAAAGTGAAATAACTCCAAAGCTGCATCTTATGTGCAACAAAACGCGCTTGTTATGGCACTAAAATGCTCCAGCAAGAGGCAAACTAGTAAATAAGATTGGAGTGAAAAATGGGACGCAGTTCTGAAAACCGATCTCTTTAAAAGAACCTTGTAAAAAATTTCAACTCCTTTTACTTCATGCCAAGGTGTTTTTGTTTCCCAAAATGAAATACCAGATCATGATATCACATGAACTTAACGAGAACACTGACATCAAGCTGATGAAATATGGACACGGATCTAGTTTGGAAAGTGATGTTTGGATAGGCAACAGAACAGTACTTTCTTGCTCGCCCCCCACAACATCCATTAGTCTCAGGCTCGTTACTCAAAACGATATAGAGATCCAACTGACACATCAAAGATATGGACACAGTTGTAACTGAGATCTCTATTGGCAGTATTACACTCTAACAAACAGACATTAATAATGTGTTTGCGACATGCGAGCCTCCCAGCTGCTCCCATCCAGAGCTGTGAAGGCTGGATGAGTCAGCATGTGAGCCAGAGGAAAATTTAATATTGCTGCAGATCTGTCATTGAGCATGAGAGTAACCGTGCCACGCTCACTGCTGACATGTTAATATCAAAAAAATCACAGAAATGCACAAGCATGGACATTATCATGGAAACTGAGTCTAGAAGGCTTTGATAGTATACACAATACAGCACTTCTGTTAGCAGGGATGAGACATTTTTTTTCAGCAGACCCAAGTTTGATTCAAGAGGATAAAAGAAATTTATTTGAATTTTTTATGACCACAGTGAAGCTAATATGAACCCTGTGGAGTTTTGACCACTAGGGGTGAGATATTGCAATGTTTTGTTGAGTAAGGAAATGTTTCGTTGGACTTTCCCCACAATTCTTCATTTTTTTTGCTTTTTTTTCCTGTTGAATGATTTATTTCTAAGATATTTATGAGCACATCTCTGGTAAACACAAGATTTTAAGTGGTGCTTTAGTGTGATTATTTTACAGATCTGTCTATAAAATCAACTTATCGATTAGCCGACAAAATCGTCGAATTTCTTTGGTTGAGGACAGCCCTGCTGTTTTGTTCGTATCTCATGCTCTAGAGAGTGCTGCAGGGATGACGGAAATTTGTAAGCTAACCAGGAAGTTAGCATCACACTAAACCTGGACTCGTGTTCGCTGTGATGATGTTAACTTGTTAGCTCCCGTCTTTTTTAAGACAAGTAAGAGCTTCAAAATTCATATGTGGTGTATTTATTGATGCATTTTATGTCGCAGAACAAAACATTAAAATCTCTTAAGCTGTGTTAAACTTTAACCTTTTGTTAGGGCATTGAACTAAAAACCCATTCAATAAACCCGCTGGCTTCAAGACATGGCGACCAGAAGGGCACACGAGGATGCGCTACCTTGTGTAGTGCATGCATGCCTTAAAACATGGGGAGAAAGATGAACAGGAAGCAATTAGCAATGCAATTAAGCAAGCATTAGCTAAGTTTACTTACGTTAAGATCTCTTATGCTAGACTTAGGCCAAATAGTCTGATATTGGCCCAACCTGACAGGAGTGGAATTGCAAACGGGATCACAGGCGCTATGTTGCTTGTTTTATCCCACGTTACTGTGTCACAGTGGAAGACGACTGATACAGCTTTCTGGATGCCTCACAGTGTCCCTTCTCCTTCTGTGCCATTGACCCATAGGAGTACTGTTATGTGCACCAGTGTAACCATTAAGGCTGTGCACTGGTGTTAGGTTACATATCGTGGTACACAGGCTAGGATTCAATATATTGCAATATATTGCAATACTGTAAACAAGTGATATATTGTGATTTTTTTCAAATAAAATGTTAGGAAACCTGTCACACCGCCATCTGTAGAAAATCTGAGTAAAACAAAAAAAGGTCACCATATGAAATGAAATGGCTCCTAAGGGGACTAACATCATTACTCATGAATAAAGTTGGACTCATTGGATCCTTTTTCAGCTATTTATGTCACGCAAGTCATGAGAGATGGCAAGATATAATAAATTGGATCCAACATGTAGTCATGCCATGTCTCTTGTTGAGACAAGACAAGAATTTCTGAGAGTATGATCACCTAATCTCACACAGTGACCATCTTGACAGGAATAATTATAGTGTCTTCTGATCCCAGCATTATCTCAGCTGGAAACATCTCATTAGCTATTAGCACGTCAAATTGCCCATGTAATGGGAAAGAGCATTTACCTCAAAGATTGGCCACGTGAAATCGGCTAGGGCCTGAAAAGGGGACTACATGACATCCCTCAGTTTCACACTATGTGACTGATACAACAGTTACACAAACAACGTAGTAAAGCGCGTAAGAAATATATCTTATAAGGATGGAAATGCATAATGTTTCTTATGTGGTTACTTTGACACAAATGCATATATTTCTGTGAGCAAGATCACTAATCTAATTGCATCCGTCTTGCTTTTCCTGTGCTACATGTAAATCAGGGTGGGCTCATGGGAGGTGGTGTGAGCTAAATTATTTCATCTCTAATGCTTTGTGGTTGCATCTCATCTACCAAAGACACATCAAGTGTCTGAGTGTAAACGGGGTGAATGTGTTCTGTTGAGAAACGCTGACTAAAAGAAAAAGAAAACCCCTGTCAACCTCCAGATATTCAGGTCATAACTGATACAAATGGAAAAGGTAGATCTGGATTCTGGGGCAGACCTGACTGGTCTCCCCTGCTGATAGAGGCCACTGGGCCTTCCTTTCACTTTGGTGGTCCCTGTGCTGCTAGCCTTTTACCACACTCACAATGGACCACACATCCAGCTCAAAGGAGAAAACACCAGGGCTGAAAGTGAGCAGTGGGTCAAAAACTGGACCAGACCGATGTGCTCAGATAAGCAGAACTGGAGGGATCTGGCCCTTAGAGCAATACAGAGCCTCCAGGCTTTTGAATTAAAGAGCAGGAATAGGGGGATCCTGTTTTAATTCCACTCCCCTCTTTGTTTCCTTCATATTTCCTTCTGCCAATATGGTTGTGTAGCCTTTTTTTCTTTTGTGCTCCAGATGGGAAGCTGTACAGGAATGTTTTCTCAAGCCGTCTCTACACTGACCAGACATACACCATTCCCTCCTTTGTTCCTTCTTGTTTTACAGTATACAAAGCTCCTTTCAGTACATCAACACAACCTTTGTACAGACCTGACAAGCTAGTGATGTCACACTTGCTAATCAGTGTACAACTGGGCCATTTAGCACAATGCTTCGCAGCGGAAATGTTGCACCTCAAAAAAGCCGTTTCCTGTTCTTCTTGTCGATCAGCCAACATCTCGAGCCCGCGCTGCAACCCCCCGCTGTCAGATATCACTTTCCTCCTTCATTTCCTCTTCAGCATTCTTTAAACATGTTAACAACGTGCCTCTCTAGCATCTGCAAAAAGCTCTGGTTTTTCAGCTCATGAAAAATATGTGCCAGAAGGACTGATAGTCCAAGTGAGGAGACAAAACGCCACTTTAAACAACTCATTTCTACCATTGCTGGCACCTCTCTCTTACAGCTTAAGGCAAGTTAGAGTTAAGACTTTTAAGGGCTTTTTTAATGCCACTCGTATTGAAATTTAAGACCAACTTTATATCCAAAATTAAGAGAAAAACAAAACAAAACAAAACATCGGTTACTTGGCATGAAAACGAGACAAGGGTTGACTTGGCAGTTTTGTATTTCTTGAGTGTCCATATCGTGTTTTGCGTCTGACTTGGCGCTGGGGCCACCAGTGGCTTTCTGAAAGGTTCAGAGATTTTCAACTAGAAGTAAGGCTGCTCCCTCTTAGTCTGTTAGCCAAATAATTGGTCATTTTGGTCGTAGTTGACTCAGATGTCATTAGTCGATTAGTTGGTTTTTTTATGCTTTCTTATGCTGAATGACTTATTTCCTAGAAATCTATGAGCACATCTCTGGTAAACACATGATTCTTTGTGGAGAAACTCAGTTTTACAGATCTGCCAATTACAACAACTAATCGATTAGTTGACCAAGAACAATCTGCAGTAGAAGCACTCGCAGTGGCTGTAAAAAAAAAAAAAAAAGTCGGACTGCCCTGAAAAAAGAGATGGTGTTTTTTCGGCCGCATACATCGCCTGGTACCAGTTTCAGCCATGATGCACAATCTTGGTTGAATAGCCAGTTTTCACTGGATTTGCACTCCCCTCTGTCATCGCTAGCTAGCAGACCAAATATGACTTGGTTCAGCTATCCTGATCTGCATCTATAAATAGATGTGAGATTTTAAATTGCAATGTGAGAAAAACAATTCATAAAATCCTACTTCCCATGTCTTAGCATTTTTAAGACTTTTGAAAGATTGATTTAAGACATTTAAAACACCATTACCACCTTATTTTTAGATTAATGAACTGAATGCATTTTAAGACATTTTAATGATCTGAGGGAGTCCTGATCTCTAAAATTGTGTCTGCTCTCTAATACCGAGCATGTTCTTCTTCTTCTACAAACCAGACCCATGCACACAGGCGTCTTCATAGCCAAATACCTGAATAATGCATTCCTCGAGCTTGCCTTGGAGTTAAGACATGGACAAATGAGTAATTAGGCTTGACATGCCAGAATTTCTAGCACCAAGTCTTGCCACCAAGCCAATAACTTTATTTTATCTACACAATTGATTTACAGCTAAATGATGCAGCTTGTAAGTGTCCGACAGAAAGAGAAAGGTTTGTGTTGTGATCGTTCTTTGACTCAGAGTTTAGTCTTCTTGATCACTTTCTCCTGACATGTTCCCTCCTCATTCCTGTGTCAGGGCCCCGGGCTTCTCCTTCAAGACATGCTTGTTTACGATTTACAGATTAAGCTCTGGAATGGACAACAAAAAGGCGAGCCATTTCTGCAGAGGTATGAAGAGCTTTGTTGAATGAACAAGCTAATTGACTAAAGTGAATCATGTGTTTGTGGGTGAGCGTTCCTCCTCTGGTTCCAGCTCGATGATTCTTCTTCTTGTGATGATGTGGGGGGAACTGTTTGAGTTGACTTTTCCTCTCTGTGTAGGAGCTGGATAAACAGCTCAGTCAGCTGTGAAAGCCCTGTAACGGTTTCCTGAGGAGACGCGACAACGGGAGCAGCTATGGCGACGCTACAGCCAGGTGAAGATTACCGTAATCCCTGTTTAAGTGATGTAAATGATATGCAGCTGAGCTGTGTTTCCCCTCAAATGAACTTTGGCACTTGAACCTCTCTCATGAAGGTTGTTGTTCTTTACCACAATATGCAGAACAGTGAGCTTTATAGAGAGCGTTATAACCCACAGACGCATGCTGGGAAAAATCACACTACGCTGTACTTCATTACCAAGGTGGGGCTACCTTTTAACTTCCGTGTCAAGTTACAACTTAATGGTCTTGGTTTGGTTTTACTGTGTGATTCTGAATGATTCATGAGAACAGCTTGGATGTGGGATTACAATGACGCTATTCAGCGATGGACACTCCAATGGGATGACACTCACTTTTCCCCCCGAAGTCCAGACTTAATATTTAGCTCCCAACATTCCACATTTGGACACACCAACAAGAAACGAAGCATCAAAACCACCAAGTTGCATTTTTTCCTCGGAGAGTCATACTTGATTAATCAGAGGTTTGGGGAAGGAGAGAACAAATGTGTGTGCAAGATGAGGAGAGAACCATCTGAGGAAAAACAGTGAAACAGACACTGTAGGCTGAGAGAGAGAGAGAGAGAGAGAGAGAGAGAGAGAGAGAGAGAGAGAGAGAGAGAGCGTCTACTTGTCATTTCAGCGCGATGGCACAGAATCCTCTTGGAAAAGGCCGACCAGGAGAGTTATTTCGCTGCCCCTCACCACGGAGAGAGTGGAGTCTCCAGTCTGGCCCCCTAGAGTTTCTGCATCATGTAATTTAATTCATGGCCCACGAAACACAGCCAAGCGAGGCTCAAACAGGACAGAGACACATAACCGCAGCAGCCGTTCACGAATGACGGTGATTTTGCATTTTTACTGCCAGACAAATGAGCGCAAAAACATCTGAGAAAACATTTCCAGTGACTCTAATAGCAAAGTTAATCCCGTTACTTGTCTGTAAACTCCTAGAATATGCGAGATCTTACAGTTAGCTCACGCCACGCCAGTTCCAATGGCGGCCCGTTTTATAGCCCTTGACCTCATAGTGTTGGCGTGCTCCTCTCAATGCAAAAAAAGGTGAAGATTTGTTTTTTTAATCCTGCAGAGCCATGTTTTAGCTATTCTTAGTTATGGTCACAGAGATGGATGTTGCAATTACAGGAGTACAGAAAAAGAACAAGCGTCAACTGCCAAGACATACTACTTACAGCCACTGTATGTGAGGAGGCGCATGATCTAGCTGAATAATTGATTTAGAAGCGTTTGAATCGCCCTGTAAAGAATCTGGGTGGTACTCTGTGTTCTCAATAGATTTGAATGCTTCGATCCTGCCCCCATCCTTCATTCCTTGTGAGGTGCTGTACACTGAAAGGAATTTCACTTCACTGCAATGTGTCAAAGTGAAGTGAGACGTCGAGGGCAGTCGGCTGGTGGGGGGGGGGGGTGCAAAAGCCTCATGTATGAAGCTGTGCTCGAGTCCCTGGCGAGCACCCAGCTTGACATCTGATTACCCCCAGCCTGGTTAGAGGCTTCTACGAGTCGAGTCAGAGGAAGGTCATACATGAAAGAGACGTTTGATCAGAGCTCCAGCGGACTGCCCCTAATGTACACGCTTACATAAATATTGACTAGATTTGGAGGGACCATGTAAATTGTTCAGTGGTAGAAAAGCAGGAGATAGAAGCAGCACGCTTGAAGGAGTCCTTCAGGCTTTGAACATGTTTGAAAGTGTTGACTTTCGCCACTTGATGAATCACTCACACTTCAAAGAAATCCCGTGATAAAGAGCCGTGTTTGCTCACTTGAATGTGTAACATACTGTACAGTGCATGCTGATGTCCACAGTTTTACAGCCGCCGCCGGCGACACTCGTCCACTCTTTTAACACTACGCAAATGGAAAGTGAGGGATGAGAAAGGCATTTGTCTCGACACATTTTGAAGGAGCCTTCAAAAGGTTGGGCTCAAGTGAGGATTTGTATATTTGTCTAAAAACCAGTCCGATGAGTCCCTGACAAATGAGGTTGCATAAACAAACTGAGCGGATAAAGTCGGGCTTGTGAGCGGCCCCGTTCTCACTGTTGGAATGTTCTGACCGAGAAGAGCTTAGGCGGAAAAAAAAAAAAAACACATCCATTGTCGCTCACATTTAGCCACTCTGACCGGTGAGTCTTTCAACAAAGGACGCAAAGCGCAGCACATTTGGTTCAGATCAGTGAGGTCACGACCCACGCAGGGTTTATTTGGACCTTTGCACCAAAATAATCACAGGCCTCCGACTCCGCTGTGACAGACATTACCAGTCTGGAACCACTTCTCTTTCTAACCCCTACCTGAAACGTGAACTCTGGGGCTAGTCACTGCCATGAACATTTCCTAATCATTGTTTGAATTATGTGACTCCTGGAAGTGGAAATGTTTCTTGCAGGAGGCTTTTCTAGGTAGCAGGGGAGTATGTCAGTATTATGTGCTGCGGTTGTGGTTTGTCTGCAGGAGCGAGTTGGCTACTTGGAGGTAAGGGACTGGGAGGAGGTCCAGAAGAGACAGAGAAGCTTTCATTTCCCTTAACCTACACCTTCATGGACACACAGTGATGTTTGAAAATATTATTGCAACCATCAAATCTAGTAGCTTTTAAAATCTGAAAACAAGTTGTGGCATACAAAAATTTTTATATAAAATAACAACATGTTGATCCAGTCCTACACATTAGAGCTGCAATGATTAATTGATTAGCTGTCAACTATTAAACTAATCGCCAACTATTTTACTAATTGAGTAATCCGTTTAAGGGAAAAAAAAGTAAATATTATGGCTGAAATGGGAATATTTTTAGTTTCTTTACTACTCTATGACAGTAAACTGAATATCTTTGAGTTGTGGACAAAACAAGACATTTGAGGACGTCATCAACATTTTTCACCATTTTCTTACATTTTATAGACCAAACAATGAACAGATTAATCATCATCCATCAATCAGATGGATGGATGGATAAATTCTAACTTTATCATAATATGTTCAAATGTAATCCCATAAAATTGTGTTTTTGAAAAGAAATTTGAATAAATCCAGTTGTACAGATATTAGAAATGAGCTGTTTAACTTCCTAACATTAGCTCTAAGCAGCTTACATCATAAAAAATACTGACAAGATTTTTTTTTTAATCAAAGCAAATATTTAAATACAAATGCAATCATCTTTGGGTGTTTTTATGCAAATAACCATTATAGATGGCAAACAGTACTGTGTACAGTATTCATGCACCTACAAAAAACTCGGGCTCTCACCGATGC
Source organism: Pterois miles (assembly GCA_947000775.1). Lineage (NCBI taxonomy): Eukaryota > Metazoa > Chordata > Actinopteri > Perciformes > Scorpaenidae > Pterois > Pterois miles. The sequence continues at coordinate 1,184,997 of CAMQGK010000194.1, read as the reverse complement.
TGTGGTGTAATTTTAACATTGTGATTCACCATGCATATAATGTTTTTGTGTAAAATATATTGAACATTGCTTCATTTAGCGCATCAATTTCAAAAGTTTTTCAATTTCTGAGTGGCAGACAAAGAAATACTTGCCTGCCACAGTGAAAAGCAGTGAAAACAGAGAACTTCAGTCCCTGGACTCACACATGTAGGGCGTTTGTCCTGGGTGGTGGTCCCAGCTGCACTGGCCCCATGTTGTTTAAGGCTGTTGTCTGAACAGAAGAAGCTACAGCAGTATACTGTTCAAACAGCACCAACTCAAACTCTCCAGAAATCAGATAAAGGTCTTGTCTTGATGTGCCAACCAAAGGACAGCTGGGAGAGGGCTTACATTTCTTTGGCTTCGATTCAAGGAATTTGTCGTGGAGCACAACCCTTTACCTGTGATACCTTGCTTAAATCATCAACTGCAGGGTAAGACAGCAGCTACGCAGCACACACTATATATTTTCCAGACACTCAAGGTTTACTGTCAGACATGAATAAATGTTTTGATTTCTTCCACTAATACAATCACAGATAGAAGCTGGGGTTGTGTTTTTTTTTTTTTCTACGTCATAAGCCCAAAAATAAAGGGCCTTGTGTGAGATGTGATGTATGTGGAAGCCAAGCCCCAGCAGACAGCATGCCTCTGCTGAGAGACAGCAGCTGCTGTCCTGATATAGCATGGGTAGAGAGCAGAGAGGCCACAGTGTTAAAACCAGCCTTGTTCATTCACAGCCTCTCCCTCTCTAAGAAAAAGACAGAAGTTCTGGGATAAAAAATACAGAATGAAGTCAACAGGATTTCAAAGCCAAGCAGTGCAATGCCGTTTTCTCCGTACTGTGGCCAAATTCTTCTTTATCTACATCAGTCCTGCTTCAGGTGGCCGGATTCCTGAGCTCTCATATTTTCCATGTTTTGTTCTTGTTCTGTTATCGCCAGGAGAGCGTGTCCTGGCAGAAAAAGCTAGGATGATGCCACACGATATGAAAACAAAAGAGAAATAGATATCTGGTGCAAATCTAGGTCATATCCGAGAACGGCGGTGACCTTGTGTTTAGCAAAGCTCGACACGGCAGAAGTCAAGATTTCAAGGAGGGTTAGGTCAGTTAACTCTGACTCCAGCACTCAAATAGAAAAGGGCCCCGGCTGACACTAGGAGAGATAGGAGATAGGATAGGAGAAACAGAGAGGCAAAGTTCCTCCCCTTCCGGTGGACCATCATGGGACCTTATTCCGTTTTTTGATCCGGTTCGATTAGCACCATGAATCACACATATGATGTTTGTCAATTTAAAAGATAACTTTGCCAGGCAAGAAAGTGGCAGTTGTAAATGTGTTGTAAATCTGTTGACGTATCAGACTGTGAAAATATGTAATCAGCAAGACTACACACCCAACAGTTGCGCAAGTGACGTCTCTCTCTCGCTGAAGCAACGATGTTTTTGTACTGGGATGTACTCACACCAGCAAAAGGTTTAACTCGTTCTTTCTCTTCATGGCTGATACAAAGACAAGTTGACTAAAATGCATTCGTTTGTACGTGGAACATTACTAAGTTAGCGATCTAGCTAGATGAGAGATGTAGTTCGGTGAACAGTTTCACACAAAACTAAATAATACTACAACAAACTGAGACCTGAGTTGCAAAATTATCTTTAAAATTGACAAATGTGTGATTCATGGTGCAGTTCACATGGGATCAAAAAAAATATTTGTCTCTCGCTGTTGACTGCTGTTCATATTTTTTCTGAAATGAGGCCCCATGGTGGTCTACTGGAGGGGGCGGGACTATGCCTCTCTATAAGCAACCACTACAACCAAATCCAGTCTCCTTCTGGACCATAACCAGAGCTTAAATCCTCATCTTTGTGCTACGTTCATGATTGCATCCTAGCTGAATCTGACAAAACTCTTTTTAGCCTCCCCAACACGTCAGCACTCTGCAGGAGAAAAAGCTCCCTGCTTTACCCTGCAATAATTTTCCATCTTTCCTCTTGGCACTCGCAGCCTCCTTCCATTTATTTTCAGGGTAAACTGTCGCAGAGGAGGGAGTGTGGAAACTGTAGTGACAAAAGGCTAAATTTCCCTGTATTTAAAAGTAAGCCCAAGGCAGTTTGGGCTTATGGTGCTAAAAAAGAGCCTACAATGGGCTTACAAAGGCCTATTGTCCGGCCGGGATAGGCATGACGTTAGAGACATTAGGCGTTAAATGACACTTCTTTTTCTTTCCCCGGCTTGCTCCTACTTTCTGCTTACTGTTTTCATAAGATGGCAAGGAGGGAAAATATTCTCTTTCAAGTTAGCTGGGAACTCTTCCTCTGGGGGATATCCCTTACCACCTGCACATATCAATCACACACTTTAGCCAAGCGCTCTGCTGAAATACGAAGGGACGAAGCGGGGAATCTCTTTGGATCGCACTCCAAGATGCAGATAAAATGGCTGCCACTGTGCGTCCGGCAGCATACCTCTCTGATTAAATGCTACGTACTCTTGCTGAGGTTCTAATCAAAGCACCCCTCTGTTAGCGGGGAGTCGAGGTATCTTTATTGACACCTTGGCGTTGACCTTGGCACAGGGCGCTACAATCTCAGCCGGTGGTCCCGGGCTTCTCCTGAGCCTGCCAGTTATTTTCGCTGCCTAAGCACTATCGTATGTCATAATCTACACAAATTTGTGGACACAACCTGTTCAACCCCAGGTACAAGGTGTACCATTTTAAGGAGAGGACAAAGAGTGAATGGGAGAGACAAGTTATTAAACATATGCTTTTGATAAAAGAGATTAAAAGAACTGCAAGCTCACACTGAAACCCAGAAAGCCACATATTCACAGTGTGACTCAAAATTATAGTAGCTTTTTTCCATCTCTGTCCACTAATATTAAAGGTGGATTAGGTTGATTGGAGCAAATATGTCTTTAAAAAGGTTTTTATAAAACTTCACTATATCCTGACAGTAGTGTATGAGACAGGTGATCTGATAAAAATCATGTGCCTCTTTGTCCTCCGGTGGTCCTAACGGCATCTGCAAGATTTCACAGACTGGAAGAAAACAACCAATCAGATCAATCACTTGTGAACTCCAATCAAATGGTCAGCGCTGATCAAATATGAATCAATATTCTGTCCCTGTCATGCCTATTTCTTGCATAAAATGTCTTCAGAAACATCTTGTAGTGTGTTTTGTTTGGCTGTAAAATATGACCTGGTGCCATGTTGAGATCAGTTGAGGAAATACCAAACACCACCCACCAGCCGGAGCAAATATTTTGATTAAAAAACAGTAACTATGAGATGTTTCTGAAAGCATTTTACGTCAGGAATAAGCATTATAGTAACAGAATATTGATTCATATTTGATCAGCACTTCCTAGTTTGTTCGCGAGTAATTAACAGCTGCCTCCGTTGATTGAACAGCCAATAGGAATGCTCTCTTTTTTAAATGACCTGCGACTGGCCAAAGTCTCCCCTCATGGGGTAAAATGTTTTAAAGCATGAAAACAGAGCCATGACGAGTAGCAGAAGTCTAGTTTTCTCCTGGAACACTTGAATTACAATATGCTGAAAGGTTATTGCTGAAAGTTTGCCTAATGATGCCAAAATCATTCTGCCTACTGTCACTTTAAGTGATGCAAAAAGCAACCTTTTTTTTTCCTGATTACTCAGTAATGTAGAACATGTGGCATACAGTATATCACTGCAGGTGGCATTAGAAGACAGAAGTATGCACTCAGGGAGAGCACCTGTATGTACTCAGAGAAAGGGGAGTATCGGGAGGGAACACACTTTACTTCCCACTATAGAATAAGTCATCCTCTGAGGGGAGGAAAAAAAAATAAGCCATGAGCAGGGATGTGATGTCTGAGGCTCCTGCAGAACCCTCTCTCTCTCTCTCTCTCTCTCTCCCTCTCTCTCTCTCTCTCTCTCTCTCTCTCTCTCTCTCTCTCTCTCTCTCTCTCTCTCTCTCTCTCTCTCTCTCTCTCTCTCTCTCTCTCTCTCTCTCTCTCTCTCTCTCTCTCTCTCTCTCTCTCTCTCTCTCTCTCTCTCTCTCTCTCTCTCTCTCTCTCTCTGCCCGATAGCTGAAAAGCTTGCTCAATGAGCCGGTGACGGCCATTCCTCCAGGCTGTTTGTCAAAAAGGAAAGAGGAAGTCTTGAATGAGACAGAGAGCTAACACTACACTTGAAAGGGAACATCTCTCTCAGGGGGAACAAGAGAAAGGCCGGAGCAAAGCGGCGGAACGGAGACGGAGAGCCGCGCAGATGAACAATGTTTTCTATTTGCACACATTTACATAAGAAAAGGCAGTACAGCGGCCACCAGTTCCACTAGTGGGCTGGTGAACTGAGGGGGGGGGCATAAACGTCCTTCACAGAGGCTAGGGAGAATGGGAAGCACATCTAAAGTGGGACGCATCGTCCGGATTAGTCGGCAAAGTAAAGAAGATATTTTGATAAGGGACATCGCGGTCTGTTTCTTTGCCTTGGCCCATCGAACCATATAGGCCTGGGATAACAAACAGTACGAGCATCCAACACCATTCACTATACAGGGATGCTTAACATTTTATGGGGCAACGTCAGTATATTGTACAGTATAATGTTTTTTGTGCAGGGACGATGTATTTTTGTAAATCAACCAGGAAGTTGGCATCAACCTTGTTCCCTTGACAAAAAGCCAATCGAAATTTTGTGTTATTGCAGAAAATAAGCTCTGTGGCAAACATTTATGGTACTTGCACTTGTTCAGCAAGATAATCTTCACACATGACCGCCACTTTTATGATTTCTGAAGTGTGAATGCAGTCACCACAAGTAAAAAGTAAAATGTTAGGCTATAAACGGACTACTCCACAGCCGGATGAGTGTGAGTATACAATGGGAGGCCGTAACAGCGCGCATGTCAGTGTCAGCGACACCACATGTTAACAATGGCTTTTTGAAACACATAAGGGCTTCAAAATTCACAAAGAGGGTATTTATTGATGTATTTTATGCCGTACAACAAAACATTAAAATGAAAAATCCCTTCATCTCTGGTGAATACAAGATTAAACATGGTGCTTTTGTGTCAGATCGGTTGATTAAATACCCTAATTGATTAGTTGACAAAATTGTATGAGTGTTAGAAAAATGTCTTTGGTCGAGGACAGTCCTAATCAACTGCTACTAGGGTCCAGGTTGAAAATTGGGTAAAGTTACCCTTTAAAGTTAAAAAAAGAGCAGCTGTGCGTATCAACTTTGCACTGCAGGACTACTGTACATAAAGCTAAGACACGTGCGTTCAAAAAAGCATGTGTTGATGTATTCCAATTAGCTCACTTATTACTGAACATCTGTCACATGCAGGAGGGACAATTATGTACAGTGATGTCAACCCTGTGTTTTGCATCTGTTAAGTCCTAATGGAGTCTTACAAAATGAAACCTAACATCTGTTGGCAGCGCTGCTGGCCGTGGCCGCAGCGCTGCAGTGTGTACAGGCTGATTAGGCTCGCTTCAGAACAGCTTCAGACTCGTTCTGAAGGTCAGACTGGCACTTCAGATGTGAAGGAGCGATTCATTTCAGAAAAGTCATGTTGCAGAGGCTGCTTCTTGTAACCACAGATGAGAATTGGCTTTAGATCAGGAGAAGTTTTGCACCTGTCATTTAAGCAAATACAGCATAACACAATGCATAAAATGCAGGGCTGCCCCTCTAAAGCTATGTTCACATTACAAGCAACAAAAGCAAGAAAACGACCAAGAGTGGCCAGCTGTTGATTTCTCAGCACTCTTTGACGTAGTCAAATAGCACCGGGTCCTGGATAAAAACATAGTTTTAGACAGAACGAAAGTGTGAAACAAAAACATGATTGGTTGTTGGCCTGCAAGATTTGAGGAAAATCTGCGATGTGCGATAACATTGTTCAATATTGCAATAACAGTATGACTTGCAATAAATAAAAAAAAAATGCAGTGTGCATATTAGCTAAACATATGGATATATGTTGTATACAGTACATAACTAGGCTAAATACAGCAAACTCCCTATCTAAAGTCATTTATGTCTCACTGGAAACAATCTAAATGTTAAATAAAAGTACTGAGTGAAATTTAGAGAGACTCCTCTTCCCCCCCTTTTTTCTCTCCCTCCCTCCCCTCCCTTTTTTTTCTTCCCCTTCTTTCCCTCCTAGAGGAAGTTCCTCCCCCCCTCTTACTCTTCTTACCACCCTACCCTCCTACTTCACCCCCCCCCCCTCCTTCTTTCTTCTTTTTTGCCGATTTTTTCCCCCCCAATATTTATAATATAATAATTTTTTAATACAGCTTCTTCCCTCCCCTTCTCCCCCCCATTACCCCCCCCCACCAACCCTCTACTAAAAAAAAAAAAATTATTTAATAAATAAATTTCTCAAATTTTTTTTTTTTTTTTTTTTCTCTCCCCAATTATTTTTTTATTTTTTTAATTACATAACAGATATTAAATAGATCAGAACACGACATAAACTTTTTTTTCCCCTTCTTTCTTTTCCTTTTCTTTTTTTTTTTTTTCAACTCAACATTTTTTTTTTTTTCTTTTTTTTTCTTACTTTTTTTTTTTTTTTTTTTTTTTTTTTTTTTCTTACCCCTTTCTTTTTCCCCCCCCCCTTTCTTTTTATATTTTTTTTTCACCCCCTTCTTCTTCTTCTTTTCCCTCTTCATTTTTTTTTTTTTATTATTAAATTTATTATTTTTTTTTCTCTTTTTTTTTTTCTCTCCTTTTTTTTTTTCCCAATTTTTTATTCTTTTTTTTTTTTTATTAAAAACTTTCTTTAAAATTTTTTTTTCTTTTTTTTTTTTTTTTTTTATAAATTTATTCCCCCCCTTTTTTTTCCCTTTTTTTAATTTTTTTTTTTATTTTTTTTTTTTTCTTTTTTTTTTATATTTTTTTTTCCAAAATTTTTTTAACCCTTCTTTTTTAATTTAAAATTTTAATTTTTTTCTTTTTTTCATTCTTTTTTAATTTTTTTATTTTTTTTTTTTAAAAATTTTTTTTTTTTGAAAATTTTTTTTTTTTAGAAAACCCCCTTTTCCCCTCCTCCCCAAAGGGATTTGATGGATTTTCAACACTGCAAGTTAGCAAAAAACAACGCAGCTAATACAAACACACCTAAAGCGTCCATTCAAATATGCTTCTGATAGCATTTTCAGTCATAAACAAGCCATAAATGGCTACATCTTTATCTAAATTTGATCCAAAATGTTCACTCGTGCCCTAAACTCGCTGAGCTGGTTGGACTCATTTGCATTTTGGTTGAGATAGAGTGTTTTAGAGTGCTGAATGGGCCGTGTAGCTCGCCACGCCACATTCATCACGCGCTGTGTGGCCGTCAACACCGGCTCCACAGTGAAGGCAGCAACCTGAAGCGTGTCCCCACTCCTCGCCGAGAATGTAAAGTAGCAGGACCTAGCATTAATGCTAAAATAACTGGCTCTGATCCTACACTCCTTTACCTGCCGGCCTTATTGACAGCCAGTTTTGCACCGTCTTAAGGAACGATTAAGTTTCATGATTTTAAAAGTTGTAATCAGAAAAAGTACTTCAGTATGGAATATACTTCGACCTTAAGGGTAGACAGAGTTAGGGAAGCATAAAAAAACTCTTCTCTGTTGTACTGGTGATGTCACTCTACAAAAAAAGAAGTACATGATTAACGGCGAGTTGAGATTAAAGACACAAAGAACTGTGGGAAAAATAAATGAAGACCACTTCATCATCTCACTGGAGCAACAACTGCAATGATTCCATATGAAGCAAAGACAAGCGCACTCTGGCATTTTGATTGATGAGGGAAATCTATAGCCTATAATCTGCTGAGGGACCAATGTTGGATCATACAGTGCCTCACAAACCAAGTCTAAATCACTGTCAGCCTATAGCCATTTCCATAGAAACAAATATGCGCAGTGCAATGGCTGCCGCCAACTAGCGGGAGATGGAATCTGTGTAATAAAACAGGAAAGTCCCTCCGTGTATCATCACAATGTTGATATTGGTCATAAAACAGACTTTAAAAAATCCAGTTGTGGAGGCTACTGGCTTTCTATAAAATAAATAAGTTCCCTATGAAATTTAACAACAAAAATCTTTAAACAAAGCTGTATCAAGATATTGTGATTTATCCTGAAGTCTACTACTGAGGCGTGGCAGCCTGTTTCTCCACTTAATTGACTTCCCCCATGGAGCATTCCCTCAGTCACCAGGACCCATTTAGTTTTTATGTTTGCCATAATGCTGCTATCTATCAGCTCTAAGTGGAATAAACTACCTCCATATAGGCCTAACGCTAAGCACTCTTTAGTTTATTTGACAAAACCACCATGGTGAAGTATTTTACTGTCGAGAGTCATTTCTGCTGACTGTCCCCAAAGCTCAAACAGAGATGAGTAAGAGAGGCCTTGAAGATCACTGGCTCCTCTGCAGCAGAAAGATTTACAGCTTCTTAAATGTAGAAGCACAGAGTTTTAAACTGTGGTCTCCACAATGGAGGACGCATCTGGTGAAAACTGTCAGCGCTTTCATTAAAGCTGGTGGTTTCAGGACTGTGCCACTGTTTTCTATTTCTGTTTTGTTCCCTTGTGAGATCGCTGCTGTGATCCTCTCAAATATTGAGAGAGCTACATCGCTGCGCTAGCTTTGGTGTGGTTGAACAGAAGACTGGCATGGTACTGGAGCGCAGCGCTGATATTAAACTGTGGTTGAGGAGCTCAGCCCCTCGTGTGGTTTCTTGCGGAAAAGATTGGTGTCAATTTGGACGAAATATATTGCTATGTGATATCTTTATATTTAAAATACACATGGAAATGTAGAGGGAACTGAATACTTATAAGGGAGCACCACCTAAAATAATAACTCCAGTATGTTATCTCCAAGGACAGGGAAAGTTCAATCAATATCTGTGAACATGAGCTACTCTCACTGAAAGTCAGAAACCAGAGAAATAAGTCTCAAACTTGTGATGTCATGGGGTAGAAGTCTGGAGCTGCTCCACAGACAATGAATGGGCGACTGAATCACTTCACCGGCTGTGTGTCTCATAACCCAGCTGTACACGAACCACAGCAACATGAAGGTAGAATCAGACGTTTAGAGTGTGTTTATTGGCTCCTTATGGCTGGGTTTGTTTCATATGCGACAATGGGGTGTTGAAATGGGCGGTGGACAGGATCTCACAGATCCAAAACAATAACCTAAAGACTTTCTGGACCGGAATGCAAATTCATAAAACAGCCTGGTTGTAGCGTTGCTGTCGGAGTAATCTCTGATGATGTATCATGGTTAATTTATGATTTAGAACAGAAAACATTTTACATATTGGTCCTCTAATTGACAGCTGACAAAACAATCTCACCTCAAGGTCCATTTAGTAGCTGTTCTGGCACTTTCAATTGTTGTCAGCATTGATGCCAACATGGACAAGAAGTCATTAAAGGTGCTAAATGCGAAATTAGGAATATTTCTATTGTCTCCGCATGGATCTCAACATGGCGACGGCTGAGCCAGCGGCTCGTAGCCAACAGCGTTGACAGAACTAACAGTGTTAACCTAGGGTTACCAGAGGGTCGGCGCTATGCTGACACACTGGTACTATCTGTCGGGACGACGTTGTCAGCTGTAACCGCCGTATGAGAGCAGTGCAGAGCAGCAGCTGCGAGCTAGCTGCTGGGACACGCTCACATGGACTAAAAGCAAGGAGAAGCTTGGATTACACAGACCGAGTGACTTCATTTTCTGCTCAGGTAGATATTACTTCTCTACATCTTTACATAAAAATAGTTGTTTGATACTATATTAATGCTCTGGATATCATACATAAAGAAACCTTCAAAGAAAAATTTATGATTTTAATTTCTTTTCCATGTCAACTTCTGTCTGCTGATGATATGATGAGAACAGCAACTAACTGGACCTTGAGGTGATATTGTTAAGTACTAGAGAATCAACAATAACCTGTGACTTCACTGGGTTACTGTATACATATATTTTAGTATGTTTCTTTAAAATTATTGCAACTTTGACTTAGACTTTATGGGTTTTTTTAGTTTTATGGTTTGCCCTACGAGTTTTGTACAAATTCAGAGGCACTTATCATGATTCTGTTAGGAAATGTTATGTAAATCTTTAATTCATAATCATACAAGAGGAAACTGCAAATGACTCATTTTACTGTGATTATCTGTCTGTCAGTCTAAAAACTGCCTCAAACTTTTTGTCTCAGGAGTTAAACCAGATGGAAACACACTTGTGTCAAGTGTGCTAAGCCAGTCTCGGCCCTGCCAGAAAAAGAGAGAGAGACATTGGTTGGAACAGAGAGAGAGAGAGAGCGAAAGAGAGAGAGAGATGGGCGGTGATTAACATGCTGCAGTCGGGATGCATTTCAGAGGGGTACTGGGAGGAAACGACGGGCCATTACAGCACAACTAAGGGTCTGTTAATCAGCTTATTAGGGTTTAATTGAGGGTAGTTAATTAGGAGTCGGTGGGCAGTCTGTGTTTGGGGGTCAGGCTGACATGAGAAACAGTGGGCAGAGCAACCTAAGATGATTGTTACTGATCCATTTACATGAGACCAGTGATTGATTGGCAGGAAAATTAGCCTTAATTACACCTGTCTGTTTCTGCCCCCTTTAAACCCTTTAGGAGCCATAAATTAACCCACTAGCTCCAGTGAACAAGGAGCCGCGGCGAGACAGTGTTGGAGCAGAGCAAACACACTTACAGTAGGCCTAGACTGTATGTCTCCACAAAAATCATCACGCGCCGGTCCGCCTTTGAGGACGCAAGCTGTTTAAACCGAGTGGAAAATACAATATTCGGTGTGTGTTGAGGGACAGAGACAAAAGCGGCCTTCTGGCTGCAGCGAGGCATAAGCTCACCTCACACCATCTCTCGACTGAGACGACTCCACATCTTAAAAGTTTTTTTCTTTTACTCCCCCTCCCCATATAGAGCAGTGGAAAACAAAGGTGTGCTTGTCCTCACTTCTTAAAACCAGCTCTGCATAGGGCAGCGGCTACCACCAGAAGCTGATTATGGACTCTTTAAAGTTAGATTTGATTTAATGTCCTGCTCCTGGCCTCAGCTGGACCACGGGGCACAGGAATGTGGCTCGCTGCTAGGATTGGCTTTGCTTAGCCTGGGGTGAATTCATCCTGTCTATAGGGCCAGACAGGAGGAACAGAGCGGTGCCACATTGGGCTTGCCCATCTGGGGAATAAACACGCTGCCTGCACGGGGGCCAAAACCCAATAAAGAAGCTGACAAAGGCTTGCTTCTTGCCTAAGGATGCCAAACAACATGTGATCCCCTTTGGGAAATAACTCCTATGTCTGTTCCTCATCGCCCTCTGGGTCAGAAATAACGCCTGGGGAACTTTTGGCACATGTCCCGCTGAGAATGCCATGTGCTGTGACAACTTATTAGTGACAGTGGGGTCCAGCCAATCACACAAATCAGTTGTAATCTGGCAGTTTTTTTCTCCTGGAGGACTGGTGACATGATTAATACACCTTCACATGAAATCTGCAATAAAACAATAACAGTTAGCTGACTCATTCAGAGCTCACACACACTGAAAGTGTTAGTAAAATCACACTTGAGATCAGCGTACAACATGCCATAAAATGCATAGAGAACATTACTGAACACTTATTGCATCAGCTATAATGAAATTAAGCTTTCAGTCATCAGCCTTCCAGGGATCAGAATAATATCTGGAATGTCTAAAAGGAAAAAGTGACGCAGCCAATTTGCAGCAAAAGGCAGCGTTTTGCTTCCAATTTCTCGCCAAATCTCACTCACTTGCCTTGAATGGTGGCCCTGACACCAAAAAGGAACAAAGGCTCATTGACATGCATGCTTCAGACCCACCTCCAACACAGCTCACTTCACATTTCTGTCAGTCACCGCTAAGTGCTATCCGACTGGGTTTCGCTGTCTCTGGCTCCAGTGACTTGACACTTAAAGTAACTGTGGGGAGGTTGGAGGTGTTTAGTGGCTCACTGTGGGTAACCTCGCAACTCATACAGCAAGTGACAAGTAAAAAACTGCAGATGTGGCGCCTTGAGGAGTGTCACAGTTCCATATTTTAAATACGAGGCGTGAAATTACTCTCAAAAATGTATTATTTTGCAGTATTAATGAGATGAAATACTTTTTCCTTAAATTTTAAACATCTGCAGCAGAGTTAACTTTAACCACAAGGGCACAAGCTCATTGAGTCTTTGATTAGTAAAAGCTGCAGTAATATGGTCACGGGAGCAGGTTGTGTCAAACACAATAAAACTGATCCAAGTGTAGTGAGTTTTAAGATGAAGGTTCAATTTTATATCCTTCGCCAATAATGCAGTTCTGTATGGAGAGCAGCCTATTTTGCATTTTAGACTTGCTTGATTGTGACCCCTGGTATTTCTCCACCACATTCCTCCCTCTATTCCTCAGCCAAAAATACATGCATCTCAAAACAGTTTAAATGAACAGAGGTAACTGCTAAGGCTGCACCATGTGAGGAAAATATGCAGTAACATTGTTGAACATCGAGATAACAATATTACTTGCGATAATTAAATCAATATTAAAGTCTATTGGGCTCTTCCTTTCTGCTGCTTTCAGTATCCTGCTAAAATACAACAAATTTCTTGTTGAATTAAAATATTCAATATTCTTTTCTTGAACAAACTGAATATTGAACTGAACACAAAGGCACCAATAAAAAAAGCTACATCTTAAAGTGCAGTTTTCTACCGATACTCTTAACTAACTAAAAAAATCCATGAATGCAATATCGCAGTGTTTTTATTGCACAGGTTGACATTGCAATGATGATAAAAAAAAAGCAATATATTGTGCAGCCCTAATAGCTAATGCAACTAGCATCATCTGTTGCACGAACATGTCTGCTCCATGTTCCACGACGGCTTGTACCGACTGAATGTTGAATTTTAGCCTTCCAATCTCCACTTCTCAATTCAAATGGCACCAACTGTATATATTTATGTAAACACTGTCTTAGCAGGGACACATTCCTGCCCGCACACACTCAACCCCGTCCTCCATATTGGAACTGGCTTCTCCCAATGGCAGTTTATTTAAAAGTAGTTGTTGCTGTTCGCCCTCAGCGACCTAAGAATGTTTGCTGAGGATTTACAAGGCGACATTTACAACAACAGCCCAGGCGTCTCCATTCTCTTCCTATTTTCACACTCAGAAAGCCCACACACAGAAAACATTTACATCTACTCTGAGAGCTCGGCCATTCTGGGATTGTGATATTGGCTTAGTCTTATTGCACAAGCAAAGAGGCTTGAAGAAAGTGGAAGGTCAATTTGTAGGGGAAAAATGGAGCAACACCGCTCAAAGTGAAGTGGCGTAGAAGGAAAAAAAACGCTGGGATTACATTTATATGGTAAATATGTAAAGACTGTCTAAATAACATGCAATCAATCAGCCATCTGAAAACAAGTACAAGCTGCGTGGCTGCAAAGCAGAACCATTCATACCAGACCAATCCCCTTGTAACACTGAATCAGAACTTATTTATGAAATCCCGGTGGCAAACACAAGCAGATCCTGACCAGCGTGCTAAGATTTTTCAGCTTGCGGAGCAAAAGCAAACACAGCAGCTTGGGCTTTTTATGAGAAAAAAATGTCCGGCTGAACAAGGAGGCATTCATGCGCTGATTCATACCAGCCTGTAGCTCAATGAGAGGACAGCCATCTGCTATCACACTCCCCCGCTAAGAGCCTGTTATAGAAGGACGAGCCGTGGCTCATCATGTACATGTTACATCCATATAGACTTACTGGAACTAACACCTCCACTACAGGAAGGGAAAACAGCTCCGCCGCTGCGGTTTTGTGCCTCCTCGGGTGAACGTGCTTTTCACCGCTTCATGTAATATGATTGTTCTTTTACAGTGCGGTTTTACACAGCAGAGTAATGCTATGCCTTGTGAATGGCCGTCAAAACTATTGCCTCTGTTGGCTTATAAGCCAGATTGCATGTGTTATAGAAAAACATTTTCCTTCCACTGCGATGGAAAATGAGGGTGGTGATGATAAAAAGGAAAATTAGAAATTATATCTTAAAAGCTGCACTAATCAATCAATATTTTTTTACAGTAAAAGTGGAACTAATGACTGTGTGATTGGATGAAGTTGCTCATCGTGACAAACCCCCTGAGAGTTATCACCCAACTCGGCAGCTCCCCTCAGCTCTACGGAGCATTTTGGCCGATTGTACCTCATTGTTTTGCTTTTTTGGCCCACAACTCCACTCTTTCAATCTTGTTTCCAGCTGCAGCAGGCAGCTGTTTTCAGCAGAAAAAAAATAGTGGCACATCTGGCAAGCTTAGCAACCAAAAGAGAGCTTGAAGGAGAGTGAGTAACACACTTTAATTCATCATGTGGCTACGAACCGTCCAAAAAATATGATTAAAAGCAGCTTTGACTGGGACATATGCTCATTTTCAGGTTCATACTTGTCTTCTGGGTTTCTACTAGAACATGTCTACATGCTTTATGTCCAAAAATACATTATCTTCTTCATTGTCTCATTCATTGTCTGTCTGAACTGCTCTGTTTTAGCACCTGTCTCTTTAAGACCCCCTCCCAAAGTCTGCTCTGATTGGCTTAAGAGAAAAATATGGCACACCTTTGCAAAGGTAGTTCTCAAGCTGTGGGCACAGATTCTCAGATGGGCGGCTGCATATTCTAATGAGCCTGCCTGTGACATAGGGTTGTGTCAAGAAGGTAACCCCCAAGTTGCGAAAACGTGACGGCCTAGCTTAACTAAGGCTGTCCCGAATACCATGTTTCTGGCTTCAAAGCTTTGGTGAGAAGTACTCAAAGGTATCTGAGAGACTCTGTTTGTCTCCATCTGGTCCTATTCAGTGCCGCTGAAACACTACTGCACACACACACACACACCTCTGCTCATTACAAACAGTGATACCTCTGAGGATAACATATTAATTAATGTTGAAGATGAATAATGAATAACAGTGTGGGTTTATTCCTTATTTCATGGGCTATTTGGGGATTTATACATTATTATTACATACTTATATTTAAAACGAAGCATTGGATTACTGTTTTGGAGGTTGAATGCCATGGCAACGGTCAAAGCTTCGAAGCATTCTGGTCAGCCCTAACCCTAACCATTCAAAGTTGATGCCAAACCTTAACCATCTCATAAGACTTTGTTAAGAACTGGGAGGGGGGGTGTTACCATCTAGACACACCTGTGGCTAGTGACACAGGAACAGGAGCCAAATCTGAATGACTTGTTGAATCATATGTTTTGACTGGTTGTCTTATATCACAGTTTGTGGGTTGGTAGGAACTCCAGATACCCATATGGATATGAAAAAGTAAGATTTTCATAAGATAAGAAAACTATATGGCTGGCAAGAAGGTGTTTGATAGAATGTAAAACTTAAAGGTCAATCGGAAAAGTTTAAACCGACAAGAGCTGATTTAAGATTAACTTTTTAGATTGCACATGAAGCTCTCCGGCTTTTATTATCACTTATTATTATTAACTAGCGCTTGTTTCCAAAATTCACAGTTTTGGTCATTAATTTATCATTTAAGTCAGTTATCAAGCAAATATCTCACGTTTGCTGTTGCAGCTTCTCAGGATTTGCTTTTTTATGATTGTAAACAAAATATCAATATCAATTAATCAACAAAAGCAATTATGAAGAAATCAGCTTGATTGAAAAATTAAAAGATGAATCCGGAAACTAATCAACAGAAAGTAATGGGAAGCTGCAACCATGATCACAACAGAATAGAAAGCCTCACAACCTGTTTGTTTTTCTATAATTTAGACCACTACAAAACCACCATGGTTTCTATAAGTATATCTGGTGCACTTTGAAAATATCTTCCCTGCAAAGATCACCAACCATGCACTCGAATATGTTAGATATGTGTGAAAGTCACTGATGACATACAGTTAAAAAAAAAAACACTTCCTGAGAGGTGCGATGAGCCCCGCACAAACAGGATGCTAAATAGGTCGGAGTTGTTGGTTTCAACCCACAAACTCAAAACATGAACATGAAACTGCCTTTGGGCGCTTGGGATTAAATTGCTTTGATTCTCCACTGTAAACCAGAGTTCACAGACTCGAGGTTAAAGATTCAACCCACACAATTGCAAGCATGTTGTTATGACGTTGCATTTCTTATTGTGGGCTGGAAAAACATGACATGGAACTTTTTGCTTTAAGCAGCTAACAAAGACGGAGCCTTGGAAATATGAACCATCTTCACGATCAGGTTTCTTATCTGATGAAAAGCGCCAAATGTGGAGCAATGACTCCGAACTGTCTATACATTTCTAGTTCAATGGCTGAATGATTTATGTTGCTTTTTGTCTACTAATCCCTCACCTCTTGAAAAGAAAAAGGTCACTTAATAGGGTCCTTTGCTACCTCCTTAGGCTCTTCGCGTCCTCTCTGCTCATGTGTTCTCCTCATCGGAGAGATTTTGTGACTTCACCCATAATAGCTCAAAAACAAAACGCATACAAGTACAGCATTATCCTAAAGCAAAATCTGTACTGGGTGAATGGCTATCTCAACACCACAGATATCCCCTAAAGTAACCAAATACAGCAACATATAGCCCATTAACATGAGCCCCCAACCTTCATACACGCCCTGGCAAACACATGCAAGCAAGCTCATAAAAACAGACACTGCAGATGCACGCAGAGACACGCATTTTTAGTTCCGCTCGGACATGTTCATGTGACATGTGAGCTAATCTCTCTTCGCTCATCAGCTTGTGGCCCACTTAGAGTCACTTGTCGGCCTCAAGTCACCAGGATACGAGAAGCAGATCGTTGGATCAACCTGCCCTTTGTTGGGGGGGATCTCAAGTTGCAGAGAGCTTTGATTGTGTTACTGGAGGAGATTATAACAGAGGACTAACATGTCACATCTTAGATACAGTGTTGCCATAATTACAGGCACAATATTTAGAACCATAGCTTGTGTCAGAGGAGTTGTGGCATCTTTGTATTGACTCCATGAATGACACACGATAGAGTGATCAATGCAGTCCAGATGTCTTCTTTTCATGTAAACACTTTCCACAAACATCTCTGCAAGCGATGCACTGGGTCCAAACGCTCCGGGGCAATTTCACTGAGGTTTGACTGTAAAGCCGGCGACAAACCAGATTTGTCATCTTGCGGCACGCGGTAATACACACTAGTAATCCACATAAACATCCCCGTTCAATGCTGCCATTGTGCCACGATTCTGCTCAACAACTGCTCTATAAAAGCAACCTTTGTGATGTTGAGTTTTTCAACGCATCCGTCAAGCTGACCTCAGGGCGAGCTGGCCTTTCCACACGAGATTCTGTTTAAAGGCGAGAGGAGGATGCTACACGGCAGCTCTGTCATGAGGGATTCGTCAGCTAGGAAGTGAACACAGGGCTCTTTTTCACTCAGCAAACCTAAAGACAAGACAGCCTTGCCTTAGGTTTAATCGCTCTATCTGCAGTGCACTTATGAAAGCCTTCGCCTGAGTGTTGATTGGTAGAATTATATGTTGAAATGTTTACTGTCTGTAAGATTTACTTTCTTGAGCTGAAATAAAAGCCAACAAATGTAAATGCTCATTTGACATGCTGCTTTCAGCCGGAGTTTAGTTTTCAAAAGTCAGCGGAAGATAAATATTGAGTGGTGAGTTTGTGCTTCCGCGCTGTCGTCATCTTAATGAGGCAGACAGCAGCTGTCACATAATCCAACTTCCCTCGTCTACATTGCATCAACCTCCCCCATACGAAACACTACAGTGTAGGCCACATACCTCTAGTATTCTGTCGTGGATCTGAAGGCCCTCGTCCTTGTCTGCCGGACCTTCCTCGATGACCTTGGATACGAAGATCCCTTCATTCGAAGTGCTGTCATTGTCATCCTGTGAAATAAATTGCAATTAGTGTCCAGACAATAAGAAAACCACAGTGCTCTGAAGGTGAATAGTGGCGTACAAATTTCTGACAAAATCTTTGAAATGTAGTGCTCATATCAATACATCTGTCAATAAAACATCTGTACGCTACCTTTAAAAACATTGTGCAGTTTGCACCAACCAAATATGTTTTGTGAGTCTCCCAAGTTAAAGGGTAAGTTCATACAAATAAGAAAAAAACATATTTGATCATCCTAACTGAGCTATATAGCCATGCACATACTGTAGTTTCAGTTTTTTGGGCCAAACATCTGCTACCGTGTACCGAGTGTAGTTTGTGCTGCTCAAAACACTGAGAAGCGACAAGTGAATGGCACTGACTATGTCTTTCCAGAAATAATTTCAGATTCAGGTTTATCCGAACATTTATACTGCCTGCGAAAACTACACAGATTATCATAAAGTGGGCATGTCTGTAAAGGGGAGACTTGTGGGTACCCACAGAATGCACTTTCATTCACATATCTTGAGGTCAGAAGTCAAGAAACTGGTGAAAATCGCCATGTTAGTTTTTCCACTACACACTACACACTAGTATGGCATGGTTGGTATTCAAGTTTCATATCATGTAGCTTTAAGAATGAGCCTGCTACAACCTCTGAAAGATCAAATAGAGGTCTGGAGGAGGAATGTCACATTTTTAAAAGGTTCATTAAATTGACACAGTGTTTTGGAGAATCACTGCAGTATTGCTCAACATAATATCACAATACTAGGAAACAGCAATTTCCGAGGTGGATATTTCAAATTCTGGGCACATGAAACCAAAAGTATCTGGAAGGCTAGATACCAGTAGAGGTGAATATAAAAATAAGTCTATTTGAAATTTGGCTGAACCAAAGCTTTAACCCTGCCCTTCAGTGTGCACTTAAGGGTTATTTTCTGATGCTTCCTGGCCTGCAAAAGGGCATCTGGACATGCTGGATGGCCACGAGGTAGACTACATCTAACACTGCGGCCCTGACCCCGGAGTCAGAGCGAAGACTGCTAACATCTCTATCAGCGCTCTCTTAAAAACCACATGAAATGCGTTCTACACTCCTGCTGAACTCTAAATAATCATGTCTGCTTCCTCTTTCAGGGGAACCATGTTCTCCAGTGTAATGCGACAGTGCTCTGCTACTAATTTTTTTTTTCTGACAAGCTTACTTCTGTCTTCAGAGTTGTAGACAAACTAGCCCTTTCCAGAGACCACAAAACCTGGCAGCTGATTGCTCTTACCAAGCCATGCCAGCATAACAGCCACATGAAACACAGTGTCAAAGGCTACGGGGATATTAGCTATTTCCATTTTAATGAATAGCTTCTTATACTGCTGATTTGAGGCTAGCAGGGAAAGCGAAAGCCAAGTATTATCTCTGCTCTCTTATGGTTGGGTTTGATACATGGTTCTGTCACGAGAGCGAGAAAGGTCGCAAATCTATGAGACTGTGGACTCCGGTGAAAAACACAGCTTTTTATGTGTGGCTCTTTTTATACTTTCCCCGCTATAAAAAGTTTTACTATGATAATCTATGTCGCTGCAGAAAAGTGCGTCAGTGTGGCAGTGGAAAAACAGCTCCGTAACAGCAGAGCACAGTCCCGATGAAACCGATACGGGGAAGACCATTTCAATAAGACCGCCGCTGCAGAAAGAAGCTCCATGTATGGATGACGGAGTTGTAACCAGTGTTGAGATAGTTTCAACCCTTCACTCAGCAGAGCGTGTGGCATCATTAATGACTTCCGCTTCAGAGCCTCGAGGCAGAAAGCATCGGGATAAAAGACCCTTTCCTCTCCTCTGTGTTTACCTCACCACCAAAATCCCCTCAATTAGAGACAAAACAACTGCGGTCAAAGCCAAAATCCCAGATTTAACTCTCATAAAAGTAATTATAGTTTTTTTAATCTGTAATGCCAAATCCGCTAAACCAGACCAATATATAAACACAATAAAACTTAATAGATGCGGTCCATCTATCCACAGACTAGAGAACACATGGCATGACTGTCTAAGCTGTGTCAGTGCTGAGAGAGCCTGTGGTGCTTTTAGTATACATGCTATTCATTCCTGGCTTGCCATATGACACTTGGCTGATCACCGGGGGGAGATGAAACCTCCGAGACGCTCGGCTTTCAACCTACCGCGCATGGCCTTCCTCCTATGATGTTAAAACCCAGAGATCCGCCCTCACGAAGAAGGACAACCGTCACACTTTTAGTCTCGCCGTCCTATAGACAGACAGAGGAGAGATACGTGAACACAGAGATGGCAGGAGGTTATAACATAATAATCCATTTTTAACTCCAGGTGAGCCAGAAAATGATTTGACAGGGTACTAAGAGACGAACAAATTATCTAACCTATTAACAGAGGCGCTCAAACACATACAATTACAAACACAGCAAGGTGTAGGAGTGGGAGAAAGTTAATAATATGATGTTAAGTGGGTCAGTAAAAACTAGGCCTGACTTAGCAAAATCACAGTTTGAACACAGGGTATCTTTCAAATCGCAAGATCTAAATTAAATAGCAACTGTTTCCAAGGTGTAGGAAATTAAAGTTTTACACCAAGCTGGCATGTTCTGCTCCGCTGTAATTGATTTTAATTATGTTAGCCAAACAAAACAAAGACTGAATCTGTTCTTGAGTTAATATTATCTCATCTCCATTCATGAGTCTGTATAATCAACGTTCAGCCAAAGATTTCATTCAGACGTCCAAAGACAACGTCACCACATAAAATGACCAAAAGAGTGGCTCTTTCTCCAAATAAACATTCTAGCTAATCGGCTAACTCGGAGAGACAGGTAGCTGACGGTTAACTCGAGAGGTCAACCAATTTATCAGTAATTTGACAATTAATTTGACAATTATTTTTTTCCCATAATCGGCATCGGCCGATGTCTGAGCATATTAAGCTGATTATCAAACAGGTGCATAAATGCTGCTAAGTGCACTAAAACTTTATTTTTTCATCCAAAAGTTTATTTCTCAAAGTTTAGTTTTTTTGATTACCTGTTTCATGTATTAAGTATTTAGATCATACATCATTTTTATTTAGAATAGACAGACATAGGTGTTTATATTTACTGAAGTTGAAAAATTTTGTGTATCACTTAACATTAAGCTGTTTTATTGTATCAGATGGAGGAAAAAAAAGAAAACCATCTAAACATATCAGCCATAAATCGGCATCAGCATCGGCCATAATTGTAAGTGTGTATTGTAATTTTAGTCATATTGTTTTTCTCTGTATTTTTTTAATATGTCTGTCGATATGTCGACATTCTCAACGACCTCATCTTTCTCCTCTGTCCTTATGCCTTTGCATTTCCTTTATTATGTTCCCACTTGCTAGCCTGCTAAATCATTAGCCTCTGTTGCTTCTAGACTCAGACAGTAACTAATATTGCCGTTGCTTAACAGCAGTGTTCTTCACGACTTAACCACTCGAACGCAACGCATACCGTGTTCACGACTTCCCACGTCATGTCACGAGTTCCACCATAAGTTGACAATTTAGCACTTCTAGTCCTCTCGTCTGGAAGTCAGTGTTTTTTTTTTTTTTAAATGGGGTTCTAGTTTGATGCCTGAAATAAAATCTGTGGTTAACACAAGCTTAAGAGATTTTAACCTTACATTTGATATAAAATGCATCAGTAAGTATTCGACTCGTGAATTCTGAAGCCCTTACATGTCTTAAAAGTGGCTAAATGACACTAAACGTCATCACGCCGACTCGTCCGCCTTTACAGCCTCGTTACTCACGTTCATGCGACTGTGGTGTAATTTGTTTATGGCCTAACGTTAGCTTTTTACTTCTGGCGATTGCATTCACATTTCAAAATCCTAAAAGTGGGGTTAATTTGTGAACATTAGCTTGCTGATTAAAATATAAGTATCATAAGTATTTGTTTGCCACAGAGCTTATTTTCTGCAATAATCCAAAATCCAGTGGATATATACTGTTGGCTTTCTGTCGAGGGAATCAGGGCTGGCCTACAAAAACACATCATCCCTGCACCACTCATACCAGTCCACTTCTGTAGGCTTATGTCTTAAATGTGGGCTAAAACTTATTATACAAAAAAACTAGCTAGTTTACTTTCAATTTTCCTTTTCTCCAACTGAGTGGGTTGAAGGAAGCTCTGCAGGACCTGAACAACAATTTTAAAGTGATTCAATTAATAAATAAACAAGCCATGTTTCTGATTATGCTTGGTACAAATTATCTTTATTAGGCCTAGAGTTTAATAACAATTTAAGTCGCAGTGCCAATATTGGTAAAACAAAGACTATTTTCCTCAAATCTTTCCCGCACCACTCTCCAATGCTCAGCCAGTCCAAAGACCAGAAGTGACCAGCCTATAGAGCCAGCAGCCCCTCCCTCTCCCTGTTATGCTATGTAAATTAATACACCAGAGGACCTCTTACTCAGTGGCAACATGACATGAAAACCTCTGGGAAACTCGCAGAGTCAGCTCTTAATCTGTTTTTTCCAAGCAGGACTCGGAGGGGAGTTATGAGGTAACATAATTTCAGCTGCCACTCCAGTATGCTGCGACATAGAGAGACTAAATATAAAGCTTGGCATGTACAGTGTCCTGGCTGCTGTGTATTCTAAAAAGACCATCATGTGGATGTCAGGCCATTCAGGAATGTGCACTCCTGCACCGTGTGTCACGGCAGCATTAGCGGCACATGCTTCCACATTAAGGCGACTACAGCCGTTACTGTCAACAAGTAGACAGTTGGGCATCAAGTGGAAACTGAGCTGACCAAATTAAAGCAAAAAAGTAACAGGCCAGTTAATTAACTTGAGTTAAACTGAATCGGCCACAAGCCTCAAAACTAATTAGAGGGATTTTAAAGGTGTTTTTACATTTTGTCCGCGAGAGCCATTAAAATGAACTCAGAGTAATTAAGGAGCAATTTTTTCCACATCTGTGAACACTCTGGCAAAGCTCTAATCCCTAAGAAACGAAGTGAATCTCTTCCAGGAGGCTGTGTATTTACTTAAACATAAAGGTATGCCTAGGTGATAAAAAATAACATGTCCTTACCACCAAAAAGGCAAATTATCACGCTGACATCACTTGCGGGGGGAAGCTATGTCAAGTAAACAAACGTTTAGCATTAACTTTAATGGGAAAAGGAGAGCGGGGCAGTTTGTTACTGTGGAAGGAGGCAAACTGGCAGTGAAACGTTGCTAACTGGTGACTTGGCACAAGAGCCTTCACCTCAGCACCAGTCACACTTTCCGAGTCTGTCCTGCATCAAACTGCTTCCCCTCCGTCTGCCTCGTGTATCTAATTATAGTGGAGGTATGTAATGCAGAATGAAAAAGGAACATATCGATTCACAAACTATTGGCCTTTGTAGAGCTGCAATGATTAATCTATTAGTTGTCAAATATTAAATTAACCGCCACCTACTTTTTTGGTGCTTTTACAAAGCATTTAGACCGGACTTGGGCTTCATAAGGCCGGCAGCCCTCGTGAAGGTTCTGCCCGAAAAAATAGCTTTCATTTAGAAATGCTCTTGTATTGTTAGTGTCCTTCTTCCTGTCACACGTGACACTGATGTAAAATGATGCGAGTGATGTTTGAAGTAGCGTCACCTGCTGAGGCGGCACATCTATAATGAGTCATGGACTGCTAAGTGGTTATTTTGCAGAGGTTGGCAGTAAAGCTGTGTGCTTAGTTTGCAACAAACATGACTGTATTCAAAGAATACAACTTGAACCGTCACTTTGAGGCAAAACATGGAGAAGAATACAGAAAGCTGTCTGGAGATGAGAAGGAGAGGACAGCTGAGGGGCTGCTGGCTAAGATACGAAAGCAGCAGGGACTTTTTACAAAGCTGCATGCAACGAAAGAAGGAAATGCAAGTGTTAATGTTAAGTTAAATGCTATGTTTTGTTAATGGAAACATTACTACCCAAAACAGTCAGTCATGTACAGTTCAAAGATTTCTGCATATAATGTAATTTTCTTAGTAATATGCTATCTGGAGTGATTTTCAGTATAATAAATGCTGACAATACATGTTAGTGCACAATACATTTTCTTTAATTGATTCTTGTGATAAATAGAGGTTACGTCTGACAGTAATTGTTTGGCCCCCAGCCACAATCTGGGTTTCTCATGTAGCTCCCCAGGAAAAATAATTGCCCACCCCTGTGTTAGACAATGAGATTTTTAATAAAAAATTATCAGTAATGTGGATATAAAGGGTTAAAAGCAAATAATTGAACAGCTGGAACAGTAAGTTAATAATTTACTGTAATGCAAATGTAATGTAAAATCCATATCTAAGACAATGTCTAGCCTCATATCACAATATTGACAGAATACTGATCTGTTGCTCAGCCCTAATGTAAAGGAAGCAGCAGCTTAATCAATTACTTTCTTTGAAGGGTAACTTCTATATCTTCTATATCTTTTATTAATGTGATCTCTGTCATATTTAATGGGCACCCATGTGCTAATGGGCTACAATATTCTGTTAAATTATCTAACAGATTTGTGCTTTTAAAAATAGACCACAATTAGCTTTAACAGATTGAGCCCACGATTACCCAAATCAAATTCAACGGAGGCTTAATCTGTTTGATGTCTTGTGATTTTGATAGATGCTCTTTATCGCATCAAGTAGCGCAAACACTGTCATCGGTACGCGGCTGAAGAGGAGCTCGGCTCAAAATGGAGATCTGAGGCTGAATGGAAAGTGTGACAGCCCCGAAGTGAACCAGAGGGAGATCTGAGCCTTTTTGTTTTTGCTTTGTTTTATTGCTCTGGCTGGCTCACTGAAGATGTCTAAAAAAAAGTGTTAGGACTATTATTGGAAACTCAAGTCAGTTATTTCCACACAGCCAGGTCATTCTGATCTCCCTCACAGCCACCGTCTGGATATTAAAAGAAGAAATTAAAATCCTCCATCTGGCTCAGGAAACTGAGGAGCAACGGAGACGCAAAAACAAACTAAAGTAGGTTACCCGTCACGATGGGCCTGTATTCCCTCTTTGACAGTCATTCGAGGAAGAAATGTGTCACAACAAATCTGCATCAAACACTTCTCACCATGGATATTTGGATTTGTGAAACACCGGCTAGTAACGGATGCACTCCATTTAGCTGTTCCAGGTTCACGGCATTGTGAATGCTGGCTCACTAGTGTAGCTTCAAAGAAACAAAGCCATCATAAATGTCATTACCTGGGCTTTTGCTGCTTTGGCAAGCCCAAATATCCCTGCAGGAGAGGTTTAATAGGCAATAAATGTCACCCAATCTGATAACAATTGATCACTGACATCACAAAAAGGAAGCCAGGCTGAGAGTGTTTCAGTGGCAGCCCTCCCTAATCCCACTTGTGATGCTTCGTTTCATATTGCCATGGCTTTCCCACCAAACAGTCCTGCTCTCTGCCTGACTGGACTGACTGAATGAGCCTTTCTAGAAAAAAAAAAGCTTTCAAACAAAACCACATAATCCACAAAATGTAGTTCTCGCTCCTCCCAACCTGCTCTTTCTCTTATGTCAATGATTTCCGGAACAATTCCCATATTCAATATATATATATATATATATATATATATATATATATATATATATATATATATATATATATATATATATATATATATATATATATATATATATATATATCTCAGCGGTATGGGACTGAAACACCACAGTCAAGTAAACTATGATAACCAGCTGTGCTACAGGCCCAGTGAGCTTCTGTACACCAGCATGAGTGATTTCACCATTTCTCTGCATCGTTGCTTTTGATGCGCAATTTACCAGTCTACCATAACACATTTTGCCAGGAACTGAGCCTATAATGAGGAAATGAAACCACCAAGAAAAAAAAATGAGTGGAAAGTGAGAGATGTCACTTCAATAAGAAGTGCAGTTGAGTGAGAAACTGACTGAGTAAGAAAGCTGAATAACAAAAATCAGAAGTTAAAGCTTCAGTAGACAAAACGTTTTGGACATAAATGGGCAAAAAATCTATAATAACTTTTCAGCATATTGTAATTCAAGTGTTCAGAGAGAAAACTAGACATCTGCACCTCCTCATGGCTCCGTTTTCAGGCTTTAAAAAAATCTAGCCTGTCACGGTAGACTTTGGCCAATCACAGGTCATTTCAGAGAGAGAGAGCGTTCCTATTGGCAGTTCATTCAACACGCAGCTGTCAATCACTCACAAACTCTGACAACAGTCAAACTAGGCAGCGCTGATCAAATATGACTCAATATTCTGTTACTGTGATGCCTATTTCTCTGCTCGAAGGTTTTCAGAAACATCTTGTAGTTGCTGTTTAGCTGTAAAATGAGCACCAGCTGGTGGGCGGTGCTTGGTATTTCCTCAAATGTTCTCAACATGCCGGTCAGGTCACAAACTCTCATTTTACAGCTAAACAGTAACAACAAGATCTTTCTGAAAACTTTTGAGGTGATAAATAGGCATTGTAGTAACAGAATATTGATTCATATTTGATCAGCGCTTCCTAGTTTGACTGTTGTCAGAGTTGTCGGCTCTGATTGGTTGTTTTCCTCCGGTCTGTGAAATCTTGCAGATGCCATCAGAAGCACCAGAAGTACATGATTATTTTCAGATTGTCTCATGCACTACTGTCAAGATATAGTGACTGTTTAAAATAACTCTTCATAGTAATATTTCCTCCAGTTCTACCTACTGCTGCTTTAAGGACGTGGACAACATCCAAGAAAGGTTCCCATTTATCCTCATTACTTCATGTAACGCTGTCAGCAGTGTGTTCCCAATCAAAAGCTCCTCCTCCTGTTCTCGGACACATTTTATAACTCGAAGCCTGATTACAGCAGGACCACTCCCCTCTGCTGATCACAGCAGCAGTGCAACCACCATGCACTAATTCAATTCATTAACTCACTGATGAACTCCTGCATCCTTTATGATGCTGATAATTGGTCATTACAGGAGGCAGTGTTTTTAAACTTGAACCATAAAACACCCTTACACCGGGCTTCATTGACTTCTTCCCACAGATTTAGATTCATTGTTACCCAGTGACCAGCAGACAACCTTTTATCACCTATGTCTCATCATCACAGCCTGCAGCAGGCACAAAACACAGGAATCTTAAAGGCCTTTCAGCCCCTGAAATGCTGATATTCCAGCCCAGTCGCGCTCATGAAATAGGCATGCAATCTAAAGTATGAATTTCACGTGTGCAATTTTGTAAATAGCCTGTTAAATACTGTATCACACTGCAACTTTTTTGCTACAGTACACTATATGTAGCATTTGTATTTTTCTCTTGTTATACATTTTTGTTGTATTTTAGATTGTACATATTTATATGCTGGATATATTTAGCTTTACTTTTCTACTGTGTGTATATATCATTTTATTAATACTTTTTTTTTTTTTAAATCTATGCTTCTCGTGTATTGCACTATCCACTTTGCTGCTGTAACATGAATTTCTCCACTGTGGGACTAATAAAGGAATATCTTATCTTACATTTAGTTTGTGATGACTCAACTTGTGTGTAATCCACATAATTGTGAAACAGGGGGTATATAGAGAGGTGAACACTGTATAGGGAGGAGGTCGGGTGGATTGGTGGGTCAAAAACACAGGACTTTCTCCCAGGAGACCGGCTTTTGTGTCCCGAGTGAAAAAACAAGTCAAAGTTGATTTGTCTGTCACGTAAATCTTTATTTAAATGACAGCACTTCTTAACCTATTTTAACCCAAATGTCGTTTTTTGCCTAAAACTAACCAAGTCGATCTCTTCCTAAACCTAAGTAGTTTTAATTTGGAAAAAGCATGAAATATATGTTCCTGAATGTCATGCTGAGGGTCATGAAAAAAAGGAAATTTGTGTCTATGTTCAAATTTTGTGACTATTTCACAAACTGCCGTGAGACTGTGTTCACCGTCTTCCACAACAGTAACTCCGTTACAGCCATGATTCTGACATGTTATGATTGCCTCTGGGGGGGAAAGGGGGCGAACATCCAATGACAGAGAGCCTCAAACAAGCACGCTGAGAGGAAGAGGCAATATAACTGGAACCTGGCTCTTGTTGTGTACAGAACAGCAGTAAATATTTGGCCCTCCCCCCTGACTGCCAGCTGGCCAGAGCCACAGCTGACATCCATGTCTCAAAGCAGACAGTGGAGAAACACAACTCCTGTAGGACTCCTGGAAACTTTGCTCCATGCAAGCAGGACAATCCCTCCGATAAAGCCTCAAAAAAGTTATAGTTTCATGTGGGGTTTAGTTAAAAATATATATGTGTATATCCAAACAACATGGAGGTGCAGTAAGCTGGGATAGTGAGTCCCACAGAACATGTTGAGAAGTATATAAAGTTGTTGTCAGTTTATGGGACAAAATGTATTGCTGATACATATTTACATGAGAAAACTTGCCATGCTATCAGAATTAATATTTTGGAATCACTCAAATGGAAATATTTTTGTATTGCCTGCTGTTTTCTTTTTATTTTGTGTACTTCATACTAGTAAAATGCAGGTTTTCCCTCAGTGCGGGGGAAAGTTGCTGGTGCTCCCTGACAGTAGAGACGGTACTAACTTACCTTGCAGGAGAAAGCCACGGTCTTGGTGAGGGAGTCGATCCTCTCGCTGTACTCGGTGAATTTCTTCTGATATTTCAGAGCTGTCATCTGCAGCTCGCTGTGCACGGCGGAAAGTTGCGCCAGGAGCGACTTCTCCCTCTTGTTGGCTTTAATAGTCTGCTTCTTGAACTCTCTATCCAGGCTGATAATTTTGCAGTGCAGCGCGCTGTTGTGCGCCTTCAGGGCTCTCAGGCAGCAGTGGCTGTTTAATTTCTGCTCTTTGTGGGTGAGCATCAACCCGCAGCCGCTCTCGCACAACCCCACCGGTCTGCACTCGCACGTCTCCCGCATGTGAGCATCCATGTCCCCGAGGTTGAGCACCTCGTTGCATCCTTTATTCCTGCACTTGGCCGGGGAGTAGTCGCACATCTCGGCGTGCTCGGCCAGATGCTGCAGCTTCACCACCGCATCGCAGCCCCTCGCGTGGTTGTCACATTTGATCTCCAGCTTCAGGATGAGGTTTTTCAGGGGCAGGACGTGGTTCAGCTCTTTGGTGGAGATCCGCTGACATTTGACGGGGCAGCTGCTCTGCTGGACGACCCAGGGCAGCACGCAGCCGGAGCAGAAGACGTGACCGCACGGAGTCGTCAGCGGGTCCTCCAGGACTTTATTGCACAAGTTGCATTTGAAATCCGGGTCCACGGTCCCCTTGAAGCGGTCCAGCTCGAATCCCATGATTTTCCAAAGTCCAAATCCAAACTTGTTGACTCCCCACCCCCGCTGATCTGAGTCGGAGCAGTGGGGCGTTTTTAGCTGGTCATTGGTGGAGCGCTTACAGACCGACTACAGGCTCTCCTCACTGTCTAAACTCTACTAATTGACCGAGACTTTTGGTGCCTTCAGGTTCGCCTCGTAAACCTATACTTTAAAGTTTGAAAAGTTTGTAAACCGATAATATAACTACTTAAATGAACTTTTCAAGCACAAACATTTCATTGTGTTATTGAAAAATGAATAAGACAAAATTTGGACACATTTTCTTGTTGTTTAAGACTATGACATCTAAAATTAGACCTTATCGACTACATAGAAGTCTAAAGCTACAGTAGCAGACTATTCTGCGATATACCAAAAATGTATTAGCTATTATTGACGCTACAGACGTAGTATATGTCGTGAAAATATCAAATTCAAACTCTATCACAAGCTGTTTACGTGCTTTAAACCGGTAAACACAATTATCCTGACGGTCTGTGAAGGCATCATTTCTAATGGTGAAAGTATGGAGGAATCCTCTACCGTAACTATTCTAATAAGTGCGCATATGAGGTTCAGACTTTGGCATTAGCACATGCAGTCAAAATAGAGTATAAACGTTTCATAGAAATATATAGAAACACAAAATTAATCACATATTTTTTTACCTGTTTAAAATTTACCTTAAAAGGAGATTTATCAAGAATTTAATAATCTTATCAACATGGGAGTAATACTGTATGCTTCTTTATGCACATGTATGTATGTACGTACGTATGTATGTATGTATGTATGTATGTATGTATGTATGTATATGGCAAACTGCAGCCCAATAGGCAACAACAGCTGTCAGTGTGTCAGTGTGCTGTCTTGACTATGACTTGCTCCAAACTGTATGTGATTATCATAAAGTGGGCATGTCTGTAAAAGGGAGACTCGTAGGTACCCACAGAATCAATTTTCATTCACATACTGTATCTTGAGGTCAGAGGTCAAGGGACCCCTTTGAAAATGACCATGCCAGTTTTTCCTTGCCAAAACTTAGCACAGGTAGGTAGGTATGGTACCAGTGGATTCCTTAGGCTTTCTAGTTTCATAAGATGCCAATATCTTCACTCTGGCTTTAAAACTGAGCCCATTACCACATCTGAAAGATCAATTTCCTTATTGCGTTCAAGAAATTAGCTTGGTATTATTCAGTCCTGATTAAAACTTGACTTACTGTAGGAGACCCTTGTTTTTATACAGCCTGTTTTTTTTGATGCAGCCTACATATGGTATAGGGAACCCCTGCTATGGATATAAATTAATATAATCTGACAACACAGATAAAGTGTAACGTGGAGCCCTGTAGCTATATCTCCACACCTGAATATTTCTAAGTGATAAACATGCCAAATTCCACTACATTCATGTTAGACAAGGTGACATGACAGTTAGATATTTATAGCACGGTGGGTGAGCGTTCAGGCATGCACAACTCGTGAAAACAAGCAACTTTTGGAAGGACGCTACCAGTACAACTACCAGCGAGACTTTCAAGTTACAATCAACTTTGAGTGAGGTGGAGATCAGGAAAAAGTTGGGAAAAATCAACCTGCATCACAATGTGCAGCGTGAAAATTAATATGAGGCACCACTGTGTTTGAACACACCTCTCACCACATTTTACTTATGTAAAGAAATCATTGTATTACACTGTTTTATCACTTTGTCAATTGAGTTTCAATCCTAGCAGGAGGCCTCATAGTACTGAATGTATTTGATTTGTATATTCGACTCCAGCGGGCACACAGGATGTGCTCAGTGAAGGAAAAGAATAGCCTCCACTGCTCAGGGAGGAGCACACAGCATCTGTTGGTTCTGACCCCGGCTTGATTAGACACCCATTCCTACCGGTTTCCTCCTCTTTCGGAAATCCAGTTTTATGCAATGCCATGCTCAATAAAACCTTTCCATATGTGCATTATCCAGAACTAAAAACAAGGACTTATCAAAGACTCCATAGACAAAGTGTGACAAAGAGAGTCTGAGCCTCCAGGTAATCCTACACTGTTATGTTATGGGTTGTCTTAGATGGAGTGGAAGAAAAACTCCCTCAGCAGTCACGTCAAAGGTCCTCGTAGCTGTATACAGCATGTTTTTTTACATGATTACATACTTTTCATGGCAGGCACTCTTAGGCCATGATTTTTTTAAACAACCTTTAGAGAGATAAGAAATGCTTAAATATGTGCGTGTGTGAACAGATGAAAAATGAAAGAGAGGGTTGGTGTTTTACTTTAACACCTGTTTCTTTGGCCAGCGTTCACAAAGTAATTGGAGTTATTTCACGCTGATGCACATCAGCTGTACACAGCCATATATTATTTCACAGTTCAGAGGCTTAAGGCCGATATCAAATCTAGCACTTTTGTTCAGGGTACTTTGGAAGTATTAACTGCAGAATATTGTGTTCAGCACTGCAGAATCAAACCAGCAGCCCACCGGCTACAACCAGCCTCTCGACCTCTGGGCCAACCTGCCGCCTGTGATTTATTATTTCAGTCCAGGAACAAACAACCTGCCTGTCTGTGTACGGCTGTTTACTGTGAGAGTGTCTCCGCCTGAGAAATGTTTGCTCTCAAAATGGAGTGAGAATAAATAAGCAGTTGTTTCTACAGAGCGTGTCGGCATCAGAGTGAACATGAGGCTATGAGAGACTGAAACTTTTGGATGTTCACAGTACAGTACGTTAAAGGAACTGATATGCTATCTAACTGACTGGTCTGTTTAGGAATGTTTTCCATGAAGCCGGGTGAGGTGGCAACAGAGGGGGCTTCGATGAGTCCACGTTGGGTCCAGCCCAAAAGACAGACAGCGTCCCAGTGGAGATAAGAGTTAATCCCAGTCCTCCAACCTAAACTGTGAGTGAAGGATCAGGACAGACCGGACTGAAAGGCTCCCCCCAAGACCTGCAGGTCAAAATAGCATCTGAAGATAATTTCCATTCAAGAATCCCAAGCTTCCAGTTCTTCTTCTTTGGCTGTACGGCAACAGCTGATTCTGATTTAAAGGAATAGTTTGACCGTTTTGGGAAATTCACAATTTTGCGAATTACAGAATTCTATGCTGATCTGTTTCGTGGCTGGGCACAGTAACTTCTTGGAGTCTAGATCCTGGCTTTTCTACAGATTAAACAAACAAGATGTAAGGTGTTAATTATTGAGTTGTAGAAGTGCTGCTCAGCATTTTGTTACCTCTTGACTAGTCCCTCATAACCAGACCTAAAGAAAGGTCTAGTTACACCTTTAATTATTTGGATATATGGGAAAAAATGGTCTGGCTTGTTTAAATTTCTTTAAATTAATCATAATTAGGGATGGGAATGGTTTAGGTAAAAATCTGAACTATTCGATTTCTCTAGTCACAGTTCGGGTCGTGTGTGTATCGTTCGGTTCATTTCAAATAGGTTATGAGGCCGTTTGTGTATTTTTTCATCCTGTTTATTGTCACACCAGAAATCAAGGCCTATGAAAAGAGGCTGGGACACGGGCGGACAGCAATATGAGGCATAACGTGAGCAGTGTAACTAATGCTACAGTCGTGCGTTGTTATTAGCTCAATTTCAGTGAGGGCTGACCAGATTTTACTGCGTATGTGTTGTACTGCCAAAGACACGATGGGCTGATGACGTGTGACCCAGTTTCCTTCCTTTTCAAACTTCTCAGTTGGCAGAGACATTGATGAAGTGCAGAGTACGACTGTCATTCCGTTAAGGAAATGGCGAGTGGACACAATAAAGTAGAGGTAGAGCATTAGAGTGTGTGGGAGCAGTGCAGATTTTGGTGTTACGTATGACAGTGACGGGACAAAGTGGTGGATAAAACATCAACTGTGTGTAAGCGCTGTGCAACACGAGTGGCTTATGCGAGCGGCAACTTCATGAAAACACATTGTAAGTGTAAGTTCTAAGAAGAAAACATGGGCAACGCCCAGAACAGACGATGCCTTAGTAACAACCTGTCTGTTGAAGAAGACTCGAAACTAACGATTCAGACCATAAATTCATGTTTACGTTGTTTACAGAGGTAATAAATCAAGTGAGAAGTAGCCTCATTTTCTCATAGACTTCTGTACAATCTGACTTCTTTTTGCTACCAGAGGAGTCGCCCTCTGCTGGCTGTTAGAAAAAATGCAAGGTTAAGGCACTTCAGCGTTGGCTTCACTGTTCCGACCACTGCTTGCGCAGGATACAGAAATGGTGCCCTTCCAAAATGGATAGCAGAGATAGCGTAAGGGAAGGACAATAACCCCTGAAATAGGCAGCCAATGGCAGGCTTATACCCACAGTTTGCATCCAGTGAGTCAGACCACCTCTGGACAGAGCCAGGCAAGCTGTTTCCCCCGGCATCCAATAGCCCGCTGCCTGTAGCTTCATATTCAGTATAAATTGAGAGGGGTTGCAATCCTCTCATCTAACTCTCAACAAGAAAACAAGTTCGCCTTGTTCCCAAAATGTCTACGTATTCCTTAAAGAGAAAATTGGCAAACACCTTGTTTTCTTTTAACAGTAATTATCTATCCCATAATAGATGCACAAGAAGTGTGCAAAGGGATGCATGCTTTGAGTGACATGACCTGAGTTGTTCCAGGTT
This sequence comes from Pterois miles, assembly GCA_947000775.1. NCBI lineage: Eukaryota > Metazoa > Chordata > Actinopteri > Perciformes > Scorpaenidae > Pterois > Pterois miles. The sequence continues at coordinate 1,151,009 of CAMQGK010000194.1, read as the reverse complement.
TCATTGTTGAACCCTCTTACAGAGGGATCGAGTTTTCAGCATGTGTGATAGGGGTGTTTTGTGTATGTCTTTGGAGTTGGGCCATTTAGTAATCATCACCACTCTTCTTTAGATATGTCAAAGACATGAGGGCCATGTGGGAAACTGCAAAGATGAGTTATTGCTCTTCGGGATGCCTTTTCATGTTGCGCTGAAACATCATGTACTTACAGAAAGAATACACTATCCATTTCGGTGTGGTTTCCCATGCGCCTGCGACTCCCTCGGGAGTCTGTAATATTGTCAAAACTGAGTCTAGCCCCCAAATGATTTATATAGCAACAGTATGGTTTGTTTTTCTTGCAAATATCAGTGACTTATTGTGCCTTTCACAAGGGGAATTGGAGTTTTGTGGCTCCAGCGCCTTGAGTGAATGAGTAACTTTAAAGGCTGTTTGTAAAGATCTCAGGGTGACCTTATGGACAGGTTGGGTTTGTGAATGGGAACCGACAAGACCATACTGGTCTTTCCTAGGTGGTATGAACCAAATAACCACTCCGGCCCTGTCGTCTGTTATGACAGAGAACAGCAGCTAAACCGTCACAACATCCTCACAGGCATAAACTTGTGAACGTGTGATTGCTGATAACTGCACAGCACAGGTCTTAATGGCAGGTATTTCACTTCTAATTCACTGTTAACACAATGTGCCACACAAATGTCTCACTAACTGCAATTGTTAATCAAATGCAGAAAAACAAAAACAGATTCACAGCAGAGACTGACGTGTAAACTATTTGCTTAAAAAGATCTTTATCACAAACTGCTGTGTGTACACGAAGAAAAGCCAATAAATATTTTGCTTCATCTCTCACAGCAGACTGTTATGAATTCTCTCGGGGAGGTTGGAAACAGGATGTGGGTCAGTGGAACCCGGATTTACCCAACAGCAAAACTGCACAAGTAGAGAAAATCCCCATTTTATATGAACTATTCAAAGTCCCAAAACAAAATCTGACCTAAATCTGCAGTCACACACAGTAGCTAATTAAATCTTCATGACAGAGACGTGCAGGCGGAGTACACAGATGCTGTACCTTTGCCCTCTTTGGCTGAACTGCCCCTCTAGACCAAAGGCAAATAATAATTAGCATTATTTCAAGTTTTATTGGTGTTGCCACTACGGCTGCTGCTGCTATTATTATGATAATTATTGTGAGAAAGTCTACACTTTTCTTTCTTGGTCTGTGCATGAATGAACATGTAAGTCCTTATTGTGATGTAGGAGCTATTTAGTTAGTAGTTACGGTTTGCAGGTCTGCCTGAGACCAATTTCTGACTGTTCAATACTTGCAGTTTGTATAAGTAAAGTGAAGTACCAAAATAATTTTCCCAGGATAAAAAAAAAATAAAACCAACCAACAAAATAACTGAATGAGAGAAGAGTGAAAATAGAAAGTGAAAAATGGAAAATCCCCAGGAGCTGCTGCAACAACTTATATAGTACGTCATAATGATTGATGTCATTATTATGTTTGGAATGTGTATAAAGATTTGTTGGAAATTCCCATTGTATATAGGCTGTCTTCCTGCATTAGCATTAGTTATGTTGTAGCTCATATTTGCTTTAAAGGTAACTTTGGTATTTTTCAACCCGGGTTTATTTTCCCATGTTTTTATGTCAAAATTTTTTGAAATAGGTCCAGTATTGAGGGAGAATGGTACAGCCGTGTAACAGGCTTCAATGTAATCGCTCGGGGCAACTCCTCACCGTCAGCGTACATCCACTAAAGTGCTTGTTTTTGCCACTGACAGGCTCAGGTTGTTGTTATAAGTGTCTGACAACATAAAGAAAAGAACCCTACAGAGAAATAAAAGGTTTTTCTTACATTCCACTTGATTCGGTCTGTTTGTTATTGTGTCATGTGACTTGCTGCCAGAAGACAGTGGTGGAGTGAGAGTTTGAGAGAGAAGTGCCGGTGTTGTCAGAGATTGTTGTGCTGGAGGACAGAAAGTGTATCTTTGTGTTATCTAAAAGACTTTCAGTGTCGTGACTGAATATTTAGCTGGTTTTGACAAATGTGGATACAACGTCAGAGCAAGACTTCTACAAGTGAACAGAAAGACCAGATCAAGTGAAATGGCAAAAACAAGCACTTTTATTGGACAAAAATTGACGGTGAGGAGCTGCCCCAAGCGATTACGTTGCAGCCCATTTAACAACTGCCGTGCGCAGCATTCTCCCTCATTAAGGTACTGAACCAATTTGAAAGTGTTGTCCCCAGTCTTCACTTAGACACGAAAATGTGGGAAAATAGGATCCAGGCTGAAAAATACTGAAGTTACCCTTTAATACTGTTCTAAAAGCTATTATTACACGGCTTTGTTGAATACTCGATTGTGATTGGTGAATCAAGGCATTCAACTTACTTTATAACAGACCGTTGCTATGGGAACAGTTCAGACCACTTTTGTGTCAAATCATTGATGTCTTAAGTAAGTAGCTGTGTAATAAGCGGGATAATATACAGCTAACGGGTCATTGTTGTGAAATAAACCCCAAAAGGGTGATGCAAGACCCCAACAGGGAGCAGACTGGCTCACTGTACATGATCCCTTACTTGTTGACTGTACTTACCTGAGGTTAACATAGCTCCATTATGACTGAAATATCCAGCTTTTTACCACCACCTCTTACCACTTCTTATTCAGTTAGATATGGCCTACATTATAGCCTAGTATGTAAATTAGGTGCTTCTTTAACAAGTGTAAACAGACAGGCCGATACTATCATATGTGTGATAATATTCTACTCTGACTTACGAGAAGTGTTGTGATTCAAATGAATATCATATTTAATAGCATATACAGCAGTGATCTGACCTGCAACAAAAGTATGTGGCTTCCAGACATCTTCAGATTTTCATTTCATAGTTTATATCAGAAATTTCACATGACTTCTCATAAATCTACTGTAGATAACAATGTATTTACAAGGATCATGTAAATCCCGATAAATATAACCTCGTAACGTCATCTCATATACTGCCCCCTCATGAAGAGAGGCATGCACACCGAACCATAAATAAAGTGGGTCACTGTTGCTGTGTGGACAACCATTAATTATCAAATGCCTCTCTACTCTTATACTCCAACACCAAACCTACATTTCTCTATACATTATGTGACATTTTTTTTTTTTTTGCAAATGAGTATAAATTGCTTGTTGGCCCAAACTTACTGATAGGGAAAAATGGCCACCAGTGAAAAATACTGAAAAACACTGGCCTAGGGTTGAACATAATAGCTGACACTAAAGATATCACACTTTATAGTAAGTAGCAATGATAATCATGTCGTTTATAGGTTAATATCTACCTGAAACTATCAGTCCAGTGTGATCTATTGTATATGTAGTATAAAGCCTTCAGCGTTTTTTCAGATGGACTAGCATAATGCATTAGTTACAGAGGTTTCCAAAGCACAAGTGTGTAATATTGGGAACAGATGAGTCCCTCTGTGGGGGGGAGGACGGGAGGAAGGCACTTGAGAATCTAACAAAAAAAAAAGTTCCTGTGAAGCGCTGCTGATTTTCTGGAAGCTCCGTTCCCTCTGGGTCCATAAATAACATCCAAAGTACACTTGGCACATCTTATCTCGGCTTATTAAAGACAAAGCAAATGCACAAGACAAACCACATACAGTTTAATCTATATCATATATGATTTTAAGTCTAGATATAGCATATTTAATGTTTTAATTTTGAATTTAATTTTAAGATTTTTTTAAATTCAAGGTCAGTACATTAGAAATTTTACTGATCCCGCTGATCTTTACTTTAGTGCCATCGTTAGTCCAAAAAAATCTCACTTAAAATGCAAGAAATATCAAAAGTCTAATATTCAGTTCTGCTGAATACGTTCATGCTCCTCAGAAGATGACATCTTTCTATTGTGGACACTCAATGAGCTTTCCTACACAGCAAATTTAATGGGAGGATTAAATGAACTGAATAACTGTGATGGAAAGATATTACTTTATTACTACTTTCTGCATCTGCTTGGCTGCAATGGTCTGCAAGGGTACAGCATGGCCACGCAGCCTTTCTGCCAGTTTGCCCATTGGCTACTCGTGGTATTGCAACAAAAAATCCCCTACAGCCTCAAAAGGATTTCCCGCAAGACTGCAAAAAACACAGACATCTGAAAACAAGGTCAGTTATTACTCTTTGTATTATGAAGTTTAGTACCATGAATGTTGCAAGCTGTAGGTTTAGGTGGTCTGTGCAAGTAACTTATTACGACTCATATTTATGTTGCTAGGTGGTGACCGCTAGTGGCCATAGTAATTACGATGGGAATAAAGAAAGGTTGTGTCTAGAAGATAACCCACAAATTGCGAAATCTGGCAAAAACTTGCAAAAACTCTAGCGAGGCTCGCTGCCCATGACCTGTTCTATCTTTAACTAGTCAAGATCAGAGCCCAACCTTAACCATCTCACAAAGGTTTCCCAATTTGTGGGCTAACGTCTAGTTGACTAAGGAGGAAGTCAGGTGTCGTAATGAATAAAAAGTGACAAAGTCCACGTAGGGAAGAGGTTGGGGTGGATTGTTGGGCCAAACAAGCAGGTCTTGAATGACTGAATGTGGGTATGAATGGGAGCCATCTTCTTATAATACATTCATTAATCAGACACAGGCAGTGTCACATAGCTTGCATGTTCACGATCCGTCGCCGTCAAGACAAATATTTAATTTTTAGCCCTTTGTTCCAAAGATGTACTTTATGTGATCGTAGCTTACCTCTTTTTAATGACAGATGCTGTCTAGAGGGCACTAGCCTGGATTTACTCCTTTAGTCCGGTGTTAAAAAGTTAGCTCATCAAATAAACAATATTTACCGTTCAGAATTTTGTTAAAAATTAAATATATAATAATATTGTTTATAAGAAAATTCCCAAAAATCCATTGCCCACAAGTGGCCAAAAAAATCTGTTATTGCAGGCTTAAATAAATGATGACATGCATGTATAATGTATAATGTACGCTGTATTGTTTTCACTGTTCAGTGAACGTGGTCTAGTTTTGGAGAAGCTGTTCTAACACCTGATGCGGGGTGACAGCACAACTGGAGCTGCAGATAAAAGCTGCAATGCTGAAAGCTTGTTGATAATGAGAACAGCAACCAGGAGCCGGAAAGCTGTGACTTTAGTGTTGACGGGTCATCCAGCCAGCATAGATCACACTTTCTCATGCATGGTTGATGAGCACGATATGAGCATGATTCACAAACCACCGTTGATTGTTTTCATACTTTGACACAAACCCCAAAATCTGACAGTTAAACTACAGAAAAGGTTTGATTAAACAGTCACAGGAAGCTTCATGTTGAGTTATCTATCACAACTTTTTCAAAATCCTAAAAGCAGGCTGGAGGGTTAAAACTGAGAATGTAATGCTGATCAGATTCTTTAGCTGACCCAGTGAGGGTCTCATGAGTCCCTGCAGAAAGTGAAGCCAGATTTCAATTCAACCGAAACAGAGGATCTGACGGCACAAGCGGAAGTCACATTTCTGTGCCACTTGCTCACCACAAAGTCTCTGGGCTAGCTGTTCAGCGGCCACTCTGCCTCCATTTGTGTCACATCGCATGTGGCCGATTGCCGACGAACATGACAGTATATTCTCCTCTGTACAGCAGCCGGAGTCGACGAGATGGGACACAGATGCTTTTCTGTTTCAGCTCTGGCATGCAATTTTAATGCATCTTCAGCAAACAGAGACAATTCTGAATATAGTTACCGAGCACTGTCAACATCTCTCTGCTTTTATTATACAAGAAGTCTGCAAGCAGCTCATTAGATTACTTCTATTTGAATATGGTAATGGTAATATATACAAATGTAATAAGACCAATGCTGAATATAAACACTGGCAGCAAGCTTCTGTTATTATATGTTAAATATGAAATCTCTCTCAGCTGCAAAAATCACATGTATTTCTGACTGTACATTATAGGACTGTTTTGGCTCGAGTTCACATCACATTTGTCCTATCTCCCAGGTGTGCAATAATGCTCAAAATAGGTCAGTTCAATATTAATATCTGGATACTCATAAATCTAGTGAGGAGTGTTTTTTTTGTACACAGCTAAAAATGAAAATAAGGATATAGAGGAAATGTTCAGCCTGCTGGTATCTCTTGCTTTATGAATCTCATGAGTATACAAGGAGTTTCGCACAAGAGTAACAAGGTGTGAAGTTTTGTTTTTTTACATAGTAGCGCCAATGGTGACTGTGCTCACCACAGAGTTATCAAGTGAGACACAGAGGTGAGTTAGCTTGGTCGCTAACAGGACAAGAGAAGTATTCGTATCATTGACTCTTGCCTTCAAGTTGCCTGTAAAACATTTCTTCTTTTTCAACCCAGAAGATGAGGGGTGAAAAAAGTGGGAGGTGCAACACAGTGAAGCTTCTCCTGTTTTGGATTGTCTGACTCTTATTTCCTGCATGGTACGGTACGGCCCGGTTTGGCTCAACTCGACTCGCTTGGTTTTTTTTTTTTTTTTTTGGTTTAACGTTGAAAAAAGTTGCAAATAGTAATCTACTATTTCTGGTACCACCTCGATCTAGGTTCCAAGCAAGCTGAGCGGATACTAAAAGGTGGAGTTAAAACACTGCAGACCACTGATTGCTAACAGAATTGCTGGAATCGTCACTTAGGTGACACGAGACATCCAGCGTAAACCTGACGTTTTTTTAAACAGCCAAGCTACCTGATTTTAAAAAATGGCAAACTATGCAATATACAATTATTATAATAAAATAATTAATATAATATACAATCGCTGAAATGCAGACGTTCCTCCGTTCAGTTGCCGATGAAAGGATCCAGCAAGTGTCGTGTTCAAGATGATACACAACATTTTTAGTTCAGTGTTGCTGCGATGATCAGCCAAGAATCCTGCATACACTGAAGGAGTACTGTCTGCAGTGGAAAACAAAATAGAGAAAAGCACCTGGTACCAGAAGTGAGCTACGTTGAGCTGAACAATGACTGTTTGCTATAGGTGAATAGCACAAACACTGCGAGTGAAGCCATTGTAGTGGCAATTCCAGTGAAAAGTGTTAATTTCATCATGAAATTTTGCCATTTGTTGTCACTTGCCCTCTATCCTGAGACTGTATTACTCCAGATGTACAGAGACATGGAGGAAAAACATACAGACTAGAAAAAACAACTGGAGTTCCTGGTGAGCACTGAGATCAGTGAGCTGCTAGCTGTAGCTAACATACAGATGGCTGTTGGGGTGGCGGTAGGGGGGGCAAACAATGTGAGGTGAAGATTAGCTTTGCCTAAATTTAGGGAGGCGATTGTGATAAGGCCCCCAGGAAGAGCGCCGGTCGTTGATCTCAACATGATCGTAGTGTCCAATGGTGGCACTGCAACTTGTGTCCGTCACGTGATGCTATTGGGTCCACATAGACTTTTCCTTAAAGACAAGACAAAGAAAGAGACATCTGTAACTCAGCAGATTTTTGAGGTGAATCAACTCCCCAGTACGAACACTCTAATAGCACTTATTTAAATCATTAGGTCCTACATGTTGTAAAATGCACAAAGAGCTGAATCCAGAGTTATTTCCTTCCTGCATTTATATCTATGGAGACCCAGACCGCGACGACAGTGCAAGCTGTGACATTGGGACCTATGACTGAGTCATGTGATCAAGAGGACGCAACTGTGCATTTTGGACATGTGCACTCTGGCCCAGTAAGACCCGGGAGACCAAGAAGATCTGGGTATTTTTCCAGACCCGGAAGTCTACCCACTGACTTCATGCGCCACTCTGGTTTTACGAGGCCCCGCCTCCAGCGCTGTGTCCAGTTCTCTCTGTACATCTATGGTTGGGAGAGATTGGGTGGACAAAGCATATGACTAGCAGAAACAGCTGCTTGTCCAACCAGAACTCAAGTCTTCGAACCATTACGATTGTTTCCTAAGGCGATTTAGATGCCTAAACTGTGTCAAACCTCAACCATAAAGTCGGCAGATCAGAAGACACTCTGAATCTTTTATTCATTATTTTTTTTCAGATGTTATTTGTTGCACTGGCAAACACAGATATGGCACCAGATCAGAAAATGCTCATATAGATTGTTTTGAAAGACAAAAAAAAAAACAAAAAACATTTTTTGTCAGGTATGGGGGCTTATTGCAGGAAAAGTCCTTATATTAATATTAGCATATTTATTCCTTGTATAATAACTAAGTGTACAGAAGAGAGCAGAGGGATTACCTTGTCCGTTGATAAACAAGCATGACCATAGTCATTTCTTCCCAGAATAATTAAAGCCATTCATCCAAATATCAGGTCTTTCTCCAGGGAGTTTCTCCGAACCATTTCAGTGATTACTTAAATCAGAAACATACATTAGGTGACAAATAAGCAAGAATAATAGCTTGACATTGTGTCATTACTGTGTATGTGATCAAGGATGAAAACAAACAGCCTGATTGGAACAGTCAAACCAGTTATACAAGCAGCACAGCATGGTGAGAGGGGTTCACCGAGGGATAACTCAATATACACGGAAACAAGGCAATGGCCTGTGTAAGTAACATTAGGAGCTAATCGGAAACAAGCCCCTTCTAATTAGCCATTACCAAAATAACAGACTGAGGTCATAGTTATTGCTTTCCCTGATGGGGAACGCTGGTCTGGGTTTGACTCAATTTGAACGCTTGCAGAAATTAAGTATTTTTAGACTCTGACTTTTAAAGGCGGGCTTCATCTGAAAAGACGGCCTTATAATCACATGATTGTTGTCTCTGATGTTATGTAGTGTCATGTGAGTAATTACAGATTAAGGAGCCAATTGATGTTAATGTATTTTGATTTATTGTTCTTTTCTCCGTCTTTGGCTCATTGCTGTGGTTTGATTTGAGAAATCAGTCGTGAGGCAATTAATATGTTGAGGAGCAGAAAAAAAATCTAATTTCTCAATCAGCTTTGCAGTCCTACATGAACAAACAATCTTCTGCCAAGTTTCAGCTCAGTGGGGATAAAACTGTGCATCACTTTTCCCTTGTGTAAAATCAGCATATAACTGCATATAAGAAATGGACATAGTCACTATGACGTCATCCACTGGTTTGCAGACTACAGTTCTGAAGCCTCGAATTCAGCATTTTGGCGGTCGCCCTCTTGGTCTGTTGCAAATCTTCACAAATAAACCCCACTTTTATGATTTTTGAGGTGTGATTGCAATCGTTAGAAGTAAAAAACTAACATAACACCAAAAGTTTAGTCATCTCATTTAGCCGCTTGTTAGCAATAACCTTTGTTAAGACACATAAAAGCTGCAAAATTTATGAGCAGGATATTTACTGATGTATTTTATACCGCAGAACAAACCTTTAAAATCTCTTCAGCTTGTGTTAATAACAGACCTTATTTCAGGCTTCTAACTAAAAACATATTCAAAGAAACGCTGACGTTGAGACAAGGGAACAAGAGGTGCTAAAATGCTAACTCATTTCCGGGTTTAGGACTCATTCCTGTAGCACTTTATAAATGTTGCTTTTGGGCCAAGAACCCAGTAGACAGAACAATGGCAGAGAAAAATGAAATTTTCATACCATGAGCTACAGGTCCTGACCAGCGAGGTGCCGAGGCATTCCTCAAAACATGATGCAGGGAATTTAAACGACAGAGAGTAACCATATTTGGAAATTAATATCCCAGTCTGTCAGTGTTGTTGTTTTCAGACGCACACCTTCAGAATGGGAAAGAAGATGGCATTATCACAAAAGTCTGGGCGTGACACCCCTTTCAGTATAAATGCACGTCAATGACAACAAATTCTCTGTAACTGCATTTGCCTTTGTGAACTGGACTGGAGGCAGATTTGCATAAAAAAGTACCCATTTTGCATCAAATATCTTCATATTACCAACTTAAATACATGCACGTCGCAATAGGAAAGGAGTGCTAAGATGCTATTTGCTTTGCAGTGCCATTAGGGGTCCATCTGTTTAGTGGCCTGCAAAAACTGCACAATCCTTTTGTCCGTTTGCCCTTAAGTTTTTGAGCATGCATCTCTGCTAAGAATGATTTTATTTTCCCTGAACTTTTAACTTTTATTGCTTTATTAGTCAGGAATATCTGCATGATTATGTAGCTGTCTCTTCAGTCATGCTGACTTTCACCAGTGATGCTAACTACACAATAATTCTTTGGTATATCCTTGAGAAAGCAGTGTTGCTGCTGTCAAAAACAATATATATCAACCTACGCAATAGAGGATTTCTTTAGGATAGATCTACCAGACAGCTACAGTATGTAGAAGTGTATGTAAAATAATAAACTATAATTACTTTTTTACCTTAACTTATTTTCATTATTGTATAATAAATAATACATTTGTTAATTTCGCAAAGAAACGACTGATTCGCAGGGCTGATAGTACTCCTCTCACTGTCCTACTTCAGATGCCTGAGAGGCAAATACCTCAACTCCACTTGGTCCAAAGGCGTCTTCGCCTGCCAATGCTGCTGCTGTTCTACCTGGCCAGATCAGATGGGAATGAAGATAGCGTCTCTGCTTATATTCTTTGGAGCGGTGTGAAAACAAACACACCTCCACTCCACAGCTGAAGACTACCTCCGTGTAAACGCTGTCCAAAAAAAAAAAAAATCCCACTCTTTTATTTGTCTATTGTAGATGCTGCCAGTTGTGCTGTGGATCACGGTGTAAGATAAATCTCACAAAGGGAACAGTGTGTGGGCTGGGCCCGAAATAACATGCAGTATACTGTAGCTGTGGTTCAAAAACATTGTGTGCAAAAATATGTTAATTCTCAGTACAAAACACAAGTATCCTATTTAGCATACTGCTTTCTGACCTACTTGTTACACACAAATGAGCAAGGCTTGAATAACTTCTGTATTTTGTAGAAGAATATGAAATTACTAACCTTGAGGCTGTCCTGATTTGTGTCTCTGATCACATTGTGTGTTTCTTTTGGCTACTGTAATGACATAATGTGGTGTAAATGTGTGGTGTGGAGTAAATATTGATAAGTAAAGTGCTTTACAAATAGTAAAATGACAAATGAAAGCTTGAAAAATAAAAAAAAATCCACACATGAATGGGAAAGCAGAGCTGTGGAAATTAAACAGGGACAGATTAAACGTAAAAAAAATGAGGATAACATTGGTCAAGCAAATAACACGGTAAAACTAAAATATGACCGTGTCTAATTTAGAATACAGAGCTCTTTTTTGACTGTTAGAAACCCTTAACATGCGATCAATAGACAAATTCATTCCCCAGCTTTGAGATGAAGCCTGGAGCTAATCTGAGTCAAAGTTTACTGGTGGTCAGAATGGTATGAAAATCAAATCAATAGAGAACAAGTTGTCCAAGGAGAGATGAAACTTAAAGGACAGTACTTGTCTTTTTGTACGTTTAGCCCGTACTAAAAATCACATTACATCACAGCTAACATTTCTGCAAACCATGTAACTGTGTGATAGAAATGTAATAGTATTTTTCTACTGCTCTAAATATCCATTTGTTTCTGCATGGCATGGAAATCTATGGTAAAGCAATAGAAGCAAATTGATTTTCTTTTCAAGTCTGCATTACATTACCTCAAAGACATAATGTAACTTTGACAAAAATGAACACAGACCTGATGTTCACAGTGAGTGAGTGATTTCACAACTCAAGGAGGTGTTAAGAGTCAGCATAGTTATTTTTATGCTGTGGGAAAATGAATGAAAACCAATGCCTGGAATGGAAACATGTGTAGAATACCATGCATTAAAAATGTATGGCACAGCCCTTCAAGTCTTAGAAGATTAAAAAGGATAACGTCCATTAAATATTTGTGCTTGAACTGACAACCCCTCAAAATTGAACAACAAAATACATATTTTGTGTATGCTATCTAGAACCAGAGTGTTTCCAAATCTGACTGGTTTTAGGATGTGACAATGCTAAGCTAAAGGTTTGGTCAGGTTTAGAGACAAAAATTACTTTGTTATGGTTTAGGGAAGATGGGTTAAGATAAGTACTTTCCTAAGATTAGGGAAACATCAAGGTTTGGGTTAAAAAAAAAAATCAGTACATGACTGTATACGAAATGGAAATAGTCACTATGATATCATCCATTGGTTTGCGGTCTACAATGTTGAAGCCTGGAATTCAGCATTTAGGCCATCGCCATCTTGGTCCTTTGCAACCAGAAGTGACACAAGAGGGTGAAACTAAGTACAGTTAAATGCTGAATAACACATTTTTAGGTGACCAAAAAGGTTGTAATTAACTTTCCTGGACAGAAAACACACTGTGAGACAAAAACATGGACAACTCCCTGCATGTAAACTCCCAGCATCCCAAGATTTAATAATCAGTTAATGAGGGTTGTTTATTGGTAAAAAAAAAAAAAAAATAAACAAACAAAAACAAACAAACAAACAAACAAACAAAAAAATGCATCTTTAGAAGTGCCATGAGTGGGTGGAGCTAATCACAACCAAATGCCGAATAAGATATGTTCAGGTTACTAAAAAGGTTATAATTAACTTTTATGAACTGAAAACACTGTGAAAATGTTTAAGTTCTACAACAGAAAAGCAGACAGCTCCCAACCAGACAACGCCGCAGCAACAACCTGTCAATCACAAGGTAGCCACACCCTAAAGCATCCCACTTTATGGTCTAGATGACTCTAAATTGGACCATAATTTAGTAAATGAACATCATGCTGTATTGTAGAAGACTTGAAACTAGCAATTAAGACCATAAACTCATGTTTACAATGTATACTGAGGTAATAAATCAAGTGAGAAGTAGGCTTATTTTCTCATAGACGTTTATACAATCAGACTTCTTTTTGCAACCAGAGGAGTCGCCCTCTGCTGGCCATTAGAAAGAATGAAAGTTTACGGCACTTCCACATTGGCTTCACTTTTCAGACCTGGATGTAGCCCACTGGTTAAAATTAGTACTTTGTTTATTAGATTTGGGGACCTTTGTCTTCGTGGTTACAATAATAAACAAGCGGTTATGGTTCGGCAACTATCGTGGCCATGCTTTTAAAAGCTCGGGACGGGTGACGTTTTGGCGCACTTAACACATATAAAGTTTAATGTAAAGAGGACCTTAACACCCCCTGAAAATTGTGCTTTTGCTCACTTCCATTGGTTTAACTTTTCACTTTGCTGAAGTGAAGTGAACTCCAAGACTCGGTGACATCATTGTTGGGTGTGAACAGAGGTAAAACATGCTTGACATTTTAAAGCCGGTGTTAAGTTACTCTGCATGATGCAGACATGCAGTAGCCTTTGAACATTACAATACATCTTTATGCACAGAGTCAAAGGGTCACCCAACCTCACTTCTTACAGATACTGTAGTTTTGGTTTGATTTGCTCCATTTTGAAATATACAACTGATAGATTTCTGCACAATGAAGGTGAAGTGGAGTTATTGTATTGTTTGTAAACTTAACTGTGTTTCTACTGAATCAGTGTTGTGGTTACTGCAAAATCCTCAAACCCTGGAATTACTGAGACTCTTTAAAAAAGAGATGTGGCTGTTTAATATTTTCAACACGCAATATTTCAGTGTTATGAGCTCCACAGACTAAATCCAGCACTGCATTGCAGAGGCAGAAAAAACCTTGAAAAATAAAACCCCAAACCGTTTGCATGGATAGACACCACTAGAGGTTCGTCTAATTTGGGTGAATTGACCCTTTAAAAGGAAATACAAAAAACATCACCAGCCTTGCTGCTAATAAAGGTTTGTGTTTGATGAGAAAGAATAACGCAATCTATCAGAATCAGGGTGAGTGCTCAACTCAACCAGCTAACACTGCTCATAGAATCACAAGTCCATCAGGACATCATTAGTTACTTTGAGGATGGCAGCTTGAGTACTGGGATGCCTTTGTTTTTTAAACGATGTGTGCAGCACTGAATCAATAACACACTATTCATCACACTTTATTATATGACACCTTTTGGACACGCTTCAGTGGTTTTGTTTTCCATGTGAAAAAGATGAGCATGTAATGAGCTTGATAATGATCGTTCAGGAAGCAATCTACTCTAGAATAGTCTCAGTACTTTTTTTTTTTTTTTTTTGCATTATGTGCACTTGAAATTAAAGTTCCAAATGACTTCCTTTTGTTTTGATCTAAGTTGTGTTATCACCACATTCATATTCATGATCTTGTGATGTTATACCTGAGAGGTGCTTTTATCTTTACTATGAGATGATATGCAAAATGTTTGACGACAAGTATCTCACAGATAGTGATTCTTTCAAATTTACTGTTTCATACAGAGAGCCATCAAATATGTGCTGGTGTGTGTGAGCTGTCCATCTGGCTGCCCTGGTGCCCTCCAGGTCAAATGCTGAATCTGCAGCAGGTCCAAATCAGTGATCTTCAAGGAAGACTAAATAAACTGTTGTGCTGTAATCCTTTCATGCCATACATAATAAAGCTCCGAGGCTGCATACACAGTCCTCACACCAGATGGGGCTTAAATGGCTTGCATATCCTGCCACTTTTATCTGGACGTTCTCCAGCATAGCTCAAAGTTAGCCCATGATGTCATGTTTCTCAGTGTTGTGGCCAGACAAGCGTTTTTCTTGTACAATATCTTTGCTCATGAGAACACAGCTAAACCACAAAAAAGGAACGATTTTGACATAAAACAAGTTTTTACAAAGTAGAACAGCCTCCCATTCCTCCCTACAAATCTGCTTCAATTCATTGACTTTGTTCTTTGAGTATTGTAGCAGAGAACCACTTGCTGTGCTCAGAAATCATAACATGTGTGGTGAATTTAACATTTGTGGCCTATATAATATGAAGCAAAGTCCAACAATTTGTGATTGAGAAGCATAATGGTTGATGGTGACATGTATAATAGGGCCACAGGACCTACATGAATACATGTAAATTGGTAATGCAAAATTATGCAGTTAACTCAAGATTAAAGCTAAGGATTAAAGGTGCATTCCACTGATTTTAACTCATGGGAAGCACTATCACCCCCTTAAAACAACTGAATAATTTTGCTCTGGAGGTCTGAAAAGATGAACACAATAATGTCATAGTGACATCTTTAAAGTTATCTTAGAGACATTGGCATTTACCGAGACCCAAATCAAAGACGTTAGCCAGCTAAATTATGGGAATTGTAGGATCCAGCATTTTGGAGTTTGGCCCATGTTAGGGACTATAAATCAGGATAAGGTTGACCTCTGCTGCTTCTAATTTAGTCTTTTTTCAGCTTGCGGTGTTGCCTTATGGATGACAGTGTCAGTCAGTGAGTCCACTACATTGGTCCAGACTGAAATAACCAACACTTGTCAAAAATGGCAGCGTCAAACTATGACGCCTCAAGTACCCCTCTAGTGTTAATTTTGCACGTCTCAGTTCCCGCTCATTTCATGCATATGCTGTCTGTTCAGTTTTCACAGAAAAAAACTTGGTTAGGTTTATGCAACAAAACTACTTGGTTAGGTTCAGGAAGAGATCGTAGTTTGGATTTTGTTGCGTAGTTAAGTAGGCTACATTACATACACAGTGTAGTAATGTAACAAAATCTATGTAACATAATTATGTAGACTATGTTACATATGCAACATAGTAACATAACGTAACCTATGTGATATATTTAAGTAGGTTTCGTAAGCGATGTAGTAACATTACGTAGAGACTTGACGTAAGTCACCATTGACTTTTTGGTTGCACACGGCCACAAACACTGGTTTCCTGGGTGAAAATCCTGTGTTTGTTTGACCCTTCCATCGGCCCTAACCGCCACCCTAAGCAGAATTTGTCACTCTTTATACTGTGTAACGTGACCTCATTTCCACCTTTACTCCCACCAAAACTACATGGTCACATAAAGAATCACAGTTTGACATGTAGGATCGCTGACCAAGCTGCTATATTTCATGACTTGGGAGTGAGAACAGGCTGAAATATCTCAACAATTTTTTGATGTCTTGCCATGATATTTTGTACAGACATTCATAGTCCCCATAGGATACATCTTACTGACGTTGGTGACTTTTCTTCTAGTGCCACCATGAGCTTCACAGTTATGGTTTTGAGTGCAGTGTCTCATCTGCTACTGGACAATAGCCATTAGATTTAGTTCAGAAATGCTCCGCTCAAGATGCACCGTGACAACTCTTCCGATCTCTTAATGTTTTATTTTGCTCCATCCGACCAATACTTCAGCTTATGACCAAATACTTACAAAAGTAGTGACATTCAGACAGCCAGCCTCAGTGGTACTCCATATTAAATGTCAGAGGAGCAGCTTGTAACTTAGAGGAGAATTGCTGGTCAACTTTAACAGCCCACCTTATGTGAGCCTGAGTTGTTGCTCGTGCCAGGACTAACCTTCTTCACTTTAATCAGCAGGTGCCAGGTAATCAAGACACAGGAGCTTGGCTTGGCTCTTGTACCCACACTGTGCTGTTACATTCACATAACGTCACTGTTAACTTCATACTCCCCATCACACACAGATGGTCTGTTGGACACTTGCTAACATTACGCTAAGCAGACACACAGCAGCAGACAACATCACATCTAAATTAAATGATGCGGTCACGACTTTTACTAGGAAAATAGCTGCATGTGTCTACAGCAATGCACGCAGCATGGTGGCTGCTTACTCTCCTGGACGGGTGAACTGGGGATGCAATTGTCTGTTTTGCACATACACTGCAACCTGTTTGTGCACTGGCTTATCATTGCAGCTGGGCGGCCTGTTAGGCACTAAAACCACAGCACGACACGAACAAATCTAAACAGTTAACGGTCAATAATCTGTTAACAAGGGGTTGGCTATTGGTTAGAACATTTTTTTAAAAATTACCACTGCTAATTATCAGAATTTTTTTTATTAGCATGTTGTTGTGTTGCATGGTGTTGTTAGCACACAGAAAGTGTGCCAAAGTACAGCCTCACAGAGCATGACTGTGGACTCATGCTGGGAGAGCAAAGGGCAGCTATTCATTGTGAATGGGCTGCCCGCTGAGCTACAGACATTTGAAAAGTGGCAAGCATCATTAAAACTGTTTCAACAATGCATAGTGCATTAAAAAAGACAGCAAAAAACACCCACTATGCACTCAGGAAACAAGCTGCACAACGAGTAAACATTCCCGTGTAGAACGGCGGCTACGTCAAAACACAACTGTCCAGTCGGAGTAGAGTGTGTAAGTTATATGCTCAAGGCTGCACATCCCCAGAGACTTGATAGTCTTGTTTAAACTTTTTGAAAGAGCAACACTGAATCTCTGGAATACCCCTTTAAGCACATACCGTTGCTGTCAGCAGTCACACTAGAAACAAGGTGACTGCAGAACAAAGTCCACACAAATAAATACACACAGTACATACAGTAAGTTGCACAAATAACAGCCGGATATGTTGTAAAGGTTTCATATTTGTGGGACATGTGTATTTGCAGTGCTGGTTGTTTAAAATGCCTACCACCTCATGAGGTTAAAAAGTTGAAAAGTTCATGTTACAAAGAAGCTGATCTGTCAAAAATCAGGCACACACTCACCAAATGAGAGACTCAAAGCAGATCTAATATTACCCATCACATACTGTGGCTATGATTATTCCACCACAGTTTCTCCGCTGTTGATGTTATTCAGATAAACATTCTTGCCTCTTTGATACTAAAAAGTCATCATCAAATGGTTTAAGTAAACCATTTTGCAGAGTGTGTAATGGATTAGCTGACCAAAAATATAGAGAAGACGCATCTGTATATGATAGAGTCACATTTTGTAAGCAAACAACGTAAGATATCGTATAATGTTTGATTTATCAATGCCAGAACCAAAAGATGATCATTTTTCCAGTCATTTCAGAACTTGTGGCTTTCACTGATTCACTGTGGGGAGAGTTCAGCTTGGCTCAGGTCACTCACACAAAGACAACATCCACAAGCTCTGTTAAAGGGTCTCATTATGCGATATTAATTCATGTAAAGGTCTTTACACATGGGGGTTGTTTTTTCATGTGAATAATTTGCCTGTCAATATATCTTTTCGAATTTTTTTTTTTTTCTCATGAGAATTTCACACAGGATGCAAATATTACCTGGCAAGAAAGCAACATTTTTTTTTCAGAACAAGCAATTTCAATATGTACACTATAGTGTATAACAACACGGAGGCTCTGCGGGCCGAACAGTGGCCAACCTCTGGATCTGAGTAGTAAAGTCAGGGTGACTCCTCTAGTTGTAAAAGAAGTCTGATTGTATATAAGTTTATGAGAAAATGAGCCTGAGTTTATGGTCTTAATTGCTAGTTTCAAGTCTTCTTCAATACAACATGGTGTTCATTTAGTAAATTATGGTCCCATTAAGAGTCAAATAGACCATAAAGCAGGAGATGCTTTGGGGCGTGGCTATGATTGACAGGTTGCTGCCATGGCGTTGTCCGGTCTGGGAGTGTTTTTGTCGCAGCTCTTTAACCCATTCACAGTGTGTTTTCAGCTCATGAAAGTTAATTATAACCTTTTTTTAACCTGAAAATGTCTTATTCAGCATTTGGTTGTGCTTAGCTCCACCCTCTCATGTCACTTCTAAGGATGCTTTTTCTTCTTTTTTAACCGATAACCGACCCTCGTTAACCAATTATTAACTGTTAACCCAAGATTAGTGCGTTTCATGCAGCAGCAACTAAAAGCTGATGCACAAACAGGTTAAATCCATAATTTACGGCAGCTGCAGTGTGTGCGCAAAACAGACAACTGAGTCCCGAGTTCTCCCGGCTGGGTGAGCTACTGTAGCTGCCATGACGCTGCATGTATTGACCCAATAAGTCTCTACACCATCACATAGCTGCAAGGTTGTCAGCTGTGTGTTTGCCTGGTGTAGCTAGGTGTAACTTTAGTGAGTTTCAGGTCAACAGCGTGTGACGGTGACTTATGGAGTTAGTAATATTCTAGCTGTGAATGTAGCAGTGCAGTGTGTGTACAGGTTATTCATCAGTGAATAATCTCTGGTGTCTGATTAATTGCTGATTAAAGTGAAGGCGGGCTAGCCTTGGCATTAGCAACAACACTGGCTCAGACTCTTTTAAGGTGGGCTGTTAAGATGGACCAGCTTTTCTCCTTTAAGTGACAAGCTGCTCCTCTGAGTTTTGCTCGGCTTTTTAATTAATCTTTAGAAGAAGAAGAAGAAGAAGATCAACCTTTATTAGTCCCACATTGGGGAAATTCAATTTACACTCTGTTAAACTCATACATGGTACATGCAGACCTGAAACACACATACATGCATTAATGGAGAGATGTCAGAGTGAGGGGGCTGCTCCTGACAAGCGCCCCGAGCAGTTGGGGGTTTGGTGCCTTGCTCAGGAGCACCTCGGCAGTGCCCAAGAGGTAAACTGGCACCTCTCCAGCAACCAGTTCACACTCAGTTTTTGGTCCATGTCGGGACTTGAACCGGTGACCCTCCGGTTCCCAAGCCAACTCCCTACAGACTGAGCTACTGCCGCCCCCAATTAATATTTATTTTAACCATTTAACAGATCGGTTAAAATTCTTAATGTCAGTTAATGGTTAAAGGGTTAATTATTAACAACCCTAGTCACTTCTGGTTGCAAGAAAAAAACATGGTGACAGTTAAATACCAAGATGGTGACGGCCAAACTTGAGGCTTCAAAACAGCAGTCCACAAACCAATGGGTGGCGTAACAGTGACTACATCCATGTTTTATATACAGTCTAAAAGTCTGAACTAAGAAGGAAAACTTGATTACGCCTTTCAACTTTGAGAAAGGCAGGCAGACCAGATCCACTCCTTACATTCTTACCTTTCACAATAAAAGCCCTAGATATATACAGTGCTCTGCTTAACAATTTACCTGAGGCATATTCACTTGGAGCATTTCACTAAAAGGAAACAAAAATAGTTTACAGTAGTTTAGGCATTTTACCTCAGACAGAGTGTCAGAAGCTGTTGTGGTGATTGGTTGTCTGCCTGCACAAATCAAAGTTTTGACTAGAAAAAGTGCTTCGACTGTTGCAAATTTGCATCGCTGCTGGTGTGAATAGTTTTGATGTGAAATATTCACAGGCAAGTATTTAACTTTGTCGTGTTGTTTGTCCGTCACACCCCGGGAGTGTAAAGGCCTTAAAGCTATAATATGTAGCCATTGTCTGTTGCTGTTTGTAAATGTACAGTTTTCAAGGTTGGCTACACCTTCACAGCTCAACAAGATGGTCGAACAAGCTATAGAGTGAATGAAGAGACGGACAGCCGTTAGTGAGAACAAGGCAGTCAGTCAGAAATAAAACATTATTTTGCGATTGCTTCATGGGGGCTATGTTCTAAAGCACAAATTTCCACACACAGCTCTGCACAACCCTGCGGGAAGGTGACGAGTTGCTGGATTTTGAATGAATGCAGCTAAAGGGCAGGCTTCATCCTGTCCACTGTGGCTCAGCGCTGCTCACGGTCAAGGTTGGACACTGTCTGGAGCACATGCACATAAGAACACACAACCCGTTCTCATCCATGAAAGACACTTTGTGTCAGACAGAGTTAAAGGGCACTTGTGCCCATCGCTGTATAATGCTTGTGCCTTTCGGTTTCAGACGGCGTGGTATTTGACAACCTGAATGGGCAGCTGCGCACTGTTATAGGCTGGGGGTTACACCCCCACTTGGGGCACAAAGCCTGTTTTGCTGACACCCAGAATCGTCCAGAGTAAAGCAAAATTAGAAGAAAAAAGAAAATACAGAGAGCTGAGGGAGGGTCTCTGCAGAAACAGACACCAGCAACACTTCTAGTGGGTCAGAAGTGATGATTGACAGGAATAATTTTTGTCCATACATTGTTTTTAGGAAATTCTTGCATATCATACCTTTAAGCCTGTCTTGAAGACATTCATCTCTCTGCAGGATGTGCACCAGGTTTAATATACCTGCTGGATGCAAATCAGTGTTTTCTCACAACAGTGTGGATTTACTTTGTGGAATCCTAATTAGGTCATTAAGAATATTTACACATATCCAGGGACGCACAATATTTTATTAATAGTAAATTAGTGTATATTGAACATGCCTGGAGAAAATAGATGCAAATTAGAGAAAAAAAGGTCACACATTATTAGAGCGTAACAAGAAAACTGGCTGTCTCCCTCAAATCAATTCCTTTCAGTAATCCCAATCGTTTTAAATATCAACACCAACTTCACAGACGTTGATGAAACTATACAAAATCATCAGTCACGCATCAATTCTTGAAGTAAGGAGTGAAGAGAAGAGGAAAAGTGTACTGTTCTTCAACATACTGTAGATGCTGCCCTGCAATTAGTGTTTGAGATTTGGCAGCTGCATGGTTCAATGTCCACCCCCACCCACATCCCACCCCTTTACCCCCCACATCCCACCCCTCTACCCCCTGCCCCACACACAGTTCCTTCTTTAATCTAATTGTGCGCGCTGAAACCACTTCAGCATTGAACCGCAGAGGACGTGCCGCAGGAAAGACGTGGAGTCCCCGTGGTCAGAGCCTCATCGTTAACCTTCTGGAACGGCACCAGCAACATCTGAGCGGCGCCTCAACTGTCCACCGTTGCTTAGTGATAGACAATCGGCTCCACAAAACAGACACACAAATCAATAGTAGCTGGTCCCACATTTGAGATGGACCGGCTCTGCGTTCCCCTAAGAGAAAACCAAAAGAGGTTTTTTGAATGAGCTGGTTAAAGAACTAATGAATCATGAATAACACTGAGTGCAAGAGTTGAAAAGGGCAAACATTTGTAACTCTTTTAGAGCTGCTGATGATGGAGCGCTGCAGTGTGCATGCACACTGTGCGTTAGATAAGAAGCTGTTAGGACTTTCCAAAAAGTGATTTATTCTCAGAAATTACTTGTTTGTCTTTGTGCAGCTTTACCAGCAGTGTGGAGTGTGTCTCAGATGTACCCAGGGTTAACCAGACTGGTGAAAGCACCAAACCATCCGGCCCAAGAGTTTGTAAACTATCCCAACCACATGTGTGGAGCTGGGCATCTGCTGGTGAAATGTTAGGCCCTGTCATGTGCTGAGCCCCAGGGTGATAGCATAATTAAAAGGGTCCTGATGAAGACATGACATTGGTTCAAAATATGGTCCCAAAATCCGTTAGAAAAATATACCAAAAGGGAATGAAGAACAGCGTTTTTCGCTTTGTGTGTCACACGTGTGAGCTCCTTGCTGAAGGAGCAGAGCAGTGTGGGATACGGGGGGCTCCCAGGGACCTCTGCTGCATGACATATGTCTTCCATTACAGTTCATTTTCAAACATTTCTTCAGGACTTGTGGCTTCACAGTCTGCTTGAGAAGGAGGATTAGGCCCTCCTGAAATTGATTTATTTCTGCGCCCTAACTGTTTATTAAATATAATTGACCATCAAAGTTGTCACAGAGAGGAGGGGGAAAAAAAAGGAGCTGCTATACATGAACCGCAAAAAAAGGGGGGAGCTTTCTTTGAAAAGCTATTTATCTAAAGAATGTCTTAGTTAGAGGCTGGACTGGGAGGCAGAATATAGGTCATATTTCAACCACTAATACTACCACACTTGGTGGCTGCAGGATTAATTAGAGCCAAAGTCATAATAAATGTGATAAGTTGGCTCGAATAAAGTAGTAGGCTTATACACCACTCGAAAAATGGGCTCCCTTAAATAACTTTCCCTAAATATTCCATATGAAAAATCCAAAGTGTATCTTACATTATAGTAAAAGCAATTCATCTTCCAGTTGATTTCATCAGTCGGTGACATTCATCAGTCGGTGACACTTTCTAAGACACCCAAGTCTATAATGCATTTTAAACATACTTATAGTGTTATAATCGTCTTATAGCATGCTATAATTATAGTTATAAGCACTTTTAAATATTCATGCTTAATAATCATAACACATTTGATACAGTCAAGTATCAAAATACTTCAAATTAATGGTCACTCACAGATATTTTACATTTTTGAATACCGTACGTTTTTGTAATGCATTATTATCAGTTGTAATGCTTTATAATGTGATATGTTTGTTAAAGTAAAATAATAGTGTGTTATTCTTGCATAGATTTAATGATATTTTTTCACTTTGCGTAAAGGAAATAATGACCACATAGAGTAATTCATAATCGCGTTATAATGCATTATTACAATGGCAATTATATTGCACAATGATCCCCCCCAAAAATGTCAGTGAGTGACATGTAAGTACTTAGTATGGTACTTAACCTTATTGGTATGATATTTCACCCTATAAGTCATTATAAAATGTTTTATAATGTGTTATGATTATTGTTATAAAGCATTATGAATATTCACTATAGTTACACTGTGCTGTAAGCAGATTCTAAGTATGTTTATAATGCAATATAGACATGGCCGTGGGCGTTAGCCCTCAGTCTGGGACTGGGAGGGACTGTTTTACGGACAGATCGTGACTGACTGACATCAACTGTATCAGCACACAGAGCATGTTTCAGCCATGGTGGTCTGATGGCCATTATCTGGGTCTTAAACAGACGTATGTCTGGTGTCTTTTAAATGCCACGCAGATGCCAGACACACTACAAAAGGCCATATATAAGCTGACAGTTTAAAGACAATCCCTCTTTCATGTCTCAAAGGCAAAACAATAAAAGCCATAAAACAATTTATGCTTATTATGTTCCTATCATATCACAGATTGCTATCTGTTTTTCCCTCCCAATGTCTGAATGACAAAACACTTAATCACTATTATTAACTAAACACAGCTTTTGGCAGAGTGTCAATGGAAATGGAGGATGAGTAGAGAGCAAGACCGGATAAAAGCATGTAATTTAACAATAATGCCAATGTCAGTATGCATGTGTGTTTTCAGTATTAAAACAAAAAAAAAAAAAAAAACATTGTCTTGCTGTCACATTTTGTTGAGCAACAAATTAATGCTCATTCAGATCCACTTACAGAGGCAAATATATATTTCGATATGCTAGTTGGGAGAGTTTGGTTTGTATCTGAAGTGAAAAAAGCTGGATGGATTTTCAGACAGATCTGCATAATGTAAAGCAGACTAACCAGGCACTACCATTAGCCTGTTAGCCATGCTTTTCATATCAGTGCTATCACTCTGAAAAATCAATTCCACGCCTGTTTTCTGAAACTACGTCCCTACAAAACAGAAAGACAGAGCTAATAACAACACATGTATTCAGTTATACCCGCAGAGGATAAAAAGTAAACTTCTATTTTATTACCAACTGTTAGAAAGAAGCAGCTCTGCCTTCTCCTCAGTGTGTCTCTATCTATTAAGTGAAGCGTTCACTGCAGCTGAGAAACGAAGGTACAAAGCGAGACTATCTTTAAACGGCTGTGGTCCATTAGCAATACCTCCCCAGCTCGCAAGTAAGGTCGCTTAGATGTTGTGCTTTTTTTCCCTGTGCGTCTGATTGATGAAAGCTAATGTGCCTTTGGGCCACATTAAGAGAAATAAGAGAAGAGAACCCAGAAAAGCAGCACTGTTTAACTAACACAGGTGGCGTTAGCTAGAAATAGCTGCAGTGAAAGTGATGAATTGGGCATTAGGTTTTTGATGTTGTTTCGGTGCCCACTTAGCCGTGGCTCCTTTTTTAAAATATTGATTTCTGTAAGTAGAGGAACAAAGTCTAGGCAGAGGTATTGTGTATATCAGAGTGCCTTTGTGCCATTGTGGCTGGTCAGACTGCAACTAAAGAAAGAAGAAAAATTGGCCTGTCCTGTATTTGATAGGTAATGTGGCTTGAATTGTTACTGGTGTCCATGACGAGCCATAAGCTGGTCTCTTTTTTTAACTGAGCCTTGACAAAACTCAGAAATTGAGTTAAGGTAAAGCCAGGCTGCTCTTTGAAACTTTCCCTTCATTTTTTCATCTTCTTACCCCCGAGACCCACAATAGACCAGTTTTTGTCTTTTTTTAAGGGGGTACAGGGGGTCTTTAGAGGGGGATAGGAGGATTAAGATTAATTTGAGATGCAACTCAGCATTCGGTGTCAAGCTGGTCTCATCATAAATTAGAAATAAATATTAATTCATTATTTAAAATAACTTGCAAAAGTGTATAACGGCTTAGGACATGATGATGGGAGTATGTGATGGCCTTTCCCATGCTCCAGCATGTCTAGAAAGTTGTTGTAGTAATTTTTGAGTTGATACCATTTGTTACACAGATTTGGTGCTAACTACTCGAGAATTGATAAAAATGATCAAAAATCCATCCAAAATACCACACTAAGTTACCAAGACCTTGAGAACCCCATAAAAAAAGCCATGCTGTGATTTGGTGTCAAAAACTTTTGACATTTGGAGATATCTGCAATAACTGCATTTTTCGGCAATTAGATGGCGAGCACTTCCGTTCTGAAAACTGCTCAGAAACCCCCTTATGGTCAATCTATGAAAGCCATCCATCCTCTGAATCCTCCAGGTCTCTAGTTCGTGGCTTTAAAGTTTCATCAGGCTGCGATTATCCTAGAGGTCGCCACATGTCATTTTATACAGTGAGGTCAAGTTTCAAAAAATAGTCTCAATATCACATCAAAACACATCAATACAATCAATGCTCACTGGATTCACAAGAGGCTCAGCTCTACAGTGATACATAATTTATGTAATTTCAAGACTAGGGACCCCAGTATGCAGAAATATTCAAATACAGCATGTTTAGAATGGGTGAAAATAACACCTTTATACTACATGGTTATAACCCGAAACTGCAGCTCTAAAACTGAACCTGATACAGCCTCTGAAAGACAGTAAAGTCAGTCAGGACTGCAGGTCTCAGAGGGTTAACTTTCCCCCCGTCTCACACTTGAGTTGAACCATGTTGAGCTTCCTTTGGCCTCTAAGGTAACAGGAGAATAGATCTATGCCTTTGAGTAACATGGTCGCCTCTTTGGTCTTAATTATCCGCATTAAGGACACATGACCGAGGGGATATCCTTTAGATCTTCTCCCAAAATGAGCTGCTACTCCTTTAAATAATTACCTAAGAAAGTCACATTTAACTTCTCACAGTGATGAATACCATTAGGACTTTGAGATTCGTTGACAGCAGGGAAGAATCAGTGTGATAGATCCTTATCCATCATCATTATCTAGTCTGCCGTTTTTTTTTTTTTTTTTTTTTTTTTTTAGTTGACAGCCTACACTCCTGCCGTCGACGACACAGTAGCAAACAGAAACTGTAATGATCTGTGTCATTGATGAAAGCTCCCCACATAACTGAGCTGCAAGCGATTTCTCAGAACACTGACTCTCAATCATTTCCAACATCTGGAACAACTATGGAATACATAAACAAAAGGCAGGGGGCAGGAGGGGGCTGAGGTCGGGTGCCATCATCACAAGGAATTCAAAGGAGAGCAGGGCAGTTTGAGACAGAGTTAGTCGAGGGTTTACAAGACGGAATGTAAACAGTACTGACGGATGGGTCAGTAAAGCTCTCTGTTGTCCTGAGGAAGCTCGGTCAAGAGCTGCGAGACCCCTGCTAACAGGCCCGAAGTATGAGGAAATGGGATCTCTGCTCTGGGGAGAGCATTCTTCTGCTCATGCTGCGCTCTTACAGTGTATCAAAGTCACATCTGAGGCTTCCACTCTTTGTTTTCCTCCCCGACGTTCTGACCTATTGCCTCACATGCTGCTGGGTTTGCAGATGATGTCCAAGTGATGTTCAAACAGAGATTTCTTCTTTACAAAGCCTGTTTCAAAGCTTACCTCACTTGGCCATGCTGAGGTTAACTGCCAGGGGACTTGAGTCAAATAACGCACTGGAGAAACATTTGAGCCTGTTGCCAAGTCGGAAATGATGGATAGGAACATGCAATGACACAGCGATGATTAAAAATGTTATTGTGGTAGTATAAAATAGTTCTGTGGCTTCAAAGAGAGTAACTAAATATAAAGCATGAAAGAAAATCAAACAAATGTACAGGTGCTGATCGCTTGGGGAAATTTTCTGGGAAGTGAAAAGCAGAACAAAGAAAAATGCACATAAATCCATGTTCATGATAAAAAAAATCAAACTTTACATAAAGCAAGTACATTTTATCTTTTTATGTACATCCTAAAGGCAAGGTTTAACACACACTTAGTCACACTTTTAAAGTCACACTTATTTCTGGACTAGAGATGTGCAGTCCAAGCAAAAATACTATTTGAAAATCGCTGGGAATTATTTCATCATGGGGAGAGAGACGGACACTGCAATTTGTGCAACTACACAATTTTGAAAATATCACATTGCCATTGTGTACTGATTAGGACTGATATTGCAATTGCGAAATGATTTACGATATGTACATCATTATTCTCATTTTCATTGAAAAACATTAAAATGTTTATGCTGTGATTTTTACAGGGATCTGTACCAAGCTAAGATGTTTTATTAGTCTGTAGACTATGACACATAGGCCAGGACATTTCTGAAGCACCAATATATTTAATTAAAACAGTATTTTGACACACATTTTGCCTTTAACAAATATTTTGATTTCAACAAATACTGCGGTTTGAAAATCCCATTAGGCTATATTGTGACTTCATTCAAATTTCGATTGATTGTGCAGCCCCAATTACCATAAAATGTAGAACAAGCATTCATGGTCCCCAGAGGATGAAACTAACTGGCTCTGATGATCTCCTGACTTTTTCCAGTCAATGGATAGGTCAAATGTTGACCCTTATCCAGTGAAATAACTTGATGGATTGGCACAATTTTTTGTCCAAACATTCATGTACCCTAAAGATTTGGGTGATCGCCTGACTGTTCCTGGAGCCCCACATTGTAGGCTTATCTTTGTGGTTGTGAGTGAAATGTCTCAACAACTACTACTACAGACATCCACGTTCCCCTCATGGGGATTGTAAAACTAGTAACAGTTCTATCAGCCTCAGCAGCACATTTTTGAGACTATTCTCCCAAGAAAAATAGCTATTATTGTCATTTATCTTCCTACGGTCATATAAATGAACCCCAGACTAAGGTGGGACTAAGGACTGGGAGGCGGAGTTAAAGTACATAGTACAAGTACATACATGTAGTACACTTGGTCTATGCCAATGCTCAGCCCAATGGCTGCAGAACATCACTGGAAGATTAGAGTAATATTATACTCAGCTATTAAATAGCTAATTAATAGCTATACTATTAAACTCAGCTTTTTTTACTTCATGCAGCACTGATAGGAATGGAGGAAGCCCCCGCCTCCAACACTGTATCCTCTTCTCTTAATACATCCATGAGATGGATGGGTCATCTATATATACTGTGTGTGTATATATATATATATATATATATATATATACACATATTTCAGCACAGACAACTGTTTGATTCCCATAACCAACATACTCAACGTTGTTTTTTAAAGCATGACCACCATCGTTCCATAACCTTAACCGCATTTAATATTGTCGCCATGACAACGAAGGCTCCTAACCTTAATGATATAGCAATTTTAACACAACCTAAACCATTATCCTTCCCTAAACCCAACAGTCATGTTTGTGCCTATCCAAATGACAAACCTAACGTTGTCGCATTGTAAAATGGATTCTTAACATTTTAGTAAGACACAGACAAATGATGATGACCTGCCGAAGGGCGTCAGGTCAGAAAACACTTCTACGTGTCATTCTGGAGGACATGGACAAACAGGTTTTGTTGTTTAATTTAGAGGACTTGTAGATGTCTTGTTTGGAGCTAATGAGCAAATGTTACACATTAAACTAAGATGGTGAACATGCTAAACGTTAGCATTTTAGCATTGTCACTGTGAGCCTAATAGCTTGCTGACATTACTATTTACCTCAGAGCATCACTAGCGTGGCTGTAGACTGTTAGTCTTGTTTTAATCGAATTCATTTTCATATTCAGTTTTTCAGAGATACAGTGTTCTGTTAAATCTTGCAAATATCCCTCATATTGAAAACTTTTTCCACACACTATTGTGACTTCCTCTGTAGGCAAGCGGCCTCATATTAGAACCTGAATGGAAGGAGATACATATTTATATCCTTGAACTTGGGGTGCTATTTACAAACCCAGGAGAAGAGCTTTCATGTCAAAAGCTAATTTCCCTTCTGGTTATAAATCAGTTCACAGGGTTCGGTAAAATCTAACCCTCAGGTTGACAAATTAAACATCAAGCTCAGGAGAAAACGGCATGCTGGAGAGGAATCTATTGCAGTTTTTTTTTTTTTTTTATGTGGCTGCTTCTTATTATCGTGCATCCTTATCACAGCAGGCTTTTTGAGAAACATCAACACCCGCTTGTTCCCATCCAGAAAATCAAATGAATGGCTTATCTGTGTGCTGACTATCCACACACAGATGCAGGGATGCATGCGGGACAACTGAGGCACGTATGCTCCTGCAGCCTGAAACTTGCTTGTCAGGTACTATAAGGGAGATCTGTGAAACAAGAAGCCATCAGTCAGGTCCTGACCTGTCTAATGAGACATTTCTGCTCCAGAGAAGTGTCACTGATATGAATGATGAATAATGTTCAGTGTCACTGCCCTATTTGGTTGGCCTTGTCATAAAATGTAAAATAGGTGCTGGAGGAGATTCAGATTTACAATGGAAGGGTTTGCTGTCAACTTCACTGTGTACAACACAAGATTGTCTTTTGATCGTTATGGACATTTATGATAAATCTGTAGTTGTAAATCACTGCAGAAATGTGTTTCCCGCTGATTACGTGCCCTTTATCACGTAATAGCAATTCAACATGTGCGTGTCTAACCCTGGCATTTGTTCTATGTCCCACACTACAAGAATCCATTCAACTCGCATTTGCAGTTGCTTTTCCAACGCTTGTTCATTTTTTCAGTCAATATTTCAAAAAAATGAACAACTCTCCAAAAATTAGAAACCATAAAACCAAGGCTGTTATCTGTGAGACAAAACCTGGAGCTGCTCCACTCCCACAAAAAAACTGGGGGCACTGACTGAGAGTGTTTATTTGAAATTTGACTTCAAACCCGGCTTTACTTTCTTGCAGTGATAACCGTTATGGAACAGGATGCGTTTACTTCCTTGTAAAATTACAGTGGCTACTACCATTCGTTCCACAAAGCTCTTACTTCCTTCATCAAGCATTAATTATCATCATGAATGTTTTCGTTCTTTCAGAAAATAGACTGCAGTGTCCAAGATCGTGAATACAACAAACACATTCTGCTTAAGTTGCATTTCCAATGCAAAGATCTACAGATATTTTTGATGTATATGGATCAATCAAAGCTCTGTTATATGACACAGAGAAAAAGTTATGTTTCAGAGCCCTACTTCAAATCATTTTATTTTTCTAATGCACATAATATTTCCAAGATTGCAACTGGCTGCTCCCTGAAAAAGATGAAATACCTCACAGTTCTAACTAATGTATATATTATGCATGTAGTACTCTCTATATACAGAGGCAAAGCAAATCTTCACTTCAGTCAGAAAGACAAATGATTGTGGATTTACCAGACAATTTGTTGCTCATGATCTACATAATCACAGCATGTTAGCAGAGATGGTCTTTCTTTCACTGAAAACTTCACTTGTCATAGTAACAAGAGTTGAGAAGAAGTTTTCTGGTCAAAGTATTGGACAAATGAATTTGCGGGCGGCAGAAGCTCAGTCTGTTCGGACTTAGCTTGGGAACTGGAGGGTCGCCGATTCAAGTCCCCTTATGGACCAAGCGTGAACTGATAGCTGGAGAGGTGCCAGTTTGCCTCTTCAGCACTGCCGAAGGCCCCATCTGCTCGAGGCACTTGTCTGGGGCAGCCTTGCTCTGACATCTCTCCATTAATGCATATACATATCCTGTTTGTGCATGTATGTATTTCAGGTCAGTGTGTACTGTGTAAATCCCCTTAGGGGATCAGTTGAGTGAGCTTTCTTCTTCTGAAATTGTTGATGTAAAACAGGCTGTTGTTATACACAGTTTGTAGTTACACTTCAGAAAAGAAAGCCATTTTTGGGGCTTTGAAGCTTCAGTGAGAAATATTCAAAGCTATTCAAAGTTTTCTGGCCTGGCCTGGCCATGAAGCTTTGCATGGATAATTCAATATTAAATAAAAAAAAAAAAAAGCTGAAGCATTCGAAAACCGATTTGGAGCTTGATTACTATGGTAACAGTCAAAGCTTCAAAGCATTCGGGATAACCCTGTAGTAAAGTGGGAGGAAACTCAGTCTTTCACCTGAGAGATTTCTGTTTGTGACCTGGTAAAACCAGAAGTCAACTTTGACTTATTTGTACAAAACATTTTTGGGCCCAGGTTCTCCCCCCCCAGCCAACCCCCCCCCCTCGGCGCCCCTCCTCTACCCTCTCCATTTTCTTATATGGACCTTTTTCTTGTGTGTATTAGTACAGAAAAATCCGCTAGGGGGACTAATAAAGGACTATCTTCTTCTTCTTCTTCTATAAGTAATACCTTTTCCGTAGTTATTTTAACCCAAATCACGATCATTTCCTATATGTAACTAAATTGTATTTTTTTTTGTCTAAACGCAAGTATTTCAAATGTACCTACTTAAAACCAAACCTAAGTCTTTTCCTAAACTTAACAAAGTAGTTTCAGCCCTTTCTCATTCACAGGTCATCAAATACAGATGCTTTGTCATGCTGATGTCACAGACATGTAAAGCACACTTTATCATCTGTATGAGACAAACCAGGCTGTCAGGTAACTACAATGTGAACCCATCTGCGTCACTATTAAATGCTCAGAAAGTGGTGACTGTGGCAGTTTCCCCTGCCACTGGTAACACACCACACTAGCACACCACACCAGACCACATGTTAGCCAGGTAGCATGCTATTGTTAGTTTGGTGGGTGCACACACTGAGCTACATTTAACACTCAGTAAGTTTCCTGTGCTATTTTTTTTTCAAGAAAGTTTTGTTCAAACACCCACTAATACACATGTATTGTTTGAAGTTAACTCTGTATTATTTTTAGAGTGAAAATCATGAGTTGTACTTAATTTGGTTGCAGTTTCTTACCACAGTGGTTCCTGGTGCTGGGCAAAGAGAAAGGACCCAAGCATAGCTTCAGGCTGCCTTTTATAGTGCCTGAGTTATATGTAGGGAGGAGCATGCTTAGTCCACCTCTCTCTGAACCATACCAACTGTGGGGTTGAAATGGAATTGTAAATTAATTTATACATTTAAGTATTATGTGAATGTTTTGATGGCCAATGTTATGTTTAGAAAATAAGAGTAAATATAGTTTGAAGGATTTTCATATGGATAATGACCTATAAGGTTGAATTTATTAGATAATTGATTTCAATTAAAGGTGGTATGGTCCAGTGGGAGGGGCCTAGCCTTTAAATAGTGGGGCTTCTACACTGCCAGGGAGTCAGAGAAGGACAGTGGTACTGAAAAGACCTAATACTGATTATGGTTAATACTTTGTAAATATTTTTTGCTGCATATTTTATTTGTTTGTCATTACTCCATCAACTGCATTTAAAGGGCAATAAACCACTTCATTTTTTTTTTCAAACGGACCTCATCTTACGACCCTCTTTTAACATTTTAAGATCAAACTACACCTTTTCCAGTCAGCTTTTCGACACACTACGCTCACTCCAGGTCGGAGTGTGACATTGACATAGTATTAAGAACCAAAAAACACACATAGGGTGGGTGGTGGATGGCTGTTTGTGTCCCGTGTGAAATCAACAATGTGTTGTTTGTCTTAACGTTCACATTAAGTTTCAATTTCACTTTACAAACGAAGTCATTTTAAGCCAAACCATGATGTTTTTTCCTAAACCTAACTGTTTTATTGCCTAAATTTAAGTGCCTAAGTTCGACGCCCTGAGAAGCCCAGTGCAATAGAAAGCGATGCCAAGGGGTCCTGACAAAACGTCAGCATGTGAGTTGGGATGTAAATGTGTTGGTAGTTTTGCCGCCAAAACACCACATAGGCTTGCACAGGTGCATAGACTGCTCATGTTGCTGCACATTCACAGGAAAACGCACTAAAAGAAAATACAGAACAACTTTGCATAAGATTTCATACAAACTGTTGTATAAGGATACGCTGCGTGAAGATGACTAAGATAAATTTATCCTGAGGGGGGCAAG
The DNA here is from genome assembly GCA_947000775.1 of Pterois miles. Taxonomy (NCBI): domain Eukaryota; kingdom Metazoa; phylum Chordata; class Actinopteri; order Perciformes; family Scorpaenidae; genus Pterois; species Pterois miles. Next base: position 1,117,844 of record CAMQGK010000194.1, on the reverse strand, counting down.
AATACCTTTATGTCAATCCACCAATGGTTAATGAGACTAAAAATTACAACTGTGAACCTCATGGTGAAACTACAGAAAATGTTTGGATCACCAAAGTCACAAAGATTCATCTTCTGGGAACCATGAATGTCTGTAAAACTCAATTCAATCAGTAGATGTTGAGATATTTCATAGGATAAGTGAAACTTTGACCAGCTAGTGATGCTAAATGAAAGGTCAGGGGATCACCAAAGTGAGTAGGCTTCATCCTCTGGGGAACATGAATCTCTGTACAAAGTGTGATAACAATGCTGAGACTAGTTGTAATATTTCAGTCTTCAGTTTTTTTTATTTCAGAACTTCCTCACCTCATTCCGTCCGAAATCCATAACACGCACAGTATGCAGCTTACATCATAAATGCCAACAATCTCCTGTGTGAGAGGAGAGGAAGCGGTTAAGATGGGAAACAGATGTAGCTTGAGAGAGTTTAGTTGTTGAGGTGGTTGACAACACCACTGTTGCTGGCATACGCCACATAGACTGATGTACATTTACAGTGGTAGTAAGTGGAAAAATAAGTCCATATCTTCCACTATCAGAATGTGTTATCATATAACAGTTGTATGAGTGTTTGTGAAGCTTTGAGACTGTTGTATAATATGTACCGTATGTAAGATATGCATGTTTGTAAAACATTTTACATGAAACATAGATTCAGTCCCCCCAAAAGCTTTGTCCCACTCAGTAATAAATTTTAATGTATAAAAAGCATTATAAAGCTCAAAAATGCAGTTATCTTTCTCACTGGGGCATCAAATGTACCAACACAATGACAGTGTTATGTGTTGTAACTATGTTAAATATAGACACATGGCTATTGTGATTGCCTTTGATCATTGCCTTGATTTGAGAAACGCCAGTCATGATCAACACCCTGAAGGAGTAATCTTTAGCAGATGTTCTCTAATGCCTTGTCCAACAGCATTTCATTTAGCACTTCGACAGAGCTAAAATAGAACGTCTATTGCCACCAGTGCAAAGGGTGGATTTGAACCTGTCATTTCTTCACGAGAAAGGTTTTTTTAGAAGTACTTCCCTTTGATTAGAAACCAATTCTGCTCTTCATTCTGGGGAGTGAAGTCATTTCTATCAACATTAATTTCCATTTTCTTGCAAAGTTGATGGCTTGGAGCCAGAGAGGCGAAGTGAGAGGAATTAATTACGTAATTATGTCTATGTTGAAGTGTCTTTCTTTGTTGACTTATATGAAATTTATGTGAGATCACAGTTAGATCTTTTGTTTTTATACTGCAGCCTCTAATTTCAGGCCGTCTGGTTAAACATGGATGGAAACAATGCATTTAAAATATCAAAAATCAGCTTTGCAAATTCATGATGAAAAGGCACAACAGGAATGATTTTATCCATTCAATGTGCTACTGCCATATAGTTAATACTGTAAGGTATCTTTATGCTAGCAGTGTGCATTTAACAAAAAATCAGTCCACTGACAAGCTTTTTGCTAGCTAAAGAAGACCATGATATGCAAATGAAAACTTGGGGGAAAGTGGTACATTTTGGGTTGAGAAATTATTTTGGTCAACCTTCATATTTCAGAGGTCAAAAATGAGCTTTTTCATTCAATGGCAAGATATCTACATGTTTGTAGACACTAGAAAGCTAACAACAACAGAATACTCATGGACAGACTGTCATGAAACAAACAATATATGAAATACAGTATAATCATCTTTATTTTTATTAAAGGTACAATATGTTATTTACAGAGCAGATCTGTGTGCTGTTGCAAGATATATGACATTTCACTTCAGTTGGACTTCAAATGTGACTTGAATGGGTCTTGCATTTTGCTGATTTGCGTTCCTGTCAGTGAAAACCTTTTCCACGTCCTCAAAGAGTTGCTTTGATCTGTAGCGGGGTATACCATTATAAAAATGGACCAACCTCCATTTCAAACATGAAACGTCGGAGGCCAGATGCAGAGGGTCTTTGACGCTGCCCAGGCAGGTTTACTGATGCAAGGTGATGTGATCCCCTTGAGCTTAACACCAGTATGAGTCTGCTTCCTGTGTCAGGTCCTCGGACTTTGCAGAGCGGCATCTGTTCCTGTTTAGTATCAACACTTGCAGCACTTCCATCAGCCGTCTCAGAAAGATGGCTACCTTGAGGCTCGCCATCTTTATCAAATTTCCAATCAAGTCAAAGAAGTGAGCATTAAAGGTGTCACTTGACTTCATGAGGGAGAGTTCTTTTTTTGCTATTTTGACTGCAGTCTTCCTCGGTCTGGCAAACTGCATTACAGACTATATTTGTGCATTGTTTTAAGAGCTGTTGGCCATACTAGACTAACTTCCCTTCTGTTGCTTCTGTTGTGGTACAGTGCTCAAGTTGCCAAGGCAAACATTGGTTTGTGCTGTCAGCCATCAAACTGGCAAAACAGTAATGCACACTGCTATTCTGTTATTTTGTGGTTGTGTGGGGAAATGTCATTGTCTTGCATTCTGTTGCACTGCAGGTCAGTTACTCACTGGGAGTATAACAATGACTGAACTGACCTGAGAGACTGCGGAGAGGTATACTGGCCCAAAAATGTCTCTTTGGGTTAGTCTGACCTGACACGTTTCACCTCAGGTCATGTTGCTGATGAGTCGGAGGCAGCAGGAGCAGAAAACGAGCCCGAGAGATAGGTTCCAAAATTCCTCTGCCCTTGACTGTGCGGACTCTGTCAGCTTTGATTCGTTCTGTCATGCTAACTCATTTCATGACGTAAATCTCCAAAGGACGACTGCGCTGCTGTTCTTTCTCAGACGCCACCTTGCTTGTGTCCTCGCTGACTTTCTGCCTCAAACTGCCACGAGAAGTCGACGAAGGCTGCTGTTTATTGTGTACTGTTTTGTAATATGAAAAGCTGTGGTTAAGATGCTGGCCTTATGACATGCCTTTCGTATATGTCTACAAAAACAAGCCACATTCTTCATGAGCTGAACAGTGGCATTTAGCGGAAACCCTTTGTAGGGTTTTTAAACCAAGAGAGGCTTAATCAAAGCAGATTTGCTGCTGTTACTTCACCGAGACTCGTACGTACTGGGCATCCAGGTCAACATCGAGCACCAGCCACCCCCCTGAGCAGCTCGCATGTGAGCGGAGATTGGACAGAGCAAAGACAGCTAAATTAGACCCTGCAGATAGCGGTAGAGGGACTTTCCTCTCAGAATCAGCAGGGAAATGAGGAGTCAGAGAATCAGATGGAGTAGATTAGCGGTCCAGAAGCCAGTGCGGCCGAGGGAAAAATGTGCCTCTGATGATAATGAGTCTAACAGGGCATCCACTACACCCTCACCGCCGCTCTGCTTCCTCGTGATGTTGCAACAAAGGTATTGACCAAGGCGGGCTTTAACCAAAACTATATCCTACAGGAGTCGTGTTGTCGCTGCACGTATTTCAGTCCCAGAGGTACATTACAAACAGCAGAGCTCAAAGACGTCTTGTGCATCACTCACACTCAAACAGCATGTGCCCGACACCATCCAGGCTTTGTTTACACATCTGAGACTTTCCTATCAAGATGGAGGAGGGTGAAAGGAGGAAAGACACAATGTAAAGTGGAGCTTATCAGCAAATGGGCTGTGATTGTGACCGAGCTCGTTCTCGTCTCTCCTGGAAAACTCTCAAAATAAACAACTACTGACCTAAAAGCATTCTCCCTGCCATCCCAGACATCACATGGCACGACCCAGCAGAAGTCCACAAACCACTAAATTATATACATAATATTCCCTCTGCCGGACTGTTGAATCTGAATGTGTTGTAAGTGAAAAATCAGCGAAATGTTGAGAGCCTTAGACAAGCCGGCACCAAATAATTGAACGTCACGACACAATTAAAAGTCATGTCAGTGTAGGTTAGCAGCTGAGCAGCAAACTTTGAACGTACAGTAAAAGAAAAAGAACAGCTGGATGTACTGCTTTTTCTTGTTAACATGGATTCTCCACACAAGTCTTAGCTTTGTGTTATTATTTACAAGTCAAACAAGTATCACACAAGCCAGCATGAGAGCACAAACCCCATAATTGCCAAACCACTGGAAGAGGAAATGTAATCATATACAAAATACAAATTATGGCCCAATAAAGATTAGGTAACAGCATGAACAAATTAAAGTGCTGTGAAAACGGAAGGATTAGTGCAATTACGCTCATTACACAACATCCATCTCTCTGACCTGAGTCTGGGCTGAAAAACACAGAGAACAGGAAGGCGGAATCCATAAAAGTGGAGGAGGGAAAAAGGGAGGATTGTGAGGAATGCTGGAATCTCTTAATGCACACATCCAGGTCGGAAGCAGAAAATAGCAACATGTCTGAACAGCATGTCGGAGGAATCCTGAGTGGAGCTGAAGACACAGTCGCCATAGAACTCCCTCTTGCTGCAGGGCTGCTATAAAACGATATAAGTGACACCAGCGAACACAATGGACAAATGTCAAGTGAAAAGATAATGTTTTTTAAAAGGGAACATCCACGTCACGAGTCAACTAACACACTCTCAATCTTATCTGGGCCAGGTTACTCAATGAGCAACCTCTTAGATGATGAGGAGGCTTGGAAAATAATAATATAAAAAAATCCTTGGCGTCGAGCCAGCTATTTGTTGTTTCTTCAAATTAAAATCAGTTCTGCACAGTAACACAACAGGGAAACCTTCCCAATCAGCGATGATAATGACAAAACATTATCCTCTATTTACTTTTGGAACTTTGAATGCTAATTGCGACACCGGTTACATGACTATCCATGCGAGTTGAAGCTTCTAAACACCTTGAATTTAAAGGGGACCTATTGTGCTTTTTCCTTTAGCGTGGTATATAGTTGTTCATGCATGTAAAATGTCTGCAAAGTTACAAAGCCCAAACAGAAACCCCACAGAAACACTGCTCCTGAATTGCCTGAAACACCTTGCTTGAAGCCCTGCCTTTTCTTCCGTAGTGTAGTGACGTTACATTTACATAAAACAGGAATGAGTCCCAAAACCTGAAAATGAGCTAGCTTTTTAGCACATCTGGTTCCTTTGTCTTGAAGTCGTTTTTTTTTTTTTTTTTTGAGGAGACAAGCATATGACATTGTATCGTTTTGTTCAGTAAATACCCAACTTTAAAAATATGGTTGCTAATAAGTGGCTTAATGAGACTACTAAACGTCGTCATGCCGACTTGTCCAGCTTTACAGCCTTGTTGTGTGTACTCATGTTGAAGTTTGTTTATAGCCAAACATTAGCTTTTTGCTTTTCACGATCACATTCATGCTTCAAAAATCATTGAAGTCATGTTAATTTGTGAAGATTATCTTGCTGAACAAAATGTCTTAGTGTCATAAACCTTTGTTTGCCAGAGAGCTTATTTTCTGCAATAATCCAAAACCCAGTGGAAAATTCCTATTGTTTTTTTGTCGAGGGAACCAGGGTGATGCTAACTTCCTGGTTGGCCTACAAAAACACGTCATCCCTGAAGCACTCTATATCCGCCTAGCTGCTAGTTTGGCACGCTGTCAAACAAAGCTAGTTAGTCAAAGAGTTTAGTTCAGTTGACCAATCGTAATAGTGAGCCAGCTGACCAATCAGAGCAGACTGGACTTTTCTGGAGGGCGAGGCAGGAGCTCAAACGATCGTTTCAGACAGAGGATGAAAACAGCTGCTGCAGCACAGAAAAATAAAGTGTTTCTTTGAACGTTAAAGCATGTAAACATGTTCTAATAGAAGTATGCACCTGAAAATGAGCACAATATGTCCTCCTTAATCAGACTCTACCATCGCTATGAAAAGCTTGACGTAAAATTCAACTTCACTTGGGCGGAGGCTGATGGGTTGGTGACGACGCTATTATGATGATAATTAGAGAGGCAACAGAGGTGGCGATGAAGGCGGTGGTGGCGATTACAAGTGCTGATTGGGATAATGAGGATGATAATGATGATAACAATTATTACATCAATTAGCAGAAAAAGAGAGACAGGCGTGTTTTTGCATGACCTCATCTTATTAACGCCTCATTAGGGAGTGTGCAGGTTATGTTCAATTGTGTCAGGACAATTATTTTGAAAGGTTATACACACATAATGAACATGAGTACATGTGGACACGGATACACATGCTGCCAAATAGATGCTCGTATGTGTGATGGACCAAGAAAACATCGTGAAGTCAGCTCCCAATTTGTTTGTAGGATCTGTATGAAGATGATTTTCATGGCAGATTTCTATGAACAGAAGTCAGCCATCGTGCCAAAACAAAAGAACTGGCTTCCACAACTTCATTTAAAATGTGTGATGAGCGAACAATTTGTCTCTAAGTGGTTCTCATCCGGCTGCCTTTAATCGCAACTCCACAAACTACATTATACATTCCCCTCCATCTCTCTCTCTCTCTCTCTGGCCCAGTGAGATGACAAACCTGTCAAAGTTTTAAATGGCCAAGTTAAATAGCAATGAACCAGACTGAAAAAAAAAAAAAACAATGTCCTTCCTGAATGTGCAGCTGAATCGCTGGAACAGGAGGATGCTGTAGCTAGTTTTTATGTTTTGACCCTCTCTCAGACTGAGGCATTTAAGCTCATGCACATCCTTCAGAAGTTCAAGGGGACAAAAAGTGAAAGGAAATCTGAACACATGACCCTCTTAAAAGATACGCCTCAACTGGCCTTTTGTATTGGCTTCGCTTGACAGACACCAGGTGCAGAAAGAAAAATTCTTGGGGGGGGGGGGGCGGGGGGGGCATTGGATTTAAAGGGCTCTGAGATGGGTTTCACATTAAAGACAGCATCAATAATATCAGACATTTGGAAATAGTATGCAAATCATAAAATCATGCAAGAAGAGACACTAATTTTACAAAAACAAACAAGCAACTGAAGAACCTGCTGGATATTTGATAAATGGCTCTTAAAGGTTAACTGAAATAAAAAGCAACACTTTTGAGAACAAACTAGTTTGCCCATCAAAGTTAAGAGCGAGATGGGTCCCCCCAAATGTTGAATGTTGTAAAGGGTCAGACATCTTAAATGATTATTAGCATTGGTATAAATGATTAAGACGCAGGTCAGTAGTGCTGCACTGGTGTCGACAGCTAATCCTCAAGCAAACCTGGCTTTCAGATGTTTGTCGACCAATGCCGCGGGAAATGCCAACCAGACACCTGAAGCTTCTACACCATTTTCACAAGTATTTCCAAAAACTGTTTTATCCTCTTTGGAAAAATTGAATGCACAATAGCTGCATTATCATTATAAATTACTAGTGCAGCGCCTGTTTGGGACATAATCATTTGCCCGTTCAGAGGTGGCTGATTGTTTGGCCCCCGGAAATGCTGCTTGCAGTGTTCTTCATAACAGGGAAGTTGTAACGTTAGTATATCCAGCATCCAGCAGCCGCAGAATCGCAATCAATGAACCGCAACCTGTAAAGGCAGACTGCGGCCCAAAGCCCACCTGCCACACGGCGTCGTTCGCCTGTTTATTCAAAGTTTATGAATATTACCTGTCGTGTGTCCAAACTGCACAAACTTTGACACTGCACATCCTTGGGCTCCCAGGTAATAAGTAGATCGGACGAATGGCTGTTGGGATACGTGAGGGACACACACACACACATACAGCCAGGCAGACAGAGATGACTTGCTTTATAGTCACTAAAAGGTGTTAGGAGTTAGACTTCATAAGGATTTTCAACAATGAACTTACAAAAACATGAGCTAAAAGATGTGCGCAAATATTCAAACAACACACACACACACACACACACACATACACACACCCTCTGCCAAAAAGAAAGACAGGCTCTAATAGGAGATAATGGATTCTGGGTCAACACCTGGTAATCCTTACATCAGTGAAGGGGAGGGCTTTGACATTTTCCAGAAAGTGCCATACAACATGCCTGTAATAAGAAGGTCAACTATATTTCAAATAGGGGCAAGCTGAAACAACGAAAGCACACAAACAGAATATGTGAAGCCTTTAGATTTGAGATTGAAAAAGGAACACATTACTCCATATAATATTGAAGGCAAAGCTGTAAAGATGGAATAACTTGTGAAATCAAATTGCATGTTTTCATCTGTAGCTGCCACAGCCTCTGATGGAAATGTTGAATAGATCTTTTAATCACTGGGTTGGTGATTTGAACTTCTAACCAGATAATCTTGTTTTGGCAATGGCAATAAAATGTTCTGCCTCAGCTGCATTTATAGGTTAGCTTTGGTTGTGTTTGTGTGTGTGCGCATGCATGTGTAGAACCACAGTCATTAAATGAAATAGCATATGTAGTCGATGTTTCAGATGATTTCTCTATTTATAGATGTGTAGAGGATATGGCTGAGTTGACCCAAAAGAACTTTTCCTTCAGGATGGTCTGTTCTATGTTGAGAGACAGCAAATTTGTATCAATTGCTTTGTAGGCAAACTGAAAATCCCAATGTAACTCAGATGCCAAATTAGAGCAAACAAGCTTCAAAGGACATCGAGCACTAGCTCAGTTAGTAGTGTTATTTTCAGTCCCCGGCCCAATCTGATTGGCTGTGATACAGACAGGAGAGAGTGAGGGGCCAGAGATGATAGAGGACTCCTTTATTGTTGCTGTGAGTCTGGCAACACAATAACGCCCCCTGCTGTCTGACCGACCCCCCCCCCCCCGTCCACCCCCACCCCTCACACAAACACAAACACACACCACACACACCCTGCCGTTCAAGCCCCCCAGCCGGGCTACTGAGCGTCTCGCCCGGTGTGGTGTGCAACCTCAGGACTCAGCTACTCTTCATGTAGACCCATCACAATAATGAACTCCCCGACCCCTCGACCCCTTTTCCTCACCGCACGGACTCTCACGAAAAAAACAAAACAAAAAAAAAAACTCGCCAGAGCTGTGCATTCCTCACGGTTTGGCTTGGAGAGAAAAAAAAAAGCCTCTGAACCACATCTGGTTTTGCTTTGCTGAGATCTCTCCCCACATTCAATTGGGTCTTAAAAATACGGTTTCAAGTAATAAATGGAGGGTTGTGCTGCTTATTTGTACACTGTATGATGAAATTACAAGGGCTGTAATTGGTTACTTCCATAATTGCATTGAAAGTAATTTATGTACTGCCGTAGGGAGGCCAAATGAGATAAACTGAGATGATAATAGCAGTGGAATAAGTAAACATTTATTGGATCTTCTCTGTGGATCCTGTCATTTAAGCTCCAGGAACATTTGTGCAAGCAAGCACTGATGGAATTGGTTAGGGCGGTGGCATGCTGGTGTGTGTGTGTGTGTGTGTGTGTGTGTGTGTGTGTGTGTGTGTGTGAGAGAGCGACAGAGAGAGACACTGACTCGTACTATTATTAGCGAGCCACTGGAGGGCAGTGAAAGTACTATGTGTGGCCGGCAGGATCATCACTGTTCAGGTATGTGCATGTAAGCCCAGTAAACAATCAGCAGGGTGTGAAAGAGAGGTCATGCATCATTGGCTTATAAACACAAACATGGAGCTCTGCCTTGTCTCCTTCCCTGTGCTTTCCCATGACCTACTGCCATGCAAATACAGGGGACTGCAGAGCTCTTGGTGGAAATATTCAAACTATGACAGACACATATGAAATTGGCTTTGAGACTTTGTTGTTTGTGCTGTGATACAGCATGCAATGTGCAGAAGAAAAAAGGGTTCAGTGATACAAAGCTTCTAAACAGAGAGTTAACGTTATGGCCGTGCCTGTACAATAATAACAGCTCATTGCCGCTGTTTCTCTGGGGACCAGTTCTTTTGTATGGAAATTAACTGAGACAACTGTAGAAGGAAATAATCCCGCTGTAGTAATAACACCATAATGGAGCCATGGAAGTTAAACAGACGTGCGGTATACAATGCGAGTGGCTCAGTTGAATATATCTTTCGTCAGGCCTGTATTGCCAGTCCAGACTTTCCACTGACTGGCAGGCACACAAAACAGTTTTTGGTAACGGCAGTAATTCTATTGTAAAAAGCCCACCAACAGGCTGCAGCTCTCCACGCAAGAATTATCTGTCTTACAGTGGAGAAATATTACAAAGTGTGCCAGATGACCATTTACAATCCCACCACATTTTGATACGAAGCTTTCAATCTGAGGACTGAATAAGAGAATCTTCAGAAGGGCATTTTGGGTGCCGGATCACATTCCACACAGTTGACTACACTGCTTCCCGAGAGGACAAAGGCAGCCCCATTGTATTAAAAATTCAAGGCCGGTGAGGTGAAATTGCATTTAGAGTCAGGGCGCACGGCAGCTTGAGCACCGTGGGCTGCTGGGTAAACTGGATTTACGTTTTGGAACCTTAACAGTTAAAGCTTAAGCCTGCTCTTCAAAAAGAAATAGTGTCTTTTTAGTGCAAATCGCAGCACACCGCTCAACAGCTCAGGTCACACATGGAACGACCTCAACTTTCACGAAAATCTCATTCTGACAGCGGCGGACAGCTGATCAAGTTGACACCTTTTTTTTTCCCTTTCCTGCTGTCATTCACCTGTTTATTCACATTACATCAGTGGGCAACCCCTGTGGGACTGCATCATAAAGTTGACAGGTAGCATCGCTGTTCTCCTCCAGCCTCGCCTAACCTTGCACAATCCCACCTTGAAAACACTGTTTGCATTGATTGCTTTTGTGATATCCTACAAAACTCAAACGTCCTTCAAAGTCGTTTGGCTTTTTTATTGTTTGCTATTGGGATGCAGATCACCGCAGAGCACCCTGCCCAAGCGATGACCCATTAAGATGTGAGAGGATCCATCTGGCAAGTGGGGTATTGGGAAAAATATTTTCAAAAACTCTCAATCTGGTTATGTAAGGCACACACAGTAATGCTTTTGGGTCATCGTAGCAAGCGTGGCTGCAGAGCAATCTAAGTGGATCCTACTAACACCCTGGTGCCCTTGAGGTAGAGGCAAATGACAAGCATGCTGCAAGGATGGATTTTTATTGCTCATATTAATCAGGTCACACATATGAGAAAACATGCATTTTTGCACATTTAGAAACACGTGCACCAAGGGTTGCTCAAATATATGCTAATGGTGGTAATGGTTTGAGTTTCTGTCTCAGAGAGGAGTTATTGTGCTATGCTATGTGTATCATAAAGAGACCACAGCTAGATCAGCAACAACGAATTGACAATGGTGCCAGGAGGATATCTGAGGGCCAATTTGCTGAAGAAAGATCCGGCATCTGAGCAGCTGATCCCTTCAGATACTGTGAGCACAAAGCTCATTTTCAGCTCCTTACAAAAATATTCCGCCCGCCCAGGCTTGTGTTTTCCGCATTACCTTCCCAAGGTCATCAGGGGAACCATTGGCATTCACTTTACACCTAACAGGTTTAATAAGACAATCTAAAATCCATACTTAGTTACGGAGGAATACAAGGCAGATGATATACAGTGTTTACATTCTCAAGAGGAAAGAACTGCAAAAGTTGTTTTGCACATATTGTAGTAAATCACACATATTCTTGTAATCCGTTATGTCATAATTTTTTTGCAATCAAACATCTATGCATGCAAAAACTTGCAGGCTGCATATTTTTATGCACTCTCAATTCCTCAACATCAAAATAAGGTAGAAAAATTAATAGAAGTGGAGGTTGAAATGATGTTGCTTTTACATATTTTCTAAAGCAGCTGTGTCCTGTGATTTGATATGTCATGGAAAGCAGCAGTATCCACTAAGCTACAGCAACTTGAGCCAAAATATTTTAAGTGGAAATGCTTTCATTTACAAATCCAACTGAAATGAGGACTGTGGACAGATGTGTCATGTTGAGGATGAACTCACACGCCTTCATTTTGTCAGTTTGAAATTAATGTAGAAATTTAAAGAGACTCTCCATCCAAAACATGTCTTTAAAGTATCAAACACTAGCCTCATCTTGCATTTCTGTCAGTTACAATCTAAAACTACTCCTGCAGCATAATCCACTTCTCCACAGTCCATCTGTATGATCAGTGTGTTCCAAATGGTCATTGTTTTGCCAAATTCGGTTACGTCCTCTCCTCCTGATCTGTAGTGTTTGTAGCCATATTCTAGCTAAGTGATGACAATTGCAACATACTGAGCATACGGATGAAAAAGACAAGTGGATTTTGCTGCAGCAGAAGTTTGAGAAGTTTTTCAGGACATTTTAAAACTTATGTCTGCAGGGGAAATTTGTGGTCAAAATGTGCTTCTGCTGCCAATAACTGTTGAAACTTATTATACTCCCTCACAACGCAAATTACTAAAAATCCTTTCTTGGAACATTACTGAACTCTATATTAAAACCTGCAATGAATATTGTTACCCGTCATCACAATGTCAAAAAAATTGCTGTAGAATGCTGCATTCATGTGGTGTCACAATAATCAGAAAACTAAAACTGAGAATCCCATAGACTTCAATTCAGTTTGACATATGTTTGGATTATAATTTTGATAAGTTTGTATGCATTCATTTCTTGTTAAAAAAACGCTTAAAGGTGGATTGCTGCCATGTCTCTTCAGTCTTCCCGTCAAACACAGTGACCAGATATTGCTTATTCAGACATCTCTACATATTAGGGATGTTAATAATTAACAGTTATTAGCATTAACACCACCATTATGGTTATCAGTTAAAATGGTTAAAATACATATTAATAATTAATTAAAAAGCTGAGAAAACGCAGTGTAGCGGTTCGTCACTTTAAGGATAAAAGCTGGTCCACCTTAAGGGTCCACCTTAAGAGAGATACAGGATACAGGAAGTTGTTATATAATTATAAATATATTGCTTTTCTTGGTAATTTTATATTATATTACCATATATATTATCATTATGCTTTTGCATTTCCTTCATTTTGTTCCCCACTTGCTAGCTTGACAGTAACGTTGTAATTGCCGTTGCTTAGCAGCGGTGTTTTTCATGACTTTTAACCACTTGAACGCCACGCATGTCGTGTTTATGACTTCCCATGTCGTGAACACGAGTTCACGAGTTCCATTTAAAAGCACCACATGGCTGTATTACTGCAGCAGCCTCCCACTCGAGCTAACGTTAGCTAGCCCTGCTAGTCACTGTCACCAGCATCACTTAAACATTTTCCACACTGACAGGGAATATTCACTTATCGTATGTGCCTCAAATCTCAGTGGTAAATCTGCTACACAACAGCTTGGCATCATTTTCTCTCCTCTGACAGTGAGTTTCTTTTTCCCAAATGCCTCAGTGACGATGCCACGATGCTACTAGTCTGGTGTATAGCTGTCAGCCATAAAACCCCTTTATTATAACATTTTTTAGGACATGACAGGGGAACCAATCGGAGAGCAGTGTTTTTGGATTTTGAGAGGTTTATTGAGAGTAGAAGTTGAGGGAAACAGGATTGTTTTCCCCCAAAAGGGGTCGTGGTCATGCAAGCCGACTCTGGATGACGTATTGCTGGTCTGATGTATGAACGAGAGATTGCACTGAGTTACAGAAGCCAGCGGAACAGAAGCTCGCCCGCACATGACGCCATTACCTCAGCTCTCTAATCAAGCCAACTACAGCTGCTGCTCTCTCCAGGAGGACGCTGCTAACTGCTAACTTTTTTGAACAGCCACAAATGTTTCTCTAGCCTACAGATGGTGAGTGTTTTAAACTCAACAGATCAATTCTAAACATAAAACCTCCCTCCATGCTTTTATCCTCAGATATATTCTCTAACGTTAGCTTGTGTACTGGGTCCATAAATGTGTTTACACAGGCAGTGAGAGACCTACAGTGGATGATGTGTAGTTTCCTCCTTTGAAGTGCCATGCTTCATTCCCGGTGCCCCCCGAGAATACGCTGTTGAAACTAATGAAAAGGGAGAAAAATGAACGGAGTTGTGCGAAACGTTCGTGTGACGAGCCTCTGCCATGCATATACATGAGAAAGCCCACTAACTGGATAGGCTAAGTGTAAGACGCTGTGATGCATTGACCACACAGAAACCCGAGCGGTGAGGCCAGATGACGGTTTATGGCCGAGCTTCCTATTTTACGTTTTATCTCGGATTGCTTTCAACAGAGCCTCTCCTGGGCTGTGCCATGCATCTGCCGTGCTATCAATCTCTCGTCGTCATAACCAGTGGCAGTGTTGGGGGCTGTCTGCAAGATGAGCACAGAGGCTCAATGGAATAAAACTGTGAATTTGTATGTGGCTGAGTGGGTGTGTTTGGCTACATTCAGCTTAGTTTTGAATCGCTGCTTATATCTGATGTTCTTGGATCGCTGTCCCAGTCTATTCTAGGATGCATCTGATACCAATATGAACTGACAGCAATGTGGAGAAGATGACAGACAAAAGATGTCATGTGTGTATTTGTACTTATACATCTCTTGCTTGTTTGAACACATTTTGGTTAACCTTTGAGTGAGACATCTCCCTAGATACTACTCAAACAGGTGACTCTGCTACATCTGTGTCTATTAAAATTTTCTTAAGTCAATAATATAGGTTTACTCATCATCTGATTCGTCATTCATCATTCTTATTAAAATGACCAAATACAAGCTATGCAGGCTCAGAAACTGATTTCTACCACATTTTATGCAGATCAGAACTGCACATTATTTTAGTGTTCATTTTTCTAAATAAATGAATGCGAGTGAATTTATTGTTATTATCAAAATAAATAAATAAATACATGAAAATGAGATTTGAATAAAATCATAATGATACAAAAACCTTGCTATCAAATATTTCAAAATGCTCTTTAGGGTGTTTTCATGCCTCAATTTTCTATTCAGTTAAAAGTGGAGTCAGTGATATTAATAAAATACACTTTTTTTGTAAAATTCAGTGAATATCTCCTCTGTTCTGTGTGTGCACTAAAAAAATCCAGCGTTCATACACAGCTTTGGCTCTGTAAATGGAAAACCAAGGAAGTGGCTCGGATCAAGTCACGCAACGCTATTCCAACCAGGAGAGGGGAATGGACATATAAAGAGAAAGGCAGTGGGAGTGAGAGGGACAGTAAATATAGCACATGCTAAATCTCTCAATCAGCAATGATGGATTGAGGGGAGTATTTGTTTGGGTGTTGAGTAATAAATAACCTTTTTGTGTCACATCTGTTTCAGTACATTTCATTTAAATAAAAAGGTATTATGTTGAATGCAAACTTAGAGAAGGGGCCAGAGCAAAATAATCTAAATATTTTGAGGGTTTATCAATTTAAATCTGAACACTACAGTTGGCGGTATCTATTTTTTCATACCTACCTGACGTTTCACTTGGTATAGGCTACTATATGGTATATGACGCAATCTGTGTAAAGCAAAACTCTGAGGTGGCTTGTCACTAAAATGAGAATAGTTGTTCCACCTTAACGGCCAGTCCACCTTAACGGCCAGCCCACCTGGGCCTTTGTCGTCGCCAGTTTTGCGGCTAGTCCTCCTACACTTTGATCAGCAGAATGCAAGCAGGACACAGGAACTTTGTGAGAAAAGTCATGTCTTAGGTTTTCTTTTGTTTGCATGTTCTATGTTTCTCACTTCCTGTTTTATTTTTAAGTTTACTTCCCGTTTCAGTTTAGGTCACTTCACTTCCGGTTTTGCATGCTCCCCGCCCGCACCTTTGCGCACCTCCTCTTACCCAGTTTTGAACACCATTCACGTGGTTCTATCGTCTTCTCCCCGCCCTGATTGTGTTCACCTGTGTATAGTTAATCACTCCCCTCACTAGTATATAATGTGTGCTTCCCCTTCCTCCTTTCCAGTTCGTCTCTTTTCGTAAGTTTCGTACCCGCTTATTTCCCTTGTGCTCTCGTGTATCTTGCCTTGTATTGAACTCTCTTGTTTTTGACTTAGCCCTTGCCTAGTGATTTGGACACTGTTACTAATTATTGCTCTACCGTGTACCGACCTGTTTTGATTAAAACGCTATTTTTGAAACTGCCCGTGCCTAGAGTCTTGCATCTAGTCCACTCCTTTTGTATCCAGTCGTGACAAACTTGGCTTGTGTCTTTAGCAGTTGAAGCATTTATTCACAGACAGTCTGGACTGTACACACACTGCACTGCTGCATTCACAGCGAAAACATTACTGCTAACTTTATACTCACTGTCAATCACATGCTCGCTCTCGCTCACTCTCTCTCGCTCTCTCTCTCTCTCTCTCTCTTGCTCGCTGTCTCTCTCTCTACGGATCGGACACTCGTTAATGTTACGGGCCATCAGGCTTGCAATACAATATGGAAGTATTTATTGGACTTTATTAGTTGTAAGTCACAGAAGACAATCCACAAATGCGTACCTTGATTTCCAAATATATTACTATTCACAAACACATATTTTTATATCCACAAAAAATAAAGGGTGGTTTGCAAATACACATAACTTACTTACATATTTAAAGGTTAACATGTAAAATGATATATATGCATTTGTGCATTGGTTTTACACGTGGAATGATTTCTGCCCATTTGCAGATCGTTTCCTGAGCAATTATGGGCCATGTGATGTTTGTAACTTTCCTCCTGTTAGTTTACCGAATTTTGTCCACTTTATACCACGGCAAATTTGAAGATAATAGTTGTAATCCACAGAAGACAATTCAAAAATATACCATGATCTACAAACATTTCACTATCTGCAAATGTATTTTTGGATTTGTGTTTTGTAAAGTCACATCCACAAAAATACAGGGCAGTCTGTAAATACGCTTAACTTACTCTGTAAATATGTATTTTAATTCCACATAAAAATGTTATAGGTTTACATGTAAAGTGATATACATGCATCATGGTACATATTTTTGAATGAAGAATGATTTTTGACAAATTTCTGTAAACTAACAGGAGGAAAGTTACAAATGTCACGTGCCCCATAAATGTACAATATGTGATCTGCAAATGTGCAGATATTATTCCACATGTAAAAATTGATGCACAAATGCCTATAAATCATTTTGCATGTAAACCTTGAAATACAGATTTACAGAGTAAGTAATGTGTATTTGCGAATCACTCTACTTTTGTGTATATTAAAAATACATATTTGGGAATAGTGAAATATTTGGAAATTGTGGTACACATTTGTGGACTGTCTTCTGTGGCTTACAACTAATAAAATCCAATAAAAACTTCCATACTACACTGGCAGGCAGAAACCTGTCATGTCTCGTCGTCACCCCCCAAAAACACACAAACTTTCTGGCAAACAAACACAACATGAGCCTGTTCCCCTCCCATCTCCACTGAAATGATGTCTCTGCATACTCGCTAACATTAAACACATGGTGCGCGTGTGTGTGAAACTCCAACAAACCTAATTTAGTAGTTTTGCTGCCTCAACCTAAGGAAGTTGTTTCCTGTGATGATGGAAGTTTATTTTCAAAAGACTGTATCCATGTAATGAGCTGAAATTGACATATATTGCTGGACATTCGTTGAAAACGCATGAAAAGTGAGAAAAACTTTTAGTAAGAAATATATGAACTGTTGTATGAGGACACATTGTACAGTGAACTGGTGTTTGTTTCCAGCAAGAAAGACATTTGGATATAAACTCCAGACAAAATTAGTTTAATAGATAGATAGATAGATAGATAGATAGATAGATAGATAAAAAACAGGTACAAATCAAAAAGCCTTCAATATAATAATGCAACCCAGAGCAGGCTGGCTTTATTCACACCCAGCATAAATCATGAGATCAGTGTCATCATGTCAGATAAAAAAAAATGTGACTAAACAACACTGTTTGCCACAGTGTGAATGCAGTCTGTATTGGCAATGCCAGCATGTGCAGGTGTGTGTGATACACACATTTCATTAACATAATACGACTGCCCCTGCCTTTATGCCTGACAAAGGAAAAAGCACAGAAACATAGAGCATAGCTCTTAACCCTTTTGACAAACTGAGTTAGCGAACATCAAACTGGCTGTGCTTTGGCACAGTTATTGAGCAAATGTGACGAGAGAGCTCCTCCCCTATCTTTTGAAGTGTCCAAATTATGATACGGGGGGAAAAAAAGCCCTCCCAGGCCTGTTCTGATAAAGCAAGATTGAAACCTTATCGATTTTGGGGTTATTTGAAAGCGGATATAAAATATCCAGAGCAGAGAGGACTCGGGGAATGCTGAACACAGTTGGTTGAGACACAGGATTTCTTCCTAGTCTTGTCATAGCATCCTTCTGTGCCCCGGGCCTCCTATCGCCACGCACCGTGGTGCCGGCAGTTAGTGCGACAGCTGGTCTCCATGCTTGCCTCCACTGTCTGTCCCAGAACACCCAGCTACTACGGTCTCTCATCAAGTCCTGTGAGCCAATCCGGGCTTTCATTTCCTGACAGCTGACAGCTGATGTGCCTCTACAGATGCTAGTTTAAATCATTCATATGGCTCTCTGCTGCTGAAGATACATCATGCTCCTGGGAAGTACTGAGATGTCTTTTCCACTTTTTTTTTGTTTTGTTTGTGGATTGAACCTTACCTAGTTCATTAGTCAGACAGTGGGGGTATTTTCAGACTGGGACTGCTTCCATCAGCTGTAATGCAGATATGACACAGCGCTCATAAGCCTGATGAAGCCATGGCTCATAGCAGTAGGCTGAGAGGCTCAGGGAGATTGCCTACTGCGGAGTCACGGGGCTTTGGTAGTTTCCACTTGATTAAGCCCGACTCAACACACTCGGCTCTCGCTTTAATTTAAAAATTGCACGGGGAAAAAAAAATGTAATGAGAAAGTCAAATTCATAGATATGATGTAATTGACTTTGCTGAACATCTAGGAATCCGAAGGAGTTTGATTAGTGGAACCTAATCATAGTTTAATTAGTGGACTTAGACCAGATACAGCTTCCACAGAGGATCCTATGGAGCAGCGGATCAAGAAGGCGGCGGCAGCAACAGACAGTGATTGAGATGTCATTTATGTTAACATCTCATCCTACTGCAGCTCTCCATCTCCTCTTTGCCTGATTTCATCTACTTTCCATTCTCAGATTTGTATTCACCATCGCACCCTCTTCGTTGATTGCAAGCTGCTCTACTAATTGAGTACATTGTATCTCAAGCGGCTGCTGACAGCCAAAGAAAGCTCTCAGCCTTATACTTATTTTGTCAGGGTTTTTCCGCTCCATCTTTACCTCATGTTTGTTATATACCAGCATGCCTTTAAGGTATCCTGGAAGGCCTTCTGCAGCATCATCTGCTGCTGTCTAGCCATCTCCTCTTTTTTATTTGCTGATGTTTTCTCATTTCTCACAAGGAGCTTTCCTCAAATACTACAGTTTTCTGTATGGCAGTTTTACTTTGGACATTATTCACTTGCAGTATTTTAGCTTAAACAAAAATGAGAATGCATGAGACAAGTAATCTGAAAAGATCATGTTCCTCTGTGTCTTCCGGTGCTCGTAATGACGTGCAAGATTTTACAGAGGAAAACAACCAATCAGAGCCGAGCAGCTGTCAATCACTCGTGAACGCCGATCAAATGATCAAACCAGGCAGTGCTGATCAAATATGAATCAATATTCTGTTACTGTAATACCTATTTCCCCACAGCAAATGCTTTCAGAAACATCTTGTAGTTGACTCGTGGCTACACTTTGAAATAGGCTTTGCTAACTTTAACCCTGTTTAGAAGTGCTTCACCCACTGTATGGAGGACAGTCCTGCTTCCCGTGTCTGCTTGGCGGTATGAAAGTTAACTACAAACACATTTGCTAAACCACGTCTGTTCTCATGCAAACAGAAACACAGTTTGAAATCACTTCAGAAGAAACATGAATTTGACCTTTACCTTCTCACAAATTGTCTTTGTCAAAGTTTCTGTTTCTTGCCTCTTTCTGAGGCACTGACATTGAATGGGCTTACTGCCTTCTTTGGGTGATGGGGGAAAACTACAAAACACAGAACAGAATCATAGTTGCAAAGGGCGTTTTTGCTCCACTATAGACCACAGGGGGTGGCAATGAGCTCGTTCGGCAAATCTTCTGGGTAAATGTAATTGTTTTCAACAGTGGGCAACTTCATAAGTGAAGTCCAAGTGCCTTAAACCTGCATTCTGTCTAATAGCCATCAGGGGGCGACTCCTCTGGTTGCAAAAAGAAGTCTGATTGTATAGAAGTCTATGAGAAAATTACTAGGATTGTCACAAGAACCAATTCTTTTGTACCAAGTCAATGCCAAAATTTTAAAAACATGATGGCACTCTTTTTCTACAGTACCAAAGGCACCCTGATGAGAATAAAGAACCATAGTTGCCCACTTTCTTGGCATCTCATGCCTCCGTGATTATCGATTTCTCTGTATTGATGCTTTCTGACAATTATACATGCACAATAGCGCATATACACCCTATATCATGTTTCAGTTTGGGAACGGAGATGCGACAAAAAAAGAGCTCAACAGGTGCCATAGAGTTACATTATGAGACGTTCACATTTTGCTCAGTAAAATGAATACTGGGTGAAGGTAAATCACAACATTCTCATGATGTGTTCAAATATAATCTTGGAAAATTAAGTTTTTGTCAATAAACTTCAATAAATCCATTTGTACGAAGGAGATGTTTTCACATCACTGTTTTTAATAAAGTAGTGTACCTTGAATTACATGGGATTTACTTTCATTTATTTATTTATTTTTACCGTGGTATCGAATTAGGTATTGAGAATCGTGGAAATTCACTGATGTGGGTATCGACTACTAGATTTCTGGTATTGTGACATCCCTAAAAATGACTACTTGATTTATTAGCTCAGTAAACATGTTTTTTGTATCCGATGCCAACATTTTTACAACTCTTGCTTTCTACATCATCTGTCCATGGCAAGTACGGTATGGTTAAGGTTATGGAAAGACAATATCAGTATGTCTTTTACCTTCACATACCTTCATCTTGTTATTCCCTTGTCCAATGCATAGGGAAATATTTCATTGTAATTTTCGCCTTTTTTTTTAGATGATTAGCAAGATAAAAGGGCAAAGAGACAGGAAAATGACCTGTGATGAAGGTCCTTGGCTGGATTCATGCCCAGGATTTTGCAGTAACATTAAGAGTTCATGCCTGAGACCAATGGGCCACCAGAACTCCCCCTTTGTGTGACATTTTAATTTGTGTTAATGTTATTATCCACAGGCAGGGACTCCAAAAGGTCTGCAACAACAAACTCTGCTTCAGGTGTTTTGAAGGCATCTTTTTCCCCACATGATCTTTGCTAATTTACATCTGTGCCATGTGTCGGCCTCGCTTTCATCCACAATATGACACTGTTGATCTATATCACAGCAGGCGTGGATAGATTTTCCCTTCTATTCGCTACTTCGTGATTGTACACAAGCCACCGATAGCTAATTCCGAGCCCAGTGAGGTGCAACAGTGCACCGCTGCTACCCAGTTAACAAGGTTATTGATTTGGAAACCACCCCCAAGTATAGTCGCTCCTCAAAAAACACACTAATTGCTGTTTATTCCTTACTTTAATGTGGCATAGTGGCTGATAATCCTCACAAGATTCAGCAGACTACTTTAAACTGGGCACATCAAAGTGAGGAGAACATGTTAAAGGAATACTTTGATGCGAAATAATACCTCAAACAAACACAGCTCACACCTATTCTCTTTTCAAATACCGGACCACCTGTGCCTGCTTGAGAAAGAGAAAGACATGGCGCTGCAATGAGAAAATGAATCTCCCAGTGATGGGAGAGCACCCGTGTGTTTTCTGCTTCTCTCTGCTGAATTTGAGGCAGCCCAACAAGTATGTCCCACATACACAGAGCAACAATCATTTATCTGCGTGCTTCTAACAAGACATCATAAATCTCAACCCTCTAGCCGCTTCACAAGACAACACCCCAATAGAGTGGCATCCTCCCTGGCGCTCCCTCCTCCCCTCGCATTCATCTATCTGTGTGCATGCACCTCGGGTCATCCATTAACCGTCCCAGTTTCTCCTCCTTTTACTGAAAAAAAAGAAACATTCTGGCAGGCTTCTTAGACAGCCAACATCAAGCGCTCAAAAACACGGGCACGTAGTTCAAGGTTTCATCAGTTCGGGGACCACCAAAGACGCGAGTGCAGGGTATATAATGGAGTATGGGAATGAGCCTTCAGGTGATTAATCCATAGGCACCCTGTTTCTTCCAGATGGCATTTCACCAGGGGACATGCTTTAAAGTCTATGGACCTTGCTGTTACTGCCACCGGTCTATCACCGCCTCCTCGATTACAGCCGCCCATCGAGATCCATTCACCTCTTGCCCCCCATGATGTCACTCCCACCCACTCCATCCATACAGATTTATGCTTGTGCACATATGAAGGAGGTATTGACATTTAAATCAAGCAGAAGGATTAGCGGGAGCAGACAGCTGCTACTTAAGATAGACACTTATATCCATAAAAACTAGACATGTATTACAAACCTCCAATATTCAGTGTTTGGACTGAAATCTACACCTCTCAGAAATGTTGGCTCTAGCATCCCCGCTGTGTGTCATGCTCCACATAGTGTACATGTTCCTCAATACCTGTGACTCATATATATGAAGGGATCAATGACACTCCCGGTGGAAGGTTTAATAATGAAATGTAGCATTCATATGCAGTGCATGACCCAACACTCAAGCTGTGTGGCTGCTGGTAAGCAGAGCGGTAATTGTCATGGGAATGTCCGTATTGAACCTGATCATCTGCACTTTACATGTTCTGAAGAAATTGCTTTCCATACAGCAGAAATTACAGACAGCTTATCGGGTGCATACTTCATATAGTGTTGGCAGAAGTGGCTGGATAACCCTATAAATCACCATGCACATGTGGTAAAGCAGCAAAAGCTCCAAATAATTTCTCTTGGTGAGAAAGTAAGAGTTTTGCTGGAAGGCAAACCATCTGAACAACCAGAGAACATATCCAAAACCTGTCTCCTCAAAATTACACCCATAAACTACTAATTCGCAATAGCAAATGTGTGTTTTGAGAGAAACAATGCTGACGAAATTAAATGTTTAATCAACATAATAAGGAAACTTTTTTTTTATGAATGTGTCTGTAAAGACGCCAAATATTCATACTGAATGTATCAGAAAAACATTAACTGATAATTCAATTCAACTTTATTTCAGACACAGGTTGCAGGTTGAAACATGCTATTCAGTACACTAAAACAGTATGTGAGATTTTTTTATACGTCCGAAACCTTCGTATAAAACCAGTAATATGCAAATTGCATACTATTCCCGGTGAAATATTACAGTATTCAACATTGTACACCACAGCGGCATAAATATCCCACAATCCAATGCAGTAGTGATGACAACATTCATAATGGAACTTGACAGACAGCTCTGTAACATCAATAATGCTTCAATTTAACTGTAAGGTTAAGATTTCGCCTTTGCTAGGTGTAAGATAAAATAAATTCAGACTTTGATTGTCCCAAACCGTCATTTTGGTCACCATGGTAACACGTCTCTAACCGACAAGGAGGCTCTCAGGAAGTGACCTGTGAATTATTGCTCAGTGCGTCCGAAAAGATACCTCTTACTGTTTGTTCACATAAAAGTATGTTAAACGATAGTACACCTGTTGAGTATGTAGTGCATAGTATGTGGTTTCTGACAGAGCCATAGGTCCATACATGCCATAGGCAGAAATTCAATTTGGGATGGGCCAGTACAAAAGTGGATGGGCCATCTATTCCCAGAAAGGACTTGTAAAAATTTAAGTAGAATAAAAGGATAAACTGAAGACAGCAGCAATTTTACTTTTCTGCATACATTCTGTATTACAAGGCAATAGCAGCAAAACACTCCCTATACTACTGGCTCCCAGCTCGGGGGTCCCAATCCTACTAGGGATTTCCAAAGCTTCAAGGGGGGTCGTGCAGCCTTCTTGATTTTAAGGGGTGTAAAAGCCCTGAAACACCAAGCCGATGGTCGGCTGTCGGACAGTTTGAGGCCGTCGGTGAGAGTCTGTTGGCCTTGCTGTTGCGGCGTGTGCCTTATCGCTAGCTGTAGTCCGCCCGTGTCAGAAGGCTTTTTGGCCGATTGGTGAGAGAAAGCACTCTGATTGGCTGCTCAGCTTAAGTGAATCAGTCCACGAGAAGAAAAGCAGAAGTGAGGAAAGCAAGCCAACAACAAAAAACAATGAAAACTCGTCTATGATATCCTATTCAGACTGAAATATATTTGCAGATTCCAGAACCAGCGGTGCATGGGCTCTACAGTAAGTATGTAATTAACCATAAACCCACATAAACCCAAACAGTAGGGAATGTGTAAACTACTGCATGACATGGCATGCGTCAAACAGGAACCACGCTGTTACTTCAGTACCACGGTCATCTCACATGTAATAGCAAATGTCAAGCAGCTGTTCACACAAATCACCAGTAAAAGAATAAAAACACACTGCTGAATATTGATTGCATTCAGAAAGACCAAAACACTCCTTAATTTATGGTAAATCAACCACGACATACAATAAAATCTTGCTGAAATTTAGCTTCTGCAGGAAAATTTCCGATGCCCGAATTTCCCTCTGGGGATTAATAAAGGTTAATCTTATCTTATCTTAGGTGATTTCATAATAGTTCAGAGTCACTGGGTTCCTTTTCAAAGGACAAGGGCCAGGTCATCAGTTCATATGTGCACATGAACTTGAACAGCTCTATAAAGTTTCCTTTATTGAGAGCACCCGTGGTTTCTCCCTGTTTCTCCATGGTGGGACGTCCTGCTTGGCACCAAACAGAACAACTTCCCGAACTGCTTTTCGATGGTGTCGATTTCTCTCGATAAATGAACAGTCCACAGCATCACGGTTTGTTTCCCCATACCTGACGTACAGTAGGTGCTTCCAGTCCATGAACCCGTTTCGCAAATGGGCCGTCAGATCCGCTGGAGAAATGTCGGCACACTTTACAAAGACGCGCGTCATTTTTAACACTACTCCAACCAAGAAAACTGTCCATATCACGATGATGAGAAGCACATTGACTTCCCATTCTTGACACGGAAACAGCTTCAAATCCACTGCAGATAAATCAGCGGGTAAAGATGCATCAGGCTGACTGGAAGAGAGCACCGGCTCCCTGGCAGCAAGCGGCCGACGGCCTGGGCTAACCGTCCTGTGGGTTAATGAGTCTGAAGAACCAGTCTGGGTGGTGTCAGCTGATGGAGGCAGTGTCGCTTCTTCTACCTCAAGTCTTGTTTGTTTGTTTTTTTTTTTTTTAGCTATTGTTGTGGCGGTAACGTTACATCGACTGTAAAGCCAATTAGCTAGTTGGCTAAAAACAGCAGTGTGTGCCTGTCAGAACGGGTCGGAACCACAGCAACCTATTAGCCTACAACTTGTTTTAACAGTTATGTTGTTATCAGAAGACATATTACACACACACACACACACACATGAAGAAACAATAAATCAAGGACATTTATTTCTTTTCTTACATAAATTATTAGATTTTTATGACAAATTGTATTTTGATCCAACTTAGCTGGGAGGGCCAGTGAGTTATACGGGTGATCCAGCTCCAGCCAGGCCCATAACTGGCCCCTGTGTCCATATCAGATAAATAAGTAATGTAAACACAGAAAAAAAAGTTTGGAAATTTGTGTTTGGTGGATTATTTTTCTGCTGTTACACTGCTAATTGGCATTGTGTTTTACATCGTTTGAAAGCCTGTTTATTTACCTTCACAATGGTGTCTAACTTGTAAGGATCATGTATTTGTGGGATGAGCAGCACAGCTGAATATGTGCTTCACTGGGGATGGTACCCCAAAATTTGTGAAATTGTGGTGAGATAGGTAAGGTTAGGCACTCATCTAGAATAGGTAAGGTTAGGACAGGTTGTCAGGCAGCAAGTCTCGCAAGAGGGTTTGCAAGTTTTCACAGTTTATGTTTTACCATCTAGACCCTAGCCACTGCCGGGTCAATCGAGATGTTTTAGTTTCACTTTAGGGGAACTCTCATCAGCCATCTTTATACACAGTGTATGACTATACTATAGTAATTTGCATTGTTGGTGGCAGAGTTCGCCATTTCCGTACTGGATTCAAATGTTGTGCACAGGTTATTCCCAGGAAATGACACATGCATGAACTGGAAAAAGCCTGTGCATGAGTATATGTATACTTAATTTGTGCACATGCAAAGGCTTCTTGTATACAGCAAAGATTATAAAGAAGGCATCCAATTTTCATGGCCAACCAACTAGGGAAATACATTTTTTGACAAAGTAGCTGCTCAAAGCATGTTGTGTACCCCCAGTGAAATGTTAGCTTTGAGGCTAAGGAAAGGTCATGGTCTGGTTTATTGACTGAAGGATGTGTTAATATACATTTAACCAAAACCTCAATCTTTCCCAACCTTAACTATGCATTCAGTCTCTTTTCAAAATAAACTTTTGTGTTCACAGGAAACCTACAGTTTCCGCTTGTTACATGCATACAGTTCCTTCCCCAGTTCAAAATAAACTGCCAACGTTGGTGTTAGTTTTTAAGTTTACTTACACAGCAAAACTGCTTGCTTAGGCTTCAGATCATGATCATGGTTTGGGTTAATGTGAGTACATCTGTTACATAGAATAAAATATATGTTTGTTACGTAACTTCTTGGTGCGTCCCCTACAGACGAGAAAGGGTGCCAGATTAGTTGAATAGGAAGACAGGAGACGGGCTTGAAAATAGTCACATCCTCATCCTGGTTTTAGAAAGCCTTAGTCCAATGTCACAACCTGGTACATTATGCAAACATCACACAGGAATAATTTATCTTTTTCTTTAGGTTGCCATTATTGTAACAATGCCCAGAAGGAAGCCAGTCTTCCTAATTAAGTCAAAATGTATTTTGTGGCTGACTAGAATCCTTTGTTGAGTCAGAGGGCGAATCCAGCAGTGTCATTTGTTGATGTTATTGTGTGGCTTGGGAGAAAACACAGGTGTGACAAAGAGGCTGAGTCTAACATCAGGGGAGAGAAGAACAGCACATCTGTTGTGGGTCACAGTGCTGTCAAGCAGACAGACCATATGGGCTGCTTCCGCTCAGTGCCAGCCATATCTCAGCACCACTAATCTGACAGGAATGACACCTCCGGAGAGGCTGTGAGCTATGTTTTAATGAACATTGTACGTTATTAAACTCATTATGTCTAGACTCTCCTTGCCACTAAGTCTCCCACAGCCTGCTCCTCCACTGTTTGTCTTGCTCGCCTTGCATGCATATGAATGAGCATGCATGTGTGTCTTTAACCTTAAGATAACAACATGTTCTATTGTTATATTGGCTTCAATGTTGGGGCATAACCTAGCCTGGTTCTCTCGCACCTTTAGGCACCAAATGCAAATGTTGGCATTTCCCAAACAAGGCGCTGAATAGAAGTGATGCTAAGCACATTAGTATTCATAAGTAGTTGCATGCAAATGCTTATTTTATATCCTGTACACATGTCATGTCAACCCTGACTGCTTTATTATTGCATAAAGCATTTGATCAGTGTCATTAGCCCCCTGAGATGTATATATACATTAGATGATCTCAGGGAGAAATAATTACCCCTGCGGATTGGTCGATTTTAGCTCTGTTTGCTGGCATGTATGGATTTTCAAGTGGAACCTTCCTTGTTGTAATTATCTTTGCAAATTAAAAGACATTAGCAGGCATCGTGGTAGTTGTGCAGGGGCATATAACTTCATTAGCCCAAAAGAGGGAATCAGCACTACCAAATGTGTAATTTGCAGTGATGGATGTTTCAGGAGTCATTTCAGTCGGACCCCACATCTCGCTGGACGTGTGCTGCCTCGCAAATCCAGAAACAGACAGCACTCTGTCTATGAACTGAAGAGAGAGATATGACATGGCGCAAGACAGGAGAACAAACAGGGAAAATGAGGAATAAAGAAGGAATCCGTGGTATGGCTGGATGGGTCCCCTGTCAGTCGATTATGTTGATTTACTCAGTTCTATAAAGTCTGGGCATTCTGGCCATAAAATGAAGCTCTCACTCTGATTGTTTACATAAATCTGGATAAGGCTCGGGACATTTCACACTGGGTGAAAATTAAACCCAGCCACAGCAACTAACTCAAGTTCAAGCTGCATTGCTTACTTAAAAAAAAAAAAAAAAATCTCTCAGGTTGCTATCTATTTTTGAGGTTACGTATTAATTAATGCATTGACTTGAAAGATAACACCAGTTTCATCATATTTCACACATCAAATGGGGCTGTGTTTTGGATAGCTGAAAGAAATCTCGGTAGGATTTCTTTCCCACCACTTAAACACACATACACAGAAATATTTTTCTGATTCCTTTTTATCATTAGAAAAATAGGCTGGTATTAAGTCAACAATTTACTGAGTCATAAGTCTAAATGAGCATTAATAATGGGCACCAGCATTTAATTCTGTGTTGGTCATACCTTTCCGCCTACTTTTGCCTCTTTGTCTACACACCTGAGTAAGACTAGCAGCTCCTGGCGTTTCAAGCGGCTCCTCGGTGCTACTGGGACTCTGAGCTCTGATCGCTTCCTCTCAGACCTGCAGTTGGGTAATCAAAAAGAATCCTTGAAATTCCTGAACCGATCCCACAAATGCTCCTGGTTTGCAGCTATAAATACAGATTTCACTGTCCTTTTGTTTCCTTGTTCTCTTGTTGGAGTTTCAGAGCAAATTCCACTCGTATCATCAAAAGACCTTATATACTACATTATTTAATAGACACTATAAAGGTTAATTTGCTGGGACCATTTGTTTGCATTGGCATTACTACCTAGAGATGAAAAAAGCCCGTTTGGTAGCATATCATAGCATCCCTACTCTACGACTGTTTGGTATCGTGTGATTTATTCATTATCTGATTTATTTCCTCTATCTAGAAGTGGAAAGGGTTAAGCTCGGCTCTATAACCAGGAAAGTGCTTGAAAGTTAGGCAGACATACTGTATGTCAGGTAGCCCAGCAGAAAGCCTTCTATTTTAGGTTTTGAGTTGTTCAGGCTTCAAGTGGTACATTTGTTAGTTGTGCTTTTGTTGTTGTTGAAAGCCTGTGTGAGCTTTGCTGACTGCCCATTTGATATAGCTGATACAAGTCAGAAACAATTGCAGTGCAGCATGTCGCTAGGCATAAAGATATTGATCAGCAGCCGAGATGAAGGTGCTTTAAACCTGGACATTCATTCTGATACTGGAGTTTTGCAGAGGCTTTAAATGTGATATATAACCAGCAGCATAAAAGCTCTCTAATGACCTTAAAGATTTGAGTCCTGGGTCATTTAGATCTACTTCCACCTTTCTCTTTAAGGTCACAGCTTCCAGCACAACTATTTTCTCATTTGATTTAAATATTATCACAATTTAATGTAAAAGGAATTGCATGGAGTGACATCAATGCCCACAACTACGCTTGAACAGTAACTTTTAGGGTTCTGCTGATAAGATTGTCTTTCCCAGTTCTAGATAGTTTTATTTATTTTTCTGTTCTCACTTCCAACATGTCAAGTATATGGTAAAATTAGGTTAACAAGTTTCATTTCGGAAAGTGGAAATGTAATGTTGAACGTTGGGCGGCTGTGGCTCAGGAGCTAGTACAATATACAGACAACCCATTTACCATTTGCGAGGATGCACAGCTTAAATGCTAAGTGGATGTGAAAAACAAAACACCTTATTATCGTTGAAAGCATGTACGTTTATGATGTGCTCCATGGCTGTTTCAGACTTAAAACATGCAAGCGCGAATAGTTTGCAGACGACGGTGCACAGAATGAAAAGTGAGGCTGCTAATAGGGATACCACAGATGTAAATAATTCCTAAATCATGTCAAAGTCTTGTTGCTTGTTTGCCTACCACACAGTAAAAGAACATAGTTATAGACTGGGATGGCAGAATTTCAGTATGTGTTTTCTATTTTTCCAGTTCTGTTCTCTTGTACTTGTGGGGGTCCTGACCTCCAGGCTGAGAACCACTGCTCTGAATCACGAGTCAGCTGCATTCGTTCATTTATTTTGCCTTTCCCAGCATGCACTGAGCAATAATAATCATAATCATATGGTTGAGGGTACCAGCTCTTCTCTGCTATTCTAACATGTTATTGACATCATAAAAAGGTAGGCTGATATAAATATTGTTCCTGAAAAAAAGGAGAGCTGGAGCAATAAACAGACAGAGACAGAGCTGCATAAGGTGAAGGGGCTGTTTCTTTAGATGGACAAAGAAAGAGAGGAAGTGTGCGGCAGTAAGAGAGCAAAATGCTTCATAGCCTCAGGGGTGTGCACGGCTGAAAGAGACAGCCTAATGGAGGGTCCCTGTGAGGAGTGTTGACAGTCTATTTGCTTCGACCCAGTCAGCAGCTCTCCATACAACCCCTGAAAGCAGGTGCACTGTAAAAGCAGAACAAGGGGGATGTTGTACTTGCAAACAAATATCTCCTGATTAAAGGCAAGTATACACATTTAATGAGACTGAAGTGGTCTCATATTCACCTCCCGTATGGGTGTCTGCATAATGTCCGTGCTGCACTAATTATTGGCGGCAGCACAGCAGGAGAGACACAGAGAGACAATGAGAGGGTGAGTAAATCTCTGCAGTATTAGAAAGCCAGCATTTGGTCGCTGCTTTTATACTCAAGGGTGGCGAGGCTTCATTAACAGCCATAGTTTATTTTTATTCGCCAGGGCAAAGCTGTGAGTATGTATCCGAGCTTTGACATAAGCCATTATTGTTTGAAGTATTTAGAATGTGGGTCACATACCGGGGCAGTAACCTTGGAATTTGGGGAGAAAATAAAGGCCTCTTTGATGCCGAAATTCACGACATCTCCACTGCATAAACAGAGGATTCATCTCTTAGACATCCATAATGCATGACAATGAAGAAAAAGTGGAAACTTAAAAATAGATTTTCTGTAAGATGTTATTTAAAAGTGCCAAAATTAATGTCCCTCTCCATACAAAATAAACATCAGAGATACGCTTGGTGAAATCTTCATAAGTGTATAAAAGTTTTGCGGCCACATGCTGCCTGACAGGTACACAGCCTCGGCTAACCGATGAGAAATAATGCAACATTTTTGGCAGCTGCTTCCACGGAAACCAAAATCATTTTGTCCTCCTAAGGCAGACCTGCCTCGGGAGTAAGTGTGCACAGCAAGATAGCGACTGCAGTTCCTTTAAGGACCCTGTAGCTATATTTTTAAGAAGAGCTTTCTATTTTAAGCAAACCACCACCGAGCTAGGCTGCATGCTAGTCTGTGCTGGATGTCAGAAAATACCCAGCTGGAGCTACACTATGGGCCCTGCCATTACTCTTTCACTATTTTCTTCCCCACTCTGCTGCTAAAATGAAAATATTTTAAAGAAAGCAATGGGGAGAGTGAAAGAAGGTAGAAAACTCCTCCAGATTGTGGCCAATAAAAGAGATATGAAGGAGAATATACCTGAAATTCAAAAAGAGACAAGTAGAAAATTTCTGTCCTGTAAGCTATGTGAGACCTTGTGAGCTCTGTGAAGGATTCCTCCTGTTATTGTTGGTGCACTGATTAAAAGCATTTCCATCCTTTAGAACTTTATCTATACCATGGCCTTGGAAATTAGCTGTTCCTGATTGGAAAGCAGTTATGTAGCCATCACTCGGATAAAAACATAGGGAAAGTGTATGCAGGTAACTATAGCAACAGCATGTTAGCATGGCGCTACATACCAGATAACTCTCATTAACAATGGGTTGAGTTGCTACAAACTAATTTGACAAATGAAAGACAGGGTTGCATTCAGAGAAATGATGAACAGGTCTTACGTTTCAGTTCTGGTGCGCTGTGTGTTCAGAATAGGTACAAACCAACCATGAAGCCACTTGGACTGACAGGTGATGCATTCATGACAGCTCTGATGACTCTCATCCTGCAACATGACATGGTGGACTATCATAACCTGACCCTCCAGATGGTTTGTCACACAGAGCCATCTGAGGAGCCGTCTTTGGAAAGTGTTTGGAAAAGGGCAGGCACTTAAAGAAAAAAAACACTTGACAGGTGATTGGATGAATCATCTGCCAATCAAACTCTTCCTGAAGCCAGCTGGGAGAAGAGTGATCCTTTCCAGCGAGAAAAGCCAGCAATGGCTTTTTTTGCTCTTTCGATGAAGAATTACTCTCCAGCTCTGATCTATTCGGAGACAGTTCAGTAAACCCACTCTAACACGGGGAGAACATGCAAACGCCACACAGAAGAGCCCCGAGCCCGATACAGTGCTAACCACTGCAACACCGTGCAGCCCGTCACATGATGCCATTGGACCCAAAAAGACTTTTCCCCTTTTCCCCCTCTTTTTTTTTGAGCTAAATCAACTACGAACATTTGAATAGCTCTTATTTAAATCATTAGGTCCTAAAAGTTGTAAAATGCGCTACTGAATGAATCCAGAGTTATTTCCCTTACTCGTGTGACTGAGACCCCGACCGAGGCTGAATCGAGGGCTGGGAGGAGGGATTAAAGGAAACACTACTGTGCCTGCTCTATGGGCCCAATGCATGAGGAAGACTGCTGGATGATCTGGGTACTTTATCTCTCGAAGTTGAGCCATTTTGGCTTCATGAACCACTGAGCAACTCTCATATTAATGAAGCGGAGCCCTCCTGCAATGCTGTCTCCAGTTCTCTTTATACATCCATGCTTTCTCTGTCTCAGCAACACACTCTCACCAGATCTGGCAACTAACGTTTGCCAACACCACATCTAACTAGTTTTGGTAATGCTAAATATAGCTGTGTAAATATCTAATGTGAACAAAAGAAAATAGAAATACATGCAAATATAAATCCAGGCCGCTTTCATCCATCCATTCGGCGTTCATGTGATCCTGCGGTTCTTTTTTGGTTTTGCAAAAGTCCAGCTGCCTTGCCGGTAAGGAAAATCATATTTTGGCAGAAAGTCATGCTGCACTTTATTGCTTCTTATTTGTTTATTGTGTGTAAATAAATAATTGACAAAAAGGTAGAAACAGGATGAATAAGAGGTGTCTTGTACAGTAACATTATATATAATAAGAGGAATAGTGACAATTTCTACAAATTATTAAAAGACAAAACAAGTCCTTGAAAAATTGCCAGCTTTCACAGCAGCTTAGAAGCAAACAGGCTAATGCTCTGGAATTAGTTTAAACCGCACCAACAGCTTACTGTAGGTGTGAAAGTATTCTATAGCTTGTCTATGATAATTGGTTGCAGTACATGTGAAAAAATACTAACTGGCATTGCTTCGCTTTCCATCCCAGCCACTGTCACTTATCATCACAGTGTCTTTTGTTGGAGTACAGTACGAGACCAACAGACATGGAGAAAACATGGAAATAAGAATAAGAACGAAAACAGTAGTGATGCCAATCTTGTGATCTCTGGAGGGGGTCACAAAATAAATCTTAGAAATTATTAATAAGACAGGACATTTTAAAAAAGGATTTCAACTGCATGATTTTTTTCATCTTTCAGATGTTTCTCTAATCGGTTGTTATAATGAGATTCTGAATAGTTTTAAAAGCTATTAAAAGGAGACAGGAAAGGGAGCACCACTCTTCAGTTGAACTTATCCCAAATCAGAATCAGAAATACTTTATTGATTCCTGAGCTAATCAAACACATACAGTATAAGTTATAAGCATACATATAGGTTGATGTATGCTGGCACTGTTCTACTAATTCAACTAAGATCTGATCTTGGATTCATCGCAAGCAAAGAAACATTAAAATGACCATTTTTAGCACACAGTTTGGTGTGATCTTCTCTGTGTGT
Source organism: Pterois miles (assembly GCA_947000775.1). NCBI lineage: Eukaryota > Metazoa > Chordata > Actinopteri > Perciformes > Scorpaenidae > Pterois > Pterois miles. The sequence continues at coordinate 1,084,067 of CAMQGK010000194.1, read as the reverse complement.
GAAACAAGAGAGCTGGAGACAGAGATAGAACAGTATGTAAGGGAGGAAAGCCAGCTTCAGTTTTCACAGCCGGCTTGGGCAAACACAGCCAACCAGTCCGCCCTCTGCCAGCCTTTTGTACTCTTTTTAACTATCACCATTTATGGCACCAACTGGGAAGACAATGTTTTGGCCACCCTTTAAAAATTCATCCTATTAAAGAATACTGAAGGGCCTTTTAAATTGTAATCAGATAACTAATCCATTGTATTAAGCCCCAGTTGGGTTTTAAGGTTCATCATTTCAGATCATTAACTTCTCAACCCATGTTCCTCCATTTTTTTTTATTGATGGCTCTGGTCACACTCTACACTGCTGAGATCTATCCTATCCACATATGATAAGATTATCCAAATTAGGAAACCATCTGGTGCTCAGTGCCATGCTGTTGATAGTTATTTTAAAATCATTCAAGAATACAAATGGGACAAAAAGAAAGAAAATGCAATTTGCATCGTACTTGGGTAAAAATATCATTAGGTGAATATATGAAAAGATTGAATGTTTTCTACCTAAAGTCTGCCTGATGCATTATGTGTTTGACATTAAAGTGGTGCTTGGGGAGCCCAAACCCAATCAATCTCAGCAAGGCAGTTAGAGAGAAGCCAATTGCTTAAGTGTTCAGATTTTCTGATTGGAGTCCCAGGTGACCCGCGCTGTCGGTAATGAGATATAATATGTGCAGCCCTGGGAGACTTCTATTCATATAATGCCTGGGGAGACAAGAGTTGCAATGGCATTTGAAATCTAATTGGAAAGACTTTGGTAGTGAATAAAGGGGGACACTCGGCACTCTTGCCGTGTGTGACACAATGAAGCATAACGAAACTATTTAAAACAGTCCCAGCATTCATTGTTTCAGACCTAAGTTGTCATTGCTGGAGCAAAATAAAGCTGCACTTTAAAGAGGAGCTGGTATTCATGTATAGAGTATTAGAGTGGTTACTTCAGTCTCATGCATCAGGCTTAATTGTATTCATCATTTACCAGAGGTTAATTAAGGTTAGGGAGCATAATTTCTATCTTTTTTTATGTCAGGGAGGATAGGTTATGAGAATGCAAACCAATCAGCAATGACCATTCACATATCTACACTGTAACCTGTGGTCAGTCTGGTCTGACAGTACGTGTCCCTCAAAATGAAAAGAATGCAGTTTAGTTGTGTGGGAATGTAATTCTGTGGGCGTCAGGGTTGCAGTGATTAACATGAAGTTATTACCTGCCTTTTCTCTTCTCTGTATGCAAGTGCTTTTAATTCCATGTTTTTATGTTTATGTCCAATTTTTTTATAACAACCTCTGTCCTGCTCAAGATTTGTAATTTACACCAAAAAGTTTAAACTATAGTTTGGCATTTTGGGAATTAAGCTTATTTGCTTTCTTGCTACATGTAGGAGTGAGACGGATTGTCTTTCCGTTTGTTTATGAGGCTAGAGCCGGACAGTTTAGTGAAACTGGAAACAGCTAACCTGGCTCTGTCAGCACCTTTCCAGCTCACTATTTACCATGTTATATCCTGACTTAAACTAACTGACTACTCATTTAACGCTCAACAAGAAAGGATTTTTCCCAAAATCGTGAACAATTTCTTTAGGTATTAAAAAGTTCAGTCTCTGTAGTACATCTCTAACAACTTGTGTGTAGGGGTTAATTTGGATTAGTGAGGAGGAGAGAGACCTTGTGGGGTTCATTCATAGGGACTATTTCTTCATAAAATCCCATGAAAACTGCAGACAGTATGTTATGTGGATGCAGGTTGTCCAGAGTAGCAATGACACCGTTTCTGGAGAGTGATGATGCTGTTGATTTTTCAAAATGTCAATTTATTGTACTTACTATTATTGTACTTTTTTTTGTACTACTACTGTACCACAAACTAAATTCTGTCCATCTCTCTTTTAATGGTGAAAGTCCGGACACATATATCTCAAACTGACTTTCTATACTAAACTATTTATGGCCAGATGCCACTAGGGAGAAGTCAGAACATTTCCATTGTTATTTATTTTTATTTTATTTATTTATTCATTTATTTACTGGTAATTTGGGTGAATTTTAGGCTGAAAAAAATTGTGAAAAACTCCCAAAAGACAATAATAAAACAGCCCAAACATATACCCAAATACACTGACAGCGGCAGACCCAACACACACTGAAAATCCTGTCTATGCGCAAAATAGACATATTTTTGCACAGTTATAGCTATGTTGGTGTTTTCATTACTCGACCCATCATATGTCACCTTATTTTGTATTTACTCAAGTGATAGGATATGCCCCATTCTTGCAGTAATGCCACTAATGCAAATGTTATTGCATTTAAGCAGCAAAACTTCTGTAATAATCCACTTGATGCACCAGAGGAAACAAAATGGGCTTGTGCTGAAAATGAAAACTGACAGCTTTGGTGATGCAGGATTCATCATGAGCACAGCCACTTGATGACTGATTATAGAATGATTTCATTGAATAAACTTGACTTACATCATCATCTCATCATTTTAGGCCAATAAATATGAAAGTCACTGTGATAGTCACATTTTTTGATTGCAAACACTTTGTTCTGTAAGATCAGTAAGTCCATTAGTTGATTATATTCCTTGTAAACAGCACTGTGAGGAATTTAGTGTGGTAGTGTTTTCCACTACACTTCCAAAAACCAGCTGGAAAAACCTGCTGTTGGTGGTATGAGATTACAATTACAGTATGATATGGATGACACCGTTCAGCAGAGGCCGTAATGATTTCCAGTTAACTTTAGAATATATTTTACTGTAAAAGAAGGGGCACCATTTTGTCTTTAATATCAGTGCAGTCAAGGAAACACTCTAAAACATTACTGAATGGTGAGACTACATGTTACTGTGTTATTGAGTCTTTTCTCTGAGGTACAGAGCACTTCACTCTGCTGCTCCTCCTGTCTATAAACACTATGGCACATTGCACTGTGGGAGCGCACTTCCAATCAATTTATATTTATCTGCTTCTGTTGAGCCACAGGCAGACATTTTTCAGATGTTACAGCTCCAGCAGCATTTCCAAAGCTGGCCCTCTCTACATTACATTTCCTCTCCATCTGTGGCTCTGTTTTTCATCCACTCCTCAGCAACCTCACGCATTGTGCGTTTACAGTATATTCATAGCATGTGTACGCACACAACTGTCACATACCTGATTTAAATGCATCTCAGTGGGAATAAGAGCTCAGGAGCTGCCGTAGGTCTCGGTCTGGCTGCTGGAGAGAGTGACGGCTGGGTGCAGCTGCTCTGCGGGATGGATTGAGTGCATGTTTTGGGCTCATGACGATGGAGGAGGCTGAGCTGCTTCACATGGTGAGACTGGAGGTGGTGACACATGAGACGGGGCCATGCCAGCATTCAGGCTGCACATTAACAGAACCAGAGTCGTGCTACAGACAAAGCATTAGCCTGAAGGAACATAAATCCGTTGTCAACAGGCCTTGACATCCAATTAACTCACAGACAAAGGAATATGAGCTGAGGTTTTAAACACCAAAACTATAGCTTTTTTTCACTAAGGTCATCCTGTTACATGGTAACCCTGTCATTTTTACAACATTTCATGCTTCGGTCTTAAAACGCCCTCCTGTGAGAGCAAATTTATGTTTAATATTCTGCTGTCATACAACATGCATTAACTGAACCCTGCATTTAAATGAAGTTGAAAAGTATTGTTTCCCTAATTTGCATACCTCAAAAAATATCAGTGTAGTCCTATAAAGTATGAAGATCATTAAACATGAATTTTCCTACCCCCAATGCTTCAATTTATGTGTTTGCACGAGCACTTATGAGATGATAATTGATAAAATCACAGGCAGAGGAAGCAGAGAAGGGTGCTCAGCTCGCTTCATAAACGGACAGTCTAGTGGTTGAACTTTATTTTAAGTGGACTGAGGTCACAGTAGCATTTTGCAACCTTGAAAATCAAGCTTGACAGAGATTTTTTTTTTCAAACAAGTGCACTTTGCATGAGGACAATTTGATGCATTAGCAGATGTGTGGCGAATGCAAATGTTTGCTTAAGAGGAGCTACGCAGATCCTTGAGAGCACAGCCTGGCAGGGCTTCATATCTCAAAGGCATCTCTGGGTGGAAATATCGTACAGAAGTCTCCACTGATCACAACATATGACATCCACATGCTTTATCTAAGCGCACCGTGAAAGCCATTATTCCCAACAAATCCACACTTTTAGTTCAGATTTGTTCCTGCTCAGTGCCGCAGAACAGATAGCACTGTCCTTGGTTATCACATCATATTTTTCCCTCAATACATCACAAATGGTTAAATGCCAGATCACATCATTTTGACAGCCTACTCAAGCATTCATAAACCTATTCATACCATCTGCTAGCAGCACGCAGCACTCTCTGCTAACCTTGCATTTAGCACACTGCTCTGACCCACAGCCCCCACAGTCATGTTCAACCCCATGCTCCCATTCAGCCATTGTTATTTCCATGGCTTACAGAAGATGCCTTTGGACAGTCAGCTGCCTCGACATCAATGGCTGGAAATGACAATGAGGCCACTGTTGACTGGGCAAGAAGAGCTGCTGGTCTGGAAAGCATTCCTGGTATTTTAATGTGTGATAGGATCTGACATCTCTGGTCAAACACAGGACAGAAATAAAATGTGGATTTGGTGCATTTTAACCTATAGAAGACTAAGAATCAATGGATATGTGGCAAAGGCAGTGGTTTGCTGTTAGAAGTTGAAACAGAATCAACTTTTGGAGAAGTGCAGCCTGACGTCAAGCTGTGGTGCCCAGTGACGTAACCGGTGATTCAGAGCTGTGCGTCCCAGCCATGACGGCACAAAAGATGTTAATTGTCTCTTGGTGTTAAGTGACATTAAGTGACACTCCCCCTCTGCTGCACAACCGTGTGCTGATCGGTTTGCCACAACGCCTGATTTGGTGTGAATGCAGCCTTCGCCACAGTGGTGCTTCCAGCTTAATGCTAATGTCAGCAGGCTAACACTAACAGTAGCCCCTTTCACACAGCCTGTTCAAGGTGGGAATTTTTACACCATTATTCTGCCTCCCCATCCTGTATCAAAGATACAAACAAGCAATGGGGGACAGAGTTATTCTGCTGTTAAGCTGGCAGCAGGGGTAGTAAATCGACGTCTATGTAAAAAGGGTCAGTTGGCATGGCAGGACTACACACACACATACACACACTAGACGTCGATGCTGTGGTGTTACACATCACACCTCTTTTGCTTCCAGGATTCTGCTGTTTTTTGGTTCAGTGTAAAAAAGCAAAGCTTCTTTACTGCGGTGTTACAGAATCTGTGTAAAAGAGTCTAGTGCTTATACTGTTTGCTGTAAGCAGATATCACGCCTACCTTGCTCACCAACTTAGTTTAACATTTTTTATTTTTAAATTAACACTACACACAAGTATAACATGGGCTGATTGGCATTAGTTTTGAAGCGATTTGGCCCAAAGTATAGCACACATTCTGGTCAGATTCTGACACCTCATGGGTATTTAGGCAAACACCAAAGTTAACACAAGTCATCCTGAATGTGACATGAATGTCTGCATCACATTTCATGTCAGTCCATCGTGTAAATGTTGAGATATTTAACTGGATAAATGAAAATTATCTAGGGGGTTCATCAAAGTCAATTACACACATGCTCTGGACAACAGTATATCTGTACCAATGAATGGCAATTCATCCAATAGTTGTCAAGATATTTCAATTCAGTTTCAGAAAGTAGAGCACTGTGAGACATAGTTGGCTTTCTGTGCAGGGATGCACTGCTACTGTAGTGTAGAAAGAAATGCCAGCCAGGAATGGTATATTTCCCAAAGTAAGATAAATAAGGAAATTAAAAAGTCTAATGGACATCTGAGTGATGCATTTACATGGAAGTCAGCTATCTGTTGAATGTTATGCCCAGGTCCTTCAAGAGCATACAAAGAAGGGAAGTCCACGCATGTAACAGTTTAAATAAACAGGTAAAGTTATTAACGACAATTTAACTGAAACAAAATCAATAAGGATGTAAAGTGAGTAGTGAGATGTGGGTGTGGGGTGGTGTGAAACTATAAAGCTAACCTAAAGTACCTGTAATATGAAAGGTAAGTAAATGTAATCAATCCAAGCAAACCAAAACGGAAGCCTGCAAAGCCCCAGCCTTCTGGGAGGGAGAGAGGGAAGCCATCTTGGAATTACCCTGCTTATATCTGTTCCCACCGGGTGAAGCTGAAATTATCCTTTTCTGACAGACGCCTTTTGACTGTGTAGGGCCCATTAAACCTTGCCTGGAACAGCGAACCAACTATATGCAACAAGGACAAAACTTGATACTCTGGCACAAATAGACGGGTTTCTGTCTTGTGATCAAAAAGTTGGTTGGGCTTTCCAGTTAACTGACATGTGCTGCAGGTTTTTACAGTAAGTTTCTACATCCGTCTTCAGATGAGTCCAGAAGAAATGGCGGTGCACTCTGGCAAATGTTTTCTTTACATCTAGATGACCTGCCACTCCATCATGTGATGTCCTCCACACAAGGTCTCTAACAGCACCTGAACAACCTGCCTGCACACCATTCACTACCCGAGCCCACTGCCTTAAAAGCAACCTACCCTCAAAGATTTCAGTGTGGGATCTGAATTTTGTTCCTTTATACACTCCTCTCCTGACATTGATGATAATGGGATGGAAAACAGTTTTACATGCTCCTTTCCCTCAGCCAAGTCTTCTGTCTGAGAAGACTGACTGTGGTCAAACAACTCTGACTGCTCTAACTGAGCTTTATTCACTGCTCGTGTCAACGCACAGGAAGAAAAAACTTTGGGATGCTGTTTAGCACGCTCATCCAGATCCTCAAACCCCTGTAAGGGTGAAGTGAAATAACAACGTGCGACAATATAGAATATGCAATTTTAACGAGTGAGAGAAAGTTCAAACAGTGCTAAAGGTCATTGCAATGAGTGTGGAGACCAACAGGATGACATCTGACAGTATGCTAATTATACTGCTGCTGCAGCTGAGGCTGCAACACCACTAACACCACTGCAGTGCTCTTTTACTGCTTACAATGGAGCCACTACTGTCCATGAGCAGACTTTTCTTACAGTAAAATATTAACATTTCATTTTCACCAGTTCTGTAGTTGGCCGTTTTATTGGCAGTTAAGGGGAACTCCATTAAGTTTACACATCAAGATCAATTTAATCGCCAAGCAGAGTACTGTGACTCTAAACAGTAAAATTTCCTCTGTGACTCTGGTGGAGGTTTGTCAAGTCTGAGGAATAACCCCTCATGTCATTGGGGCTATTGTTGCATATGTTTGAGACTACATTTTAGTCTATGTTGCAAATGTTACATATTGTTGTCATTGCTGTTTACCAGACAGGAAGCGTCTAAAGACAAAGCTATTGAGCTGCCGTATGGTTTTTGTTCATTTTTGAAGCTTGAGGGATGAAAGGTCAGGATTTCTTAACCTCTAATGCATCAATTTTGCACCATTCATTTCCAGCCTCACTGACAATGTCAGCTGGTTATGTCTAGAGGATTAGTCATTGTATCTTTGGTGACCCCCTGACTTTTTATGTAATACCATTATTATCACAAACTATTATTCAGTGAATTATGTCAATAGCTTAGATAGATTGGCAAAAAATTTGACATTTGACATTTATGGTTCCCAGACATGAATCATAATGACTTGTGTGATCCCCTGACTTTTCATCAATAGTGCCTCCAGCAACTTGACATTTTTGTTTTTTATTGAAGTGTCTCAACAACTATTGGATAGATTTGCCATGAAACTTAGCTCACATATTTATGTCTCCACAGGGAGAATTTTACAGATATTTGTGATTCCCTGACTCCTCAGCTATGGCCAAGTTGAGGAGAGAAATGTGCATTACAATAACAGAATATTAATTCATATTTGATCATCACTGCCTGGGTTGACCGTTTGATTGGAGTTCACCAGTGATTGACAGCTGCTCAGTAACGGCAGACTCCAGCTTGACGCTGATTGGTTGTTTTCCTCCGGTCTGTGAAATCTTGCAGATGCCATTAGGAGCAACGGCGGACACCGTTTTATAAAAATACATTTTAAAGTCATATTTGCTCCAATTCTACTATCTGTTTGGCGATGTCAGGAACCTGCTTGACATCCTCCAGGATCCACTTTCTCACATATGTTCACATTATATGCATTCATTTTTGTCATATGGATTATCTGTGCTGGATTTTCATTGTGTTGTTCCTCTGTGCACATGACATCTATTGCACATCAGTCCATCCTGGAAGGGGGATCCCTCCTCTGATTGGTCTTCCTGAGGTTTCATCCATTTTTTTTCCCCTGTTTGAAGGTTTTTTGAAGGGTCGCATTGTAAAGGGCAGAGGGTGTCACTTCATGTACAGATTTTAAAGCCCCCTGAGGCAAAGTTGTGAAATGTGAGTTTGGGTTATACAAATAAAATTGAGTTGACTTGGCTATTGCTGCTTTAACATTTCATAGTGGGTGTATTGCCAAACTGCTAAAATTGGTGAACCACAACTTAAAATTCTCAGACACAATTTCTGCTACTGCAGATGCCAATTGGCAACGATATATATTGTGCATCTGAACAGGAATGCCTTAAAATGCACATTGCATGAGACCAAACACAAAATTGTCAGCAGTGATGCCTTTCTTACATTATACTGGCACAAAATATTGGTGTCGTCCTTTAATAAACAAGGACAAATACAATTTGACTGCTGAGTGCCCAAAAAAGGCTGCAAACCTGAGTAAATATTCCATTCCTGTCTTGAGTCTTGTTAAATCTGTCACTGAGTCCAATAACTTCATGGAAGTACAAGCTCAGAAAAAAACATCCTGCATGCCTACTCTGATGATTTTCTGTGTTTATAATAATAATAATAAAAAGCGTGTTTCTTGATCCACCATGATCCACTATCACGAGGCAGCTCACACTGTTTTTTTTACTGTGTAACAAATTCAACAGGGGGCATTAACACATTTGGACTTGCTGTTCACGGTGCAATTATTGGGCCAAGTTGTCGCGTACAGCTTTAATTGAGAAACAAGTTATTTATACTGCAACATAACTTTGGGTAGAGGGTAAACTGTTGTTTTGAATAATGGAGTGTTCAGCGGAGGAGATCAAAACAGGATCAGTGTGGCAGTCAGCCATCTCTCCCACAGGAACACGCTGAAAAACACAAAGTGTCTGTTAATTTTCTCACTGGCTGACGCCTCGGGGGTAGAACAACATTTGCAAAGCCTACCCTGGAAGTGTGACCTTGGGCCCTGGCCTAGTACTTAGACAGGGAACGCTTAACAGGTTTTGCATACCAAGAGAGGTGCCTTCTTGTTTTCAGTCCAGCGGGGGACCACATAATAGCAGACTGGAGCAGGTCGAATGATCCTTCCCTCCACCTTCCCCTCTGTTTACTCTGTCCAGAACACCTGCTGTCTCTCAGCCTGTAAATTAGAGGGTACAACACAGGAGCAGTGTAATGTATATGTGGGAGTGCAGCACACAGGGATTAATTGCCAGCGTAGTGATAAGAGCCCTTCCTCCTCTCTGTTTCTCTCTGCTGTCTCTCATCAGAGACTTCAAACTCCTACTTCCAAAGCCCTGCGAGCACCATACCACCTCTGCCAAAACAGATCCCTGTGAGTGAATGAGGATACATCTGTGGTGACAGAACCAAAGCCTTCACACCTCCTAGCCTGTTATATATTTATCTATCAGTTGGACATCTGCTAGTGAATTTCAGTTGAATATGAAGAAGGTGGTGAACTGGAAGAGCTGTGGGGAAGATGCTAGAAAATAAGGGGAAAGGGTTGAAAATTTCATTTTCTCACTTATGCGGACCTTTGTGTGTGTTCGAAGAGTGTAGACCTTAGATGTTTTTTCCATCTGTCACCAAGCAACTGTATCATAAAGCTGATCCTAGGTTGCATTATGAGTTAATAAATACTGTAAATAGACACATTCTCACTTATGGGCAATTTAGAGTTTTCAGTTCATTGAACCTAATACCAGTCCAAATGTGTTTTGACTGTGTTGTGTCAGCAATTTGAACATTGTTTGAAGGAAAATCTTCACCTTAAATATAACACACCATATAGTCACTCTAATATGTGAGAATTAACTAAAAATAATGTATAGGCTGATATGAAAAGGAAAAAGAAATGGGAAAAAAAAAAAACCCTCTCAATTATCACAAGTGCGTAGTGGTGTCTGGAGCTACAGAGACTCTGCCCTCTTCCTGTATTTTCTTTTTTCTTCTTATTTTGCTTTACTTAGGACTCTTCTGGTCATCTGCAAACAGCCTTTGGTTCCCACGTGGTGGTGTAACTCCCAGCCAATAACAGCGCCCAGGGTGGGCAGCCCATTCAGGTGGGTCATGCGCCCTGCCTTCTGATACCGAGGCGCAAGTCACATAGAAAGCGACCGTATTACATGGATGAGAACGGGTTGTGTGGTCCATTGATCCCCTGCTCCTCTGTGCTATGAGTGCAGCTATGATCGGCGTATGTCTGCAGTTTGATGAGAGCAGCACTGAGCCACAGCCAGCTGACAGGAAGCCTGCACTCATTCAATATCCGGCAACTCGGCTCCTTCCCGTAAGGTTGTGCAGAGTTGTGTAGAGTTAGTTGTGTGTTTATTTGTGTTTTAGAACGTAACCGCGGGGAAAGAATCAGAAAATGTTTCATTTCTGATCCTGATTTGCTTTCTCACCAACACCGCTCTCTCTCTTCAGTCACTCTGTAGCTCTGTGGCCAACTTCGAATGCTGTGTGTTTACAAACAGACAACAGACACCAACAGCCCAAACAAAACAAGACCAGTAAAAACCAAATAATGCATTTAAACCTTCAAATGAAATGTATGACTCTCTCAACACCATATACTGCATATTGAATCTCTTTTTTGAATAGTTTATATATTTGTAGCTACACTATCAGTGGGGCCTTTGGGATGGCAATGTTGGCCAGCTGGTAGCTGGTCCACCGCTTTGGTCAAGACTGAAACATCTCAGCAAATGTTGATGGATTGCCATGAAACCCTGCACAGACATTCTTGGACCACGATCCTTTGGCTTTTCACACAGCACCAAAGTAGGTCCAAATTTTCACGTATCCAGTAAAATATCTGCACATCTACTGGATGGATAATCAAAAGTTTGGTTCAGAGTTTCATGGTTCCTAAACATTATAGCATTATGACTCGGTCCCCTGATCTTTCCTTTAGTGCCACCATGATTTTAACAATTTTGATTTTATGTGAGCAGTCTTGACAGCTATTGCATGAATTGATGCAACATTTGGTGCTTCACTTCACATCTAATGACGCCATCAGGTTGCCAAAATGTCAACTGATCCAGTACTTTAGTTTATGACAAATTACCTGCAAAACTGCTGACATTCCCTTCAGCCTGCACTTTGTTTTAGTGCTAATTCGCAAATGGTATGCTAACATTGAAACTAAGATAGCGAGCAAAATAAATATTATCTCTTAAACATCAGCATGGCATCACACTTCTGGCACTCAGAATTGCAGAGGGTAAATATAGTGCACTATAAAAAATTAGGGATCTAAAAAAATGCAGGAGGTGATATAACTAACTTGAATTCTTCATAAATGCTTCTTTGAATTGATTGATGAACTTTGATTGAATGGGCTTATCAGTGGTATCACCCTCATAGATAAGAGTCAGAAGGGATCCTGTCACACCTCCTAGTAGGTTCAGAGGTACGTTATAGTCGATCACCAATATGGGGCGAAAAGACAATACAGAACTCTAATGGCTGTTGTAATTATGGAGGAAGTCAGGTGACCTTTTATAAAGACAGACAAATCCATTTGAGGTGGCGGTTGGAGGCAATAGATGGGTCAAACAGACAGGACTTTCACCCAGGAGACCTAACCAAGTATTTTTGTTGCATAAACCTAAAGTTGTTTTGTGTCAATTCATGTCAAGTTTCACTTTCACATTCACAATGTGTTAGATGTAGATTGGCCTATACACTGCAAATTTCCGCATTGTTGGACAAATACAGGAATATCTTATCTTAAAGCATTAGAAGGGTAGTGATAACCTCTGATAACGGCCATTCAATTGACTGATAATGTTCAAAATGTATGTCAGTGTTTTTACTGATTTCCATGTGAATGAAAAAGGAGAAGCAATGTCAAAGTGAAATAAAGTTATGCAAATTTAAAGTTGTTTTCATGTATTATGTGTCCACCCAAATAAATCAACAACCACTTAAAGCTGGTAACAGTTGAAAATGAAGTAAGTTTTACAGCTCAGAATCTAAAGTGGTGGTATTTTATGTCATTGTCACAAAGCCAATTTGCCACTAGCTTTATAACCACTTATAATTTTGATTTGGAAGCATGAAAGTATCTAATTTGCTGGAACACCCACATGCAAAATCTTTTATATTTTGAATCTGAAATGATGCATAAACAGACTTCAGTAGACATCAGTTGCACTTTGTCAATATGCTACACACACACACACACACACACACACACACACACACACACACACACACACACACACGTTGTTTTTTTTAAATTATGATTTACATTCTGGTCCACAGAACTCAGAACACATGTTTTATATTCCACCATCTATTTAATTGCATTCACCTGGGTCCCAGGTGCACAATAGATGACTCCAGTTAAAACCTACAAGACTCAAAGTGCAGAGGATCAGACAAAACACACAACACCTACAATGTATGCAGCCCACAATGCAGTACACACAGAGAGCTACAATTAGCTTCAAAGATGGGAAGGCTAATGTGTCTTGTGTTAGAAACCCCAGGTCTTAGTCTGTCCTTCTGTGTTGCATGTTGCATGCTTTGCTGTTGAGCACTTCCTGTTTTATTTTGGCATGTTTAACCTCTCCTCTTGTTTCAGTGCACGTCACTTCCCCTCCTGCATGCTTCCCGCCACTACGTTTGAGCACCGCCCATTGACCTAGATTCTCACCATTCACCTTCGTCTCAGCGTCTTCCTCTCCGCCCTGATTGTGGTCACCTGTGTATAGTCAATCACTCATTCACTAGTATATAATGTCTCTTCCCCTTCCCCTCGTTGCCAGATCGTCTTGTGTTTCCATGCCGAGAGTTCCAGCGTTCTTTTTCTTTGCCCTCCCGTGTACCGATTCTCTGCCTGTTTTTGACTAAGCCCTTTGCCTGTTGTTTCTCGGAATTGTTTGCCCCGCTGCCTGACTTTGTGTACCGAACTAAGGACTGTAATAAAGACGCCGTTTTTTTGCCTCAGACCTGATCTCCCTGTGTTTGCTTTGGAGTCTCCCACTTCCTGTGTACAGAGTCGTAACATCTTGTGCTTTGTAATCAGCTGGTTTTATGCAGATTTGGTGTTTCTATGGCCAGACTTTGGATATGTCTGAGATTTCTGCTGCCACCTCATTACAATGGATTGTGAACGGAATTTAGTTTGAAATATGAAAAACAAGAAGCACCATGTCTTTCCAGAACAATGTCCTGCTTTCTCGGGATAATTCACAGATCTGCCCTCCGTAACTCCTAGCATTAACACATATAATTCATCATCATCATCATCATTGTCGTAGTATTTCCTTAATATATGCGGTTATGCAGATGACACATTATTGTTTACATCAGACCACTTTCTCTATGGGTTTCAAAACAATGACAAACTTGATTATGACTTGCCCCAAACTACGTTTTCATCACGTTAACTCTGACAGCCCTACTTTATATACAGCACATACCTGCTCTGAACCTCTTGTACCTATCAACACAGAGGACCCAGTCATAGACCCTGACCACCTTTCTACACAAACAAAGCCACTGTTTGGTCCCCTTATTCCTAACATGAATGTTTTCAAGATTTTGCTTTTTATAAATTGTGAATCGTCATGTTTTAGTAAATGCAGGAATATTTCAATATCAGCTTTTGTCCTCCAGCAGTACTGATAAAGTGAGTCATGCGTTTATATTCTTCTGCCTGAACCTTGGACGTCCTTGCTTACCTGCTTTAACTCTGGGCAGAATTCTGCAGCCATGACATTTTTCCCCACACCACCTCAACTTCTTTGCAGTACTTGCCAATTTCATTTCTGAATCCACTTTAAAATGACATACCAGACTCTACATGGCCTGTTAATGGATTATTTTGGTGAAGTTTTTACTCTTTCCTTTTCCAAAATGCCTTTTGGATCTAAGGGTTTAAGTCTTTTAGCTGTTGCAGATTCCAGGTTAAAGTCATGGGGTGATGGAGGTTTTGCTGTACTGGCTTCAGAGCAATACATTTAGTATTCAGTCTGCTGGCTCTGCCTCTGCTTCAAAACATATTTTTATAGATTTGTCTTTCTGACTAATAGCTGTTTTGTTGTTGCATAATAGTGTTTTGTCATGTTAGCACATCCATCTGCTGGTTCTGCTTTTATATCTTTTATACAGATATTTTTTGATAGATTTCTTTCTTTGTGTTTAAAGTTAGTTTTACTTCTTTTGTGCTACAGATGCTCTTATGGTACTTTGTATTTTGTAATTACACTTTATTCCCCTTCCTCAAATATTTTGTTTCTTGTTTGAAAAGTAAACACAGTTATTATTATTATTACTTGGGACTCAAGTTGTCAAAGTTATACAATTATACAACTTTAACAATGCAACAACCAGAAGCGATGTTTACTCTGATACACCTCCTACGGCAATTTTGAATTGTTGGTTGAGTGAAATTCAATTTAAATGATCCAACACAGCTTGCTTATTGGTGATAATAAGGAGCCTTTTGAATAGTGTGGAATCTTTTCCTCAGATACTCAAAGCAGAAAAGATGGAGCTGCATCGGCCTTTGTATTTAATTAAGGGATCGCTTAGCATAGACAGCATTACAATTTCTCCCAGAATTGATTTGACAGCCCTAAGCCTGCCTCTTTTTGTAGCTCACACATCCCATCTGTTTGTCACCTCTTAATATGAACAGAGTCGCTCAAGCTGAAAATGTGTTGCAAGACTAATATTTACGGAATGCCAGTGATCCTAATGCATGCCAGAGCTAGCAGCATAATGCCTGAACATTGGGCTTATGGTGCACGCTGCATGACAAATATGTGCTGGTGTCAGTGACACATGTGATTAGAAAAGGCAGTCCCTGGAGCATTACACAGTCCTAATGGAGACGCAGCGTTTGGGGGTGGAAGAAAGGCTTGACCGTGTTTGATAGTAATCAGTTAGAGCGGCAGTGATGATGTAATGAAAAGTATTGCTTTAACATGGACAGTCAGTTCCATTGACTAACATCATTAATAGGTCATGGCTACCGAATCGCTACGCTCTGAATCGTTCATCATTTTAACCCATTCATGCTCCTTCCCTGCATTCATTTGTTACTTAGCAAATATAATTTGATGCCATATTTCAAGGACAGCTGCCTAAGCAGCACCTATTGGCAATTTGCATGCTGTCGTGATAATTTTATACAATTGTTTCCTTTAGATGGGGAACACACCACACACACATTATTCAGTTCAGTGCAGATGAAAATGGTAGTTAATCATCTAAAGATTGATTTTGGGATTTTTTTTTTTCCTACAGATTTGCCGGCTCTAAAACCTCACTGAGCATTTTAATGTGCCCGTCAGTGGTGCCTGGAAAAGCGTTGTCACTGCACTGGGGCAAACTGAGTCTTTCAACAGGCCAAGGGGATATCGAGCCCTGACAGAGGCAAACTTCAAACCCAGAAGCTTATCTCATATTAAATTATTTACAGGCAAAAACAAAAAAGAAATAAAGAAATAAAATTTCAAAAGGTAATAGCAAATCCCTTCTCCTGTCCTCTGAAGTACAATTCCATCTAATGTTTTCAGCACCACTGTCAGAACCTTTTCAAAATCACATAAATATAAATCAGTGTGGATTTTTATAACTGAGCTATTTGTGTGCTGAGATCAGGGACAATGACAAGCATTTTGAAAACCACATAAATATTCTGGAGCAAATGCTGATCCCCCGATGATTTTGATCACTTAAACTAGCATGTTTTTCTCATGATTGTGAAGCAGATTGCAAATAGATCCCATCTTCACCTGGTATTAACATGCAATCAACATTATATAGATACACTCTCTGGATAATAACAGCTAATTATGGGACCTCAGCATTTACACCTGGCATTAATTATTATTCATGATTAACATGATTGTGCCTGCTTTGTGATCAAATGTCGATATGCAAATTAGGTAGGCAGAGCTGGCAGATTGTCAGCAAACATGCATCAAGGGGAGCAATGCAGGATACTCTGGAGGGACCACAACAACCATGAGCGTGTTAAGAGCTGGATATAGTTTTCCAAGATGGCGTCAAATTCAGTTGCTCACTTCCGCTTCCGCATTTTTGGACTCATACAGTGAGTATCCATAGTATTTTTTCAAGCCTAAGAAACCCAAGTAGCCTACTGGCCACCCAAGTCTTTGAAAAAACACAAGTGCCGGTACTCGACTTATTCATATGCTGCCACATATATCGGCCACTATCAGCAATTCAGTATTCTTTAAGCATATTATACTATGTCAGTCATAGTCAGTTGAGGTTTTATTGTTATATAAGTATACTTGGGCAATGCATCCTCTACAGAAGGAACAGGATACTCCAAAAATATTCCAACAGGAACAATATAGGATTAAGGTACCGTGTTTGTATAATTTCCCATAGTGTTAATATTTAAAGTGCTTCCCTGTGATATTTGTAGCCCTGTGTTATTTGTGGCCCATAGTATATCATATATATAATATCATTTGGGTTTAGGAGCAGTCTTCCAGTCAGTATGCTCCAAGATATTATGCAGCAGGATAAAGAAACACATTCTGAATTTCTACAGTGAATAAAAGATACCAGGAGATGTTGGGTTTGAAGGTCCTCTCCCTGGAAACTTAAAACTGCAATCTTACAACATTTTGGAGCAATCTTATTACTAATTAAATGATTATTTTTATTATTTACCACAGCCTTTATCTGAACATTCAGTTCATCTGGAAATGTTTGCCCTGTAAAATCATATTCTATAATCAAAAGAACAGATTCAGAAGCCTTTTTTCTATGTTCATATGACTTAAGAGGCACGGGGGCATTATGAATCTCCCAGAGAACATGACATGGAGAGGGCAGCTTGAGAGAAGTTCCTGTACACAAGAAACAGTGAAGGTATGCCCAGGACTAAAACGTAGAAGTACCGGCCCACTCGGAGCACTGGGTCGCCCCTTTCAGGGCAACGCTAAGAGGATGTGTGCGTATAGAGTGGAACTAAAGCAATCCAAAATAAGCTGCAGGCTACATGATCACTCACTCATCACTCATCGTCAACTGCTTATCTGGGGTTGGGTCGCAGGGGCAACAGCTCCAGCAGTCGACCCCTAACTTCCCTTTCCCGGGCCACAATAACCAGCTCTGACTGAAGGATCCTGAGGCGTTCCAAGGTCAGTGTGGAGATATAATGTCTCCACCTAGCCCTGGGTCTTCACCAGGGCCTCCTACCAATAGGTCATGCCTGGAACACCTCCCAAGGGAGGCAGCCCAGGGGGCATCCTTACCAGGTGCCTGAACCACCTCAACTGGCACCTTTCAAAGCAAAGGAGCAGCAGCTCTACACTGAGTCCCTCATGGATGGCTGAGCTTCCCACCCTATCTCTGATTGAGACGCCAGCCATCCTCCTGACAAAACCCATTTTGGCCACTTGCATCCGCGATCTAGTTCTTTTGGTCATGACCCAGCCCTCATGACCATATGTGAGAGTAGGAGATTGACCGGTAGACGGCTTACGGCTCTGCTTTCTTTTCATCACAACGGTGCAGTAAAGTGACTGGATTACCAACCCGCTGCTTTGATTCTCCGGCCAATTAGGCTACATGATAACATATGAAATCAAGAATGGTTTACTGTACTTACTGTGATAATTGTGTTAATGCTATATGTACATTATTATGTTACAGCATAATACTTCTGACAACAACATTTTTGGGGCGGCAGTAGCTCAATCTGTAGGGAGTTGGCTTGGGAACCGGAGGGTCAGGTTCAAGTCCCGCCATGGACCAAGAACTGAGTGTGAACTGGTAGCTGGAGAGGTGCCAGTTTACCTCTTGGGCACTGCCGAGGTGCCCCTGAGCAGGGCACCAAACCCCCAACTGCTCGGGGCGCTTGTCAGGAGCAGCCCCCTCACTCTGACATCTCTCCATTGTTGCATGTTTGTGCATGTGTGTGTTCGGGTCTGCATGTACCGTGTATAAGTTAAGAACAGATTGAAAAAAATTGAATTTCCCCTCGTGGGACTAATAAAGGACTATCTTCTTCTTCTTCTTCTTAAACATACATCTACGTACTAATATATTCATATACCTCATGACAGCAGAAAAAAATATGAATTGA
The DNA here is from genome assembly GCA_947000775.1 of Pterois miles. Classification (NCBI taxonomy): domain Eukaryota; kingdom Metazoa; phylum Chordata; class Actinopteri; order Perciformes; family Scorpaenidae; genus Pterois; species Pterois miles. Next base: position 1,065,586 of record CAMQGK010000194.1, on the reverse strand, counting down.
CCTGGAGATAAAAGTATTTAAATCAACATGCAAAACAATTATTAATACTAACAGGCACTAAACATTGTCTAGCACTGAGTCTTTAGTAAATTTCTGTGAAACTGACTTAACACTTTGAAGCCAACTTAAAACCATTGTGATGTCTAATGTGTGTTGCGGCCCCTGTGGGGAGGAGGCTCCAAAGGGCACCAAAAGGGCCAGAGCCGGCCCTGCATGTGGCGAGAACCAGAAAGCCCAAGCAGTATGATCCATATTGCTGTGTAGAAGGGCAGTATTTCAGCAAGTACAGGAAGTGTGGAGGGCAGCGAGTCTGTACGGTCAAGTCGAATCAGGCAGATTTGAGTATTCAGATTTTACTGAACGATCTCAGCAGTGAGCACATACAGATACTGTAAAGCCCAGAGGGGAAAACACATATCAGCCAGTCCCCACCTGCACTGCTTGAAGCTTAACTTTGTCACAGTGCTGGAGTGAGTTTGTAACACTGTTTAAAGTTACATTGCTTCCATTTTGATCACTGGCAGTTGGTTTGGTAGCACACAGTATAACAGCAGTAGGCGGGAGGAGACAAAAGATTTCGTCAGTGTTGGTGTAAGCAGAAAATATTTATATATTCATTTCTTAGCAAGCACTAAACACTTTTATTTTTATCTGTTTCAAAGATGCTGACAGTCTCATTTGAGGATTACATGTCAGTCATTTGACACATACTCATTGACATACATTGTCATTGTGGGACAAAGTTAACTGCAGCACAAATGGCAGTTTGATGGGTCATCATTGAACCGTATTTGTGGGGTTTGCAGATGAGGATAAATGTACTCATCCTGCTCCCTCACTCTTTCAGTGGCCACTTATATGATGTGCGGTGCTGCATAATATCAGGAGTTGAGGGGATGTGAGGGCATGGTAAAGGATTATTGAAAAGCACTGCTCGAGTCCTTCTCTGGTCACAAAAAGATTAAATTTCAAATTTTATTGAACTGTGGATCCGATCTTGATAACACAAAGAATCAATTTGAGGGGGTTTGCGTTGCTCTAAAATGTACTTACAGCCTTTTACTTTTTGTAATTTCTTTTTTTTTTTGGATTATGTATTGGAGAAAGGCTTTTTGGGCTAACATATGTCACATGATCCTGCAATACCGACCAAAGTCTATAGCTATAGTTATTCCTGGGCATCCCATTCTCACTCCCAAGTCATCAAATACAGCAGCTTGATCAGTGGCCCTACGTTTCAAGCTGTGATGCTCTATATGGCTTGATGGCGGGAGTAAAGGAGGAAGTTAGGTGATGTAGAATAAAGAGCAAGAAAGTCTGCATAAGGAGGAGGATGGGGTGGATGGGTCAGAAAACACAGGACTTTCATCCTGGATACTGCTGTTTGTGTCTCATGTGAAACAATGGCATGGAGTGATGGGAAAATCTCACTGGCTTTTTGTCAAGGGAACCCAGGGTGATGCTAACTTCCTGGTTGGCCTACAGAAATAAGTCATCCCTGGAGCACTCTATATGTAAGCTCTCAGGGGATGAGAATCAGGTGTAGGACGGGAAGCAAACAGTTTTTGATTGTGCCGTGGTGTGCCGTGCAACCATGTGTAACCGTGGTGGTTTGGATTCAATCTGCAGAACGACAGAGATATGTCCAACTGTGAATAAATGTAAAAACTGATCCAAAGTTACAGTATACAGCGCACTGGAGATTGGTTTATTTTTGGCCTGGAACACATGTCCGAACAAGCTCTCCCCATTTGCCTCTCAGTGGCTTATAGACATCGGTATTTTACTGTTAAAAGTCGCTACACTTATACTGTAAAAATCATCAGCAGTGGAGAAGCGTTCCAGCACGAATCCCAATTTGAGCGGCCCAGCTGTGAATCTGATTTCACCACATTAATAACAGATGTAAACAGGGTCATACAATGAGGGTACATGTCTAGACTGCTATATTATGCAAATGTGTTCAGCTTTAATTAACATGTGTAAACTGTTTCAGCATGTGACGGATATCCAATCATCTCACTTGTTATGTTCACACATGCTCCCCATCTTGGCGCTGCAGTCTAAGAAGCTGTATGTCTTGTCTGAGTAAACGTTATCACTTTGGGGACAAGCAGCAGATTTTTCACTTTTGTCTCTGAGTTATAAATGGAGGAACGTGGCATTGATTTTATCTACATGTGAGGGATCTGAGTGTTAATTAATTAAACAGCCCCGCCTCTTTACTCTGCTCTTTAATTATAAGTGAATGAAACAATGCCCATTGTGAATTATGTCTAATCAGAGGAATAGATTTCACCAATTATGGTGCCCTCCAGTCTAGAGGTGAAGGTAAAAATATGGTGCAGACTCGCTCATAAATCCAAGTATTGATTTGAACATGGAGGCAGTGTGATTCAATAAATATACTACGGCTCTCTCCCTGTGCATTGCAATGTCAGTTCCTATACACAGAGAGAGACAATGATTGGAGACCATTAAGCTGACTGCCGATGGCATCGGGATCTCAGAATATTGTTCTTCATGTCAAAGGAGCTGCTGTGACTTTTTGGTGTGAACATTTTAATGAGAGACCTTAGACAGCATCTTTACATTTTCTAGTCGGTTCTGGACCTCAGTTGAATAACAAGTAAGCACGAAATTAATACACACAGTGATAAAAATGCTCTTAATACACACAATAAAAATGGACCACAAAGAAAGTAAAATCAAACCAAACAATAGAGTTTAATAAATATTTTTAAGGTGATGGACGTACCACATAATGCATACGCAATTTTCAACACATAAACCGGTATCTGTAAGGAATAATGTGCAGCGAGCAGGTCATTGTTGTGAAGGAAGCCGATGACAGACCCCTCTGCTCCGTGTTGGGGTGCAGCATCTTCCTGAAGGCGTTTCTGTCACAACAATGACCTGCTAGCTGTACATTATCCCGCTTATTACACGGCTATGTATTAATGAAATCTAAAATTTGACACAAAAACGATCCGCCAAAGTCCCACATCAGAACTGCACCTATAACAACGATCTGTTATACATAGCAATGGTCTGCCATAAAGAAATAACGACATTAAAATGTTGCACATGCTTGCCCTGTTTCACAGTGATTGATTTATGAATCTGATGAGTGTATACATTACATACTGTACATAAGTCATCAAGTGGGTCTGGTTTTGAAACCTTGAGTTCTGCATTTTGGCCATCGCCATCTTGGTTTTTTGAACCAGAAGTGACACGAGAGGGTGGAACTCATGGATGTATAAAGAGAACTGGGTACAGCGTTGGAGGCGGGGTCCCGTTGCTCAGCAGTGCATGAAGAAGAAAAGCTCGACTTCGAATAAAATTACCCGGATCTTCCAGCGATATCCCGCATCCATTGGGCCCATAGCTGATGCACTCAGTGCTGATGCACTCCATTCAAATGAACAGGGGAAGGAAAGTAACTCTGGATTCTGCTTTTAGTGCATTTTATGGTTTGAATAAGGGCTGTTTAATTGTTCATACTAGGTAGCAAAGTTGGTGAAGTGACTCAGTGATTGAGTTACAGACGTCTCTTTCCCAAAGTAAGTCAATGAGAAAAAAAGACTTTTGGGGCCCAGTGACGTAACTGACATGGAAGTTGTAATTCCACCGTCTGGCGCTCCTTCTGGGGGGCTCGGTGGAGCAAAGTACAACCCAATGATGAATAAGGCATTTTTAGGCTACCAAAATATTACAATTAACTGAAAACACACAGTGAAAGCATTAAAGCTGTAAGACAAAAACACAGACCGAACAACACCGTGGAAGTGACGTCAGTCACAAGGTCACCACACCCTAACCACAAGCAGACCATCATTTACTAAATGAACATCATGCTGTATTGAAGAAGACTTGAAACTAGTGATTGAGACCATAAACGCATGTTTACAATGTTTACTGAAGACTTTTGTTTTTTTTGCAACCAGGGTAACAATTTAAGGCACTTCACCATTGGCTTCATTTTTCACAACCGGAGGTAACCCACTTAGTTGAAGTTGTGAACCTTCATAGTTTTATGCACCCGGCCCCAGCAATGTGTTGCTTGGCCCATAAACACTGAAATATAGCTGGTTTCTAGTCAAAAATATACCTTGATGGTGGTAAATACAACTTCAAGGCCACTAAAAATGTATTCACTGAAGTGAAGTTGAATTGGGAGCCATTTCATAGCTCCTGCTGTGAGAGTCTGTAATCTTGATGTGTATGTACGCACAGATGATTATAGAGAGATCATAACCATTCAAAAACTATCTCATATATTCAAGCGCAAACATCGAGATTCAAATGATTTGAAATTGTTTTAGAGGACAGCAAGGCATATCAGAATGTTATCTAAGGATAGTATACAGTATATTTGGAGAAGAACTGAACCCACAGTGGAGTCGTGGAGGATACCACAGCAATGACCTGAACTCTCCAGTGGCATCAGATAAAGTTCTGTGCAGCAGATTGAGAGAACGCAGCCTAAAGCAGTGGCAGAGATGCCAACCCAGAGAGTAGGAGTGAATGATCGTCTGTGTCAAAACCTGCTCTGAGATCTAGGAGAACTAAAACAGGATTTTCCACCTTAGCTACTAAAAGCAAGTCATTCATCACCTTGAGAGGAGCTGCCTTGCCGCTGAGAGGTGCATGTAAGGCAGATTGAAATTCTAAATCAGAGACTTGTAGCTCAAAAGACTAGCTAATTAGTTTGGTAATATTTTTCCAAGGGCAGGAATGGCAATATACTGTAGACTGTAAGGTTAAACATATCTAAAGCAGAGCTATAGAATAGTGATAGCTCTCTTAAAATATATATGGAGGCCTCATATATGGGGCCTCATTTTGGATAGGAAGGAGTAACTGCAGTTTTGAGTACACATTTGATTTTCTAATTTTTAAAACACTGCACTCATAACACGTCATACACATATCTGTGATAAAACACCAACAACAAAACCTAAAAAACCCAACAGAGTTACACAGAAGACAGATGAGAGAGGTGATAATAGAATCAGTGCTTTCACAGGCTACATGTGTATTTTTAGCCACGTAGCAGCAGTTCTCTGGGGACGGCAGTGTTGGTCTCTTGGTCTGCCGATCTGTTGGTCCAACACTTGAGTTCAGAATGAATGATCTTGATAAGAATTAATGGACTGTGGCGCTGACAGACAGACAGACGGACAGCAGATGGTCCTCAGAGGATGAATCTGAATTAATGCTTTGATCCCACAACTCTTCAACTAGCACCAGCAAGAACTTCCAATTTCCTTTTACTTCCTTTCAAGACAGAATAACCCACCTAATGATTTTATGAAGCCTCAGCTATACTGTGTGAGTCAGGCTAATATTGCATGCTAACCAGTCCTATTAATGACCCATTTGTTACTTGTGATTCAGTCCCAACGCAGACTGTTGCCTCCACGGGCTTTCTCTCAAATGTTTTCTTTCTAACCGGAATGATCACATTTTAGCTTGAGGCAGAACCAATATCCAAACATTTCCACAGATTGTGTTGCTCTGCTCTTCTCTTCTTGTCTGCTTTGCTAGCCGGGCCGTGGCCGGTGCAGTCTGATTTAAACATGTAGCCCCAGGCAAGCTTTTTTATTATAACAGGCAGATGGAATGTATAGAACATACTGAAAGACAAACACGCTAATGTTACCCTGATTATCACGCCAACGGTAAGCATGCATAGGTGCCATGTCATTGTTCCGATGCCCATTATTCCAAAACCCCGACAGCCTGTTATCCTGAACAGATGCACATGGCTAATTATTATGCAAAATGACATCTGTTTGGCTTACCCTGATATTCTTATCCTGAACCTAACTAATCACGTCAGTGGCTAAAACCGAACCAACCAACTCAACCAAAGATTCTGCATAATAATTAGCCATGTGCCTCTGTTTTTTGCAGGGAGAGTGTGTATTTTTGGAGCAATGGGCCTTCACAACAATGGGCAGTGCTCCCATGCATAACTTTTAGCTTAGCATATATTCTACACCCTGGAGAGGTCACCAGACAGCCATTCACACTCACCTATTGTTTACAGGCAATTCAGAGTCAACAATTGAGAGACAATCTGGAGTCAATGAGTTAATTAAGTCTGCATGAGAAAACCCACGCTAACACGCCACACAGAAGGGCCCAAGTCAGGTTTGAACCTGCAACCCTCCTGCTGTGACAGTGCTAATCACTGCACCACCCTCCGAGATCAGATGAGATCGGGCGTGGTCAGGGTGCTAAGTTAACATGCTAAATGAAAGTTCAGCTGAGTCTGACAAGCTGAGTCTGAGATGTGCTAACATTGACAACTTAATGAGAAAATCCAATCAACATTGATGGTAAATGTAGGCGATTGAAGCAATAAATTCCTCTGTACGTGTTATGTTGACTGGAAAAAAAAGTTCTCCTTGCATCCAGTGTCATCATTTGAAGTGTGTGATGACCCCTCTCCACCACTAGTTGTATGTTGGCTCGCTGGTCTTATTTCTGTATTCTTGCAGGCTCTGGTAGAGGCGGGGGCATCCTCTGATGATGAGCTACACCTGGGCCCGGTGTAGCCCTCATCATAAAACTGTCATCCCCATTCAGATCAAGCTCTCTCTCCCCATCCTCTCCCACACACCACTCATGTGGCTGTTCGTTTTGTTTCTTTTCCTTGAGCTCACACACGCCTCCATGCACACTTACACCACTGATTACTGATACAGATCTTAGCATTTAGTTGTTTAGTTGCGGCAGTAGCTCAGTCTGTAAGGACTTGGGTTAGGACGCGGACGTCACGGGTTCAAGACCCCCATGGACCAAGACCAACTGGTTGCTGGAGAGGTGCCAGTTTACCTCTTGGGCACTGCCGAGGTGCCCCTGAGCAAGGCACCAAACCCCCAACTGCTCTGGGCGCTTGTCAGGAGCAGCCCCCTCACTCTGACATCTCTCCATTGACACATGTATATGTACTGTGTGTGAAAAACAGAGTGTAAAACTGAATTTCCCCACTGTGGGACTAATAAAGGAATATCTTTCTTTTCTTTCTTTCTTTAATTTCTGCGTTTCTGTAAATGAAGTTGATATTTTGCAATGACCTTGTCTACACTGTAGCCTAAGAGCCGGGCTGTAACAAGTGACTGACGTAGTTGGATGCAAAGAAAACAACAGGCTGCTATTTCAGCTTGGATTTCTAGTCTCTGACTCTATAGCTCTAGAGACCGATCAAAAGCAACCTCCAAACCTGTTGTAAGGTCCATTGTTTAAGTGAAGTAAAAATAAATAATAATAATAATAATAATAATAATAATAATAATAATGGAACGTCCTTGTTGCTTATATTGCAATGAGCAAAAATGGCATCCCAAAATATGAGTGCAGAGGATGTTATTGAAGAGGACATATTTTACGGTGTTTTGGCTGACTTGGATAGTCAGCCATATATTGCAGTGGATGGAGGCTGAGACGGAGGCCGTATTAGCTGTGGACCCTGGGCCTCACACGCTTGTGTGCAATGCATCCTGGAACATGTAGGCGGGCAGGAGAACGCATGCTTCCTTCATCAATATAGCACACACTGAGGAATTTATTGCTTCAATCGACTATATTTACCATCAACACTGATTGGACATCCACATAAAACGTGGCAAATTTTCCCTCTTAAGCATATATATATATATATATATATATATATATATATATATATATATATATATATATATATATATATATATATATATATATATATATATATATAAAAAAAAAATAAAAAAAAAAATAAATATATATATATATATATATATATATATATATATATATATATATATATATATATGGTGGGACACCTTATAGAATAATATTGAGTGAAATTGTCTGGTCATTTTTTTTGCCCCTTCAACAGTTTAGTTTCTTCAGGAGTGTAATGGGCTTTATAGACAAAGAGAACAATAGCAGAACTATAGACTGGCAGGCAATATTAAAATGAATATCACATCATTTTACATATGAACTGTAAACTGCGTTTGATGAACTGCATTGCACTGTTCTGCATTGCATCACATTAAAATATTCACTCATGTAGAACAAAAGTATTAATTTGGATGACAGATTTCAGTAAAATGATGATATAATCATGTCTTCACAATAAGAATGCACCAAAAGCCAATAATGTTCAATTACTTCTTATGATTTTGTTAAAGTAGCTTAGTGGTTTGTGGGAAATTAGGCAAACAAAATAATAAACAATTACACTTATAATTATGTACAACACAGGGTGAAAATAATGTGGATACTAATTACACAATGAAATAACAATATTTATAGATGGAAGGTAATTTGAGGTTTTCAGGACACTTTCAGCTCCTGTATGATCTCCCAAACTCTGCTAATTAAACATTTTCAGACATTCATGAAGAAATTGCATCAATCTGGCCACAATGTGTTAATTAAGATCACATGCACGTAGGTGTAAATGGAGTGTGGATGAGGTGGATGTTTTGCCTTGAAAGAATTCCAACAGTTTAGAACTTGGGACATCAGCCGATTAAGAATATTTAATCATGATTAATCACAAATTAATTGCACATTTACATTTACACTTCTTTTGATAATGTACCTTAAAAGGGAGATTTGCAATTAATTAATACTCAACATGGGAGTGGGCAAATATGCTGCTTCATGCAAACCATATATATTTATTCTTGGAAATGAATTAAAAACACAAAATAATGACAAATATTGTCCAGAAACCCTCACAGGTATTAGCATAAAAATATGCTCAGATCATAACATGGCAAACTGCGGCCCAAGAGACAACAGCAGCTGTTACTGTGTCAGTGTTTTGACTTGACTATGACTTGCAGCAAACTGCATGTGATTATGTTGTAGGAAAAATAAGACAGAGGCGATCTGGAAAAGGGTCAGCCTGGCGGGATCGATTTATTCTTGCAATCATACAGACAACACAACAAGATTGAAACTTAACAGCCAACACCCTTATTTTTCTACTCACCAGTAAACACCCTCATGTCATTTTCCTCCAATCTGGCTCCATCTGGATATGCCAAAACAAGATATATCTAGTTACCTAACCTCTGTTCTTGTTGATGTCCCATGACAATCCTGTTTTTCTATGTGATGGACTCGAGGGATTCTCAGCCAGGTCAGTTTCACCTATTCTCGTAAACACCCGAGTATGGTCAGATTTTTGGCAGGTCATACCATACAAACTAAGTGTTTTTGTACTTTTTTGTGAGACCGGATTCCAGTCTGATGGAGGCTGGTCATATGAAGACATGAAATCTACTCTAAAAAATGCTTAAATCATAACATGGCAAACTGCAGCCCAATAGACAACAACAGCTGTCAGTGTGTCAGTATGCTGACTTGACTATGACTTGTCCCAATCTGCATGTGATTATCATAAAGTGGACATGTCTGTAAAGGGGAGACTTGTGGGTACCCATAGAACACATTTTCATTCACATATGTTGGCTTGAGGTCAAGGGACCCCTTTGAAAATGGCTGTGACAGTTTTTCCTCGACAAAATTTAGTGTAAGTTTGGGGTGTTACTTAGTTTGCTTTGTGACAAGCTAGTATGACATGATTGGTACCGACGGATTCCTTAGGTTTTCTATTTTCATATGATATGCGTTATGTCTTAAAACTGAGGCCACTATAACCTAAAAATCGCATTAAGGCATTAAAGAAATTAGTGGTGGTAAAACAAATTTATATTAATGTGTTATCATATGAACTTTGACAGCCGGAATCAGCACCAAACAACTCGACACAGAGGACTGTAGAGAGCTCAGCTCTAAAATTCAGAGGATTAAGACACTTAACTAACTTAGTGCCATGTGGTATTTAATAGGTAAAAAGAATTGCTTTCCCTCCCTCTCTGCTCTTTTACAGGGTTGTCAGGCTCCATTACAGCAGGAGACAACCTTCCAACCTCACCTCCCGGAGCACTTGTGCAGCTTTGCAGCACACCAGTCACCAGCCATGCCTTTGCTATCTAATGCATAATTTGGTGCCTAATTTGACAGTCTTCACTTCAGCCTGTTTTGCCTGTAGGTTCTCAGTCAGCAGAACACGCTCTGCATGTATTGCATGCTATTTTTATCTGAGTGCACATCTCTTGTTGATATTGAAACCCTCCTTCTCATCACCATCAGAGTCTGGGAGCCTCGCATTCTAACCTATTTCTTTTCACTGAGGAGGGGATTTTTTTTTTAGACCAATAACGATGTGGTGAAATAAAATAAGGTCGCAACAATGCTTTTATTTATGTCTCATTTTTTTTAGTTTGAATGCGGTAGAGAACGGTGTTTCGGGAGATGGAGAAAATTGAAACACACTGTAGAAACGGGGCATCAAGCGTTCACCCCTCATACTACTGCATTTCTGCATCTCATTTGGGAAGTCAGTCCAATTACTAAACGTGTGCCCTTCACAGAGAACTCCAGCAGAAGTCATGCGATTATCCTTTTATAGTCATGAACCAAAATCCTCCCCAATCCTATTTGCTGATAACCCCTGCCTGTGCTGGCTTAAGGAACATGAAATGAAACCTGGGAAATAGTATCCGGTAAAGTTGCCATTCACTCCAATAAACACAATGCCATTATAGCAGAGTCTGTAATGAAATCGACCGGCATAGGCTACTCTGTCTCATCTGCAGTCATTGCTGGCACTCTGGAGATGGACTCCCTGTACGCATTCACTGTGCTGAGTGTTTTATCAGCAAACAATGATTCAATGTTTTGTGGTCTACCACAAGCTGTGCTTCTCACACATCAAGTGGAGTGCTATTAGAGAATACTTGGGGGTGAGGACGGGTGTGGGGCGGAAGAGGGGGGTGGCGCCTTGGGACAGAGTCTCTTTGCACTGCAGGAATTGTGCTGACTGAGCCGGTCTGATAGACAGGCCATGTCTGTATTCAGAGCTCAGCGAGGTTCAGGAGCCCTGTGTGACAGCAACAGTGTTTGCCAAGGGGGGAAAGGCCAAAGCAAAACAAACACGCTGCTTTAGTCCGGTGGAAAAGTCTGAGAGCTGCTCCTGTTTGCCAAAGTCCTCAGCTCTTTTCTAAAGCAGGAGAGATCAGAGGTGTACTGGATATTTTTGGAAAAAGCCACATTGAATAGCTGTATAGCTGTATAGCACACATTTCATCTCATTTAGTTTATAATCTCAAATGTCTGCAAGCTTCGAATTTGGTTTCTGACATGCATTTGGACATATTATATGAAATAAATCAGAGTGCAGCCAAGCCTTTTGAAGTGACACTCAGACAGCCGTACAATACTGCTCACAGCAGACTTTTTTGTCCTCAGCTGCCATTTTATTTGACCTCAGGAACTGTTTTGAGAAAGAGACAATTGATCAGATTGATCGGTTTAGTTCCCATGTTGACCCACAGGTCAACTATTTACTTTTCCACCCAGTTGCTCCCACATAATATTCCAGTTTTGAATAGCTGAAAAAAGAGAGCACATGCACGAAAGAAAGTTTCCTCCAGCATTTTGTATGACTGTTTATCAACCAGCCGTTCAAAGAAAATCATCCACCATGTTTATTCATTCATTCATTCATTCATTCATCGTCAACCGCTTATCCTGTTAAGGGTCGCGGGGGGCTGAGCCGACCCAGCTAGCATTGGGCGAAGGCAGGGGACACCCTGGACAGGTCGCCAGTCCATCGCAGGGCACATAGAGACAGACAACATAGAGACAGACAACCATTCACACTCACATCCACACCTACGGGCAATTTAGAGTCATCAGTTAACCTAAACAGCATGTCTTTGGCGGTGGGAGGAAGCCGGAGTACCCGGAGAAAACCCACGCTTACACGGGGAGAACATGCAAACTCCACACAGAAGAGCCGCAAGCTGGAATCGAACCTGCGACCCTCTTGCTGTGAAGCGACAGCGCTAACCACTACACCACCGTGCAGCCCTCCACCATGTTTATATACAATACAATCCACAATTCCTGTTGAGTTATGAACAGAAAGGCAATTTTAGTACTGCTGCACATAACATTTTACATCATACTGCATGTCAAGGAGGAACATGTCACGTAGCAACACAGTCTCATGGCAATTTGTGAGATAGGCACCAAATTTAATTTGATTCATTTACATCGACACAAATTTATCTTTATTTTTTCAAGGTGCTCAGCACGACTTTCAACAATGTATTTTTAATATGTTTTCCTATAAATGTCCAGCAATATGTGACACACTTGGCAATTTCTGCTCCAGTTTTTTCACAATAAAACTACTTAATTCGTTTTGCGGTTTTCAGCTGTAACTTTAGTACAGATGTAATGGGACACAAACAATGGCCTCCTGGGTAAAAGTCCTGTTTTTTGACCTTGACCTCCTCCCTATGCAGCATTTGCCGCTCTTTACACTTCCTGTGTTACAACTATGTGGATTGTGTTGACCATCATGTGACATTGTGCCTATGTATTGTCAATTATCTAATCTATCTAATACTCTACAAGCTCTGAACAAATTGTTATTGCATTAACTTTGTCAGCCCTAATGTAAATGAATCAATACATTCAATTTCGTGTCTATTACATAAACCGTTGTGCGAATGGGCTGCATGGAAACAGTGAGAAAGTAGCCACAAGTGTGTATCAAAACCAAGTACAGTAGATTCACATCATTGTACAAACAAAACATCCCAAACCCGGTATGCAGCTAAAATCCGTTAGATTGACACAGATTGCATGAGACAGTGACGTTTATGTTGGATATGTTGGATGGTTTTTAGGTACATAGGTATTCACTGCAAGCTTTGCATCACTTCTGTGTATTTTATTAATGTAGATTTGCCTTCTAGGTGAAAGTGCTCTCAGAAAACTATAAACTTACTCAGAAGGGCAGAAACTGATGTGAGTAAAGGTTTCTCAGGTCAACAACCATCCTCTGCTTTCTGTCAAAACCTGCCACAAACATATTCACATAGTTTTTAAACCACAACTTGCTTTTGGCAATTTTAGATTTTCAACCTGTCTGTTAATAAGTGAGCTGATGCCAAACCCTTCTTTTTTTATTTATTTATTTTTTGAAATATACACTACTTGACAAATTATAATTTGCAAATAATAAAATACTGTTGTAACAATAATCCAGTAATAATTAATCCTTATAAAATACAACTTTAAAACAAGATGACGTCACTGAAATAAGACAAAGTAAGTACCTTTTGCCATATCACTTTTTGCTCCCCCGTTCAGCATTAGTACCAACAGTTTAACTTCCATTTCAATAACTGATATTTTATAAAATTGTGAATTATTACTTAGTATATTTGTGCATTAGATAAGATAAGATTAGATAAGATGAACCTTTATTAATCCCCGGAGGGAAATTCGGGTAGATATACTAATGACGTAATTATTAACATTTTATTTATTAGATGCATATATTTAGGCCCCATAAGTACTTCCTCACTCTTAACACTAGTAGTAAAGAAGACCACGACATATGACTAAAAGCCCAGAGAAAAGTAGACTTGAGAATTAAGCAAGCTAATAACAATCTACCATTTTCACCCATACTGACAGCTGTTGTTGCCTGTTGGGCAGCAGTTTGTCATGTTATGATTTGAGTATTTATTTTTATGCTGAATGCAGTACCTGTGAGGGTTTCTGGACAATATTTGTCATTGTTTTGTGTTAACTGATTCCAGTAATACATACAGACAGTACATACATGTTCATAAAGCAGCATATTTGCCCACTCCCATGTTGATAAGAGTATTAAATACTTGACAAATCTCCCTTTAAAGGGACATTTTGCGATTAATCATGATTAAATATAGGCAATCATGTGAATAATCATGAATATTTAATTGACAGCTATAGTAATATATTGCTAATAAATGCTAAATAGGGAAGAATTTGGTGAAAAGTTACCCCTATACCATTGTCAAACCAGAGCAGCTCACTAGCCAGATGTGTTGTTATTGCATGTTCTTTGTACCGCCCAACACCCCCATCTCGGCTACAGTGTCAATAATTCATCGGAGATATGTATAAGGCCGGTGGCTTCTATGTGACCACTACTGAGCAGATCAGATACAGCCCTGGGCAAGAGACTCCACTGTCAGCTCACCCGGAGCTGCAGTTGGAGAGTGCTTCATCCCCTACTCTGAAACCAACCTGAGACTCAGGAGCTCTCCCCTTGAATCCCATGACCCTCTGTGATGCCAGGAAATTCATGAGGCAGCAGACAGATTGACAGCAATCGAATAATCCCCAGTATTTATGAGTGCAGTGGAGCACCTCCAATGTAGGAGCGTATAATGAAAGATGATGCTGATGTTGTGTGAAAACACTGAGTGGAAGAAATGTGACTGCTATCAAAGTAATCTAATTTTGTGGAATCAAAATGCATATATGTGCCGTGTAAAGGGAGGAGGAGGAGGAGGTTTGGCTCCGTCAATTCAATATGTGTCCTTCCTGGTGCAGAATCGTATTCAATTCAGCAGAGGTTAAAACCCGATGATATGACTAGACAATTCTCCCGCAAAGATCTTATTGCTCCTGACAGTCAGGAAAGATGGTCTCTAACTGACATACAACAAAACAGTGAAGAGAATAAATGCCTACTGCTTTGTCGACCGAGCAGAGATACGTACATTCATAATGTGTGTATAGCCAGTTTGAATTGAAGGAACGTGGTATTAGCATCTCCTTGGACTGTTAAAGTACAATCTAAGGAGCCTCTACAAAAGAAAACACAAATTCATGATGTCATACACTTCATATACGTTCCAGTCAGATGAGAATTATGCACACAAATGCTTGCATTAGTGCAACAATATACTGTACATTTTGATGCTGGAACATCCCGATCCTACGTCTAGGAAAACACTGCATGCCCGGAATGAAAAATCAATCGCAACCTTCATTAGAGTCGAGCAAAGATCTCTATCGACACATACAAATGTACTGAAAGTGAAATGGATATATTCAACAACACATCCCGTGTGTGTGAGTGTGTGTGTGTGTGTGTGTGTGTGTGTGTGTGTGTGAGTGAGGGGGTGTGTTAACCTAAGACAACATGCCAACAGTGGAGACTGCTCTTTCTAAGTAATGAGATTAGCTGACAGCACATGTGCAACAGGATAGTCTCTGCTGCAGTGCACTCTTCACCGACTGGTCAGATTTACTGTTGCAAGGTGCCAGTGGCTTCCCAGTACTGTAATGTAGTATCCATTAGTTTTGAATTAAGAGTCATTTCAATAGATACAATGGATTGATTTCATATGAGGTAAGGACAAACTCAATCTCATTGGATCTTAGAATTGATGATTGTTTATCATCTCATTTTAACCGTCTCTAAGTGCAAAATGCTTCATATAAAGTTAGCTTGTTTTCTATATATTCTTACCAATGCCTTCCGGCATATAAATCTGTCATGGTGGTTTGTGGTGGCGGATGGGTTGTGAGGGCCAGGAGTGGGGGGAGGGATGCAGTTGGCACTAGTGTGTGTTTGTGTGTGTGTGTGTGTGTGTGTGGGTATGTGAACTTGGCAGAGACACGAGATGAGAAAATACACTCACCGATTCTATTGTCTTGTGGAGATTGTACATCACGGTTCAGCCTGGGTGGTGTGTTTTCTAAGCTCTGCAATGCATTTACCGCTACCCAAAGGGAGGATTAGTGAGGAACATGCAACAGGATTTGTCTTTTCTCTGGAATGGCTCAGTTTTCATGTCTCCTTCAACAGAGGCTGAAGTTAGGATTCAACGAATGTTCGCAATCGCAAGATTGTTATATCAATGGATTCCCTCAGAAGTGAAACGCGAATGAAATGACGGATATGATTAAATAATTCAGCGAGAGTAGACAACATTGATTTCTGCTATTAGCTGACAAAACAGTCACTCAGTCATGGACATTGTGAATTATTAATTTGGAATCGTGAGCTTGCCTTTATACTGAGCAGCTGTGATTTGTAGGTGGTAGAATGGTGCTTTCAAACTAATAACATGTAAAAGGTGTGGAAGTGTTCATCATAAAATACATAAATCACAGGAACAAATTGTGTAAATTTTCCGTTATTTGTATTTAAATGTAGAAATGTTTATTTTATCGCATTTTTTTCAAATATTGCTTTTTATTTCATATATTTTGTTATTTTATAAAAGACTGAATACATGTCATCACCAGCCATGCAGAAAAAAATTGGCATGCAATTATCACAAAAGTAGGCTATCACTTGGAAAAATGGCACAATGAAAGGAAAATTACATCCAAAACTGATATCTTATGAAAAGTTAGTCCTCTTTTTTGTGTGTTTTCCAACAAATTTGGAGTAGCAGTTTCTGCTCCAGTCTTCTCAACTACTTTACTTTATTCAACAACTTTACTAGGTTTAGGCAATACAACTGCTTAGTTAGGTTTAAGTTTTGCAACACCAGAAGTAGTTATGTGACACTGGAAGGGAAGTAACTTAAGTACGGAAGTTACCTGACAAATAAATCAACACTGACTTCTGGTTTCACACTGGACATGAACAGCGGTCTCCTGGGTGAAAGTCGAGTGTTTTTTGACCCACCCCTCCACCCCAACCTCCTCCTGTGGCATTTGATGCTTTTTATTCTGCTTTGCTCACAATACAGTACAGTACTTGGATTACACATGAATTGATTTCCTCAGATACATACAAATAATGGTGCATTTACTTTTCATAGGTATCGCTACAAACAGTGTATGAGAACAGCCTGAACAGTTAATGAACAAATTAATAATATTTCAAAATAATAAGGTTGAGTTTTAATACTTTCTTTAATTATTATGCAATTTAAAGTTTCATTCTTGTATTATTAAAAATATTGATATGATTATTCATTTCACAAGGTCTTCTCTTATTTTGTAAATATTGACTTTAGGGCTCCACTACAGGGTTCTGTACATGTACATAAAGAAGTCAATTAAATTTCAATCCAAAAGAAAAGACAATCCATTGATAAATTATGTTTAAATACGAGAGAAATTTAAGATGCTGAAACACAAGTCAACAGAGCACTTGGGTCCATTGACTCGATCATGTTTCAGCCAGTGTCTGAAGTGCGTGCAAGGCGCACCAAGGTACATCTGGGGTCTCTGCGGCGAAACCTTTGAGGGAAGGATTAATAGGAGAAGGGGGTCTGCTGATGCATGCTCTTGTTCCTTCGGGTCTCCATAATTCACATTGTCAGCTGAAGAGCCGGTGCCGAGCGCCAACCCGGAGCTGTCTCTCATCATCACACACAGTCAAGAGCCTGTCAGAACAGATGAAGCCACCGGCTCAGCACTGTCGAGGAACATTGAGCCGTAATTCACATTCTCCTGCCCCGACAGGCCTCACTAAATCCAGGTCCTGCCATGAAACGCTGGAGTCTGATCAAGGAAGCCCTGTGTCGAAACCACACGAGAGCCACGGTGCTATGAACTAGATTAGTAATGATCGACTCTCCCTCTGCCATCACATGGCATTGGCACCAACAATTCGTATGTTGCCTCCCGCAGCAGTTCAGTATGTGCCCATGCATTAATTCACACAGTGAAAAAAAAAAGAAAATTAAGACATATCTTTTCAACTCATGGCTGATTCAGAATGCAGCAGATGTGTGTGACACATAATAACTTTTTCTCTGCGTTTTTCTTGTGCAAATTGTATTTCAGCGATATCAGAATTTGACTCTGGGGGGTTGTTGGGGATTAAATTAGTGTAATGATACGCAACATCACACCGCAGTGTCCTTTTGCCACAGCCTAGAGAGGAGTGTGAGCTCATCCGACCCAGTGTAGCAGGATCGCACAACAATTATCAGCAGCAGCAGCAGCTTGATATTTGTGCTGATATACACATCTCGGCAGATGCATACAAAAGCTGCAAAACCCCTATGCTCCTCTTACAGCAAAATAAATCCAGTGAGTATATTTAACTGAGAATTTCAACACCATCAGCATACAGAATCCACATCTGTGTCTGAGTGGCTTAATTAAACTGTAATTATGAAATGGGGGTGCTACACCCAGCTGAGGGATTTCTGGTGCCCAGTGTCAGACCTCATTTATACCACTATAGGCTCCATGATTGGCACCTCAGTCTCCAGGAAACCTCAGGGCAACATGAACACCAGGAACAGACTGGAGAAATTATGTTTCACAGGCAAGACTGAAGAGCACAAACTGAGAAATTACAGCAGAAGATCCGGTTGCAAAAAAAACAAGAATAATGCTATTAATTTCCTTGGAAGATATTCATCATTGGACACAGATGATTGTTAAAGAACATATAAATGAAATTACACACATGTTGATTTAATATAATGGCAGTTTAGGCAGTGTTAATCACTACACCATCCATTGCTCTAGCGTGCTGCTGATAGAAATGTATAATTCAAATAATTCAAATACATATTTAATTTGCTCCAGGCTTGTGTGCAAGAGAACAAATTACAGAGCAGAAAAAAGAACTGACATATTAACATATGTCATCTGCCAGGCCCTGGTTTTATGCTAGCTGCTCAATTAAATGCCTGTTTAAATTCTCTGTGCACGTCTCTTAAAGCTGCCACACTGCTACCAGCCTGTGTAAGTAGCTTGCTATGATGCATGCAACTCACAGGGTTGCACTCTATGTGCTGCACATACAGTATATGCATGTACACTGGCTGTGCTGACTAGTAATTAATTTTTCAGCCTGTTTACGAAGTTGATCCAGCAATAGTACATGTACATATGTAGATAACTCTTAGGAAATAGTGTATGAATTCTGTAAACTAGACATTAGGGGGTGTCATTAAAACGTACTTCTGCATTCAGGGGTTATGGATTAGCATTAGAGCCTACATGTAGCTGCTGTAATCCACGCTGATGTGCACCCTCTAAAAACTGTAACTGTACATTGGGGCTTACGAATAATCCATGTGTAGAAGACTGCAAGAACTGTGATGGCTAAACTTTGACCTCTGCAGTATCCGATGCCAATGAAGATGCTGCCAGTGAGGACAAAGTGAAGCAAGTTGAAGAAAGGGTCTGAATTCTTCTGCTTGTCAATAACAGACATCTGCATAACACACATACATACACAAAACACACGATTACTTCAGATATCAATTATGGCATGGCAAAAGTTTGTGATTCTGTAGCTAGCCAAGATAAACCGCTCCATCGTTTCTCCATGTCATGAAATGAATGAAGGAATGTTAAAGCTGCACTAACAACGGGTCAGATTTGTAGTGACGAAATATCTTATAATTATCACCCAATTTCACAGCTTCTCTCTGCTCTACAGAGCGTTTTAGCATCTGTCCAGCAGCAGCAGCAAACGCCAGACAGATGCAGTTAGCGACAAGCTGATGAACATTGTGGGGCATTTAGCAGCTAAAGAGGCAGATATTTCTCTCGGGCGCTGGTGGAGAGACCAAAGCAAAACTGAACAGAGACTTGGTTTTGCATTGACCAAGTGATCCGAAATATGAAGCCAAATCAGTGTTAAAGCTGGCCAACCAACTGTTTGCTAACAAGCCATTTCATCTTCATACGGCCACTATCTCAATTTTGTCTTTACAACCTGTTCCACTGCCCGCAAATGGCCAAAACAAACCAACTAATTCTACTTTACCATGGTTATTGTGGTGTATGGATCCTGTCCCACACCTGGTGCCAAGCGGCACACAGTACTGCGCAACTGACATTGCTAGTTTCAGGCCGACACAGTTGGCCTTTTCATGCCCAGTGCCCATGTTTTGTACGTTGCAAATGTACCTGCACCCATCTGTGTAGCCATGTGTTGGTCTTAAAATTAAGGAGCATTATTGGCATATTTCTATCTTGATGCGACAGAAAGCAGTTGTGCCACTGACCAACAAAAACCTGGTGTAAAGTCAATGGCGCAGTGTATTTCCATTTAAAGGGCACATTATTCAGAGATGAGAAGCACTTACACAGGCAGGTTCACAACAGAAATTAGACACACTTCATTTCCTTTATTCTGCCGATTCTTTATGTCAATTTATGGCAGATTTGTTGCTAGTTATGTCAAGAAAAACACAAAATCCTCTGTCACAAACATAGAATCAATATTTGTCAGGATGAGTCCATGAGTGCTGTTTTTACGCCTCATGTGGACACACATGCCTCTGTCTGCGCTCAGCCTCTTCCTCTCCTCATCCCCTCTGAGTGTAGACGAAGGTTACTTCAAAGTTTGCGGGCCCTTTCCCGTTGAATGGCTGTGTTTTGAGGCATTACTCCAGCAGTGTCTGATGCAACCCTGTTCACATTATAGCCTCCGAATTCAGCACCCCCTGTCAATGGACAGGCAACAAACAGCACATGGAGTGCCCCTCTAATCAGTAAACTGAATATGAAATTAATTAATATTAAGGCAGTTCTAGGACTGTGCCGAATAGTTTTAAGCTTCAAAGCTTCATTCACAATGTTGATATCCAAATTCTAAATCAACATTTGAATGCTGTCTAGCTCTTTTTTTGCATGTCTCTTCATTCTGACTCAAGATCAGGCTACACTGATATCCTTAGTTTTATTTGTAGAATTAAATTCTAGTGGTGGCGTGAAGGATTGTTTCTTGTGATTCAAAATTTTCCAACAACTCCAGAGCAGATCAAAATCTATTAAAAAAAGACAAATGCAATTATTTCCAAAAATCAAAAAAGTGCTTTTATCCAACAAATACTTGATTCAAGCCATATTTGTTGACATTTAGCCTTTCATAAACAAAATTTTGCAAAAAATGCTCGCCATTCTTATTTGCAGAATCCAACTTTTAAATATAATACAACCACACCTGGCTTGTGAAGGGAATGGGAGATTTGGAGGGATGGTTTGATATATGTCACAACCAAAGCACACCTATGATTAATTAAGAGACTAAATACAACCCCTGTTGCCCCTTTGCGCCCAAATTATGAGGCATTTAACTAGCAAAAGTGGAGTTAACCATGTCATAAATGCTTTTGTGCCATCCACTTTAGATGTGCGCTATATATTGTTTGAATAGGGCTCTATATACAGTAGATACAGCCTGATATGTGACATCCTTGTAGTGTTTAGTTTTGGTGCCGTCAATGGATGAAATCCAACGAGAGATCAATTCCTAAGCTGCACTTACTGGTGAATTTAAAAAAGGAAAGAAAACTTAAAAAATCTGGTAAAAATAATATTTTGTGGTGTGAAAAAAAATGTCACTGAGCTAAGTGTGTGGTTCTTATGTTCAATTAAAGTTGTACATAGAAACTGTGATACATTTAAATAACTGTGAAACTCTGCTTCTGTAACCTGCTAATGAACTTATATAAGAAAACAGAGTGGTTGCAAACCTAAAACTCCTCTCTTACCACTAAGTATTGCTGAAAAAACTATGAAGTGTCTTGTGTAGATCAAGTCTATCTATAATTCAGTTACAGCACCTTATTGCTTGGATCCAGGGGGAGATTTATCATTAAGGTTTATTATTTGAAACTTCTTCATGGTATAAGAAAAATTATAAAGCACGCAGAAGATCATCTATCACTGTCTCAATCACCAAGGTGCATGTACTGGTATAATTTGCTGCCATGCAATAAAACTGGCAAAGGAGATATTAATAAAAAAAGATTCACAAAAATGCAATTAGACAGGTTCAGAAAAAAAGACCATGGGAACATATGTTATAAATATCAGCTGCTTTTTTCTACCTTTGCCCTTTTCAAAAGCCACATCTGTGTTACGCTTTGACATGATGTTCATACAGTGAATAGGTCTCAGATAAAAAAAACAAAACAAAAAAAAACATCCTTAGTGGGCAGGTTTCAGTGACATATACAGAATAATCTGCACAAATCCAAACATACACCTGTTTGTTTCATATTAACAACCATGTTGGATTCAACTATTTGAACAATTGTAAATGACAGCTGCTCCTGTTCAACCACTGTAGAGTGTCACAAATCCAGACTGAGAGGATTAACACTCACAGTAACTACAGCTGGCGAAATGTATTAATTAATTCAACAAAACATTTTTTTTCAAGTCGATCCTGATGAAAAATACACTTCCAGACTGATCAATAACCATCAATGTTATTTGTTTCACCAGGAAACATAATGTATATTGATGTGAGCTTGACAGAGTTGAAAGTTAATTCCAATTTGTAACAACGTGTCTCTTACATTTGTAGTATATCTATTAATAACACTAACGCTGTTCTCACCAGAGCATATAGGCAAGTCTTGACAATTTTATTCATATATCCAAAAATCACAGATTTGCCTCACAAGGTTTTACAATCTACAACATATGACACTCTCTGTTCTTAGACTCTTAGCCCTCTGAGACCCACAATAGACCTGTTTTTGTCTTATTTAGAAGGGTGCAGGTGGTCTTTAGTAGAGGTAGCAAAGTTGTCAAATTGTACCAGTCATAAATTACTTGGCTGATTAATTAAAATAAACTGTCGAAGCGTATAAGGGTTTAAACGCTGTGATAGAAGTAAATGGAATTTCTATACTCCATTATGTCTCATAAGTTGCTGTGCATTTTCTGAGTTGATACCATTTGTTACACGATTTGGTGCTAAATGTAACCATTTTTTACCAATAGAGAATTAATAAAAATGATCAATAATCACTCCAAAACACCACATTAAGACAACAAGACCTTGAGGAACAGCATAGAAAAAGCCATGCTGTGATTTGGCATCACAAATGTCTGACATTTGGAGATTTCTTTAAGAATTGCATATTTTGATGATTGGATGTCGAGCACTTCTGTTCGGGAACCTGCTCAAAAACCTCCCTTATTGTCAATCGACCAAAAGAAAGCCATCCATCCTCTGAATGCTCTAGGTCTCTGGTTCGTGGCTATAAGGTTTCATGAGGCTGTGATTATCCTAGAGGTCATTTTATACACTGAGGTCAAATTTCAAAAAATTGTCTCAATACAATGAAATGTCTACTATGGGGACTAACTTCATCAAACATAAATAAAATTGGGCTCATTGGATCCGTAAGAGTCTCAGCTTTACAGGGATACTCAATGTATGCAATTTCAAGACTGTTTAGGGACTCCAGTATGCAGAAATATTCAAACACACCAGTTTAGAATATAAGGCAAAAATAATACGTTTAGCCTGCATTAAAAAAAATGCATGTTTATTTGCCCCAAACTTCATGTGATTATCATAAAGTGGGCGTGTCTGTAAAGGGGAGACTTGTGGGTACCCATAGAACCCATTTTCATTCACATATCTTGAGGTCAGAGGTCAAGGGACCCCTTTGAAAATGGCCGTGTTTTCCAAAAATTTAAGTGTTATTTATCCTCTTTCCTGACAAGCTAACACAACATGGTTGGTACCAATGGACTCTTTAGGTTTTCACCTGTGACCCTACGCATCTCAAAGGGTTAATTCAGATAAAAAAAAAAAAAAAACATCAAAAAAGTGAGACCTCAAGAAGACAAACTTGCAATAGATGTCTGTAAATACAGAGCAAGCAGGAGTAGCAATACAGTCAAGGAGAAACAAAATGACAACATCAGGTAAACTGCAAACACATGAAGAATATGGATCAGAGAAGTCGTTGATCTGTGCAGCGTTCTCTCTGCCACGAAGACCTGGAAAGACGACAGACGACACTTACAAACAAGAGGCAATGCTCAAGAACACCAGTCACACAAAGGGAGAGAAGACAAGGAGGCCATTCAGACAGCGGGGGAAAGACACAAGAGGTGCCAGGAGAGGATGAAGCAGGTCATTTTACACAGCACATGATGTGAGAGCAGTTTTGTACAAAGACAGAGCGAGGAATGTTTTCATTTTCCTAACAAGGATCTCTCGTGGCCGTGCAAGTGCAAGGTTGTTATAGTGGAGGAGGTTGGGAGGTGATTGACCACATCTTATCATAGCATATATGATGTGTCTGAGGACAATGGTTTTGTGCACGCAAGCATTTCAAAGTAAGTAAATACTTCTACAGGCAAGTGTGGTATTGTACTGTTTGAGACAAGTACAGCCCAGTCACCAGGAAAATATGTTGGCTTTATATATTTCTGCAAATCATGGTTACGTTGAGTGTTGACCACTCTGCATTCGATCAGAGCAGGTGATGAGCAAGTGACGTAGTATATCAAGTGGCTGCATTTGGAAGTTATGTGGTATAATAATGAGAATAATAAGTGAGAAAGTCCACCAAGGGTGGGCATAAGCTGTGGTGGATGGGTCCAACAAACACAGGACTTTTACCCAGAAGACCGGTTCGTGTCCGGTTTGAAACCAAATGTAAATGCTGACTTTGTTATGCAATATTGAAACGTAAGATTACATAATAAGGTCGGCTAAGGGCAGTTGTTATTTATTTATACTAGTTGTATTGTGAATTAACATTAGTGATTAGTTTTTCATGTTTTCTGTACTGATGTTTCTTTGTTTCTGTACATATTTAGGTTACAGGCTTATTCTAAGCACAACCATGCCGTTTTTCCTAAACCTAAATGAATGGATTTGTTGCCTAAACTTACAGTAAGTAAAGTAGTTTTGTTGCCCCCTGCTGGTACTGCACTTTCATACAACCAAGTAATATTCACAAGGCAAAATGTGACACTGACATGCTATCTTGGACAAGAGGGTCTATTACACACTTTGGCGTGATATTGGTTTGATATCTAGCAACATCATGCAGATACCTACATCAGGTCAAGACGGAAAGCGTTTTTAGACGGGCCAGGGGAAAATAACATTTTGGCAGAATTTGAATATATAATGTAAACCACTGGGAAGTTACAGAATGATATAAAAACCTCAAAACTCACTTCTTTCTAACATTTTCATTTTGGAACAACCAAAATTGACCCAAATTATGCCACATATACAGTAGTGCTCCCCTGCACCTGTAAACATATTTTGATGTATAAAATTGGCACAATTCCCCTTTAATATAGTTGTCATTTAGACAACCTGACGAAACTGTGGGATGTTTTTTAGATTTATGATGATTTATGACTGAAGGCTCCAGAACAGCCACTGAGTGGATTGCGTGGTGACTTGTTTTGTCAGGAATAACCTTCCAATCTGAAGAAACTATTAACTTTTAATTAAGAAGAAACTATCCTCTAAAGTGAAAATTGAGGTCAAATGTTAGTGTCACCCTCTGATTTTGAATGTTCTTGAAATGTCTGTACCTTTAGAAATTCATAGAAGAAGGTTAGAGAGACTTCTTTTTAATCCCTTTAAGTCCTTGTGTGGCCACATTCTGAGCTTGAAAAACCCAATTTATCTGATATAGGTCACCCTTTGAAAATAAAAAGCTGTTAGCATTCACAGGCACACGTTAACCTTGTTTTTCTAATTTGTTCTCCCTTATCTATGTTGAGATGGTAGATGCTATGCTTCCCACTCACTCAGTTATATTTACAGCGGAAAGCTGCCCAGCACAGTCCTCTGCTGTTGGCCACAGAGCAGCGCCACAAGGGCAAATGGGGGTTAAGTGCCTATAACAAGGGCAGTTCGATGGTAGTCATTGAGGGAGGAAAAAAAAAAAACATCCCTCATTCACTTTCCCTGCTTAGATTTCCCCGCTGGTCCAGGGGTTTTAAGTACAAACCTTCTTGTTAGAAACCTGCCCATCTAGTCTGACCCTCACTGATAGAAAAAGCAGAGAAGACTAGTCTTGAGTATCTTTTTCGGTGCACTTTAATCAATCTCTAAACCAAAGGAAATGTTAAAAGCTGCTGATTAGTTTTACGGTCAACTCCTTCCCACATAAATACTGTACAACGTCCAACAGTCATCTGAAAGCACTAGTTTTGAAGACAATAAGCAATGTCCTGCTTCGCAGAGGTGGCCCTGTGTGCCTCTGCAGGACTTGCCAGTGGTTATGAAGTCACCCGCAGAAACCGCCAGCGCACAGCCACTGTCTCCTGGCCCTCCACGCCTGGAAGCAGCGCTGCATTTATCCTCCAGGAGCTGGTTGAGGTGGTTTGGCAGGAGCCCCCAGTGAGTCAGATCTCCCATGTGAGGTTCCTTTGACCTCACCAGAGTGGAAGGGAAGACCTTGTCCCATTCTGTCCCTCTCATGTCGTCATATCTTTTTACATTTTAAGACTTTTTCCACTTATGGTTACATTTAAATTTGACTCATGAGCCACATCTCAAATGTAAATTGAATCCCAAATTTGAGAGCTTTCACCATACTGAAGATATTTCCAGACTTCTCTCCTCTCTGGTGCAGAAAATGTTCAGTAAAGTAGATTTTTCACCTGGTGCAACTCTTTTCCCTCAACCAAACAAACCACAACTGACATATTTCCTTGTTTGCCTTGTGTAATGTATCACAACTAACATTTTTCCTTTCTTGCATCAAGACTGATTTCATTCCATTCAAAAAAAGCATATCCATATTTTCCTGACTCTGCACAATACTTTGCTGCATGCTTTTGTTCTCTCTAAAACTGATTATTAGCCTGCATACAAATAGATGGTGACTATTGTTCAGCAATGCTGCTAATTGTGTTTGTCAAGGTTGGTCCACCACTTTGGACCAGACTTTACAAATATTAGACAGAAATTTTGCATAGATATTTATTTTTCAGATCCACCTGCAGAACTAATTAGCAGCTAAACTAATTTTGTGAACATGATAAATATGACCACTACCACAGTAACTGTTCACGGCACGGTCACTCAAAGCCATGCCCATTTGGAGAGGGCTGATTGTCCAGCTCCTGGGATGGCCGCCATGGATGTATAAGGAGGACTGGATACACCGTTGGAGGAATGGACTCCCGTTCATTCCTATGAGTCTGTGAAGGTTCTCATTCATCCAGGTCATATTCATTCTGGCAAAAAATTGAATCAAAGGCAACTGGACTTAGATTGTCCCTGAAGACGTTTCGCCCCTTATCCAATGAGAGTTTCTCAGCAGCTAGTACCCGAATCTTCCGGTGATCTTCCGCACCCATAGAGTAGATGCAGTAGTATTTTGTTTAACCCCACCTCTCAGTCCTCCCCCTCGGTTGGGGTCTCATTCACATGAACGGAAGAAGCGGAATAACTCTGGGTTTGGCTATTATCCATCCATCCATCAATCCATTATCAACTGCTTATCCCGTTAGGGGTCGCGGGGGGCTGGAGCCGATCCCAGCTGGCATTGGGCGAAGGCGGGGTTCACCCTGGACAGGTCTCCAGTCCATCGCAGGGAACATAGAGACAAACAACACATAGACAGACAACCATTCATGCTCACATCCACACCTACAGGCAATTTACCTAAACAGCATGTCTTTGGACTGTGAGAGGAAGCTGGAGAACCCGGAGAAAACCCACGCTTACACAGGGAGAACATGCAAACTCCACACAGAAGAGCCCCAAGCCGGATTTGAACCTGTGACCCTCTTGCTGTGAGGCGACAGCGTTAACCACTGCACCGCCGTGCAGCCCAGGTTCGGCAAATAGTGCAATTTAAAACGTTTAGGGCCTAGTTATTTAAATAAGGGCTATTCAAGAGTTCCTTCTGGGAAGTTAAAAATGTGCCCTGAACAGGCTTGTTCTGGGTATACGGCCATTTGGAACTTGTGCCCGTTTGGATTTGGCCGATTACTTGGCCCCAGGACAAACTGCTTGCAGAGTTATCAAGAACCATTGCTTGTTGACTCCAGGGGAAGTCAAGTCAATTTTATTTGTATAGCCCAAAATCATAAACCACAATGTTGCCTCACAGGGTTTTACAGTCTGTACAGTATACGACACCCTCTGTCCTTTACCTTGTCATCCAAGGACAAAACTCCCCAACCAAAACAAAAAACTTTTAACAGGGACGAAGACAGAAGAAAAATGGAAGAAACAACAAGTTACAAGTTAAATTAAGAAGAGTTCAGTTATACCGTTAATATATCCAGCATCCAGCAGGAAAACTAAACAACAGCCACAGCAGGCCTGTAAAGGACGACATGCTCAACTCAGTCGGTAATGTCCTGGTTAGCATGCTGATTAACAGTTAGCACAAAGCACAGCTGTGTCATAAATTGGCTTACAGGCTCACAGAGCTGCTAGCATGGCTGTAGCCATGTTGTATTATTTACAGTATTTTCTATTTGAATATTGTTGCAAAATGACATTGTGTTATGCCATTAAACTGTTTATTATGCATTATAATTAAGTTAGTTAGTCATGTTGTAGAATGGGCTTTGATTTTGACCCTTGGATGTGTTTTGCCTTAAGAAGATTTGTCCTCCTCTATCCTGTCCTGTTATTGGACAATGTGGGTGTGTCCCACTAAGCGTGATAAGTACAAGTTGTAGGCAACAATTTTTCTGACCGTAGATTGTAGACTGCATTTCACTTATTTTCAGCAGAACTGGTCAGTATTTAATCATATATCATTTCATGTGGATATATGTTTGTTTATTTATATTTTAATAAACTACTTTTGACCCACAATATGAGCCTTACCATTGGATAGCTCACCAAGGCAGAAGGCAAGTGGAAGTTGGACACGGTTGTCTACATGAGACAGAACCTTTTACATCCTGCGAGAAGTGGTGAGGCAGACGTACAGCAAGCTGCAATAACACTTGTTATAACAGTTAGACATTTTTATTGACTCTTAAAGCATAACTGAGCTGTACAATATCACAAAAATACCATAGGTGAGTTTTATTCCTACCGTTGTCAGGTGTGCTGAATAGTAGCTCAAACGCTGAGTGTGTGTGACTCATTTTATATATATATATATATATATATATATATATATATATATATATATATATATATATATATATATATATATATATATAGTTTTTATGTAGACCTGGCTGATCTGTTTGCACTCTACTTTACATGTAATTCAACCTAATGACTTTGTAGTGATGCAACAGACAGGAGACACTGGAGTCAACCAGAATTGATCAAAGATGAGATTATTTGGGAAAGATTGTTAAGGCTGAATGCTCAGCGGGGATGGAAATAACACCAGAAGGCTCACAGGATGATATTCAAGAGCTCTTTGAAGAGAAATTCATCCAGGTCTATTCAAACTGAATGCATGCAGTAGATTTGATTTTTAATGATAGCAAATTAGTATTTGAGGTCTGTACATAAATAATCATATGCTATTTGACATGACAATTTCCCTCTCTTCATGTCAGCCCACATAAAAAATTTCCTCTAAAAGCTTTGCTCAGATGTCTCCATGTTGTTTCCAGAGTGATGGATGGAGCTCACATTGGACCGCTCCTTTTCATATTGTTCTCTGGCCACACAAGGCAGATACCCCCTCATTAATAACCCTCAGTGATTAATCTCCAAACCTCCCTCTTGTGTCCCCTCGCTTGTCGTCCGTAAAAGAAAAAAAAAAGCACCCTCCTAATTAGTGAACACTGATGGAGCATCTATAATGCCCAGGGACAAAGCTAAGGAGTAGTGCTGCTGTTGAAAAGAAACCTATGACTAGCTAACTGACTGTGGCAGAGCCCTTCATCTGCACCGCGAGTCTAATGGATGCTGCCTGAAGGAGCACATATCATTTATTTTACATTTTAATGGCCTTTTGATTCAACAGTTACAGATTATGAGACACCTTTCAGTATCATAACAGCATCTGATGATGTAATGCATTAAAAATCTACTTATATATTTACTATATATATATATATATATATATATATATATATATATATATATATATATATATATAAATAAACATCTCCTTTTATTGTTAAACTGTACATTATATGTTGGAGTGTTTCACACCAACAATGTTGACATTTCCCCCTTTAATTAGTGAAATCATCAGTGTCATTTACCTCTTTAATGCTGCAACATTTGGTGCAACACACCACTTGATTTTAATCATTGTTCAGATTTGATGGGATCCTCACTGCTAAATATAGCTGCAGATGTAATTTCTGTGTGTCAGCACCATAGTCACTATAGTGACCATTATGCCGAGCTTCCCAGAATATTTATTTTCTCTTTGCTTGCACTGTATTTGAAGTATTATCATTATGAGACTTTTAGATACAATGGTTGCTGTATCCTGACAGGACTGCATGTAGTTACAAGTGACAAGTAATCTGAAAATAAATAAATAAATAAATAATTTGTCTCTGTGTCCTCTGGTGCTCTTAATGGCATCTGCACGATTTCACAGGCTGGAGGAAAACAACCAGTTAGAGCTGATCTGGAGTCTGCCATCTCTGAGCAGCTGTCAATCACTGGTGAACTCTGATCAAATGGTCTAACTAGGCAGCATTGGTCAAATATGAATCAATATTCTGTCACTGTTATGACTATTTCTCGCATAAAAATGTTTTCAGAAACATCTTGTAGTTACTGTTTAGCCATAAAAGGAGAAAGTTTGTGACCCGGCAGCAATGTTAAGACAAGTTGAGGAAGTACCAAGCACTGCCCACCAGCTGGAGTACAGCCAATAGGAAAGCTGTGTGTCTCTGAAATGAACTGCCACTGGTCTCCCGTCACTGTCTGGATTTTCTAAAGCCTGAAAACAGCCATGATGAGGTGCAGAAGTCTAGTTTTCTTGACACTTGAATTACAATATGCTGAAAAGTCATTATGGACTTTTTGCCAAAAGCTTTCTGCCTACTGAAGCTTTAACCTTCATTACATTGAAATATAAGTCTGCTATATTTTAGGCTACTCCGCTGTATATTTCATGTGATATAAACTCATAGGGAGGGATTAGTAGGGTATTTCTTGTGGTGTGGTACACAGGACACAGACTAAAGGTTGTGAAGCTAGTTAGAGAAGCTTAAGGAGGTTTATTGCAGGTCAACAGGGGATGGTGGGCGAGTGGAGAGGAGAAGAAGGCTGGCTGAGGTACAGCGCAGACGAGGCTGGACGAGGGTGAGGTTGCATGGGGTAAGCAGGAAGGCGAGCAAGCAGGTTCCAAGCGAATCAGAATAACCACAGAAGAAATAAACTAAAAAGCACGATTTAAGTGGCCTAGACAGTGAACAATTACTGTAGCTGAGAATGGAGAAGCAGAGTAGAGGGAGCACTGAGCAGATATAGCCTACTGTGGAGCTGATGAGTAGATGGAAGGCAGCTGTGTGCAGACTGGACAGGTGAGGTGACTGAGTCGTAATCAGGCCGGAGCCACGTAAACACACAGAGGAGAGCTGGAAACACAGGAAAGTGGAGACACTAGAGACAGATCTGCAGTAGCAGCCACAGCCTAAAGTACTAGTACAACTACTTTAAATACTACTACCAGTACTAAAGAAATAGTTTGAGTTTTTCATACACTAATATGCTTATTTGCCTAAGAATCAGAAGTGAAGACACAAGTAAATATTTGACCCAATTTTCACATCTTCTGAACATTCTGACACTACAATTAAATTTTTCAGACAAACATATCAGGAAAAATGAACTTTGTTCGAGACCTTTCTCTGTCTCAGAAACAAACTCTTGAGAGATCTGGCAACTGATTGCCCTCGCTAAGTAATTTTTGTAATGCTAAATATGGCTGTTAGCTGTGTAAATACTGAACATTAGACAATGAAAATATAAATGTTATGCAAATATAATCCAATCTGCTTTCATCCATCCACACAAACTTCACAACACTTCCAAACAAGGTGGGAGGATGGGAGGAAAGAGGCGAACACGCCATGAACACACCCACACAGGAGACAGGAAGTGTACACCATCTCAAACCACTGGTGGAGCTTGAAACGTGTCAGAGTATCTTCATACAACCTCTTATTCAACAGGGTGAATACACATACTTTCCAAAAATATTAATGTAATTTTCAAGCTAAATATAATTTTGCTACTTAACTTCCAGCAAGTTAGAGGGAAGGTGACAGCTTGTGTCATTGCTTTGATATTTTTCCTTTTTCATCAAGCTTTCTAATCCTTTTAACAATTATTTCATGGGGGGAAGGGCAAACTTTTGATTTTTATGAAGAATTTAATATTTTGGGGAAAATGAACTATTGAAATAACATGCAAATGAAAATACTTGTCTTTTTCTCACTGAAATGCACATTTATATTGAATGCTGGAGTCACTTTGTAGATCACATCAGAGGTTTTATGCGAACCATGTGAAGACCAGAAAACCATGTGAAGACCACAAAACCATGTGAAGACCAGAAAACTTCAATTCTGAAACCCTGATACACATATTTGGAATAAATAAGAACGCATGACGTGACCTGAAGTTATTCATAAACATCTCAACGAATGTAGGCTACTCTTCAAACAACTTACAGTACAGATCACGCTTACACTGTTGCAGAGCAATTACTGCACCTACATCTTGTAAGAAAAACATTAAGTGAACTTTCATTTTGAAATCTCTTTATGTGAGTATTACTTCTGAAACGGCCCCCCTGTTGTGCTTGCCGCCATATTCTAAAATCAATTTCACTACACTGAAGGAAATATCACTTTTCAAAACAAGAACACACCACAAGGGCATGAACAGTGGTGCTCTAAAGAAAGGCTTTCATATATTTCTCATCACAACAGGACATTCGTTGGATCATTTGCATGCATTATAGATTGCATCTCTTCAAAGATACTGTAAAAGCAGAACAAGGAGGCCAACAAGGGGTGAAAGCAAATAAGCAACCTTTTCATACATATTAAACAAGTTTGAGTCACACGGCTTGTATATTACTTAGTGACGACCTCTGGTCAGAAATAAAGAAACATCCATTCTTCACACATACTGTGCCTATGTGAGGCTAATGATGGGTAAAATGCACAGCAGAGAAAGCAGTGCAAAGCTGTCCTTTGATGAATCGGGTGATTATATTCTGAAACACTCCTTTGCTCTACAAACTGCTGTGGCATAAAGTAATCCTGATCTCACTGACTAAAAAGGCCTGCTTGCTACTGATGTGTGAATCCCACAAGCTGTAGCTGGCTAGCTGTATGATGTCATCGTTAATGTTGAAGTTAATTCATCTCATTTACACACTGGATTTCACTTGATGTCTCTAAAGCGTTGGCAATTAACGGTTATGAATTATTCAACAGCAGATATATACAGTAGATCTGTAGGTCTTTTAATGCACTATGTGCTACTTTAAACATGTAGCAGTGCTTAAAAATGGGTCAATTTATTGATATTAGATGTAATTTCTACCTTAAACCAGAAACACTATAAGAGTTTTGACCTATAGAAACACTTGTATGCTGCTGCGCATGCAGTGCTTGTGTGCAGGGGTCAACTGGTAGGCTTCAGAGCGCCATCTACTGGAGAGCATTTGACAGCATTTCTGTTGCCTCCGCACGGCTTTAAACATGGCGACAACTGAGCCGGCGGCTGGCAGTTACCCGTGCTAACAGCGGTACCAGTGCTAACAGCGGTAATGGTGAAAACAATGTTAACATTGCTAACAGTGCTAACCTGAGGGTGTGGTTGTTAAGCTTCACAGGGTAGGGGAAAAACACAGGGAAACACACGGCTATGACCGTGACAGTTTAAGGGCATAGAATTCCTGCAAATAGATCAATGTCTTCCTTAGTAATTTTTACATTTAATAAGATATGTAAGCAGATTTAGTCTTGAGTTGGTCAGTCCTGATACCCTGAAGACCTGGTCTGGCTCAGTCTGGGGGCTGACTTGGACTTTACTTGATTTCAGATTACTGATTAAAATTACATAATGATTTCACTGTTTTTCACGTCTGTTTCCAAACAGTGCGTACCCTGTTGCCGATAAGTACAGTGCACACAGCAAACTGTGCAGCTTCATCATTTGATCCAAAAACAAACTCGAGCCTCTCATCAAGGTGGATGGGTCACACAGTCACCAAACTTCACCATGTCGGACCGGCGTTTATGTCCCTTGTGAAACCAGAAGTTGAGTTATTTTTATTGACAACGGCCGTGTAAAATGGCGCTATGTCATTGACTCACATGACGCTACGTCCGTAGCGTAAGGTATGTGACAGACATAGTTATTTTAACCCAAACCGAATGTCTTTTCAAACCCTAACCAAGTAGTTTTGTTGCCTAAAGTTAAACCTAAACCGTTTTACAGTGTTACACATGCGCAAGCCTTCTGCATATAGATACCAGTATCTAGTATGGATGACATCATGCAAGAGCTTGACATTGGCTATTAATTCAGGGTACTTGGTCATTTTTGGTGATATTTTGTAAAGGCCTTTACGTGAAAATAATTCACACCCCAAAATATTTTTTTGAATGGTTGTTTTTGATATGAATACTTTTATACAGCATGCAAATATTACACAGCAAAAAAAAGAAAGTTTTTTTTTTTTTTTCGGAACAAGGTAGATTTTTCGCACCATGAATAAAAACATCAACCAATCATGTTGTGCACTTACGGGTTGAGGTATTACTCCTGTCAGCCTTAACAAAGGCAGCGCAAACCACATTCACTTTTTCCATTCTTACCTTTCACAATAAAAACCTGTAGATAAATAATATTCGCTGGCAAATATTTCACATTTTTGTGTCTTTATTTGTCATGCCCCGGGTGCGTAAAGGCCTTTAGGTGGAAATTCTCAAACATATTTGCAATTAATTAAGTAACCACAAACCAATTGAACTTGGAGCTTAGGCGCTCTCTGGGCATGAAATCTGTCTGTGTGTCTATGAGTTATAGAAAATGCAGTCGAACATCCCATTGGCTGGAATAAACATTTTTATTAAGTTATAGTTTTAGAAAAAAATCCAACACAAATTCACAAACAATGATTAACATGCACAATTTTAGTATACAAGACAAAACAGTTACTTTTCAATATGAAAATGCCATTCTACATGTCAGTATCTCACAGAGATCATTGATTAATACACCAGTATTAAGGTCGGAGAACACACTATATAAAAGCAGTAAGGTTGTCTTTGATGGCCATGTTTAAAAAATATATGCAAGCTATTTACACTGCACCAGGTACACTTCTTATTAGCAACAACAACCACAGAAACCAATCTAACCAAACAGACCTTGCGGATATAAATAGATATGTTGTTGTTCTGTGATCAGTACACTTCAACCACTCCAGCTGATGCCTCTGATCACTTCCTTCACTTCCATTAGATTGTACTTTGTAGTATTTATTAAAGCACAAGGCCAGAAACAATAGTTTTGTTTTCCTATGTGAACATGAGCAGAGGTAAGAAATATTAGGCTGAATTACAACTATGAAAAAATTAAGAAGGCTCTGAGAAACTGCCACACGTTTAAGCACTATAAATGGATGACCTACGAGTCTGCCATCTTGCGATGAGGTTACCTCATTTGGATATTAACGGAAATATTAACACCACTTGGATCAAGTATTTGCACACACAAGCTGCTTTGAGGCCCGGTCACACCAGAAAGTGGCACAGCGATATTCATCCGCACATTGCTAGAGGCTTGGTGACATAGTGAATACTCGCAGGGCTAGTTGGTGAACCACGGACAGTCTATCTATAAAAAACAAACTAACAAAAAACTCTCCAAGCTATCTAGCTTGTTCTGTGTTGCTCTTTAGGTTAATAACAGGACATTATGTTCAGACATAGACATATTTGTACCATCAAAACCTGTCTCATAACTTGTCTTGCTTCTCTGAGGAGCATGTTATACTCTGAAAGAGGGCAGTTAAATAAAAGTGTTTAATTCCAGTCTGGTCTCATTCCCAGGGTGTCATATACTCGCATTTTCATGTCCCTTGGCATCTGATACGCACAAGTCACCTGTTAGCGTCTGAGTATGTGACACAACGAGCTGTCAGGTAACTCCAATGTAAACCCATCCGCAGTAATGTTTGACACTCTGGCCGTCCACGATGCCGTAGTATTAGGCGTGAAAAGGCCAAGAGGCGTAGGACAAACAAACACAGGACTTTTTTTGTACCGTGTGAAAGCAAAAGTTAACGCTGACTGCTTTTACGTTGCGTAAGTAGGCTACATAATTTACGTCACATAGTGTAGGCAAAGTAATTCACTGAAGTTGCGTAATTTTAATCCAGATTAGGGTCAATGGTTCTCAAGTTGGAGGTCTGAACCCCCAAGGGGGCTCATACGATAATTTCAGAAGTCTTCAGATGGTTGTGGAGAAAAAATTAAATAGCATATTAATAATAATAATAAAAAGAACACATTTTAGACAGGGGAATGGTTTTTACATTACATCGCCTGTACCAGTGATATAATTGGCCTCAGATTTTATCGAGTGTATTGTGAGTCAAAATGTGGGCGCACACGAGTTTCTGATGAGGAATTTCCAGCATGTTGGTTGAGAGAAAAAGTCACGAAATGCAATCATTATTTATTTAGTCTGCAATTTATTAAAAAAGTATTCATAATAATCAATCAGCAGGGGGAGGCGCGCAGAAACGGCTGTTTATGCCAGGTTTGTGAACACCACCCTGATTATTCTGGAGGTCTTGACTTGAAAAAGTTGAGAACCAGTGTTTTTCTAAACCAAACTACGTAGTCTTGTTGCCTAAACCTAAGAGACACCAAGGGGCACCAAGTGTGTTGAAAAGTGATGCCAATGCGTACTGACCATATGTGACGAGCTGGGAATGAGGACGCGTTATTGCAACACAACTAACAATCTATGTTAATTTCCTCCATCTGGGTTATCCGGTTGGTCAAGACGGTTTGCTAATGGTTAACGGCACAAAAAAAAAGTCCACCAAATTGAAATTTACACTATTTTTCACCCCATTGAAACGATGTCACCATGAAATTTTAGGCTACTGTTCTAAATGCTGGTGTGACTGGGCTTTTATGTTGTCGGAAAGAAATATACAGTAGTACTTTGACATATAACTCAAAAGAATCAACTAGCCAGTCAATTTCAGCTCACTGCTCCAATGCAAAATCACAATCTACCACTACACAACTAAATACTTGTAAAATCTGTGAGAAAACTGAGCAAATACTGTGAGATTTCTAGTAAAAACTAACCAAAACACAACATAGAAAAGAATGCCTTTCAAGTTGGAGTTAAGTAGATGTGAAACATCGTTGCCTGTAACACAAAAGTGTGATAAGAACGCGGCCATAAGTCAATCAAGCAGCTGAATTGTGACAGCTGTAATAATGGGGCAGGAAAATCAATATCCCATTGACTGGTCTGCAGCAGTCTAATCAAAGAGCACAGAGCTTTATGAAACCAGTAAAGGAGCAGATAGGACAGCCTGATTATGTCGGCCGTTTGGACTTTTACGAGGCCTCTGGGGACTGCACACCTGTTCAGACGGCTAAGTGAGGACATCCAGTCACCTTGCATCAATTCCTTGTGCTTTCATTTGACTTTGGGGAAGTGGGAGAGGGGGGGAGAGAGTGCAAAATACAGACGACGAAGACAGGCTCCGAGCTAATGACCGTACACAGCCCCATTTTCGGCAAAGGCACAGTAATGTGTAGCAGTTCAGTTGACTGTATCCTTCCATGTCCACATGAACATTGTCAGGACCCCAGTAATCACACCTCGGCTCTTTCTTGGGTGGCTTTTGACAGACTCATCCACATGATAAAAGGGCGTGAAAAGTTGCTCCCTCAGCAGATGCTCTTTTGTTGCGGTTCAGTCTGGTGTGTGTCCAATAGGCGGTGATGGGGTGGCGGGAGGGAGGTGGGGGGAATGACAGCCGTGCCTTTCGCTCCATTTCCAGTCAGGGCACTTTCACCGCAGTATTGGCATCAATTATTCTGATGCCTTAATATCCCATAAATTATGCTTCGGATGAAGTCATACATTTATTATACCACAGACCATAAATACTGGGACCAAAATTATACCTCAATCCATTGCGGCTTTCCTAAAGCTTCCAACCCTTTTTGTCTTAGGTAAACCCAGTGTCTCAATGAAAATGTAATCGACACACCCTTTCCAATAATGGGCTCCGTCGACATTCTGAGTTTCCTACCCCTCCTAACAAACTTCTTCGGAAAGAAAAGCAAGCAATGCATCTTCTGCAACATGAATCTTTCCCCTAAGCTATTTGAAAAGGAAAAAAAGAAAATCAGAGTGAGCTCTAGTGAAGGCACTGTTATCCTGCAGTCCACTGTGCACTGGGCCAACTGGTCACCTGGGGTGTAGGTGGTACATGTTCTGTGATATGACATACGTATCTAGAACGATTTAGTCTATTTGTAGAGGAGCAACAGCACACAGGGGGTCTCACCCCCCACCTCCCCATCTTCTGCAATCCCAGCTTTTTCAGACTGAGAATGCGGAGTGTGATAGGCATTTATTATTTAGAGGAGCAAGAGACGGCAAAATGCCAAGATCTATCACAGTATTGGGGTGGGTGGGGGGGGGGGGGGGGGGGGGGGGCGTTAAGCTCAGGAGACTGTGGTTGTCCAACAGAGCTAATATTATTTCAATATGCAGAGATAAGTGGGTTTGAGGCACAGTTGATCAATTTGCTATGCATCTTTCATATATCTGTCAAAGCCTGGTGAAGATTTTAAGCCTGCAATGGATGTTTCTTTTGGCAAAAGCAGCAAAAATGTGGATATTAGTTGATGTTCTGTCAGTGGAACTGGTTTAGTTTAAGATTTTTACAGACAGTAAAATGTGGATGAAACCAATGAATATAGGTTAATCACCGATTGAGACGTTATATAGGGTTAAAGAAACCATAAAGCAAGCAGCCTGTCACCTACTTTGGTATGGACTGTATATGTGTAAAATGGGTTTTAAGGCATTAGTATCTCCAAAGATACTAAGACGATAAGTCATGTAGACATCATAACTTCTAAAATGAAACCTAGAGCACGGTGGCACTTATGACGCTGGAAGAAATACTGAAAGATATCATGCACGCAAATCATCTCGTCTCTATCTGATGGCCCTTTTAAAAGAAAGCGGCGTGGTCCCTTTAAGAGTTCGGCGGAGTCCAGTCCTTGCCAGTCTTTCCCAGTCCTGCCACTGAAGCCCAGGCCTTGTGCCAGTCCAGTGGACAGGCTGACTGAGGGGATGGAGGGGGAGGGAGGGCACTCTGTAGGCTCCGATTAGACATCACCAGGCGGAGCAGAGCAGGCCGTTGATGAGGACTGCAGCGAGGTACAACGGGCTGAGGCGGATCGCTCCCGAGCCCCGCGCTCCCATGCCTGCAAACAAAAACCAGCAGAGCAGCTCATGAAGAACCGCAAACACCACTCAGATCTAAAGAACAAAACCAGTGCTCTGCTGTGCCATCCCCTAAAATTCTGACAAGTCATCATAAATCAAAAGCCAACTGTGAATTTTTTCCATTTCTACATTATTACTGGCTTTCAACAGGAGAGGCTATTTAAGTATCCAGGGAAGATAAAGTTCGTATCATATCAAAGAGGAGAGCGGCAAACTGAGCTGCCTCACAATTTTGCACAGCAGTGGGACGGGAGCACAGAACTGCTTTATATGCTGCAGCGCTGTGCAGCCAGTCAACACGGAATAATAACCCAATGGCAGAGATGGATGACACCGCGCACGCATTTCTAAAAAGGTCGCTTTTCTTGCACTCGAAATAAGTCTATTACACACGGATGGAAAGGGATGCGATGAAGCCAAATTAAACGTTCTCTCTGAATTATTGAATTCTCAGATTTATCAGTGGTCAAAAAGGAAATGATGTGAAGAAAAAAGACAACAGTAAACTCACTTAATTTATGGATGTGGATGGGTTCACTGCCCACACCTTCACCGCCGTCACTCATGGCCTTGATCTGAATGAGATAGTTGTCACTGGCAGAGAGGCTGAGCTCCACAGTGGTTTTGTTGGTCGAGATAGTATTAATGTCATTGTATCGATGTCTCTTCAGTAGCACCTGAGGCAGGAGGGGGTGAAAAATGAGCTAATGCAAAAGCCCGTCATCCTTGATTCTGAAGATAAATCAGAGCGTTGCAGTGAATTGGGACCTACCAAATACCCAGTGACCTTTGACTCTGTCTCCATAGCTACTACAGGATCCCAGTGCATCGTGAGTGTGGAGCCAATCATGGTCCATTGTATGTTGAGCGGAGCCCGATCTGGAGCTGGAAAAAGAAACAAAGATATAGAAAGAGATATGCAACAGGATATGCATGACTGCTGTATTTCCTATGGCTATTTTTCCAAATCAGTGCATGCATATAGAACAATTTACAGATTCCTGTTTTAGCTCCACTTGGAGACATTTTCATATTAAAAAAACTCCCAAGTTATCAGTCTGAATAATAAATTGAGGCTGCAGCAGAGCACCCTCTCTAGTTAAGACAGAGTGAATCTACGGTGGCCCTGAGAGCTCAACATGCCGCAACTGAGAAAACACAAATAAACAAAACAAAAGCAAATTGTCAACATGCGCAGCATTCAGAAACAAGGAAAGTGAGAGTGGCAAAGTGAGAAAACACATTTCATTATTTCGTTGCGTGCTGCAGATGTTTTTTTTTTTTGTTTTTTTTTTCCAAAGTGGTGAAGACGTCTTCATTTGCTTGTGTTTTGTCTATTTGCATGAGTTTTCTTGTGTTACAGCGTCTTGAACTTTCACCATAGAATTTGGGAAAGTATGAGTTAGGGCCAACGTACAGTTCTCACTATTTTCTACCCTATTTTCTTTACTACCCTGGTGTCATTAAACACTAGTATGCTGTGGTTACTTTTTCAATCATATTGCAGAATATATGAGGGCTTAAATCCCTACATTTCAAGAATCTAGTTTGCACAGCAGTTGTGTAGATAAGCTTTAAAGGTGCAGTGTGTGAGATTTGGTGGCATCTAGCAGTGATGTGATTTGTATACCAATGAGTTCTTTAGGTTTTCTAGTTTCATGTAGTTTGACACCAGTGTCTTCATTCTAGCTTTAAAAAAAATCCCATGTTGCATTAATCCA
This sequence comes from Pterois miles, assembly GCA_947000775.1. Taxonomy (NCBI): domain Eukaryota; kingdom Metazoa; phylum Chordata; class Actinopteri; order Perciformes; family Scorpaenidae; genus Pterois; species Pterois miles. The sequence continues at coordinate 1,024,780 of CAMQGK010000194.1, read as the reverse complement.
TTAAAAAAATGTGGTGTTAAAACAAATTTACATAAATGCTTTATTACTTTGACAGCCCTAATAATAATATTGTATTCCATTTCTGCCAATAGATCCTGTAAATCAGACCCTGGGCTTTATACGACCTGTGGGCTAGAACCGGCCCTCGTGATGGTTCTACCCTGCCCGGGAGGTCTTAGACCTCCAAACAACAAAACAAACCACACAATTTTACTTACGAAGCTAAAAAACAGTAAAAAATAGCTTTTGGTTTGAGATGCTTGTGTACTGTTAGTGTCCTTCTTCCTGTCACACCTGACATTGATGAAAATTGAGGATGTTTGAAGTAGCATCACCTGCTGAGGCGGCACATCCATAATAAGTCATAGACTGTTAAGTATTTTTTTTCACGGAGGTTGGAGGTAAAGTTGTGAGCTTAGTTTGCAACAAACATGTGGCTGTATTCAAAGAATACAACTTTGAGACAAAACATGCAGAAACCTGTCTGGAGATGAGAAGGAGAGGACAGCCGAGGGGCTGCTAGCTAAGCTACAAAAGCAGCAAGGACTTTTTACAAAGCTGCATGCAACAAAGATGGAAATGCAAGTGTTAATGTTTATGGAAACATTACTACCCAAAACAGTCAGTCCTGTTCGGTTCAAAGACTTCTGCATATATTGTCATTTTCTTAATATTATGCTGTTTGGAGTGATTTTCCGTATAATAAATGCTAAAAATAAGTATGTTTTCTCGAGTAGTAAAATAGAGGTTACGTCTGACAGCATTTGTTTGGCCCCCGGTAACAATCTGGGTTTCTCATGTGGCCCCTCAGGAACAATAACTGCCCACCCCTGCCCTAAATGCTACACTGTTCCTTTAACATAACTTGTCTGTTTTAGATACCTAAACTGTCACTGCAGCTCCTCTCAACCCATTTATCACTTTTTTTTTTTCTTAAGGTATATTGAAAGTTCCCTTGTCACACTGAATTTTATGAGCACAACCAGCAGAGCTGAAGAAATGCTACGCCTGTCATGTTGAGGACAGTATGACGTCATCCGAGAGGGCCTCACACGGTTCATGAACAAGGACCGTTTGGAAATGACTACAATGGCCCTCGGGGACGCACTCACGTGGTTTCTTTGTGGTGGCGTTGATGGGCGACGACTGTGGCCCCGGGCCAGCCGTGTTGAATGCGGCCACACAGAGGTAGTAGACTGTGTTCGCTTTCAGCCCGGTGATGTTAACCAGCGTGTAGTTTCCAGATATGCGCACTTTGCCAACAGTATCGGGCTTCGTGTCGTCTTCCCAGTACACGACCTGTTGGGCACAATCATGGGCATGAACAGAAAGAATCTAGTGGTGCATTTCACTGCATTTTTGAAATTCATATTCCATCAACAAATCTGAAATGCTGTGTGTACTACAGAGGGGAGGGAGCGATGATGAGTAATACATTTTTCACTAGTGGAGTCTCAATTACTGATGCACATCCTCTCAACGACCCAGGCCATATGAACAGGGGAGGGTGTTGGTGGGTCATATCGTAACTGACCCCAGAATGGATATTCATTATCATTGTTTGCTTTGTTTCCATAAAAACAGCTTCTGTCTTTTACTTTAGTCAAACTGGATATAAAAAGTGAAGAGGTTATAAATCTGAATAATTATTTAAAATGCTTTATATGTAGTAACAAATGACCACTTTCTACAGCAAAGCAGGATGGTGTGCCCTGCTCAAGATGCAGAGTTTGCCTTCCTGCAGGCTATTAGCCTCCAATTAAAGATGCACTTGAAGCGATATTTGATAAAACAAATGGACTAATTGGCCGCTTGCTTTGGGTCATCTTCAATATTCATGTGTCTGGTATTAAGTGACATAAGAGTTCAGTCAATAAATAATTAAATTGAAATGTGAAGCCTGCCCCCAGAGATATTAGGGCTATTCCATCACCCTGAATTACTGTATTGCAAATTTATTATCAATTAAAGTTGTGTATGATAAGCACAAGGATTTGGTATACAGTAATGTAATGTGTTGAGCAGTAATAATGATGATTGCATTAAACTGAATTGCATTTGCAATCGTCTAATTAAAGGCTGAGTGCAGTCCACAGCTCCTGATCCATACTGCTGGTGGCCTATTGAGATTCAGCAGCTGAAATCCACTTCAGGACCACATTTGGAGAAATGAGCTCTGTTCTGAAAGGACAATGTGACCAACGCCGTGGCAACTGGGGAGCTTTGTGCTGAGGGCCAGAGGTGACAGATATTGAAAGAGCACCGGGGGGGGGGGTGGAAAGTCCTCTTTGCATTCTTTGAAAGGATGAGGGATTTTATCTTCCTCTTATGGGTTTGCCGTTGATGCACCGTGTTGGGGTCATTTCATGATATTATTACAGTAAAAACAAAATCCTCACAGTGATACATGAGAAGTTTATTTTAAGTAAAAAAAAAAGGGAGAAAACATATTTAAATAACAAGGAAAGGATGGTTATGATCAGATAAAAAAGCCACATGGGAAATGCTCAATTATTGTGTTATTTGAAAAAAGAAAATTTGCAGTGATTCATAACGTACCTCATATCCAAGCACTCTCTCAGAGATGGCAGGGAGAGCTTCCCAGATCACTTCAATTTGCACTGCAGACACACTTCTAGTCCTAACCCTCTCAGGAGCCACGCTGGGGACTGCAGAAAATAGAGTGCTGGTGAGAATCCCAGAGACTCATCCAACACCATCACACACACTAATAGCAATAAGAAAGGCACAGCATAGACCTGTAGTTTCACTGAAAAGCTATTTCCACCATTCTCTTTTAATGGGATCTGTGACTGACATAAGGGAAGACTATCTGCCCAGCAAATTCAATTAACAGAATACCTCCCTGACAGCGCGATGTGGTAAGTGTCTGCTAGGATTTCCTGTAATCTACCAGCATGATAACTAATATCAAGTTGACATTCCCAGCTTGAGAGGGGAGGGAAATAACAGCACTGGAAAAAAGAGAACTAATTTCATCATTACTATTCAAGGTCATAGTTGTAAGGAGGTAGATTATAACTTATTTATCACTCTCCGCTGCCGGGCTGTGAAGTCTGTATGTACCTTCCTCTGCCGAGTACACGATGCCAATAGAGCTGAAGGGCCCCTCCCCTCGGTTGTTGTACGCCCCCACTTTCACGTCAAATGGTGAGAAGGGTGGGATGGTGTCGTTGCGGAAGACGTAGCGTGCCACACCAGGTGTGGAGATGACCGCTCGCGTCCACGTGACTGTGCCCACTGGCCTGAAGGCGATGATGTAGCCGAAGCCCTCTCCGTTCTGCAGTTCCTCGGGAACAGGCTGGGAGCAAAACACAAAACTATAGTGATATTAAAATGCATACAGACAAAGAAACAGACAGGCCCGTCTCTGCGCTGCACCTCGACAAGGACGTCTGTGATTAGAAACTGCCCCTTTCTTTGCCGTTACCACCCAGAACGCTCAGCAATCACCTCTTTGCCTTATCTTTTCCTCCTTTGTGGCTATGTAATTGTGGCTAAAGTGCAAAACTCTTCAGAGTGAGTGCTCTTCGTCCCTGCTTTTGGAGGGAGAAATGACACTCGGAGGCTGGGCCCCGAGGAGAGGTGTCTCGCTCTAATGTGGGTCATAAAATTGCTCCATTCAATTCTGCACAATTAAGCAAAACCATTACTCGGCAATGGATAGAACAGTAAAACGTGACAGATGACTTACCTCCCATGTTATCACTAATTCAGACTTTGTGCCGCCTCCACCTCCGACATCAGTGGGAGCTGTATCAGGAACTGAGAGGTAAAGCCCAGAGGGGAGCAATTAGAACACAGTTTACAAAGCTCAATGACAAGCCTCAACTATACTTGTAGCCTTATGACAAGGCTGCCTGCTGCAGATACTGCCATCTATTTTACAGCCCACAAATCCCTCACTGTGCAAACACAAACATTTCGGAGAATAGTGAATTACTGATATTGCCCAAATGTCACCGTACATAAACACCAAGCCAAGATTTGCAGTTCTTTGCAAATGGCACTCAACTCAACCCACTCATTCCTATTCCCACTCATCTGTTGGAGCACAACAGTGTGATGGAAAAGCTGATAGTGTAGGTGGAGGAGCACTCGTGCACGTCCTTATAGTATCCTATAGTAAGTAGAGCATCACATTTAATGTGTCATATCAGCAAATGGTTGATGCAGCATTTAATCTGATGCCCATACATGGTTGTCTGTTAGGAATGAATGTTGGGAACTGAGATCCCGGTATTTCCTCGGAATTCTAGCCAAACTCTGCTCCTGTTTCCTGGGAAAAATACGTTATTATTATTATTATCATTATTATAGCTAAATTCCTGAGATTAAAGCATGTCAAGGAACCACATTGCTTCACTTTGCAGGGTTGAAGTAACCTCATCACACCACAGACTAGAAGTTAGTATTTACTTATGTTCATAAAAGAAAAAAAAAAACTTTTCTATGTATCTTCAGGACCTTAGCCTCACTTAGAGGCCATATGAACAACAAAATTCAGACGGTGGCTTGTGTTACCACAGTTTTGCATGTTTTTTTGTCACAAAATTCTGAATTCATAATCTTGGAGAATATTTACATTTTTTTGTTGTAAATTTGTAATTTTTTCTCGGAAATTTACAATTTTATTCTCAAAAAGTATCAGAGTTTTTTTTTTTTGTAAATTTACAACTTTAATCTCACAAATTCTTTCTCAAAATATTACCCCCTCCCCAGGATCCACAGTGATCCACAGTGATTATTATTATTATTTATTTATTTATTTATTTATTTATTGATTTATTTATTTATCCTAAAATGGCTCTAATACACTGTTGTATTTCCCAGGCCTGCTCATGCTCATGTTTTCAAACCGATGCTCTCAATGTAAGGTGTGGCTGTGGATCAGGTCGCCCGCTAATCACAGGGTTGTTGTTGAAGTGTCCCTGGGCGAGACACCCCAAATTGCTCCGATGGACAGGCAAGCGCCTTGCACAGCAGCTCGGTGGCCATCGGTGTGTGAATGACAGGCCAAGTGTAAAGTGCTTTGTCTGTTAAGGTAGAAAAGTGGTATATAAGCGCAGTCCATTCCCCATTTACCCTGACAAATGTGATTCCAGGTAAGAGGAATCTATTACAGCTTGAAATGTCAATTAATATGCAGTCTTACAATTATAGTTGTTCACTGTGGTTAAAATATAATTTCATTTATGGTGAGAAATGCTGATAATTAATTATTTTTAAATCACAGCATATCCTTCAACACTATTATCTCTGTGTGGGCACAGTGAAGTGTTTAGTTCCACATACTGGCATCCTCTGTCCTGGTCTTGGCCGAGGCTGGACTGGGCTCTCCAAGGCCTACAGTATTGCGGGCCACCACCCTGAACTCGTACTCCACCCAGGCGTTCAGACCCACCACTGTAGCAGTCAGCATGTTCCCGTTGACCACCTCTGGCACTGTGAAGTGGAAACATATTCTTTAGAAAATCAGATTGTCCCACAAATTGAATGATAAATAAATAAAAACCCCACACAAGAACTATAAGGGGGACAGGAGGAGTGTCTGATGGCACCTGTGTCCACAGCTTGCCAGCCCACAGTAAACGGTGTCCGGGCCTGGATGATATAGCCGGTGATGGGGCTGCCATTGTCCCTTCCGGGGGTCCAGGAAAGCTGTGCCGTGCTGTCTGTGATCTCCTCCACTGCCACCTTGTCCGGAGGACCTGGTGGACCTGAATCAATCAGACAATAAGGGGGGTGAAGCTGAGGCGATCACCCATTCAAAGAAGCCTCCCCTCATCAAGCCCATTAAGACTTCTGCACCTTGTTACATATCAAGGCCACCATGCTCCCTTCAATTAAGGGCTACGTCCTTGGTGAGCGCATGCAGGGACTTTTCATTCACTGCATGTTTGATGTGCAGAGCTACAAAGTGATTACTAAACTGGATGGGATCATTTATGAGAAAAGGAAAGATGGGCTGGATGGGAGTAGACATTAGGGCAAAGAATTAAAGAGGAGATAATACAGAGCGAGGAAGACAGCAGCGAGTGTTACGCGCTCTGGCTTTACCATGTTGCTGTTGTTTGCTCAACTGCTCAATTATTTAAATGCTTGCCATGATATTTTGCCGATGTGTAAATGAGCCAATTATAGTCATTTTCTGTGATAAACATTGCCTTCTCAAAGCACCTGGGACCGCTATTACAGTTTGTTAAGGGCATGAATACCAATGTAAATCACCAGAGATAAGCCTGCACTGTGAGCCAGATACACATAGCAACAAAGCTTGTCACACATGCCAGTGTAAAAGTGTGTGCCATTTTTAAAATTTCATCAACACGTACTGTATAATGTAAAGAGAAGCTGACATAACTCTGAGGTAGCATCCATCCATTTGCGGCACTGTATATTTACAGGAAGCCTCAAGGCCTTTTCACATCTTGCTCTGTCAAACTTCTTTTGCTCTGAATATTTGTACAGATGCTTCAGTGTGCAGTGCATTAGCATATGAAAACAAGCTCTTGAAATCAATTTCTTCTCTTACCTTTGACAACCAAGATGGCAGAGGTGGACAGGCTCTCCACATCAGTGTCAATAACACAGACATATTTCCCTCCGTGGTTCAGCTGGATGTTACGTATCATCAGATCCCCTGCTATACTCTAGAGGGGAATATGATCGTTGAAAAAATATGGCTAAGTAAGAGATGCAGCGTTATTTCATCACTCAGCTTTTGGCTCTGGGATGTTTGAAACATTTATAATGCTTTGCACAATCACATCGTCTCCAGGCCACAGATTTTTGCATCTCTTCAAACACCAACAGCAGACATGGCAGATGTACTCTGCACAAATAATGCTTTTGGCTGTCCTTCAGGCGCTACCCGACCACCCCCCCCCCCCCCCCCCCCCCAAGGCCCCTACAAACAGCAACCAGCTATACACAGGACACACAAAACAAACATAGTCTAGTTAATTGGCAAGACAATCCAAATTATTCTGTAATTACATAAGCTCAAGCAAGATATGAGTATAACTCCCAGTGTAAAGAGCAAATATTATCTTACATAAGCTGGATGCATGTGGAGGCCATGAGGGAACACAACAAAACATTACAACAAATATTATTATCGTCCTCATCTGTAGATGACAGATCTGATGTATTATTTGTGGCTGCATGGAAGACATTTTTAAAGGAGAAGGCTGGTGTTTTATATATTTTCCTTATTGTCAACAAATCTCATTGAAATACCAAAACCAACAATACCCTCGCCTGCATCTCAAATATTAACATCCTCACTGCCCTGTTTGTTACTCAGCCCCAAGCCCATTTGTTCCTACTGAAGATGCATACATTTAAAAAAACACTTTATATGGTCTTTATTTAAAGGGTGAATAATGTCCTATAACAGCAGGACACTGTAGGTTATAGCAAATGTTACTCAAAGAGGAATAAATGGTTCATTTGTTGGGGACTAGTTTCAGCAATGGATTAAAACACAGTTGCTGCTCTCATGTCTGCTCTAGTATCAGCAGCAGCAGGACGGTGTTTATGGGACTGACTACAATGCCCACATTTATCGTAATGAAGGAACGGATCATCCAGTATGACTCATTTAATTGTTTTTGGACAACATGGAACTCAGCAGCTCAGTGGAATAAGCTATATCAGGCTTTGGATACAAAAACAAGTTATAAGTTATTGTGAGAGAAATGTGAAAAAAATCTTTGGTTGCTAATCCAAAGTGGTCGTCCTAAATCACACTGTGAGATACGTCCACTTACGGCTAATTCTGGCAGCCAAAGACATTGAACCATTAAAACAATAAATGAAGAACCCCAGTTCTTACATTATAATTGTTACCATGATCCACTTCTGCAAACCAAGTGATCAGAATGCAGCATTAAATGAAACAACACAATGGCCCAGATGACACTGCAAATGGCCACATGCATACAGACACCCTAGTCACATATAGATAAGAAGAGCTGCAACATTTGAACAATTAATCAATTAGTCGTCAACTATAAATTTAATTGCCAACTATTTTGCTAGTCAGTTAATCAGTTTGAGTAGTTTTTTCTTGTCCTCTATATGACAAAACACAAAACAAAATGTTTATGTCTTCAAATGTCGTTTTTTGTCCAAAACTCAAAGCTTGGGCTTTGGGAAACACTAATCAACATTTTTCAGCATTTATCTGATATTTTATAGACCCAACAACTATTCGAGAAAATAATCAACAGAATAATCAACTATGGAAATAATCACTAGCTGTAGCCCTCTAGGTATGTGTGACTTATAAATGAAGTTTTTAAAATGTATGTACTGCCAGCACTATAGCTTGTATTTGACTGTATTTTTAAAGCATGAGACATTATAGCTTTACCATTCATTGACATTTATCACACTGGCATGTCTAAAAAAAAAAAAAAAATGATATTACTGGACAACCAATTCATAATTTATTTTGGTCATCTGGTGGTATTCATTGACAACAACAAAAAATAGAATATCACTCGTCTGAAAGCCTTTACATAGCGAGGGTGTGGTGAATAAATGCCATGAATATGTGAAATACTCTGAATATTATATGTCTAGGGCTTTTATTGTGAAAGGTAATAACGGAAGGAACGGATTTGGTCTGCACTGTCTTTGTAAAGGCTGAAACTAGTAATAAAGTTTGGCATCTTGGTTCAGACTATGGAGCCTCCTTATTGTTGTAAGATAAGATAAGATATTCCTTTATTGGTCTCACAGTGGAGAAATTCACAATTGTTTTATAATCCTCCTAAATTTGGGCGCAACTCAACCTGTTCTGCACAGCATGATTGGTTGATGCCTTTATTCGTGGTGCAGAAGCTCAGAAAAATTGACATTTTTCAAGAAAAAATAATACGTAATATACATGTAATATTCTTGTTCTATATGAGGGTATTCATGATAAAAACAACAGTTTGAAAAAATATATTGATATGCAAATTAGTCTCATGAAAGTGTAGTGTAAAGGCCTATATCCTTTAAACTGACATAATGTACGCTAAGGTAAAATGTACATTACAGTGTTGTAACAACGTGTGTTATCCAGCCATTATTCTGTTTTCATTCTGACTGAGCGTGGGAGTCCACCTTCTGAAAGTCAACCTCCTGAAGAGGTCGGTAACAAAGCATGGCAGCTTGTGAAAAGCAGTGTGTTGCTTTAGAAACGAATCACCTGGGGCGAGCCAGGTAAGACTTGCTGCAGTCAGAGCAGACGGCCGCTAGTGATCATAGCTCCCCTCTGCAGCAACTGGGCAGGAACACCCGTGGATCTCCTCCTCTCTGAAGCGCCTGACAAAACAGAGCCGAGCAGAATGGCACTTCTATGCAGCCACGGGCTAAAGAGACTACCTCTCCTGCTCTCTTTTCTCTTTTACCTCTTCCTTTCATCTCCTCTCCTTTCACCTGACAGTTTTTTGACTCTGCCACGTCTGATTCTCTCTCTAATGTCAACCGCCACCTGGCCAACCTGGGAGCTTGTGCTTGAGAGCAAGGCGTCCTGCCTTGGCAGGAAGGAAGTGATGAGGCAGATTTGCTTTAATTATGTTAATTAATTCATCAGAAGCTGTTGAGCAGGGCGCTGGTAATCTCTCTGGACAGGGGAAACAGATTCTGTGAAAATGATATCTCATTATATTCCAATGCACAGTTCAATGTCATTAGTAATTGCTATTTGCATTCATGAAGATATGAATTTGACATGTCCACAACACTGTGAGGGCACTCAGATATAATGTCAACCTTTAACATGTGAATGGCAGCAATTTCATACCGACAAGCTCTGAACAGTCGACCTTGCCCTTTATGAAAAGGAACAAATATTCAACAAAGCGTCGCCTATTATTATATCCAGGAATAAGGATTTCAAATAGGCAGTTACCGGTACCATGCCAGCCCTTGGTGAATGCCAGCTAGCTCATTACTTAATTATTTCAGGGCTCAAGATTCACAAATAGGTATGCAAATTCAATTATGGCAGAGGAAGATGATAAGAACATGTTCTCCCTTGAGGTAAGAGAAGTAGAAGTTGAAGGGATGAAGCGCATAAAGACTTTATTAATGAAAGATCCTCTGTATGGCTGAAATGCCATTTCACCAATATATCTTTAGAAGTGTAACACACGGCAGCTTACACAGACAATACGAAAGGTAAGGATCCTGATTACTGACCTGCCGGTGCCATTCATTGAGGTTTAACAGCACATGAATGACAGAATCAAACAAACTGATGTATTTCTGTCTTCTTCATCCACCACTGACCAATGTGAAACTTTCAAATGGACGGGTCTTGGCATAACTTCCTCTGCTTGGTGTCTAAGAAGACCTTGGCAGGGCAGTGGAGCATACCCTTGCACATCACACAGTATGTCCCAATTAATCCAAGAATAGCCAGAATGTAGCTGAGTGTAATGCTTGAGATGACTCACCCCGCCCACTCTTTCGAAATGATCGCTGTCTCGCTGGAAGTCGATGAGCTGGCCGTTGAATGCCCACGAGAAAGAAACATCCAGAGCTGGATCGCAGGCAATCTGGCAGGGTAACACGATGCTCTCGCCAACAATAATCTCCATGTTAGTAGGCCTCATGGTGATCCTGGTGGGCTCTGGCCAGACAACAGACGACGGCGTACGCATGTTAATAGCGCTGCCACAGGAACCTTTAACACCACCGTGATCCCCGCAACAGCCATCTCACTCCAATTCCAGTCGCCATCATTAAATTACTCATGGATGCGTGCTTTTCCTGATTTTAATAAGCACTTAAATTCCAGGCCTGTCCATTAGCAACATTTAATGACATATCAGATTTGCACTTTATGTTCTGGGATCAATTTGGAGGGGAAATGTTTGAAGCAGGATTACAAAGATAGGAGCACATTCCCACTGGTGGCTGTGGTGAATTGGAGGCCTCGGAGTATGTTGGGGAAAGGTCACAGTAATTAAATTCTATGACATTAAATGGTTCAGCTGTCAGTGTATGCAAAGAATAGAAGCTAATGAGAAAAATAGGTCAGGTGGCTACACACACAACAGATTAAACTGGAGGACTACATGTACGTGTTATGTCACTGCATTCATAAATAATGACCTTTAATTTTTTAATGTTTTTTTTGCTTTTTTAACTCCTGTTTTGTATAACATATACCATCTATGTTAATGTGATTAGAAACTTGGTTGTTAATGTTACATATGCCATATAACTTCAATATAAATTAATATAAATGAGGGTATTCTGAAGCAATATATTGAGAATGGTTGACCTTTACTTTGAAAGAATGAGAAGGAAGTTGAGCATTTGCTAAACCCCTCCCTCAATAGGAAATGTCTAACCATAGCTTTGCAACCATAACTAGGCACAGCAAGCACGTTAAAGCTTTGGATTTTTTCACATCCTGAGACTAAAGAGTACATAAGGTCTAGTAAATATCTGAACCGTGTGTGTTTTATATTAGTTTTTTCTTAATGATACTGTACTTTAACTTTAGGGCTGGCTGGCTCGACCCTGCATCACAAAAAACAATGCTGCTCTTTTATTCCCATGTCATCTAAATGTCACCTGCTGAGGATGCCAGCTTTCTATTAGAGGCCTGAATTATTATAAATGTAGCTATCAAATGCCTGCTAAAGGAAAAGTTCAGGGAAGTTTTGGAAATACGCTTATTTCTTTTCTTGCCAAGAGTTAGATGGGAAAATCGATACCACTCTCATGTCTGTAGGCAACGTTTAAAAATACCATCACCAGCTGACTAAATTAGCTTAGCGCAAAGATTGGAAACAGGGGGAATAGCTAGCCTCGGAGCGCTTCATGGGTGGTAGTAGGTGGATTACGACCTAATGATTTAAATAAGGGCTATTCTAGTATTCATACTGGGAACAAAAAAAAAATTATCTGCTGAGTTACAGATGTCTCTTCCTCAGTGTAAGTCTATGGGAAAAAGTCTTTTTGGACCACGTAGCATCACGTGATGGACACAAAAGTTGTAATTCCCCTGTTTGGCCACTATGAAGCTTCAAAGCCTGGAGCTCTTCCTGGGGGCCTTGGCTAACAGTCTTTGTGCTAATGAAAGATAGTCACCTACTGAGCATTGCTTCATATTTAGTGTGCAGACATGCAAGTGGTGTTGATCCTCTAGTCTAAATCCCAGCATAAAAGCACTGTTTTTAACAAGGCAAGATATCTAACTTTTCCTTTAAGACCCTGGTGCAAGTTTCAGATTTTCGTATGAGTCAGCTGGAACCATTGAGAAGTCATCCAGAGTTTTCAACCAATGTTAGTTAGCAGGTTAGCTGCAAAGTGAAGAATTGTCATTTCAGCTGTCAAACTGTCTGAAATGAAGCTGCATTTGTCTCTTTCTGTTTGAAATCAAGGACTCATTGCTTCAAAAGTCACCACACATCTCGAGAGTCAAATCTGTGTGAACTTGCTTGAATGGAAACCATAACATAAGCTTAGTATGATTGCATTAACAAAAGAGGTCAGGGTGTAAAGTGAAGAGTCAGTAAAGGGGGAGTTGTTGACAGAGAAGTGAAGGACTGACCGGTGATGAGCAGCCTCCCAGTTGTGCTTGCTGTGCCAAACTGATTCTTAGCGACGCATGTGTAGCTGCCTGCATCCCGTCTGGTTACGTTGGTGATCTTTAATGTTCCATTGGGAAGCAAAGTAATCCTGTGGGAAGCAGAACAGATAGTTAGTGTATTGACTGAGGTGGAGAGCGTACAGTTAGACTGAAGTGCTGAACTTTGTACTGCATTATCACTGTCAACATCTTCCCATGGGATGGATGAGGTGGTCAAAGAAGAAGCAGCAGTCAGGTTGACCCATCACCCCGACTCAGTGGCAGGCTAAACTCTGGGACTCATTACCAAATGAAGAAATATTTTACAAACTGCAATACCGAATAAATAAAATAAGGTCAGCAAGGAAATTATCACGCTGGGTACCCAATATGTCTCTCTATGATGTTATACCGCATATTACCCCACAAAATAGTGCAATGCAGTGTTTATAATTAGCAGCAAAAAGTGTTCAGGATAATTCATCAAAAGTGAAAAGAAAAAAATCGGCACCTTGTGAAGACAGCATCAGATTCCAACACATTCTCGTCCCAATTCGTCACATAACTTTAGGATTAAACAACAAATTCACTATAGCTAGAGATGTCTGCGCTCTCAAATCTGTGATGAGGCTTTTCTCTTTGCAGCTTCAGCGATTTTACGAGTCAAACACTATTTGTGTGGCATGATAAAGTAGATAATTACAGGTGCAACAACAGCTTCAGTTTGACTTCATTTGATAATCTTCATCTCATCCCTACTGGCCACACACCATCACTTGGGGTCACGCTATTTTTGGCATCAAAACCACTATAGTTAGGTTTAGGAAAGAAATGCATGGTTGGCTTTGAAGCTACTATGTTTGTACAGTTAAATTGATGCTGAATGTTGTGAACATGGGACACGACTAAACAACTGATTGTAACGTGGCGCACAGGACACAAACAGCGCTCTCCTGGATGACAGCCTTATACATCACCACCCTCCCGGTGCACTTTCTTGAAGCGTTCAGTGTTGATGGGTTCCCGACATCTGTGATAGAACCTAAGTATTTCACCCCCTGGGAATAAGAATAGTCTGGCATATTGAAGGGTTGGTTTACCTAAAGCAAGACTATGTAACTTTTTCCCAAGTAGCAGCTACTACAGCAACAAGTGACAATTATATGGTGATACTAAATGCTAAAACCTGCAGCTCAAATTGATGAAGTCATTGAACTGATTCAGTGATGAGTTTCATTCAGTACTGACTAGCTGTATAGTTTAGAAAATATTATAGATCCAAGATGAAACTTACAGAAGGGCAGCTCTCATAAAAAATTGTTAAATTTAACAAGGGTGCGTTTTAGTGCTAACGATGCAAACATTTCATTTGTAAAATGAATAATGGTTTATTTTATATTTGTATAATGTCTATAGTCTTGCTATAAATTACAAAACAACAACAACTATATTTTTCACAGTTACCTCAGGTGGTGTGTATTGTTCCTAATTTATTTGCCCAGGTTTTGGACTAAGATATCTGCGTCTGGGACATCTGCCTCCATCCCCAATGCAATGAAGGTAAACAGAGATGTGTTTGTGGTGCTCAAAGAATCGAGAAAAAAAAAAAAAAAAAAACAGCAGCAATGTGTCTTTAAGGAAACAATATCTGGATGGATCCCAGACCTCAATGTGAATGTGAAGTTGTTAGTTGAGCATTTTTCTACCAAAGAAACAGTCCTGCTGGAAACTGTGGACAGTGTGTTCTCTGTAGATTGTCAAGAGTAACAGACAGATATTTCAGAGATAGGTAAAACCTGAAGCTGAAGCTATCTGCATGGCTAGTAACCACAAGGTAAATACATATGCATTGTGAAAGTGTGTTTTTCATAATGTGGGTGATACTAACTGGTGTTTAGTGACAAATATGTGTACACGGGTTTCTAAACACTGCTCCAATTTACAGCATGACTACATACTGTATATGAGAAAACATCCAGTCTCTGCATACATCCAGTGTTGTGCACCTTGAAAGACTACGTGGGCTTCACACACAGTGTGCTAAATGTCAGTCAGCTTGGGAATTTTTCCAATTTTCTGCAGCTATAGATGCAGCTCCCCATCTGGAGCCAGCTAAGGAGCCTCGGTGCTGTTTTGACAAGATGCTCTGCTCGCATTGTTCACTTACAGACCTCCTTTTGCATAAGCAGCATGGGCGTGATTCATACAGCACAAAGTTAAACATTTCTTTAGTGTGCTGTGTTTCACTTGTTCTTGCACGCCCGTTTGTGTGTGCGTGTGCGCTACAAATTCTCGTGAGTGCGCTGGCTTGCAGCGGAGTTTAGTCAACGCTTTTCTTCTCTCTACAATGATGAAAAGTCTGCAGATGGATTGCTCAAATGTGCCATTTCTTGCCTCTGATTTGCTTTTGGATTTCTCCACCTTTTAATTGGTGTTTTAGTATTTGTGAGGAATCTTTGCAGTAGCTCATATTTGGCTTTTGGTGAAACAGAGGAGGGCAACAAACTAAATGAAGCACCACTTTATGGTGCCTTAAGTGGCGCCTGAAGTTTGCTCATTGTCTACATCATGTCTGTGTGTGTTTTTAATCTAGTGAGATGTCTCTGCTCTCAAATCTGCGATGAGGCTTTTGTCTTTGAGGCTTCTGTGATTGCCTGAGTCAAACACTATTTGTATGTCACAATAAAGTAGATAATTACAGGTGCAACAACAGCTTCAGTTTGATTTCCTCTATCTAAAAGCCTTTATCTTCAGCAGCGACTCAATTTGCTAATCTTCATCTTATCCCAACTGGTCACATACTGCCACTTGGCTTCACGTCCCTTAGCGTCACACTATTTTCAGCATCAAAACCACTAGAGTTAGGTTTAGGAAAAAACTATGTTGGGCTTAAAACTACTGCGTTTGTTCAGTGAAACTGACACTGAATGCTGATTATAACGTGACACACAAGAACAGCAGTGGATGAAAGCCTGTGTACTATGTCACCATACTCCCGGTGTACTTTCTTGGTCTACCTGCAGATGGGTTTACATTAGTTAATGGAAAGCCCTGTGCGTTTCATATTGACACTAAGGAGTGCAGTGTGCAGGGTTCCAAACGCAGACGGTTGCGACAAAACCTTGGTATTTAAGGTTGGATGTGTTTCTAACCTTGTGAGATGTCTGTGCTCTCAAACCTGCTGCGAGGGATTGTTTTTGCATCTTTGGTGATTTTATGAGTCTTTTACTATTAGTATGTCATGATAAAATATCAATTACAGATAATAAATTACAGGTGCAACAACAGCTTCAGTTTGACTTCTCCATGTCTATCTATAATCCTTTATCTTCAGCAGTGAGTCCAGTTGCTAGTCTTTGATGGTCTTGAACATTTCATGCATACAGTGTCAATATGACCAGTTGGCATCTTCATCCCTCACACCAAGCTATTTGCACATGCAAACGTATATTAGCCATGAGCAATTTTCCTAGAGGGTGGGTTTCCTGCTCTCATTCTCCTCATTAGCCCTTCCTCCTATGCATCTGCACACATTGCAAATACACAATTCAAACAAGTCGGATTGCAGTGTGTGTGAATAAAAGCGGTTAGGAATATGCACTTGGACTTTTATCCTACCTTTCGGTTCTCTGCAGGATCTCATTCCCTTTCTTCCACAGGCTAATTGCTGGGGGCGAGGCCTGGGGCTTGCATTCAAGAGTGACTTCACTGCCTGAGCGAGCTTTTAGCAAGGCCCTTAATGGACTTTTGGAGAAACTAGGAGGTGAAGCTGCATGTTGAGGAGCAGAGAAAGGCATTATATTAAAACAAATACAGGCAACCTGTATCTTTGCAGATCAGCCGTGCCTTATCGAGATTGACTCTCTTTCAGCTTTTGGTGAGAGCAGCTCAAAATCCCAGCATGAACTCATCAGATATGCCTATTGGGCTCAAGGCCATATGGACCCACCCTTCAACACTACACACACAATCCACCCTCATCGAGCTGCACAGTTTTCAGCGCTTGTCCACACACATCATCACATTTTGTCAGCCATCATTTGGACCTCCAAGTGTCATCACATGTATCAAGATTGAATTGAATTTCTCACCGAGCCTGTCAGACGGAAGTCATCAAAGCTTTGCAAATAAATCAATACCCCATCTACATGAGAAAGCATGCACAATGCCACAAAGCAATGCGTTTGTAGTATCCAAATCAATATGATGAAACGACCAAAAGTAAAATGAGACACTCCATCAGATTCATATTTTTTGCTGGCAGAGCCCATAGTGACATCAAATGAGTCTGCAGACTGATTGCTGAGGAGAGCTATAGCAGGGTTCTGGTTTTTATCTTAGGAGATGATCAAACGCACAGACAGATAAGCAGGATGAAAGCAGAGGGAGGGGATGCAATCTTACCTAACACCATTAGTTGGGCACCGGAATAAATAATGCCATGTTTGTTTTCAGCCACACACTGATACATCCCGGAATCTGACAGGTTTACAGCAGCTATGGAGAGGGCCCCGTTTTCGATTTGTACCCGGCCCTGAGGAGGAAAGAGAAACAGTTCTGCATATCATTGCAAGGCCAGCCTATTATGTCCAAAAGCGCAGCAGCAATTACTGGTGCACCATGAAGGGAGGAGGACAGCAGGAGAGGAGAAAGAGAGAAAAAACCTGAAAGAGCCTTGTGGCATTCTATGTATGTTTAGCTTGGAATGGGGGAAAGATATAAGGGCCCAGTGGTGGAAACCTGCATCTTAGATACACAGTAAAGAAGCAATGTTGACAACCGCACCAGCAGCATATTAAAAAGTCATTTATTTTCTGTGGTTGTTCAGCTGGAAAAACTATAAAGACAGCTTGGATGATGACTGAGATTGATTTTTAACCCGATGAGCAAGTCAGAGATCCTCAAGGCTGCAGGGGGAGTGGCTTCTCACAGTGCTGTCTTAATTACAGACACAATGTAAAAAGTTGGAGCTTAGTGAAACAGAACATATTAGTGAGAAACAAAGTCACCTTACCACATAAACACTGTTAACCTTCACAGTGAATAAAATCTATTTACATCTGTGTTTCTACAGATAATTACATTTTTTTTTCACTCTTTTGCTTCAGTTTTTGATTTAAAGGGGCAGTCCACCTATTTTATTCATATTGATATGTTGGCAATCATTAGGGGTGAAAACAGTCCCACAATGCCCTCTTTTCTGTGAGTCTGATTGGGAGTTTGGGAAAACCGTGAGAATATCATCTTGGATTTGGAGGCTACATTTTTCATTACAAAGAACTCAGGTCACTGGGGGTGTGGAGTTTGACGGGTGTGTTCAGACCAAAGACTGTATATAAGAAGTGATAGGTCACCCATTGGTTTGTGGACTATGGTGTCGAAGCCTTGAGTTTGACATTTTGACTGTCGCCACCTTGTTTTTTTGGAGCCAGAAGTGACATGAGAGGATGGAGCGCAGTACAACTGAACCCTGAATACAACATTTTTAGGTGACCAAGAGATTACAATTAACTTTCATGAACTGAAAACACACTGTGAAAGGATTAAGTTTGTAAGACGAAAACATGGACAAATCCCAGAACAGACGACGCCGTGGTAGCCACCTGTCAATCACAAAAAGCCACGCCCTAGAGCATCGCCTGCTTTACGGTCTATTTGGACCATAATTTACTAAGTGATCATCATCATGCTGTATTGCAGAAAACTTGAAACTAGTGCTTGAGACCAAAAACTCTTGTTTACAGTGTTTACTGAGGTAATAAATCAAGTAAGAAATAGGCTCATTTTCTCATAGACTTTTTGCAACTAGAGGAGTCGCCCCCTGCTGGCTATTAGAGAGAATGCAAGTTTAAGGCACTTAAGCACTGGTTTCACATCTCAGGTTGCTGCCTGGTTCTGGTTTCTCCTCATATCATTTGTGCAAATTTGAGTGCTGGATCATTTGTGTTTATTTGCCCCAAACAACTTTACTGTAGTTAACTGTAAGCTAGCTAGCAACAAACACCAGCTGTGTGTGTTGTGGAGTTCAGCTCAGCCACTGACTGAGCTCACAACTACCTCAAATATCCCTCCAGTCGCTCTCCTTTTGCGTGCAATCTGTGCAATCTCACATAATTCGCCTCACGTTCTGTCTGAACCCCATTTGTGCCAAGCATTAATTTGCAGTTTGTATCTGGATATCGTAGATCAGTAGAAAAGCATGTTAGGGTGAAAATGGATTGTTATCAGAATGTGATCAGATTGTGCAGACCACATCTGGAGGTTGTCTGGTTTATACTTTGATCAGATCTCAGCCATGAGTCGATTTGATCCGTAAGGCGTGACCATTCTGAAGAAAAAAAAATCTACACAGGGAGTCATCAAACTCTCCCACTTCCTGTTAGCTCAAGCAAACAAGCAAAGCTAACAAGTAGTAGCAACAGATAACAAGTCTTTCCACATGAAAGGTGATATGAAAGTAATACATATTGAGATCAGATCACAGTGCGGGTAAAATCAAGATAACGCTTAATACCAAGCATACAGGCAAAGGCCCATGGACTAGATGTCCTTGTCTACATCATAGCTACAGATACAGATACCAGGTGTGAATGGGTCCTAAAAGTCACTGGAGTACCCCTTGAAATTCATGAGCGTTATGAGTTTTACAAGTTTACAAGTGGAAAATAGATGAGAGGTTGATTGTAGCCATCAGAAGTCAGTTCTGATACCGAGCATGCATTCATCTGGAACAGGCTACCTTCACCATTCATCTTATAAACTGTACATTTTTGATTTGGTGTAACTAATTGGAATGGAAACATCTGTATTCATTACGTTACGCCACACATATGTTCAGTTTTTCTTTCTCCGTACCTCAGCCGACACTTGCTCCCCGTTTTTCAGCCAGCTGTAGGATGGTTTAGGCTTTCCGCTGGCCTTACACTCCCACAACAGGTTCTCCTCGATGGACAGAGCTGTGTCCGTCATTGTCTGCAGCCAGTGAGGTTTAGCTTGGAATAAATGAGAGGATTACCTTCAAACGTGTGTTTTAATTATAGAGGCAGTGGATTAACAAAGAACGGTATCAGAAATCATGAGGCCGTTAAAGCAGCCTTGCATTAAATCATCAAAGTTTAAAGTGGATTATCATTCAGTATAACACAGCCTGGTAAACTGATTTGAATATTGACTGGAAATTTGAAATTTTTTTTCTGGACCCATAGCCTGTGCTGGGATTTCATGGTAACATTATGCATCACATGTTGTAGACAAACAGGTTCCCTGTCAAACAAATGAGATTAAAGCTGCTGGTCACATGCATGTTTCCAGTACAAATACAGAAACACATTCGTTCCTGCATCTCACTGCGTTCTCTATCAATTTCAAACGGTTCACTAACCATGGAATGAAATACGACCCCGTGCAGCATTTTTTCCTCGCCGATTCTCCGCCACACATTCATACGTCCCTGCGTCTTCCTGCTGGAAATTAGGGATTTCAAGGACGGCATTTGAATTCTTCATTTTCACTTTGCTGGGGAAAGGGACCCCACTGGTTCTCCTCCAGCTTATTTCTGGGACGGGGCTGCAAGAGATGAACAGAGAAAAAGTTCCCATGATGGCAACTGTCAGTCGCTCTGATCAAAGTGTGATTAAATGCAGAAGAACAGTAGTTGAAGCAAAAGCCTTGTGAGTTATTGTTCCCTACAAATCAAATTGTGATTGCCCTCATTTCAGAAGCTCTTAAAAGAACTTTGATTTCCACTCCCCTGTCTTGTCATACTGTGGCCCTTGCTCTCTCGATCTATGGATTGATGAATCTGAGTATGAGTAATGTTACGCTTGTGCGTCCCTAAATCATTTTGAGTAGCACTAATTCATGCACGAATGAGCCTACAGATTATGTCACACACACACACACACACACACACACACACACACACACACACACACACACACACACACACAATGAGGCTGACTTACTTTCCCAGAGCGAAGCATTCCAGTTTCACCACCGATTCCTTCGCAGCTGGAACTGAATCAGGGAAATGAACTTCTATTTTGGGTTCATATTCACCCATTACTCCTGCGAAAGGGAGACAACAGAAGACAAGCTCTTTACATCAATGATTAATGGCACACATTATGCACGTGTTGGATCAAAGAGAGAACAGTAACATAGTGACACATCAAGTCTTTATGCATACAAAGCAAGAGTGACCACTGCTCGTAGAGAGGTGGCTTATAAAAGATTCAGAGAACACATCAGGGAAAAGACTTGCTTAGTAGCTATTTATCACCTGTGGCAATGTGACTTCACTTATGACTTTATTTATATTCATATCACTGGAACGGGTCACAGACTCCTTCACAGTGATAGTAGTGTGCCCTTTACTATTACCAAGTACAACCCTGCAGTCTGGCTGCAAGAGCTGATTTGCGGACCTGTGCATGTTTTCAGAATAAAGGTCACTAAAGACTTTGAAAAGTAAGTGTTAGTGTCTTACACTCCACGTGGGAAAAATGCAAAATATGGAAGCGACTCTCCTGCAACACACAATCCATACTCTTATCAGCACAAGTATTTAGTTCGTAATGATCTGTGACATTTTCCTGTATAGAAACGTCAACAGTAATTCAAACTATAACTCAGCTCATGAAAGATTTGACAGTTTTGCATTTTGTGCTTGTCTGATTACTTTGACACATGGCTGAATAGAGTTGCTCACATCTGAAGGACTAATGTGCACCACACTGTAATCAATGGCTTTATTAAGAGTTAATTCTTTATCTGACTAAGGCTATATTGATTAGTTACAAGCCATTCGTAACAACAGTATAATAGTACAGTATAATGCAGTTATAATAGTTGCCAATCCACCGATGCTGTAAATGCTTATGGGTTCTTATTTTTGTCATTTGCCATCAAATCAGCTGTTATAAATGTCATTACTAAAAAGGTTGTGATTCAGAAAGTGTCATGCCGGAGGAGGATAAACACCATCCACCCAAAAGTTGTTCTGTTGTTCATGCTTAATAAAATTTCTGAGCCAGGTTTCGTAAAATTAGGAAACTAGCAAGAATATGCTAGATTTTTAAAAAATGATCCAACTGAAAAACCCAGCCCAGTGTTGCCAACTCTTTCCCATTCAACGTAGCTCCAAAAGTCCCTCAAACCTTGCGAGAAAGCCGGCAACACTGACAGCCCGTCCCTTCAGGCCTCCCTCCAAAGCCATTCCCCCAAAATTATCATAATGAACACAGACAACAAACATGGCTATTGTTAGTACTCACAGCTGTCAAGGTAGCAGCTTGTGGAACAGCGGCAATTTTAGACTCTTTTAGGGGTGCTCAAACACACCTAAATCTCAGAATCCCAAAATCAGTAATTATCAAACCCTCTGAGACCTGATTACTGGCAATCCTAGCTGTGAGACTGAAGTCAGAGGGAAGACAGTTGTTAGGAAGGAGGCTAAATAATACTCTAAAGACTAAATTCTGGCAGGGGAAAATTGGTATGGCCATTTTCACAGGGGTCCCTTGACCTCTGACCTCAACATATTTGAATTAAAATGGGTTCTCTGGGTACCCACGAGTCTCGCCTTTACAGACATGCCCACTTTATGATAATCACATGCAGGTTTGGGGCAAAAGCCATGCAGTCTTTTGCATGCTGTATAAATGTGTTATTTTTGCCTATTCAAAAATGGTGTGTTTGAATATTTCTGCATACTGAGGTCCCTAAACAGTCTTGAAATTGCACGAATTGGATATGACTGGAAAGCTGAGACTATTGTTGATCCAATGAATTGAATTGTCACCTGGTGCCTGACGTTTGTGTTTTCCTTCACATAAAGACATTTCCACCATCTTGGTGCAGAAAAGGCAGATATTTTAGTCACCAGAATGCAGGAAATGAAGTGTTTCATGCTCAAAATTTCCTTTCTTATTTTTGTCAGGGGATTTATTTATTGATTTATTGATTGCTGTCGGGATGTAAAGAGAATTTCAACAAATATAACAAATGTTTTTGAAGACGATTACCAACCAAATATCACCAAAAACACACAGTGCTGACCACAGTGTGTGAGAAGAAAACACAACAGCAATGATTTGGCGATTTGCAGATCAAAATACATCTGGGCTAAAATTGGACTTTTTTTGGTTTAAAATATTTTTTTCAGCAGAATTTAAATGAGTGTATGTGAAGCAGATTCTACCACCTTGCATTATGAAATGCTGTGGCTCAAATTGACACGTCTAATATTCAAAGCTGAGAAGCAGTCTCCTCTGTCAGCCTGTTAAGCTAACGTTAACATTAGCACAAGCAGCCTAAGTGCAGAGCTGTCAACAGTATCATTAAGTGTCATCAGTCCAATATCAAAACATTGTCAGGTGTGACTTCATACATTAGGCCTTTAATATATCTGAACAATGTTAAATAATGTCAAGCAAACCACTAAAAAGGCGGCAAAATAGCTTAATATTTCCACATAATATTAGGTAGGTTTACCAAGGTGATGAATTTGTTCTGACTGACGGGTTTGAACAAAAAGCAGTCGCATTTAATCTGATTGCATTCATGCAGAAACAAAATATGTTTGTGATTATGCTTAGCTCAATCACAGAACACAAATACAGGCCAGAAGTTTAACTTATGGAAAATAACCACAACCATCTTAGCAATATTGGAAAGCTGCAATTATGTTATCATAATAATATGTAACCTAGAGGTCTTAAAATTGAAATTACCTGAGTTTTAATCTAAACGTAGCACAAAATTGGGCAATAAGCACTCGCAGCCACAGATGGGAATATGGTGTAACAAAGATGTAACATACAGTAAATGTATCATTTCTGATGTCAGTTAAATTGTCAAGTTATTTACCATCACTTCTGAGGACCAGCGGAGTGGGAGAGCTGAGCACCTTCTCCCTCGTCACTGTGTTGTTAACCACACAGGTGTAGTTGCCAACATCTGAGGGCTCCACTTTTGCGATGTACAGACTGCCGGTCTCCTGAGAGATGAATCGACGACTGTCTTGTTGGACAAAGAATGGGTATTCATTGAAGATCCATGCAAATGTCAGCTCTGGAATGGAAAGGAAAACAATACAACTTTAAGCAGCGTTGGTCCGCTGTCATCGCTCAAAACTGTTTCCACACATACAGTATTAGATAAATCGACCTCTATAATTGGGGCGGATGAACTGAAAGAAGATACTCCACTGTGGCCTAAAAATGTTAGCCTATCACGTCATTTTCCTCTTATCTCAGTTTCCTTGGGAAGATTTACCAAGACATGGCAAATGTAATAGCTATCAGTGCAGAAGCAATGGGAGACCAAAGGAAAGGGAGCGAAACAAAATGGATTACAGCGCGTCAGTGGCCCTCCCTTGACACATGGCCTCCATTCTCCAGGTCCCTGAGTGACTTGGTTGGTTCACGGGAGGCATGAATGAATGGACGGATGGGTTGAGGGATGGATAGATTGATGTATGGAAGTGGAAACATGTTGTGATGCCCCTTCACAAGATGCAGGTCTACCATAAGAAAAGAGAAGCCTGCCATGATGAATTACTGTGTCGTTTTGAGAAGCGTGCGCTGCACAGATTTGCAAGAGTGAGGAGATGCTCTGTGTAATCTACCGCTTCTGAGGTGAGGGACTCTGAGTCAAAAGGTGTAAGCAATGACTGTCAATCATAACCGAAGGCCCCCGAGGGATCGAGCCACGCGGTTCTGGATCGGATCGAGCGTCCAAGCCGGGAGCAGCGATGCAGATACAAAAGTCCATCTGATTAGCAAAGTTCAAACTCAGCATAACCTTCATCTGAACTATGTGGCTGTAATGAGCGGTGAGAATTATAAGAGTCAAGTGAGTAGTAGAAATACAACATATGGGCTTTTATCCAACAGAAAAAGTGACTTATGAGCTAAAAAAGCGCTTTGAATAAGAAAACGTTTACGATGGAGCACAAATGTCAAAGTAACAATTGCGTGTGACAAGATTGTATTTAATGAATCATGTCTGGGTGATGTGATGGTGAATGTGGCAGTGAAGGAAAAAAGCTTTCTGCAGAATTCAAAGTCAACAAAGTGAAATGAGAAGGTGCTTTTTACCGTAGGTGTTAGATAAAGTTCAACAGAGTTCAAGGTAACGAAGCAAATCGATGCTTTCAAAATTCAAGAGAGAAAAAAATGAGAGGGGGAGTAAAAGAGAGAAAGAGGGAGAGCCGGAGAGGGAGCAACAGGACCAGAAAGGAAGAAGAGGACAACAGACTTGATCTACTTTACGTTCATTCACTTCAGAATATGTGACAAAAAAAACACAATAGTGCCACGGTTACAGCAGCCAACCGCATATAAGCCTGGGCCTATGTCAGAGGAAAGCTGTCAAACTGTATTTCACACAGAGTACTCTGACCCATTATCCCATAGGCCAGCTGTACAATGCACTGCACTACAAACTGTTCTCTTGTGAAGGGAATTGGTTGTTCCAGTGTGCAAGCTACTGTATCAAGAGGGAGACAAGATAGGCAGCAGCCATTGTCCATGTCCTCAGAGAGGTGGGGCTGAGCAGGCTGTGTCTTTATCTCCTATTTGTGGAGTGGCGTCTTATTTAAAGAATACATTTCTGAATTCTCGGTTGAATAATTAAACCATCTTTCTTTGAATATGTGATGCCTGATTATAAGGCTACAGCCAGCCGCTGGCTAGCTTTGCATAAAGGCTGGAACCCGCTAACCTGGCTCTGTCTAAAGAAAATCCTCCTATTAGCACCTCTAAAACTCACTAATTGACATGTTACATGTCTTTTGTTTAACCTCTAGAAAAAGTGTTGAAGAAAAACTACTACTTTTAGGGAGATGGGAGGATGTTACTACTCCCGACTAAAAAGTCAGTATTCATCCAGCACATAATCCGTCCTAAAACACCACCTTGTTTTTATACTGTTTTTTGTACAGGTTAAACAAAAGACATATATTGTGTTGATGAGTAACCTGATCAGACAGAGTATGTTTAAGTAGCCTGTGGCGGCTTATTGTAATTGCTGTCAACAAGACTGAAGCCTTTTGCGTGCTGCTTTTGCGTTGCTGAGCGCCTCACGTTTATCCACTCTGTGTACCTCGTGGTTTTACAGCAGTGCCCCAAACGTCTCGAGTCAAAAAAGATTCAACGCACCCAACGTCATTAGTACTTTCTCTCATAGTGGTTACTTTTGCAGGATACCCAGAGCTTTATATCTTTACCAACTGTACAAACTTCTTTTGTGACTAATTTGTTACATTATTTTTTTTCATACGAAACACACTGCTGTAACTACAAATATGTACTCGGTAGAGTGCAGATCTCCACCAAGTGTGTCTCCCTCTTCCCTCCCAGACAAAGAAGAGCTGATTCTCACTCAGTTGTCCTTCCTGGCTTCCTTACAGTCAAGATAGTGGTGAAGAAAACAAAAACAAGAATCTATTCATCTCGTATCACGCCTAACTTTTGTGAGTCATATCAAGTCGGGTATGAAATTAATCTGCAGATGCTTTGGAGACAAGACATCTCTATGGACGTCAGTTTTTGAGCAACAACAAAGCCCAAAATGTGGCCTACAACAGACCAGACTTGACTAGACTAGACTAGACTTGTTTTTGGCCTATAGCCAACTGCTGGAATTGACCGTTGCTACTGAAGCAGTTATGACCTACCAGCCAGTGAAGATTGGTGAGTCAGCAGTCAATGATGGTATAAACAGTAAATAAAATAGGTTTTTCAAAATTGTGAATCCCTGTAATGACAAAAGGTCCTTGAACATACAGTCTTAAATGTGGTTAAAAATATATATTAGGCTGATGGGTGCAGTGGTATGCAAGATTAGCCGTGGACAGACAGACAGACACACACACACGACTGAACGCACGACAGATTTAGGCAGGGTGGAGATAATTTGAAAAATAAACAGAATATGGAAAGAAACACCCAAATAGGGATTTACTTAGTAGTATTAAGTACAAAATACATAAGGGGATGATTATTAAGAGCATATTTATTACACATAAATGGATGTAAAAACAGATTAAGTTAGGAGTAATGGAGTAATCCTTTACCGAGGGTTGGCAAGTGAAACGAGGGAGGGATTTATACCACTGGTTGAGTCATGTTTAAATAATAGTCATGAAAGCGGCATATTCGGAGAGAGAGAGTAAACTTACCTCCAGAATGTGCAGGTGGTCCACATAACAGAACCACTCCTTGGCCCTCGCGGACATTGACAGCACTCCTCACCGTTTGAGTTTTGAAGTTATCAAGATCTGATGAGTGAAATAAGATCAAAATGAAATTAGACTGCAGCCGAGAGGAGCTGACTATCAGACAGAAAGTATGTTTAACTTAGTTTATATTCTCAATTTTCTTTGAGAAGGATAGTTCAGAATGTAGAAGACATACATTTCCCCAAACTCCCTTCACTGATTTACTGAGGCATGTTTTTGATGTTACATTTTGAGCACTGGGACTTTTGGCATCATTGATTGCCCTGGGACACCTCCCGACAGCCTCCGACACTTTCAAAGGCATCCGGGGTGCTGATGAAATAGATGGACCTGACTTGGTGATGTTTACACTGCAACACCACACTTTAGCACTGGGAAGAGATTATGCTGAAATGGGATAAAATGAGCATGGGGGGAGGACGTTGTGCACGGACTGAGGAAACACGGGGGTGTGTGCATGACAAATGACAGTTTGCAGTGCCAGCAGCAGCAATAAGTAACATCATTATTAAATGTGGTGTAATCTTGCACTTAAAAGCATTAGCTTCCCCATCAATACTCTCAGCACAATCCATCCCTTTGCAAATGAATGAGCAGTTGCTGGCAGACAAAACCTAAACCTGGGATGATAAACCACCCCTGGCTTCATGACTGATGGAGGGAAGCTGCCGCAGTCCGCTCTGTACTCTGTCTGTACCCTCTGGCTAACAGCCTAGAGTAAGCCTTCCAAACACAAACAAAAGAAAGTCAGTGTGACCGATAAGGGAAATTAGGAGAAGGAAGATTATGGAGAGAAGTGGGACAGAGTGTTGGTAAGATTAATGAGCAGCTCTCTGATGACCGCAGTGGAATCAAACAGAGCCAAGTCATGGTAGGACACCAAGGAGGCCACAGGAGGAGGTGGCTGACTTCAAAGTACAGGCAGAGACATGAGAATGTCCTGCTGATCTCATCAGGCTGCATTAGTAAATACAGAGTCCATCTCCTGAAGATTCAGAGGAGCGGTGCTGGAGTGAGATACATATATCCGGGGGATTGAAAAACCACCGGCATAACAGGAGTTAATAATTAGAACAGTGAATCAGAGAGCCAATAATGACTTAGTGGACGAAGAAAAGACGACTACTTCACCAAGATTGTGCAAAATGACAAGGGAGAGGGCACAGTGCTGGAGGGGATACACTTCTGTCTTCTCTGGCCTCTGAGCACAAGAATAATGGGCTTCACTGGAGTGAACTGACCACACACTGTAACTCTGAGAGCTGGAGGCCAAACTCACTGTAGCTGCAGTGATTCTTTTGTAAGCAGAATCAGTGTCTTCCCCAAAAGAATGGCTGGCCTAGAGATTACAGAGAGCAACCATTATGGCTCAGAGATGATTGGTCTGGGCAATGGCGCCGCCGTATAGACATTCCCCGTTATATACTGTGACCAGCAGTGTTCTTGAGCAAGGATGCAGCGGCCGCACAATGCAGCAGTCTTAATTTATGCTATCTATCTTTAAAAAAATAAAAGGGTTTATCACAATTAGGGTCTTATTTTCTTATTGGATATTGTTTCTATCCCTTATGATAACACTGTACTCAATAAAGCAATTACTGAGAATTGGGAAGTGACAAAGCAGACAAGAAGACAGCTTGTAAACAAGCCAACAGACTATTTAAAGCAGTACTCGTTTATTTTTTGGCCACTAAAGAGCTGCTCTTAGCACAATAGTGACACATTATCACCTTGAAAAAGCTGATATGGTGTTTATTATGGTGTAAGGGTGTGATGGTGTTTACAAAAAGTTGCTTATTTAGACATCCAGCAGTACACGCAGCAACACTCATTTATTTTTGGAGTTATGTTTCTGCCAACAAATATAAATCCAATATTCACCCTCTTCTACCTCTGTTTTTGGTCTCCACCAACTCTCCAAGGGTGTATCTGGCTCGTTTTGCTCTTAAAATATTCCACTATATTCACCAGCTAGTGACTAACTGTGTCTCTCTCTTGTTTGGTGCTGATGCAGGTGCTGTTCAGTGGGTTTATCATCACTAACACAGCTGCCAGCTGCTGGCTATGACACTGATGAGAGCGCAGAGACTGAAGCAAACAGGACAGTTGAGGGCCAAACGATGAAACCAAACAGTGAGCTGAAAAATGCTAAAGGGCTTCATGGAGCTGAGGTGAACTGCACAGTCAGGTGAATTTGTTTGCAGTGTTCTCACTACGACGAACACTACAAAATAATAAGAGTAATGCAGCTTTCAACCCATTTATTTAAAGGTAAAACTGAAAGTGAATGCACCCAAAATGTTGCTTAGGATTCCTTACTAATGGCTAACTGTGGTACCGCATGAAAAAAATCCCATCGGGGAAACATGTTTCCACATAAATTGCCATTTTGGAGATGTTCACAGGACACCTCCAACCACAAACAAGGTAAAATTTGACTCTTGGATTACATTTTTTTTAAATCATGAACATTTATATAAATAATATATATTTTTATGTGCCTGGTATTATCTCCATGTACACTAGGCTGAGTGGGACTGAGAGGACGGGGCCAGCAAAGAAACATTAATGTGCATTTGGCCAATGTTGCCACATTCACAGATCTCAAAAATTAACTTGATGACTACAATACTATCATAACTGATGACGACTGACAAAACTATGAAAACAAGGCCCAGAGTGCACAGAACTCTATTTCTCTTTAAGGCAGTATGAAAAAGATGAACTCATCAGTAATACAGTGTATGTGCTGATGCTGTCAACTGCAATTTTGTGTTTCATTCTGTGCATTATTTCAGCTGGTTTTATTGTGAGCTGTGGGAGGACATGTGAGCTTATATAGTGTTTGCAGCTGAATTTTGAAGGCAAGCAAAGCAGCAATGAAGGCATGACATTTCTATCTTAGGGCTGTGGCCTCATTACATGGAAAAGCAGAGTATCAGCCATGCTGATCTCCGAGACCTCCCTCACTGCGCATTAGGCAAGACAATAAATGTCAAGCAGCTCGGCTCTTCACCCAGTCCCCACAAGTAAGATTCATTACTGGCTATAGGAATAATGGCAGTCCATCTCCTGAGAGGAAGTGAAATGCTCTCTATCCTTGGGACATGATCAATAGTCAGCAGGCTTGATCAAGAGAGGAGAGGTGCCTCAACAGTGCCTGTCTGGAAGGTACTGTATAGGATCCCACTCCGCAGCATCACTTTCCAGCCCGGCCTTTTGTCTTTTGAGCAGTAGGCTGACAGAGCAGCACACAGCCTGTCACTGTCTGATCCACTCACAGTCTGCTGTATATACTGTATTATGTATAAAGAAGTGGCTGGTGATTACAAAGATGCAACACTTCTTTCGCATTATTTGTGTTCGCCTTGTTTAAAGTGCGGATCACAGGGGCTGGCGTATCACTTGGCAAAATATGAGTCAATTCGGACTGAGCGTAGATGCTGTCAGAGCTGGAACCACTAATGAGAATCAATGGAGTTCAGAGGAAGTCAGAAGCCGCCTCACCCACTGTGAGTGTTTGTTGCAACTGACATTTCATTCAATTACCATCCCCCCTCTTGAAAATCTATTCTCAGGCAATCTAAATGAGAAATTGGAATGGTGAATGAAAAAAGAGAGGGCCTTGGCCACAACCATATTACACACCCGTCCAACGGATATATACAGCAGATACAAAGACATGCCAGAATGTCATAACTGTGCCAGTCGCCCCAGAAACGTGTTAGCGATTGCAGGATCACTTACATGCAAATTGCAGGCTGGCTCTGCGGCTGAGGATGGACCCCCACGTGCTGAAGGCCGTGCATTGGTACACCCCGGTGTCTTGGTCCTTGTCCAGGTTGCTAATGATCAGGCTGCCCCCAGACATGCGACGCCGGTAGTCATTCCCCAGATCAATGAGTGTTCCGTTTAGTGACCATCTGGAGAAACGCAAACACAATCAGTGGCTGAGCCCCCTGGAGATGCATGCTCACAGTGTTTATCACAGAGATCGATTTGATCGGTCGCATCATGCTGAGGAGATAAAAGGTGAGTAATAAGAGAAGCGTTCTGTATTGTTAACAGTCAGAATCAGAATGTTGTAAATATCCCTTATGGCAAGTTAGGAGGAAAGAAAAGCTTTCTTTATATTGGGGACAGCTATGACTCCTACTTTTCAACACTTTATTCATGTGTATGTATTGTTTCTACTGATGTAGGCAAAATTCCAAAACTGAGCAAATCTGCTGTGGTGAGTATTGATTTTTCTCCCACTTGCATGGTGAAGTGGGTTTTATTTCATTTTAATTTGAATTACTTCCACTGAGGAGGTTTTGGTCCAGCTTGTAAGTCTACTAGGAGACTGTGAAACCTGTTAACAGATTCTATTAACATTTGGTAGAAATTTAGGCAACGGCATGACGAACAAGTGTTGTTTTTTGTAGGGAAGAATACACAAAAGTACTTGTCATAGCATACAGACAGTAACAGTATCTTGAAACTTTTTCAGTTTTTAGCCACACGTCAGGAATTGCAATGTTGATCTTTTAGCACAACTATGAGGCCACCGCGCGCCAAAAGCCAGTTTTATATGCACCCATGCGCAAGTTTAAATGACAACAAATGAAGGTGGCGGTATGGTGAATGTTAACAAGCGAAAAATTAATAAGACAACATTATTTTGAAATGCAATTTAACGTTATGTCTACTATATGTCGGTGACGTTTTACCCAACGAGGCATCACGTTGTGTGTTATGTGTAGGCATATAACTGTTAGATTAATGTCTATACAGTATTGATAAGAAATCCGTCATTTAATACAATATACACAACTTTTATTTAATGAAAGGCTAGAAACGTGGACTATCATTACCTCCGCCTTGTTTCACTGGCATTTGTTTGTTTGTTAGCAGGATTACTCAAAAACATTGCCGTGGATTTGAATGAAATTGTTTGGAGGGCTGGGGTGTGACACAATGAACAATCCATTACATTTTGGATCATGATCCGGATTCAGGAATTTTCACATTAAACTCTGTTGTATTTGTAATTGTAGGAAAGATTCACAACAATGGTGTAGGTGAGTTTTATTTTGTTTCTGTACAGTTTGAATGAAGTGTTTTACGATGCTCCGCTACGTACAGCTGATCTCAACATCAACCAAAATACATATGGATGATGGCACACAAGCTGACGGAGACGGGTGGGGGTAGGTGGGGGGACAATCATTCTCGGGCACCTCGGCGGAGGTCTGCGCTGTCTGAGTGCTCTGCGCTGTCTGAGTGCTCTAGTTTTAATAATGCTGGCAGCCTTGCTAAGAGTTTCTCTGTCCACCATGGATGTATCCATCTGTTGTCCTTTGTTTGTAACATGTTCTATATTTAATTGCCCTTGTTTATTTTTGACATACTTTACATTATAATTGTTGTAACAATGGTTAAATAAAGTAAAAATAAATATAAAGAAAACACTGTCTGTATGTCTTATTGTGGTTCTGGTACTGGTGCATCTAAAACTGTGGGTCTGCAGGTCCTGGGGCTCTCCGGCTCTGCAGGGCGATGAAATTAGAAATATCTCAACAACTGTTGGGTGGATTGCCATGAAATTTGTTACAGATAGTAATGGCGCCCAGATGATGAATGCTGACCTTGGCTATCCTCTGACTTTTTACCTAGCACCACAACAGATGGTCAGATAAATATAATAAATAAACGCTAAATATTTAAATAAACAGCTTGTACAGACATTAATGGTTCCTCTGATGTATCCAATAACTTTGGTGATCACTGACTTTTCCTCTAGTGGAGGTTCACATTTGTGGTTGTCAGTGTAATCTTTGAGCAACAGTTTGATTGATTGGCATGTCCACTTCAGGATGAATTGTATTGTGATCCCCTGACTTTTCAGGTCAAAATTTCACTCTGTCCAATATTTTGGTTTCTAAAATACCTGGGAAAACCAGTGATATTCCCACGAGTCTTAGCTGTGTTTCGTGTTTAGCGCCAATTAACAAAAGTGATGATGGTCACACAATGGTGGAAGAAGTAATAACATATTCAACTCCAGTAAAAATAGCAACAACGCAGTTTAAAAATACTCTGTTTCAAGTCCTGCCTATAGTGTTGTCGGAAAAAATCTACTCAAAGTATAAAAGTAAAAGTCCTCACTATGCAGTCAATATGGTCTCACTATGGTCACTGTTGCATTCAAGGTTTTAACTGACATCAAAATTTTAGCATTGACATTATGAGTATGTTATCATACTGATGTTAGCATTTAGCTCAAAGCACCACTGTGCATAAATACAGCCTCATGTAGATGTTAGCATGGCTGTAGACTTGTGTTTCCATTTGTTCATGAATTGCCACACTGAAAAAAAATTGTATTTCGATGCAGATTTGGATCCAGATTAGAAACGCCTTAACATTTTGTGTTATCACAATTACAAATCTAAAGAATTGTGCTGCCTTGCCAGAGTTATGTGCTCTCTGAGTGGTTTCTAATTAGTTCATGTTTGTGCCTTTGTGTTTCTGACTTATTGCTTTCTGACACCTTCATATTGCATTGTCTACAGACCATTTCCTTCAAAGAAAGGTCACAAGATACTTTGTCATGCGAGCGCAGTTCAGGAAGTGACAGCTATTAATCACAGCTACCAACAGAGACAAAACACTGAATAATGTTCTTGCTGAACGATGAAAACACTTTATGCGTTATTCACTGAAATCTACAGCCGGTCGGCATGACAGACGCGTATTTGAAGGAGATACAAACTGAGTGATACCTGGGCGCGTGGAGGGTAACAGGACTTTACCTCAGAACATTAACACAGTTGAAATATTACTTTTCTGGTTCCTTATAGAATTTGAGAAACAAAGAATTATTACAAGTCTGCCTTTGTGATAGGACTGTGAAATGACAATTCCAATGATAAAGAGAAAAAAAAATCAATATCATTCTTCTTCCCTCCCAGGCAAACTAACAGGCTGTTAGAATGATGCTTCATGCAGTCTTAAAGCCAGTCATGGCTCTCCCCAGTCTCCTGCCTGACAGACTACAAAAGACGAAGCCGTCTTTCATCTTGTAGCTTGCATTATTCATCTAACAGTCTGTGCCAGTCACTTAATCTGGCTGATTTTGTCACTGTTCCAACAATGATATTACTCATGCACAATACTTGTCATGACAAAGCTTATGTTTCTAAGAATATACTGTATATGAAAACACAAACTCTGATTGAATGCAGTGAACATTATGAATAAAACACACTTGATGATGACATTTTAAGTGTTTTTTGATGAAGTCCATTTGAATTGTCCTTTCCCTGTTTGTGCCAAAAGGGGAGGATCATTGTACTGTACGTGCAATAGAGGAGGAGGTTAAATGGAAAAGGATGGGAAGCTAGTTAAACTTGCAGCCTCCCAGCATGATTGAACGTAATGGGAGAGGAAGGTGGGCAGCCTGGACAGATCACACACCCCTGGAGCTGACAGCTGGTCGGGTGTGATGGTGTGTCTCTGCATCACAGACACAATCAGTAAGCCACCTACCTACTCCTGCTGCAGAAAGACATGAGACAGGCTCTGCTATTACAGTAAAAGACATGGCGAACCTTGTTTTTCATGTGCACCCAGAAAAGGTGAATGTGATTTAAAAGGTGTAAGGGAAGATCAAAAGGCGTAACGAGGTAAAGCAAAGGTTTGTATTGAACAGA
This sequence comes from Pterois miles, assembly GCA_947000775.1. Classification (NCBI taxonomy): domain Eukaryota; kingdom Metazoa; phylum Chordata; class Actinopteri; order Perciformes; family Scorpaenidae; genus Pterois; species Pterois miles. Next base: position 990,231 of record CAMQGK010000194.1, on the reverse strand, counting down.
ACTATTTAAAGGATGATTTAATTGCTGCTATTGTCATTATTAGGTAAGTGTGAACAAAATAACAAACTGAGGCTAGCAATTTCCCACATGGTGACAGTGATAGCCAAGTGAAAATATGTGAGTCTTAACATTCAGAAAACGTGAACATCAGCACAACACACACAGCTTCTTTATAATCGTCCGCTTCCTCTTCCAACAGATGGAAAGGTTTTCCCGCTTTTCCAATTAGAAAACACAGCACCGAGATTTTTGCTGCAGCTCTAATTTGTGATTGACTTCCTGATAAAAAAGCCAACCGCAAAAGTTGGTAAGTCTTCTGTAATTATAAATGTTAATAAGTCATTAGTGAAGGGTAATACAAGATCAAGGCAGCAGTTGTAAATGTTTATCAGTCGTTAAGGCAGAAAAACGTCACAATAGCAAAGCCGTCTGCCACCTCAGCACCATGGACAGCTCCGTGGATTTATACAATACACAGCACAGTGAGAGCCATGGGCAAGTCCCGCGGTGAAAGATAAATAGTTTCTTCTTGTGTGGTTTGTTGTAAACCTGTTGAAGAATCAGACTGCAAAAATACGTAATTAGAAAGACTACACAGCCAAAAGTGTCATAATGACGTCTTTCTCTCTGAACGCTACACTGCCTGTGTTTCCTTCTGGGAGATGAACTCCAGCCACAGGTCTAACTTGTTCTCTCTCTTCCTGGCTGATAAAAAGATTAGAGGTCGCTGGATAAAACACATCAGGTAAGATAATGTTTAATTTGTGCATGAAACATAGCTATGTTAGCTAACTAGCTAGGGCTGGTGATGTTGGTGGGAGACGAGAGATGTAGCTCACTGAGCGGTTTCACGCTAATCTAAATACTACGGCAAAATTAGAACAAACTGTGACTTTCTTCACTTGAAAAACTTAAACTATTTATCTTTTACCGTTGACTACCATTCATATTTTTTCTGAAATAAGGTCCCTTTGGATCCAATGGAAGGAGCGGGTGGGACTTCGGCTTTCTATGGCTTCTACCTTGCTGATATTTCAGAGCCATGGTCGGGGCCATAGATTCTATCTTGCTGGTATTTCAGCGCCATAATCATGGCCATAGATTCTAACTTGCACAAACAGGCAGGCAGACTAGACTAACATGTTCAACTAAACAACCCCTCTGGCTCTGTTTTATCTCTGTTGCTAGGGGATGGAGAGAAGGAAGACAGGTATGAAAGGTTAACAAGGGGAATGGCATCCCCCCCTCACATCTCCTACAGATTGTACAACACTTGGGATAATTTGAGTCCACTATGAAGGGTAGAATAATGATCATAAGACATTCAAACAACAACTACAAAAAAATCCTATGTAATGAATGATGAACAGTTTCACAGGGTATGACGTTTTTAACCAAAAGCATTAGAAAATTTTGAGAAATGTCGTACAGTCGGTAGGATTGTACGATAGTTTTCTAATGCTTTTTATCCTGAAATACTGGATATTTCCCAGCCTAGTCTCATGGCAAAGTGTATAATAGACCCGACTTTCCACCAGAAGAAAGCGTGTCAGTGTCACGTTTTGTGTCACCAAGATGTGAATATTACACGCCTGCATGAAGGCGAAGTGTTTTGCAGTGACTGTTGTCCAGTGATGTTTATCACGTGTTGACAGAAGTCTGACTTCAAAGCTAGGAGACACGTGTTTGATACCGCTGTTTTGCTTTGCAAATTACATAAGTGACATTTACCATGATTTTTCCTATACTGACGTTACGTTATTTCTGTACGTGTTTTACTTAGTTTACATAGTTAATTTAAGTCCAACCATCATGTTTTCCCTTAACCTAACAAAGTGGTTTTCTTGCCTAAGTCAATGGTTGTCCCCTGTTGGTAATACATGTTAATACCGGCATGTAATATTCATGTCTCTGCTGGGTAAAACATGACACTGACGAGCTATCCTCTGGTGGATAGGTGGGTTTATTATATTGAGTTGGAATTTTTACCTCTTCAGTCCTCTTAACGGGATTTAAATTACACAATGTGGGAGGGAAAATATATTGTTAGAAGAACTGCTCACAATATACTAATGCCATAACCTGTCATGGGGGGACACAAGTAGACATTGCTTTGTTTTAAGAGGTCATAAGTCGCAGAACCACAATCCATACCTACTTATTTGGATAGAGGAAATTCAACTATAGCATTAATTGTTAAGTAGTTTTCTACTTGTGGCCTGTCTACTGCTAATGAACACAAGCCATCATAGCAATATTTGTTCTTTGTATGTGTGTGCATATATCCTCCATTATAAATCCCTCTCAAAGTGCATCAGTAAAACAGACAGGTGACGCAGCAGGCAGCGCAGAGGGTCTTAGTGTTAGCGTAGCCCAAAGTGAATCATACTGAATCTGACTCCACATCAGGTGGAGAGGAGCTTACAGTAAGTCCAGCAGACTCCAGGAGTACAGTGCTATTTGCTGCGGTATGCTGCAGGCACGGGCTGATCTGAGCATGCTCTGAATGAACTCCCCGTGACCTTGAGGTTCACATCAATTTTGCATGAGGTCTACTCATCAAATAGACTGGGGATTGTACTGCAGCACTGGCTCACCTGGCTTTTCTTCAGGCCAGACACCCACAGAGATGGCAGTGACCACACAGACCACATACTGTTCGCGCACATGCACGCACACACACACACACACACACACACAACACACACACACACAACACACAAGCACACGCAGAGCTTAGAGCTGATAATGGAAATTCAACTGCTGACCAGGGTACTCTCTACAATTATGTTTAGTAGGTTATTGCTGCTGCTTTTTAATAAATTGATGTTCATTTGGCTTTCAAGCCAAATGTAACACGATAAATATTCCTATAACCAGCCTTTATCAGTGTGTGTGTGTGTGTGTGTGTGGGCTTTCCATATCTGTGTGTGTGAATCAGCTTAAAAAGTCCTACAGAATTACTGAAAATTAACAGTAATATAGCACATGTGCACACACATATACATATGTACAATTGTGATTTATAGTCTGGATGTATGATGCTTTTTTTCAAAGTAAAAGTCAAATATAGTAAATAAATGCACAGAACATCAAGCACTACTATGTAGTAGCAACTAATCAAAGTCCACATCTCTACTGTTCTTTAAGGACCAGTGTGTAGCATTTAGGTGATCCATTTGTGGGCTGCAGAATTAATCGCAAAATGGCCTTCTGCAATTTTAAAACTGCAGGATGAGGAGGAAATTGCAATATTTGTCAAAGGTGAAATGTGAAAACACCATTTTAAACTGTATCCCGGGCCACACATATTCTACAAACTGGGGATCTGTGTTTGGTACAGATCCCCACAAAAATTACACCAAAATCATTTTAATATAATTTCCACTGAAAATAAGAATGATTAAAAAATATCATACCCTCTAACATCACAAATTACTGTATATCCCAATTGGAATCAGTCAGCATAATCACAATTTGATATTTTTTCAAAATCATGCAGCCCTAATACTACTACTACTACTACTACTACTACTACTAATAATAATAATAATAATAATAGTAATAATAATAATATAGTCCTTTAGTAAATCACATGAAAATAAGAGTCATTGTGTTTTATCTACATAGGGAGCTGGTCCTCCTCACAGAGCCACCCGCCATGTTTCTACAGTAGCTCAGAACTGACAAACCAAACACTGTGCTAACTTGACCTGCTTTACCTGGTGATAACATTACTCGCTCTGGAATTAACCCCCGCCGGTACTCCACCAGCCATCGGGAAACAAGACACAGGAAACCTCTGTTGGTCTTGTGGAGCTACTGTATTGATTTCTGCACAAACTACAACTTCCACTTTACATTCACTGATATTCTCGAAGCTAAATTAACTGTTTTCTGCTCCAATAGATTATTTGTTCGCTCACATCACACACTCTCTCTCACTCTCTCTTGCTTCACCAATCCACCTGTTCTCACTCTTAACTTGTCAAATACCGTAGTTTCGTTAAATGTGTGTGACGAACCGGGCTGTCAGCTAACTCCAATGCAAATCCAACGCGAGAGTCTGTTTATGGTAGACGGGAGGGGCAGCTTTCAACCAGGAGACCCCTGTTCATGTCCTGTCCAAAAGTTAAGGAAAAAAAAAATAACTTTTGTTTTTTTCTACCCTTAAAAAAGTGGCTAAACCTAACTCCCTGTGAAAACATAAGTTTATTCTGAAAGGACACAGCACATGTCAGAAGAATATTGACAAGCCATCTCTGGTCCTCCAAAAGTAATGCAGGAGGGGTGCTCCATGCGTTAGTCTCAGATGCTGAGGGATACTTGGGAGTGTTGGGAGTGAGGATGTGTTCACCATCTACTTCCCACATACTCACTTCACACACTGGCACACCACTAGATGCCGCCAGATGTTACACACCTGTCCTTTAAGACCATATGCTGGCCTTCCTCCAGTTCATCCCATTGGCCCAAGGGTCTTAAATTTTCTCACCCCGTAAAAGGTCATGTAACCCTCCAAAAGATGAAAATCGATTCCATTTGAAACAATTTCCAGATTCAGCTCTGTTTTCTGGCTCTATGCTGCAACAGGGAAAAAAATAACGTCTTCTAATCACGCCCTCCCAGTTCTATTTATGTTCCTGTTACCCTGAACCGACCCGTAAACAAAGGTAGAGTCATACATCTGCCCGAAGTCACATTACATGATAGCAGACACCAGCCAGAGCACTTTTTTATTCCCCTTTTCCAATCACTGCTGTGCCCTTGATCCTGTGTTACAGCAGATTCATAGTAAACACAGTGACAGGTGTATTCATAAAGCACCGCTCGGAGCCCTGGAGTGTGCTCTGGCGCAACACTGGACTATTTGTCAACTGAACAACTGTCAGGGTTCCCGTTCATATATTCATGGTGTCTGCGAGTTGGCGAGGTGGAGGGGAGCATCGATATGATGGGAAAAAAAAATCAGACGATATGAAGCTAACTAGCAAAGGTTATGAGCTTAAAAACAAATGACAGTCTGCTATTCTCTACTATATCTAATATCAATGTTAAATATCAGTATATTTCACTATTACAGGAGGAATTATGTAAGAACGAGGACTCTGTTTTACATTTTTGGTGTTTCCACTTTCACATGTCCTGCCTTTGTCAGTTAGCGGCTCCCTGCTTTTTCCAAAATGCCAGTCTGCATCACATTCTGGTCTGCTGGGTCTTTTACTATGATAGATAGTGATGCGTCTGTAAAGCCTATAAAGCACCTGACAGTCTCTGACACAGTTCCTGGTAATGATTTATAGGACAAGGTTGGTGGTATTATATGTATTATTTTCACTGTCACTCAGTCCCATCAAAAGACTAAAACCAACAATGAACTGATCCCACTAACATGTATGTTTTGTGGAGCCAAAACCCGATGTATCTAAATCCCTCTGTGCTCGAGCTATTATGTTAAAAATACATGACTGAGTCACTGTGTCACACTGAGTGACATGTTCCTTTATTACTCTGAACATGAGCACTGCAGTTTATTTTGACTCAATCCCACATACACTGTCTTGCAAGTGTAAATACTAACTAGAGCATCAAATATGTATTAGTCCGCTACTTAAAATAGTCCCCAACAAATGTGTTATTTACTCACAAGAAGTGTTTGGTAAAACTACAATGTCCAGCTTCTTTTTTAGTAAGTTAGTGAGTCTTTTTTTCATACAAATTAAATTATATATACTGTATACTGTATGTGAGCCATTTTTAAATATTCAGGTCTTCAGTAGGATTCAGTGGGCTTGGAAGTGAGAGTCACACAAGGCATGGATATCAGTTCAGATACGGACCAACGTTCTGTTAATATGTTGTTTTCACAGGATTTGATGACAGTGAGAATAACACCAGCCTCATCCTTTAAGCTTTTTTTTTTCTTTTTGCTATTAACATATACAAAATAGTACTTTAAAGATCCTCAAACAACGGTTCGTACGATTTGTTACTAAACGTTATTCCTCATTTTTTGTGCGTTTTCCTGCTAATGTCCAACAACATGTGACGCACATGTCAATTTCTGCTCCAGTCTTTTCAAGATAAAAGTTAGATTTTGGAAATGATCGACTTGGTTAGGATTAGGCAACCGAACTAATTAGTTAAGTTTAGGAAAAGATTGTGGTTTGTGTTATATAATAATAATAATAATATACAATAATACCAGAAGTGGGGTTACTTTAGAACTGAAATAACATGACAAATAAACCAAAGTTGGCTTCTTGTTTCACAAGGGATATGACCGACCCATCCACTCCGACCTCCTCTCTATGCTGTACTGTCACTCTTTCCTGGTTCACAATAATGTGGATTACATATAAATTACTAATTACAGTGCATTACTTTTCAATGTTGGTGGTACAAAGTTTTAATGTATGAGAACAGCCTGCACTATACAGTGTACTATACTAAACACTATAAAGATCTTTAATTGGTATTTTTGACAAAGACATCCTGGACTACTGAGGAAAATCAATATTTTGTATAGAAATTAAAATACATATTTGTTTTTTAATTTAATTTTCAAAACATGTCATATAGTGTAATATTAAATGGCACATTTCCTCTTTACATATAAAGTAAAGATAGTCTGTTACACAAATAAACAGCTACTTTACCACACTATATGGTTCGGATTCTGTCCCTAGTTCATTGCAGAGGTGCTGAAAATCCAATACATATTTGGCCACTTTCCACTGGATTCACGTAATATGTAACGAATAAATTCAATATGTTATTTACATTTCATCACTGTGGGATATGAAGAAAAGCTGAAACACTCCTGCTGCAGGAGAACTGATATCCTCAATGCTACAGTGTCTCCCTGACAAGGGTTAACATCATCTTCTCTGACAAATTCAATATTGTCTGACCTAATTTTTTCCATGGATATTAAACCAAATGGATGAATTTTTTCTTAATAGCTGCGGTAACTGAGGAAATTAAGTGTGGAGCTCTGAATGTAATACCCTCGCTCACTTGGCACATCTAATTATACAAATACTGTTCATTTGCAGGGTCTGGGCCCATAGTTTGCAGGCTGCCGAAAGTCACAGCGTGACCATTTCCTAAAGGCAGGTTTTTTCCAGTCTGCTCAGGACATTGTGAGGTTCTAATTTCAGTGTTGGGGAAATAAATTGCCAAGAATTTATGCTTTCTATTTTATCATCAGGACAAAAAAGCCCTCTCCTCGCCTAAAGGCAAACACGCCAAGGACGATCAGCGTCAGAAAAACTGATGCAACCCAAATGATGCTGAAATAATAGTCCTTCCTCAAAGTAAGATTAAGGTTAGAAATCTAGTGTCTTTAAAAGCATTACCAAAAATGTCAATCCACAGTGGTGAGTTTGCTCACTGAAACATCAATTCTTCCTTTTAAACCTGGTTTCAGAATTTTTTTATTCATAAGTGAGGGCACTGACTCCCAACAGTGGATCTACTGACCTAGATGAATATCACCAGAATGGGATATATGTGTTTTTTTGCACTCCAAGCAGAAGCTGAGTGTTCTGAAATGGTGGGAAGTTAGTGAACTCCAGGCACTACAGCTCTGTGGATGCAACAAAAATGGACTAAATAAGAGGGGAGCCACAAAAGGTTCAGTAGAGAAGCAGGATGAAGTTAAACAATAGCTTTACATAAAATCACAGCAATAGAAAGGGCAATAAAAATGTATTTTATCACATCGACTTGAGAGTGGATGGTGCATGTTTTATAATGTGTTTAATTAAAATCATACAAAAACAAATGTTTTGGTTGTAGACCAATAAACAGTCATACATTGGACTAAGTCACATTTTTAAAATTTAAATTCATTTTTAAATTGCTGCTTGGTCTCCACCTACTTCTGACAATATCTGACACTTTAATTGTTAAATGCTCCGCTAGTTAATTCAAGTCAAATTTATTTTATTCAATTTCATAAATCGCAAAGCCTTAGGTCCTTGATTCAGATAAGGGAAAAAAAAAACTCCTGATAAAAAAATCTTTACAAAGGGAATAAAATGCAAAAAAAAAAAAAAAAATAGGAAGAGCAACTGAGGAGGGATGGAAGAGGAATCACTATGTTCACTCGCTAGTGGCTAATGTTCTCTGTCTGCCGTTTGGTGCTGGGCAAGTAGCATAAGTCCGTTTATCAGAGCTCTTTTTCTTGCTATAAACAGTTGCCTTCTGCTGCACAAAGAACCTGAAAGAGAAACCCTCTTCCACAGCACAAGTGAATGTCAGAAAGCTTTAAGTTGCTGCTGAAATAATGCAAGTGATGGTTTCGACTTCAATTTCGACTGACTTTCCTGAGATAGCTCGGGTTGCACAACAAGTATAATGATACCCTGCCGTTGCTGTGCCTGGACCATGTTTTCAGTGCAGACACATTATAGGAAATGTAAGCATTTAACAGAATGTCACTCACAAGGTTATTGCCTCTCTCGCCTGCTTGCTGTGCATCTACATGGTGCTGACCAAGCTCCGAAACACAATCTACCAAGGAAAACACAGCCAGCTGCCATTTTCAGGCAGACTCCCTACACCGCCAGGGAGATATCAAAGGATCTGTATTGCAAATGAGTCGCTGGAATCTCCTTTTCTCTCTTAATGATTTCTTAAGCCGTGCACCATATCATGAATCATCAGCTTTAGCTGCACCGTGGCTTAAATCTTATCATTAATAAAGTTAACCTCACTCGTATCTGAGGTGTTGGCATATTCATCAACCACAGTACATGGCTCTGACTCCAACTCTACATCATAGCCTAGACTGAGACAGATAAGCTTTTTTCAGTTAACAAATGGATGCTCAATTAAGCAGTTTGCTATTTGAAGCCTGTCTTTTTGTTGGATGCTGCATAATTTCTCTCCAGCATTTATTTCCAGAAAACATTGTTCTTTAACAAATCAATAGCAATCAACATTATCGGTGCTGTCTTTGATTTCCGTGGAAGCGAGCAATGAAGATTCACAAGCACTTAAGCAGCAATGGATTTTCACCATGTGAGGGGGTAACTTTGATGTGCTAATTTACCTGTACTGTAGAGGAGGGCTCCCTTCCGCCTCGCACGTGATGGTAGCTTGCTGGTCTGGGGAGTTGATCGGTAAAATGAGGTCACTCGGCTCCGTCCTCCATCTTGGCCCTTGAAATATGACATCCTCTGTACAGGCTGGGGAAAGGAGAGAAAGTCTAGTAGTAGTACAAGCCAGAGAAATTGTCTCTTTGACCTTAAGAGAAAATACTGGGAGAATACAGCAAAAGCACTGTGAGGACAAATAGTTCATCTGGCTGAAATACTGCAACTTTTACACTGTACACTCAGTATACAGTATATTACTTTTCCAATATCTCTTTCCAACGAAATGCATTAGGACAATCCCTGAAATGTGTCATGCACACCTGCTGCATATCTTGCATTTAGAAGTACAAATCCCACTTACCCATGTTAGGCATTAACTGCTTATGCTGACATATTTGGTATCTGTTTCTTTTTTTTTTAGCTGAACCTGAAACTGAAATAGTGAAGAAAAAACACTGATCATGACGCTTATGTGTATTTACTAGGGCTGACAATTGATTGAATATTTAATATAAATATATAATGTGATTTATTTGCAATTTAAAATGATTTACTAAACACAATCATGCAATTAATCACAAATTAATAACATTTTTTAATCTGTTCAAAATGTACCGTAAAGGTAGATTTGTTAAGTATTTAATACTCTTATCAACATGGGAGTGGGTAAACATGCAGTTTTCTGCAAATGTATGAATACATATTGGAAATCACTTAACAACCCAAAACAATGACAAATATTGTCCAGAAACAGGTAGTGCATTTCGGATAAAAAATATGATCAATTCATAACATGAAATAACTGCAGCCCAACAGGCAACAACAGCTGTCAGTGTGTCAGTGTGTTGACTTGACTATGACTTGATCCAAACTGCATGTGACTATCATAAAGTGGGCATGTCTGTAAAGGGGAGACTGGTGGGTACCCATAGAACCCATTTACATTCACATATCTGGAGGTCAGAGGTCAAGGGACCCCTTTGAAAATGGCCATGCCAGTTTTTCCTCACCCAAATGTAGCGAAGGTTTGGAGCATTATTTAGCCTTCTTTGCATGAAGCTAGTATGATATGGTTGCTAGCAATGGATTCCTCAAGTTTTCTAGTTTCATATGATACCAGTGTCTTCACTCTACCTTCAAAACTGACTCACAAGTTGCGGGAATGCATTACAGAAATTAATGGCATTAAAACGACTTTGATTTTTGACAACCAAAGTATTGATTCAAACTGTGCATGCTGGTCCTGTTTTCCATAGTACCAGGCCTCACTGTCAGTTTGTCATCATGATAGATCATCATATGGCTGCTACTGTTCAGTACTGTCCCTGCTTCAAAACCCCCATGTAAAAATGCAAGTTAATAAAAATACTGCAAACCTGTCATATGCTTTGATCACTGTGTAAATATTTAGCCGGCTGAGAGGTTTGAGAGAGTTTAATGCAGTTGAGCTTATAAATACTGAGTGATACAACTAAACTGAGGTGTTAATTATTTGCCAGAAAAAAATATCATAATAATATTAGTTAAGTTGAGTGCTAAAGTCTACAATAGATGACTCCTAACGTAGAAAGCCAGTTTTCAAATATTTCCTCAATAATTAATGATTTCCTGCAAATAACAGCGTTGATAAATAAAGCAGAGTGATCTATTTTCAGAGCATCCATGTCATACTACGCATGCACCGGTTAATTGAGGCCATAAGGATGCTCTCATCTGCCAGCAGCTTAAAAGGAGAGGATGTGGAACACAATCTGGTACTAAATGAAAGCAGAGCCAACAGACGGCCGGAGTAGGCCTAATTAATATCCTACTGCTAACAGATTGCAGCATGTGGCTAGCAGTTCTACATGTGGTTTTAACTGGTAGTAATATATCAAAGAATCAACGCATATTTCACTGTGATAGATTAGGAAACAAGACATGACAACGAATCACTGCAATAACAAATTAGCTTCAAACCAAAATACTGCAAAAACAAATGTTAAATTTAGGATAAACCTGAAACTGTCACATTTCAAAACATTGTTGTAGAACAATCTATTCATAAATGATCAAACAGCTATCATCACATCCAATACATTCACCTCACAGTTTGCTTTAACAAGCTCTCCCTCATTTGAATTTGAAAAAAATGCCACGCAGACTATCTCTCAGGTGTCTTTTGTCAGGATCCAGAAAACATGTCAGTTTAGATGTCATAATGATTGTTATCAGCTGCAGTGATTTTCAAGGGTTTCCATCACAACAGTGAATAAGAACTAGCATCTATAGTCAGCAACCGAGGCCTTGTTAAGAAACACTTGTCCGCTAGGAAGGTGAGATTGCTTGGATCTGGTTCCCCTGAGTACTGGGGCGTGAATTACCCATGAGCCAATTTGAATAACATTCATTGGGATTTACAATGTCATTTGAACAAGGGTTGACATTCTGGTGGAGTGTCTGTGCTTCTCCTGCTCAAATCCCAGGCGGCCACACAAGGGCAGAATGAGGCATGGTGGCAAGTAGATTGTGCTAAAATGCAGGGCTGGATTCATTGCATGGATCCTGATAATGATCTGGACAGGCCATAAACAGGGATGGAGATTGGACTCCCAGTTGTGCCTGACAGTGTACAGTAGATGTGCAGCAGGACACCGCTCTCGGGAGCGGTGAAGGACATCACGCTGGAACGCTGTACATGTAATGACTGCAACGTAATCAGTGTAACCTTTTTATTCGAGAAGAAGAAGAGATTTTTCTTCTGAGGTAATATACAAGAGTTCTGATTCTGTCTCTTCCTACTAATGGATGAAACTTCATATTTTATATAAACACCGCTTCCTAAAAATGAAATGCTATTTATAACCTCAAACCTCACAGATACGCTTTGAGTCTATTGCGAGATAAAGAGCACAACGGTAACATTATCCTGTAATGAATATGCTTTAGAAAACAAATTTATTAGAAGAGATGTTGTCGTGACATAAACAAGTGCAGCGAGACTCAAATATAATAAGTGTTAAAATAGCTTACCTGCAAGGCATCCAGTGATTGATAGCAGAACAATTTGTTTCCATGGTAACATCATCTTTACTTGCCGAGGGCTAATAAGACTCTCATCCAGTTGCTTGTGAATGCTCTCCCTTGAATACAAGAATTTTAATCTGAAGGGAAAGTAATTATGCATGTGATTAAAATATGACATTTTGATCCAAATACGACAAGCATTCATCAGCAAAAATCATGATTATAGCACTGCTACATTACATAATCGCTTCTTATTATTTGGGAGATACTGAAAGTGAATGTTGAGGAAGTGAGAAGTGATGGGAGGGAAAACAGCATCAGACAGAAAACTTGAGGATACAACCCGGTGGAGCGATTTTTCAGGTGGCACAGAAGAAGAAACAGCTGCTAAATGGGGATGTTTTCATCCCGACTAACAAGCTCAATTCTGCAGCTTTAAAGAGAAATGAGGAAGGAAATGATTGACCTCAAAAGATACTTCTCTCTTGACTATTAATAGGAGCTGGCAGACTGTGTACCAGCAATCCACAAAATGCCACTTCATACTTTAATAAAGGTTCATGTGGCCGACTAAATGTAAGCAATCTGACTATTTTCATTTTCAAATGCATGCATCATTTCCTTAGATCAAGAGAAAATACAAGGCCACATACTACAACAATACAAATGAACATTTCATTGTCAGCTTATGATAACAATATACTGTGTAATTTGTTAGGCCATACTTTTTCTAACAAAATATTTATCCCTTTAAATGGGCACTCAGTTTTTTACTCAGCTTTTGTAAACAGTTGTGTGTACACTGAGCCTCATGCAGCAAGACTCTCATTTTTTCTATATTTTCTCTTAATTTCTTAAGACAAGTCACCTCCAGATATCACCGAAAATTCTTAACCATCCAAATCTGCTCTGATTTGGTCTGCTGAATGATGAATCCCACTTGATCATCAATTGGAGGTGTGTGGCATTGCAGCCTAAGCTAAATGCTATATACCCTAAACACTATATAACGGCAGGTATTACCATAGGTAATGACCCTAAACACTATATAACGGCAGGTATTACCATAGGTAATGACCCTAAACACTATATAACGGCAGGTATTACCATAGGTAATGACCCTAAACACTATATAAGGGCAGGTATTACCATAGGTAATGACCCTAAACACTATATAAGGGCAGGTATTACCCTAGGCAATGACCCTAAACACTAAGGGCAGGTATTAGCATAAGTAATGACCCTAAACACTTATGTAAGGGCAGGTATTACCGTAGGTAATGACCCTAAACACTTATATAAGGGCAGCTATTAAAGCAAACTGCTAAATATATCTGTGCATGTGGTGACTTTGGAGTTGCTGAAGGAGCTGCGCTGGAAGTAGGAAATTAATACAACAAGTAAAATAAGTAATTTTAAGTAAATGTTGCATATAAATTAATAGAAATGCTTTGTATCAGACTTTATGCATCAGTGTGATGGCAGGTATTTATTCTCTGGACTCGCCAGAAACAGATATTTCTTTATACTGCAATATCAATATAGCTTGATTGAGACATGTCAGAGTTAATGTGATAATGTTTTAATGCAGAAGTGGTTTTAAGGCCACTTATTTCTTTAACACATTAATGCAGCTTGCAATTTTTAGGTTGTAGCGGTCTCAATTTGAAGTTAGAGTGAAAGTACTGTATCATATGAAAATAGAAAATGTAGGGAATCGAAGGAGATTAAATAATGCTACAAACTTATGCTAAAGTTTGGCAAGGCAAAACTGGCATGGTCATTTTCAAAGGGGTTCCTTGACCTCTGACCTCCAGATATGTGAATGAAAATGGGTTCTATGGGTATCCACCAGTCTCCCCACTTTATGATAATCACAGTCAGTCTGGATTAAGTCAAAGTCAAGTCAGCACACTGACACACTGACAGCTGTTGTTGCCTGATGGGCTGCAGTTTGCCATGTTCTGATTTTAGCATACTTTTTAATGGTAAATGCAGTACCTGTGAGGGTTTCTGGACAATATTTGTCATTGTTTAGTGCTGTTAATATATTTCCAGTAATACATTTTTTACTGTACATACGTTTGCATAAAGCAGCATATTTGCCTACTCCAACACTGATTAGAGTAATAAATACTTGACAAATCTTCCTTAAAGGTGCAGATTAAAAAATGTGATTAATTTGCGATTAGTCACGATTAACTGTTTTAATTGATTGACAGCCCTATTTTTGATATACATTATATTATGATAGAAGATTTTATCCATACAGGCATCTCCTACCCCCAACATCTATTTGTGTCACAAGGACCTATGCTCAAAAATCATCCATAAATTGTTGCATCAGATATCCCATCTAACCAGTGATCGATTACCTAAATGGCCATAAAATTTTTCTTATGAGGAGGTAGAATGAAGAGCCCTAAGACTGTAACTGTAGTATCAGTGGCACAGGAGGGGCTTTGCTCCTGACCTACATCACAGTGTGTGGAAACTGATACGCCTCCCAGGATTAAGAATTCAACCAACCCCTCATCCTTACAACACAACCCTGTTATGCGGATTAACCCAGGGCTATCTTTGGGATTCTTCATACATACTAACCACTCACTTGTTTCACCAACTTGTAACTGTAGGATTGTGGCTGGGCTTTGACATGAAGACCACATAATCTTATGGAGGAGGATGAAGCAGCATTGTGGTGCTGAGAGGAAGCAGTGGAATCAACAGGGGGGGAATCATCCCATTTGCTTGATCACAACTTAATGGCCAGTGTTGGCTTAACTCGCCTGCCCTGGTGCCAGTAATTGTTCCTCATCTGGTGTAATTGCAGGCACAGTGAGATCAGAGTGGATTTCCTGGTGTCTTTCAAAATTTAGGGGGCGTTTTGCCACTCTAAAATCCCATCTCTTTGGATTATATGGTTTGAGATTTTACCGAAAAAAAAAAAAAAAAAATAAAAATGTGCTGCATTTTTCAGTTTGAGCTCAGTATTAACCACCATTCGCTTTCTGGAGGATCCAACCTCATCATCCAAACCCATCAGTCCAAAAAGCCTCAACATCCTGAGAAGAAAATCTCCTGGAAAAAGACTTTCTTTGCAAGTAGGGTGTTACACAGCTCATGGCACAGTGTCTCCGCTGATATGATGGATGTTTGCCCCTGAGCACAGCTTCATTCTGCAGTCTGTAAAACCTGCAGTGACATTTTCATTTTTGGAGCGTTATTCTTCATAGTTGATTTGTGTCTGAATTAATGGTTCATTAAAAGGCTCAAAGTTTGACAGTTTTTTCCAGCCACTGTGCAAAAAGGGTGTGCCACCCTGCTTGAAGAATTTCATTTTCAGCAGACAGCTTTGCAGTGGCTCTCGGCGGAGAGCTTAAGTGCCTCATGACGCTCCAAAAGCCATTTCAGAGCTGCTAAAATTGAAGAAAGAATTGTATCATTTTGACCTTCAAAAAGCTGCGCCAGTGTCAAACCTTGAGGAGCTGCATATAGGCTGAAGCAAATCCAAAAAACCCAGAAAAATAAGCTGGACACTAGGAAAACCAAAAACAACTCCTGGGCATCATGGCGATGGAGGTGTGATGGCATTTTCTTCCTCGGCTGAAATGATAAGCAAAAGATTGCTCTGCCAAATGTAATGAGGCATCACACTTTCACCTCCACAGAAGCTAAACCTAATGGAAGTCATTGGCTAAACGCATTCCAGAGTAAATGAGATGACTTCTTGGTTAGTGGGGCTGTTGTTTGGCACATAATTGATAGGAAAGGTGGTTAAAGGCATCCATTCCCCCCCTCGAGGGCAGCATAATTGCAAAAGAATCCAATAAGGGAGGGAGGGAAGGAGAGTTTCTTTATCACAGGGGTGGGCTCACTCAAGGTCTGTATTCAAATCACAGGCAGTACACAGAGCTGGGAGAACGAGATGTATCAGATCATGCAAAAAAAGTAAAAGCCTCACTCTGTCAAAATTAAACACCAGTGGCACAATGGATATGAATTAAATACAGTATATGATGCATTCATTTCCATTTATTGTCTTTATGACTATCTGCTGCCATCTCCATTAAATCACTCAGCAAGAGAACCTGGGAGACGAGAATCCGCCACCGGGGACGGACTCAATCTGAATACACAGCTGCTCTGTGCTTTTGCCAATGAATGAAGAATTCACAATCAACTGTGCACTGAAGCCTCCTAATTTACTCTGAAGACCTGCAAAAGTCTATTTCACATTAGCCAGGGAGGATAAAATAAAATAAAATAAAAAAATAATAAGTGAAGTGATTAACAAATAAAGGCAGAGCTTAATATCTGTATCTCACGGCTTAGGATGCAGCGGATACTTGTGAAATGAAAAGAAGAAGCAAAGTAGGGCTAATTGTTTGGCATTGATTGCATCAGAACTGTGTGTTATCTAAGGTGAGTGAGTGAGTAATAATTCCCATGACAAATTAAGTATTGAGGTTTCAAACAAACCCAATCTCAACAGCTGTTACATTAACATTCATGAAAGAATTGGTCGAATGCATATTCTCTCCTGAGATGCTTCCATTTCATTTCAAGCACAGCCTGGCAGGCTAAAAAGAAAAAAAAAAAAAGTAGCCACTTCACACATGCGAGTGTGTGCATGTATGAATAAGACAGTATGATTAGAACCGTGGCTAAGGGCACGACTGAATGCTGGGGGGCAACATATAGAAATGAATAGATGCGGGAGCTCCTTGGGAATATGTGAAATGTCACTCAAGTGAAAAGCAGGAGCATTATCAGGGTTTTCACACAAAATGCATAAAAAACTGTAATTTCACATTCAGGCATAACCTGTTTTGATATATTTTTTATATAATAAATATCCATTTAGCACAGGAGAAGTAAACATCTAGGCAGGAGGCTGTGCAGACGTTACAGCTGTGTATTTTCATGCGAAACAAATTATTACTGAATCCCTGGAAGGACAGCAGGATGCCCCCAGTGACTCCCTCCTATGTTAAACACGGCTGCATCCCTCAGCTGCTGCCTAACACAGGGGCAGGAGAGTAAGTGCACTTAAAAGAGAAGGGAGCAGCGATCCATTTCTCAACCCCATCAGGCACCTCGTCCCCAGATCCTCATCCCAGATACAGCCACAAACACATGGCTGGAGGTCAAGGATGAGGAGCAGGAGACACTCAGGCAGGCTCTTTACATTTTACTATTCAATCCATTTCACAGCCTTTCCGGAAAAGCTGGCTGTACAGTAATTGCCAGTCTGGTTCAATCAAAAGGGGTTTTCGAGGCAAATGGTGCTACAAATGGTGTGTTATGGAATAACTCACTGCATGGCTTCAAAGACATGTTTCGCCTTCTCATTTGGCTACAGCTCAAAATATGTGCAATGGCTCTATAACTGAAGATGAATAGAGGAGAGACCGATTACAATCCCGGCTGAATAGTAGGATACTTTGAAGATGGAGCAGGCTGAGTATTTTTCTCTCACTGTTGGGTCTGTCCTTTTGCAGTCTGAGTGGACGGAAAAAAATGTGCAGACCACTGGTGGCCAAATATTTGCTTTTCCAGAAAAAAAAAAAACACTGAAGCTGAGCTGTTGCATTAATTTCTCTAATCACTCCCTTGTAGGCTGCAACAAAATCCTGAGATTTATTTATTTTTTTTTTAGAAAAATGCTATACAAATATCATAATAATATAAACTATTTTATGACATATAAAATCACTGTTGATAAAAAAACCCCCACAAGCTCAGATTCTTTTCCTCTGCAGACTGAAATAATTGCCTTAAACAAGTTGGAGAGAGCTTTCCTCTAGCTTTGCTCCAGTCCTGATCCTGTTTCTCTGTGTGACTGAGCAGAGCTGCACCATATGGACTTTGTCCTAGATGAGGGAAATGAGCCCCAACAGCAGAAATCCCAGTAGGACCATTCAAACCATTCGAGACTCGTCTGGAAACGCAATCATCAGCACCACGCATGTGTGCCCACGATCGGCATGTCTCACAGTGCCCTTTTCTCCGATTTTGGAACATTAGGTGAAGACATCAAGCCACAGGGATGCGTTTCATTTTGCTCTCATTCAAATTAACTTGCATTTGCTACTATTGTCCTGCAAAGCAAGAACTTAGCAGCACATATTAAAATGAAAAAGGCAGGAAAAAAACGTGCACGCATGCCAGAGATGATCTCTGATCGGATACTTACTTGTTCTAAGATGCAATCTTTTTCCTCTTCATTAAACTGTTTTGATTGTAATTCCAGTTTCCGTTAGATGTGTTGTCTGCTGCTCTAGTGAGCGGATAACATTTCTCACAGCAACTCTTGTCCTCTCACAAGCCAAAGAAGAGGTCGCTCTGTGCCGCAGCAGTGTTTGCGCTCTGCACTTAATTCTGCTCCGTCTAAGTGCGTTTCTCGGTCCTTTATGGATGGGACTACTAACAGCAAAACCTCGGTAAATTCCACAGTCAGTGAGTTTTACTGGCCGGGGATGAGCAGCTATACGCGCTGCACCGGGGATGCTCCTCGACCTCCTCGTATTACACTCCACGAGATGTTGCCAAGAAGCAGAGAGAGACAGAGAGAGAGAGAGAGAGAGAGAGAGCGAGCGAGCGAGAGAGAGAGAGAGAGAGAGAGAGAGAGAGAGAGAGAGAGAGAGAGAGAGACAGCGGTGCCTCTGAGCGGAGAGACTCACATTGTGCGCATCCCCGGGCTCTGCTCTCTTTGTACGCAGGAAGAAGCGCCCACTGGTGACGCGTGAAAACACCCATCGCAGCACAGTAATGCGCCACCAGCCCATGGGCACCTGCCATTCCTCTGCTGGGAGTGAGAACACAATTTCATCTCGGGATATTTATCATTATGAGGAGCAAAGATCATGAGGGAATTTATAGGAAAACTCTGGGAATCATGAGGTTTAAAAAAGGGAAAAACGCGAAGTGGACATTCTGAAATGAACCAAATTTAAAATTTGATGCAGGGTTTTGCAGCAGGCTTGTAGTGAAGTGCAGCTTCTGCTGATCAGTGTAAGAGGAAGGAGAGGATGAAAAAAAAAGTGGAACTGTGCATTGGTGAAACTGACCCACAAGAGTTTTTATTTATTCATCAAATAAAAACATGAAAAAGATGTAGCATGATCCCATATATTGTATTTTTCAGCCAGAGCCTGTATACAGTCTGAGAGGGGGTCATCCTGATCACTGCTGCAATGAAAAGTACAGTAGAGGACCACATAGATACAGGAGACTTTTATGGTGTCACCTAAATTAAATTGAAATGATTTCATGATGCAACAACTACACCAAAACATACACTTATTTCTTTTTACAGACTTTGTAAAGTCATATATCCCACATGATAATAATATGAATTTTTAGGTCCTGTGACTTTTAAACTTTCCTTTTTGTTTAAAGCTGCTCTTCTCAAAATATTCATATTAACAGGGGATCAAGCGAATATTTGTAACGTGAAACAAATTGCTTTTAGTGATGAACCTACAGAGAATTGTGAACCTGAGTTTCCTTCAGCTAGACTGAGCATTTTCACATTTTTCAGCTCATTGTTTTGGTTCACTTGCCTGTAATAGTGACGGGAATAACAAATATGTTTTTTTTTAATCTACAATTTTAAAGATTTTCCTTTATTAGCATTATGAGCTAACTATTGCTATAGGCTGAATAAATAGTTTGATTGACCAACCAAGTAGTTTTGTTGCCTAAATCTAAATATTATGAGATTACAGTTTCAAAATGGCAAAAGCAAAATGTTGATATGAAGGGCAGAAACGTGAAGATTAAACGTATCTGTGGTTTACAAAATTGTACGGCTGGGTTGATATTTTGTGCCTTTAAGTTTCCAAGTTTTATGATGCTACTGTTATGACTCCGAGCAGAGTCGACAGAGGACTCAAATGCAACACACTGAACAGTAGGGCTTGGGCAAAAAACGGCGTCTTTAATCACAGCAATGGTTCGGTACACAGAAGGCAATTGATAAGGCAGACACATCCAAAACGGCAGGCTAGGGCTAGGTCAAAAGGGGCAGGCAGAAATTCAGTAACCGGTATGTAAAAATCACTCACTAGAAAACGCTGGAACTCTCGACACAAGGCACAAGACGATCTGGCACAGAAGGAATGGGGAGCACACATTAAATACTAGTGAGGGAGTGCTAGACACTGCACAGGTGGAAACAATCAGGGCGGGGAGATGACAATAGGACGCAGGTGAATGGTGTAGTAACTAGGACAGAGGGAGGTGTTCAATCGTGAAGGCAGGAAGCATGCAGGTGCAGGAAGTGATGTGGTCTGAAACGAGAGGAGAGGTTAATATGCCAAAATAAAACAGGAAGTGCAAAACAGAAAAGCATGCAACATGAAACACAGAACACTAAGACACGCTATTCCTAATAGAACCCCCCTCTAGGGACGGCACCCGACGTCCCCGAAACACCGGGATGAGATCGGTGGAAATCTCTAATAAGTTGGGGGTCCATGATATTCTTGGTGGAAACCCAACTGCGTTCCTCTGGTCCGTACCCCTCCCAGTCCACAAGATACTGTTTTCCCCTCCCTCTACGTCTCATAGCAAGAAGCTCTTTACTGTGTACACTGGGCCCCCATCAATGATCCGGGGGGAGGGGGATCTTGGTGGTAGGGACCAGAGGACTGTCCTGAACCGGTTTCAAGCGACTAACGTGGAATGTGGGGTGTATTTTCATGGATCTTGGGAGCTGTAGGCGGACAGCAACAGGATTAATCACTTTAGTAATCGGAAAAGGACCAACGTACCGTGGAGCCAATTTCTTACACTCAACCCGTAGGGGAAGACTCTGGTTGATAACCACACCCTCTGCCCAGGCCGGTACGTCGGTGCCGGGGTCCGCCTTCGATCTGCCATTTTCCTGCTTCTGGCGGAGCTCCTCATAGCATTTGACGTGCTCCCTTCCAGATCTTATGACACCGACGAACCAAGGCCTAGCAGAGGGGACCGAGGACAACCTCCACTTCTGGGAACAATGGGGGTTGGTAGCCGTATGCACACTGAAAAGGAGAGAGACCGGACGCAGAGCAAGGCAAGGTATTATGTGCATATTCAACCCAAATGAGATGCACTCCAAGAGGGGATTTTGTGCCACGAGGCATCTGAGTCCGGTCTCTAACTCCTGGTTGAGCCTCTCCGTCTGGCCATTGGATTCAGGGTGATGACCAGAGGAGAGGCTCACTGATGCCCCCAACAGACTGCAAAACTCCCTCCAAAACTGGGAGATGAATTGGGGCCCCCGGTCCGACACCACATCCCTAGGAAAACCATGGAACGGAACACATGAGAAAGCATTACCTCCGCCGTTTCCTTGGCGGAGGGTAATTTAGGTAATGCCACAAAATTACCATTTTGGAAAATCGGCTACAATAGTGAGGATAGTGGTACTATCTTCGGAGGCAGGGAGACCTGTGACGAAGCCACAGAGAGTCGGACCAGGGGCGATGGGGAATTGGAAGGGGATGAAGCAAGCCTGATGGGGGCTGATGCGAGGCTTTCCCCCGGGCACACACCGGACAGGCCGCCACATACTCTTTGACCTGCTTCTCCATGGCTGGCCACCAGAAGCGCTGCCTATAATGAAGGCGGTTCTCCTGGCGCCCGGATGGCAGGCCACTCTGGAGGTGTGTGCCCAGTGGATAACCTGAGAACGCACAGAGCAGGAACAAACCGGTTATGTGGGACCCCTTCGGGGGTCGTGACTTGAGCTAGTGCTTCTTTGACCTTAGTTTCAATCTCCCATGTGACTGTACCAACAACCACGAAGGAGGCAGGAACATGAGGGGTTCTTGGGAAGGTTTTCGGGGCATGTAATCTGGAGAGAGCGTCTGGTTTGCCGTTTTTAGAGCCGGGTCGATAAGAGAGAGTGAAATTAAATCTGTTGAAAAACAGTGCCCACCGGGCCTTCGAGAGTTTAGACGCTTCGCGGTTCTGATATATTCCAGGTTTTTGTGGTCAGTCCAGACTAAAAATGGTTGTTTCGACCCCTCTAACCAATGACGCCATTCTTCTAAAGCAGCCTTACTGCTAATAGTTCTCGATTACCGATGTCGTAATTCCTTTCAGCGGAAGTCAATTTCCGTGAAAGGAAAGCACAAGGGTGGAGCTTATTATCCACCGCCGCCGCTGTGAGATAACAGCTCCGATGCCCGTGTCAGAGGCGCGACTTCGACAATATGTCGATCTAGCTCCGGCAGGAGAGGATGGGAGCTAACAGAAGCCCTTCTTTAACTGGTGGAAAGACCTGTCAGCCTCCGGAGACCAAATGAACTTAACCTTAGGAGAGGCAACGCATGAAGGGGAGCCGCAATGGTGCTAAAGTTCCTTATGAACCGCCTTAAAAATTAGCGAAACCAAGAAATTTTTGGACCAGCTTGCGGCTGTGGGGGTAGGCCAGTCAGAGACCGCGTTAACCTTAGTGGGGTCCATCGAAATGTTATCGGGACTCACCACGAAGCCCAAAACGACACCGAGGTGACATGAAAGTCGCACTTCTCCACCTTGACGTATAGCTGGTTCTCGAGTAGTCTCTGGAGAACCCTCCGAACATGTTGGATGTGGGTCTGCTCGTCAGGGGAGAAGAGAGAATGTCATCGAGATACACAAAAACAAAAACATTTAACATATCACGCAGCACATCATTCACCAAGGCTTGGAATACCCAGGGGCATTGGTAAGACCAAAAGGTATGACAAGGTACTCGTAGTGTCCACTGGGGGTGTTGAAGGCCGTCTTCCATTCATCCCCCTCCCTATTCTGACTAAATGGTAACGTACGAAGACTAACTTTAAAGTTTTAGACCCCTTTAATTTTCAAAGGCTGAAGAAACAACGGAGGGGTACCTTCTTTATGGTGATGTCATTCAGCCCTCTATAGTCGATGCATGGTCGCAGAGACTGGTCCTTCTTTTCTACGAAGAAAAACCCCGCCCAGCAGGGGAAGAGATGGCCGAATGATGCCGGCCTCCAGGGATGTCTCAATGTACTCCCTCATTGCTTCCTTTCGGGCACAGAGAGGGAATACAGCTTCCCTTAGGGGGAGTTTTACCTGGAACAAGTCAATGCTCACGTACTCGATGGGGAGGTAGCGAGGTGGCACGGGACTTGTTGAATACCTCGCCGAGGCGTGGTAACAGGAGGGAACGCCTTTAAGTCGGGAGGCACATGGGAGTTGTGGTCCTTCTCGTCGCCGCTGGGGATGCACTAGGAGATTTAGAGAGCCCGGGGAAGAAAAGAATGACAACAGGTTATCTTGCAATTCTCCCCCCAACTTAGTACTTCCCCTTAACCCAGTCATTGGGGATTGTGTTTCTTCAGCCAGGGCAGGCCAAGAACACTGGATGCACTGATGACTCAAAAACATTGAAACACACAGTCTCAGAGTGATTACCGGAAAAAGGAGCTAACGGGCGCGTCGCTCGTGACCCGGCAGAGGAGCCTCCCATCAAGAGCACTAGCTTCCATCGGCTTCTCCAGTAGCTCTTCTGAATGTCCAATCTCTCCACCAACTCCTGGTTCATAAGTTATCGTCCGCTCCTAGTCCACCAAGACCGCAAGAGAGAGACCTGCTGGGAGAGACAACTGAGCCTTGTTAGAGCCCGAGAGGAATATTTGAAGTGGTTTGGCTCACCAGTGGCCTCTCTTTCATTAATAAGCCCTTTTCCTTTAACGGACACGACACAAAAATGTCCAGAGCACAGTAAATACACCGGCCCTCCCTTAGACGGCGTTGGCGCTCCTCAGGGAGAGGCGCGTCCTTCCCAGCTGCATCGGCTCAGCAGACGCTAGAGGGAGTCGGAGAACCCTCATCCGTGGCCGGTGACGCTGGCGGCCCCGAGGCTCTCTGGGAGTTGTAGTGCCTCGGCGGGAGCGGCGGTGAAACTGCGGCGGTTTTCTTCTCCTTCTCCCTCTCCCAGAGCGGTTGTCGACCTAATGCGAGGCGAAACTGCGCGAGGCAAAGGAAGGCCAGCGGAGCCAACGGCTTTTACGGGGTCTGCCAACCCGTGTAGAAAAGTGCGGGAGGGAGCTTCGTTCCAGCCGCTGCAGCTGCTAGGTGCGGAACTCTATAGCGAGCCGCGACTCGCGTTTCCCCTGCGTAGCCCACCAGGGCTCGAGCCGCTTCTCTCCCTGGGCAGAGTGATCAAAAATTTTTCTTAAGGTATCGGTAAAAAGAGAAACCGAAAAACAACCGGCGAATTCCTGGCCCATTCTGCCGTAGCCCATGCTTCAGCTCTCCGGAAAGGTGGGTAATGATGAACGCCACCTTTGCTCGTTCAGAAGGGAAGGGCCGCCTCAACCGAAGTGCAGACCGCACTGGACAAGGAAGAGCGGCACTTGTCGGAATCCCCGGAGAACTCTCCGGCTCGCCAGGGGGAGAGCGACAGGAGCGGAGCACGCCCAGCGGAGCAGGAGCGGGCGTCGCTTGGAACCCCGGCGGAGGTGTAGGTGGTGGAGCGCTCGCCACGGCGCCGGTGGCCTGTGAGTTTCCAAAAAATTCAAAAGCACTTACCAACGTAATTTCTCACCGATAGAGACGCGAGGCTCCTACGTCGGTCAGCTTTAACCCCTGCAACGGGGGAGCTGCTCCTGTGTTGGTGGATCCTCTTCTCCTGAGCGAGGATCGCAGTACGAAACTGTTCAGTGTTAGCTGAGTCCATTTCTGGCCAATCGTACTGTTATGACTCCGAGCAGAGTCGACAGAGGACTCAAATGCAACACACTAACAGTAGGGCTTGGGCAAAAACGGCGTCTTTAATCACAGCAATGGTTCGGTACACAGAAGGCAATTATAAGGCAGACACATCCAAAACGGCAGGCTAGGGCTAGGTCAAAAGGGGCAGGCAGAAATTCAGTAACCGGTATGTAAAAATCACTCACTAGAAAACGCTGGAACTCTCGACACAAGGCACAAGACGATCTGGCACAGAAGGAATGGGGAGCACACATTAAATACTAGTGAGGGAGTGCTAGACACTGCACAGGTGGAAACAATCAGGGCGGGGAGATGACAATAGGACGCAGGTGAATGGTGTAGTAACTAGGACAGAGGGAGGTGTTCAATCGTGAAGGCAGGAAGCATGCAGGTGCAGGAAGTGATGTGGTCTGAAACGAGAGGAGAGGTTAATATGCCAAAATAAAACAGGAAGTGCAAAACAGAAAAGCATGCAACATGAAACACAGAACACTAAGACACGCTATTCCTAATAGCTACTTCTGTGTTGCAAAAAATAGGCTAGCACTTCTACAAATATGATTCTAGTGAAGTCTTATATAGTTGTCATTTATTATGAAACACAGTAATCCCTTCTCAGTGTACAGTAGGATGGCTTTCTGCCATTGTCTTACGTATATTTAAGACCTGAAAAAACATACTGATACAGGACTACAGATACAAACTTACATGTTGATTCTGTTATTTGTACAGGGGCATAATGAATTATTGAAAGGGGAAGGAGGCCAAATGAGGCTGTGTATGTACGGGGCCCAGACTGTTACACTGTGCTATGTCACTGCTCACCAGTGTTATTACAAGCAGCAACAATACTGATATGAAAACATATCAATGTTGTGTTGTGCTGCCCCAAGTGGCCAAAAAAAACAACACTGCTTTAAGTATGCACAGTAGGTTCCTTATTTAATCCACCATGTGTCATGTACATCCTTGATTTATAACTGTAAGGAAGTGAACCAGACTTTTTTACCCTCAATACTGTAACTGAAATACATCATTATACTGAATAATTGATTGAACCCATTCTTTTCAGGGTCTATTGACAAAATTGACCAAGATTTTCTCCCAGTGGAGATATCGTACATCCTCTCACAGGAGAAGAAACACATGCTTATATCTGGGTTTGATTTGATATTTGATGATATTCAGTGGTCATGCAACATTACAGCCTTTTCTTCTCAGTATGATATAATGCAGTCTGTGTACAAGTACATACATCCCAATGGGATAGTGAAGCTCATTGTCATTAAATCTCAATACAATAAATCCACCACTTTAGGTCTTATAAACACTTGTTCCGCAACAATCTTCTGGATGGCACTCTAGTTTGTAATTCTTACACAGTCAGCCACTGTGAATGGGTTCATGTCACTTTTTGTTAAAAGCGGTTATCTCTATTTCAAAACTGTTGAGCTGTGCCAGCGATTCTCTTTAAAGTTAAGGAAAGCCTTGAAAAATGTAAAAGAAAAGAAAGAAAAATAGGCAAAAAAGAGAAAGAGTGACAGACATGCAGACTCATGTTTCACCAACTGTCACTCATCTCACTAAATAAATCTCCCTATCACTGCATAGATAATTGCTGTTAGTTTTATCTGCTGTGATCCATTTGATTGACTTGAATATTAAAATGATGGAGATATGAATATTTAATGTTTCTGGGCACAGGAGAACTCCAGGGGGGTTTTCAGAGAGACTGATGGAAAATACAGAGGTGGTGAAAAGCCATTAATTAAGGTCATTTGGTGTCTTATTGGTTGTGGAGAGGTGTGTAGGAGCGGGAGGGTTTGTGTTAGGATAAAAAAAAAAAAAAAAAAAAAATGACAGTTCAAGGTCAGCAGAGATTCGAGGCTGCCACATACACTGCCACTGCAGATAATCCACCTTCAACCACAGGTAACTAAGGCACTGAAATGAGTAATGAGACCATTCTGCACGTACAAGCACATGTTTCAGAGAGCACAAGTCCTGCTGAAGTGTCCTGGAGAAAGACATTGTGGGTCAACCAGGTCTAGAGCTTCTATATAGCTGAATCTGAACTCTGACCTCTCAGTGGTGGAAGACAAGAAAATGAATGCTCTCTTCCAATTAAATGCTGAGGTAACACTGTACATTTCAAAGCAATCCAGTTACATCTAAAGTTTCTAAACCAGCTTTGAATCTTAAAGACCTTCAAAATTAACATTTAGTCACAGAATATTGCCATTGTTTTGCCTCGATTTAAGTATCAGGATTCGCTTTTTGATGGAGGCAGGAAAGAGTGTGGCTTGTTATTAACCCTTTGAACTCTACGTTGCCCCCCCTCGTTCACTCCTTTTATTTACAGGCTTGTGGCAAAGTCATTACTGTATGTTTAATTGCTATGTCACATATTGCTGTTTTCAGAATAAATTAGGCTAAATACCACAATCTGCAATAGCACTAATACTAAACATAATGTCGTTTTTTTGCCTGCATGAGCACAGAGTTTCAAACCCAGCAGATATCTGTATATGGATGGAGAAAGCAGGATATCAGTTTTTCAGAGAAAACTGTGTTCATAGGCCATTGCATGAATAAGTACTGTTAAAAATGTTTGACAGTGAAAAACCAGTGGGCGACTCCGAGGTAGAAGTGAAGCCAATGCAGAAGTGCATTCAAAAACTTGTATTCTTTCTAATGGCCAACAGGGGGCGACTCCTTTGGTTGCTTTTAGAGTCACCTAAAAGTGTCCTATTCAGTGTTTAGTTGTACTTAGCTCAACCCACTTTTGTCACTTCTGGTTCCAAAAATGATGGCCATGGCCAAAAACCAACATGGCGAGAGCAAAAAAAGCCAAACTCAAGGCGTTTGCTCAAGCAGTTTGCAAGCATAGATTACCTTCACTAATATTTTCTCTCAAAAATAAAGGCTATAAAAATGTATATCATTAATGTGTTAGTTTTTGAGAGTGCCTTTCCATATTTTTCCTGTCTTGGGCTTTCAAAGTGTTTTACATGGTGTTGCTGACTGTTTCTAACTGCTGTGGTCATGCATCCTTTTTTGTGAGAGTCTGTTTCTATTTATCTGCAGCTGCATTGGGCCCAAAAATACTTTTTTCCATAGACTCACATAGGGAGAGAGACATCTGTAAATCAGTGGATAATTTTTTGTGAGGTAAATCAACTTGTTAGTACAAACACTACAATAGACTAATTTAATAACCTTTTTGCAATCATTAGGTCTTTGAAGTTGTTAAATACACTATCAGTCTAATCCAGAGTTGGTATAATGAACTGCTGAGACCGAGGCTGGACCAAAGGATGGGATGTGGGGTTGAAGGAAATGTTTGTGTGTCTGCTCTATGGGCTCCGTAAGATTGCTGGAATCTGGATAATTTTATATTTGGAAGTCAAACATATAGGCTTCATGCGCCACTGAGCATCTTTCATAGGAATGATCCAGTGCTGTATCCAGTTCTCTTTATACATCCCTGGATTCACCTATTTGAATTTAAGACATTCTTATTACCACATAGAATGCACGAACTAAAATACATGTTTTATGTGTTGTGTTACATTCAATGTATGAAAGAATGATGGAAACCTGCAGGGAAAATAGGGCCTAGGGTTTTTTTTTTTTATTATTATAACTTTTTGAGTACTTCCCAGCACAATAAGTTCTATAAGAAATAATCAAGTTCATTTAAGAGCTAAATAGAGACTTGCCCATTATGACAATGAGCTTCCTATCTACTGTGGCAAGCAGTCATGACAGTGTTTGTTGTAGGTATGATGATGCTGAGCGAAAGTCCACAAAAAAAGGATTAAACCTCAGCACAATCCACTGTCACAACAGTCCCTCTTTCAGTTTATAGGTGTGTAGCCCACACTCGCATACAAAAACATTTTCTACCTCAGCAGACATAATAAACTATTTGTAAAAGACTTTTTTAAATACTAAGGCATTTTTAATAAACTGAATTCAGTGCTTTTTAAGACCTGCAGTTACCCTGGCCCGTGTGGGATGGAGTGTCTGTCCTACTTCTGATACTTCATCTCAACAGTATAAGTTCAGATGTCCCCCAGGGGTGTCCTCACAAGGCACAGATACACTTGATGTACCATCATATCTAATATCACAATTTTTAGAGCTAAGTAAATCCCACAATTCATCACCAGTCTAGCTGTTTGTTTAGGACTGAGAATCAACAGACATCAAGGTGTTGAAGTTCCAGAAATCATTCAAAATAATCTCATGTAACATACTTTTTATGTAGACCTATTTGCTTCTCACTGTACTCACTCACTTTGTTGGGTTGGGTCGTGGGGGCAACAGACTCCAAACTTCCCTTTCTTGGGCCACAATAACCAGTTCTGACTCGGGGATCCCAAGGCATTCCCAGGCCAGTGTGGAGATATAATCTCTCCAACTAGTGCTGGGTCTTCCCTGTGGCCTCCTCCCAGATAGTTATGCCTGGAACACCTCCTTAGGGAGGTGCCCAGGGAGCATCCTTGCTAGATGCCCCTAACTACACCTTGATATCCTGTCCATGAATATCATGAACAGGATTTGTGACAAAGCACAGCCCTGGCAGAGGCCAACCCTCCATCTGACTTGTTTGACTCATCTGAAATGAGTCCCCTCTCTAGCATCAGTTTTGGCCGTGTCAAGGACAGCATGTCATTACATGCATAGTATTGTTATGAGTGGTGCAGGCAGACCCAAATGCAGACACAGACAGGATGTGGAATGATAACGGAAGGTTTATTGACTGGGTTCCAGGGAATGAGGATGGATAAGGGGGAGAAACTGACTGGTGAAGGCAGAGGATAAAGAGGGGAGGTGGGGGCTGGAGAAGTGAGGCAGAGCGAAGGGAGTGGGCTGGCTGGGAGCATGGTGAAGCAACAGGCAAGTGGGCAGAGATCCTGTGCCACAGTGAGACAGGCTGGAAGCAAGTCAAAGCAAGCACGAGAGAATAAACTTGAATATACAATTCAAGCATCCAAGAACACGCGAGTACCACTGAAGCTGAATGTACGATCTGGAGATACGTGACTGAAGAACCGGGGTTGATGTACTGTAGAGTGATGAGCTTGATGAAAGGCAGGTGCGGGTAATCAGCGGTAAGTGGAAGCCAGGAGGGAGTCAGGAAAGAAGTGCCACGCCCACAGCCACAGACAGGGATACACACAGGGGAAATGATAAAACACAGAGAAACACCGGGAAAACCAGGAGTCATGGCTGAGATCGTGAGAAAGTGTCTTTTCAAAACAAACTTCAAATGTAGGTTTACTTAGTTTTCAGTTTTACATGCACAACAAAACTACATAGTTAGGTTGAGGACACAAAAGCACTTGGTTAGGCATAGGAAGACATTGTGGTTTGGGTTAAAATAACTATGTTTCTTATGTAACTGCCATTACTTAAATACATAAGTTACCTAACAAAATGGTGAAATACGCTTGAAATACGGTGAATACTTGGTTCTGGGGTGAAAGTCCTGTGTTTGATCTGTCCAAACTTGACTCCCTTTTAACTGTACCTCAATTGCTCTGACCGTCTATTTATGATGTGGATGGGTTTACATCAGAGACTGTATATAAGAAGTTGACGTAGTCACTGTGACATCACCCACTGATTTGTGGACTGCATTTTGAAGCCTTGAGATCAGCATTTTGGTCATCGCCATCTTGGTTTTTGGCCATCTTGATTATTTTCAACCAGAAGTGACACAAGAGGGTGGAGCTAAGTCCAATTGAATCCTGAATAAGATTTTTTTTAGGTGACCAAAAAGGATATCATTAACTTTAATGAACTGAAAACACACTGTGAGTAACTGTGACCTCACAAAATGTGATGTGAAGTGATGAGATTTTGGACAGCCTCAGTTTTACTGGTTGGAGGAGACATACAACCTCAAGGTGGTAGTTAGTTCACCCTGATAATGAATCATGATCATAAGGCTGGAGTTACATGGAGTAACTTTTGAAATGATGTCTAAAAGGATAACAGACATTTATCACTAATAGACTCAAGAGAAACAGGGATCAGTGAAAATCCCTGATTCTGGTTTTTGATTCTGACATGAAGAAATGAGATTTATGATGCAAACTGCATCACTTGGGTTCCACTGCTGTGCATTGCCAAGACCGACTCTATGTGTTTCTAACGCCTGTAATGTTAAGTTGATCTGAGCTGTTGCACCAAATTGAGGGATTCTTTAAGAAGCCATATGTGGGCATAAACATATGCAAATCAGATTAAAAAAACTCTTAAAAAGAGGTCATGAGGCTGGGAAGCTTTAAGCTTGCTGCTCTTCAATGTTTTTTTTGAGCATGCAGCTCCGTAACTGACTGTCTCCTCTGACCCTCCAGAGAAGAGAAAGCACAAAAAATATTACATGTCTAATTATTATTAATTGTCTCTCTTTTCACACAAGGATTGAACTTGTTTTTCTGAAAGGACATGACATGAGGAGAGAAGTTAGAGAAAGAAAACAAGTGGAAAGTGATCAGAAAGATGAAATTCACCTGAAGGTGTACAGTGCTTCCCAGTGAGATATACAGCTTTGACTGAGTTTCTGGTGAGTTTTTTAAGCTGCGGGCTTGGCAGCCTAGAGTACTGCTTTCATTGTTGTTACTGCCAGTTCTCTAAAGTTGGAGGTATAACAACATCCACTGGCGAGAATAACACTTTATGTTTTATTGGTGCACTTT
This sequence comes from Pterois miles, assembly GCA_947000775.1. Taxonomy (NCBI): domain Eukaryota; kingdom Metazoa; phylum Chordata; class Actinopteri; order Perciformes; family Scorpaenidae; genus Pterois; species Pterois miles. The sequence goes on along the minus strand of CAMQGK010000194.1, from coordinate 958,682 downwards.
GGGTCTGTGCTGCAAAGAAAACCAAGAGATGTGGGTAACACCTCACTGTGAACTTGTCAAAGGTGGAACAAGTGGAAAAAGTAGAGAAAAAAAGAAAAACGCTAAAAAAAACAACATTGTTACATAGTGGATGTTGTTTCCTGTGCAATGCAACACCGAGAAAGAAAATTCCTTCCACATGTAGAGACGTGCAAACTTTGAGGTAAATGTAATTACACTTTAAATAGATATAATGATTGTGTATGGAATATAAATAAAGAAGACCTACTTGACCGGTGGTCTTTCCCAGGAGAGAAACATTTGTCATGGCTGAAATTATTTTTGTTGTGTATTTTTATCTTTTATAGGTTGAAATATTAGATGCACCTGAATTTAAGACAACGTGGTGAAGAAAAAGGAACAGAAATGACTCAATGAAGGAGGTTTATTATTAGCATCAGCTGTGACATGATTATGTAAATGAAAATGTAAATGCTTTATGTATGGTATGAAAATGGGATACTTTTGGGGTTTTTCTCTGGTGACACAATGACATGTTTAAAGTCTGGGCTCAGCACAGCAAACACACAGCAAAAGAGAGACAATTAAAAATCAACTAAAAGTCTTAGTGTAATGTATAAAACTGTAAGTAGACCAAATGTCACACTGGGAAGAAGAGAAGAAGAAGAGTGTGAAGGACGGTGATAGAAGGCAGATTTAGAGATGCTGTTAAAGACTAACAAAAAGTTAATTATTAAGAGTGTAACCATGATACATGTGTAACTCTAAAGAAAAGCTGAATTGAAAACTATGCTGAAGTGGGGAAAACTTGAATTTAACTACTATTTAACTTACTCCTTTAAACTGAGGAGAAATTCATTTTTTTTTTTTCACAATTTTTTTTTTTTTAACCGAAATCCATACATGCACAAACAGGACTCATATACATGCATTAATGGAGAGAAGTCAGAGTGAGGGTGCTGCCCTTGACAAGCGCCCAGAGCAGTTGGGGGTTTGGTGCCTTGCTCAAGGGTACATCTGCAAATTGGCACCTCTACTGCTACCGGTTCACACTCAGTACTTTGTCCATATGGGGACTTGAACCCAAGCCAAGTCCCTCTAGACTGAGCTACTGCCCCCAATAGATACAATAACCCACCCCCACCCAATCCACGTCACCACACTGTATATGTACAGTATCAGATGAGGCAGAATCATATTTCTCTTTGGGTTGTGTCTGTCCCTCACACCTGAACAGGCTGTTCTCATATGCTGTTCATAGCTATATCAATGAAAAGTAATACACTGTAATTTGTACATATCCCACAAATTAATTTGTATGTAATCCATGTAATTATCAACCAGGAAATATAAAGAGTGGTGAACACCACATAGGGAGGAGGTCGGGGTGGGTCAAAAAACACCAGACTTTTGCCCAGGAGGCCAGTGTTTGTGTCTGGTGTGACACCACAAGTCAACACTGATGTATTTGTCATGTAACCTCCGTACTGAAGTAACACCAATTCTGCTGTTATTTTAACCAAAACCATGATCTTTTCCTAAACCTAAGTAGTTTTGTCATCTAAACCTAACCAAGATAGATCCTGTGAAGATGGAAGTTAAATTTGAAAAGAGCAGAAACAATGATGCTGGATGTAGGAAAACGCATGAAAAAAAGAAGAACTTTAAGTATCATACATGCCGTTGTATGAGGCTACAGTGACCTGAAATAGGTAAATAACAAATGTTACTTGTATTAGTAAATATTATACACACAGACAAGTATTTAACATTCACAATTTTGCAAAGAATACAAAGAATACTTACAAAATAAACAAATACTGATTAATGTGATGCATTAAACCAAAGACAAACTCATGCATATGATGTATAAATAGCTAGGACGGGCATATGTCATGTTACGCAAGTACTTGACGTGGACATCAGTATTGTTCAACTTGACATGAGTTATAGAGTAATCACATTCATAAATTGAGTCAATTTAGACTTAGAAATTGCAAAGGAGAACATACTGGCTGTAGCATTGTTGTCGGAAAAGCCAGTATTTCAGTTTAGCATGTTTCCTTAATCTCTGATATGTCATGATCATTTCATGATTTAACAGTAAATATATTCAATATTGTTCCTTTAATGTACAGAAGTAGCTTATACAATAGTGGTGTTGAGTCTTTTGAGTGCAGCTGCCTCAACACATTTTGCATTTGTGTTTGGTTTTGTAAGAGCCTGAATGCTCACATTGTCGGCCAGTATGTGGATCAGAGAATGTATGAACATATGTTTTGTATTCCTGTACTACAATGACAGTTAGTGCTTGCTATATTTTCACTTTCTGGGCATTGTTAGTTCCCAGTGTATTAGTACTTCAAGCACAGCTGAACATTTTCATCTGGGGAGGTGATGCTGTGAGTCGCCTCCACTTCTCTGTAAGGTGTTACATTTTTTTTTTTTTTTTGTTTTCATTTCCTAAAGTGAATGAATGGAAAGCTTTATTTTCGGCCGGGTGGTCGGAGGCACCAGAGAATTATTTAGGAGGCAGCCTGATTAGATTTATCATTTCAAAAGCAAGCGGGTATAGAAGAGCCACATTCTCTAATGCTTCAGGACACAACATTTTGATCAGATTTACTTTCTTCTTGAGAGGTTGATCAGAATGATACCACACTAATTTCCATACACAGCATACCAGCACTTTCAAACCTCACTAATCCACACACTGTATGCTGTCTAATCCACAAAAGTAAAAATCAAATTGTAGAAACAATCTGACATTTTACACGACGTGGTCAACCATTATTCTCTGGCCGCAGTGACTTCCTGAAGTGTTGTTTTCACCTTGCAGTTGGCAGGCAACCAGCGCAGAATTAAATACCTGCTGTAAAACTGACTAAAATTTTCATTGTTGCATGACTTAAAAGTGCCTTGACAGAGCCATATGACCTACCAGCCTTTTAAAATAGAAACAACTGGAATATCTGGGACACCATGGTCCCTAGAGCTGAACATGTGATTATTGCCAGTTCATTTTACTACTCATTATGACCTCTATTGAAAATATGACCAAGTCAAAGCAACATTAAGAACCGTGTGACAATCAACTTCATCTTCATCATTTTTAAAAAAAAACAGGCTATGCCAAAGTGAAAGATAACACTATACCATACAAACAACTTAATTGTGATTCATTATTCATAACTACAAAGCCAACAGTTGCCCACAATAGATGCTGGAACATGTCCTAGTCATGCAAATTTAATTTTGTTACATGTGCAATACATTAGTTGACTCCAGGAATTCATACTATAAATCAAGTGAATCAAAATCTATATGGCCACAGAATCACAGTTTCTGATGCGCAGGCTGTTATGGCTGCACTGGGTCATTTGCCAATTTGAAGATTGTTAATTCATGTGTTTTTGATTCCCTTGGCAGGAACATTATTTTAATTACCATACATAATGCTTTTAATTACAGCAATACCATACCACACAGAAAATGCAGCAGTAACTGTGACAAAAAAGTTTTCAGACTGGCCTGCAAATTGCATAACAAATAGAAAGGTTTGTAATACTTACATTTCATGGCTGTTTAGCCATTTCAGTAATAGAATAATAATAGTTGTTATTATGGAGCGGAATCAGGGATTTAAATCTTTAGCAATGTGCTTGTTACCCATGTTGGGAAAATGTGCACCTACAGTAATCTGTATATCATTTGGCTGCTGAGTCCAGGGCAGGCTGTTAAATTAGCGTGGTTAATTATGAAAGTCTGGCTGCTGTCTGTGGTGCTCATCAAAGGCTGGTTTGCATTATGGGAGTTGCATGGTGATCCTTTCCATGACGACACTTCTGCTTTGCATTTGTCTGGAGTAGTTGTGTGTGCATTTGAAGCCAGAGCTCAAGAAAAGAAATGCACTTCACAATTATGTTATGCTGCTCTATATTACATACATATGATGTAAAACAGAGATCAAAAAGATTCCAGTGTTAACTTAATTTTATCAAATAGTGCACTTTTCCTTTGTACGGAAGCACACTTATACTCACACACTTATACTCATATTTCTGTCAAAAGTTGTTCCAGCTATATGATTCAGTAATATTGTTGCATTCACTGACCTGACATTTTATGACCGGTGAACTAATGAAGTGCTACAGAGTCATGCCGATCAAACGTTGCATCCTATTAAGTGCAAAAAGAGAAAAGGTAGAAAGAAAGAGGCTGAGAGGTTATGGAGGGAGGTTAGGGAGGCATAAAGACAGAGGTAAAATGTGAACAAATTAGACTGTCTGCAAAACATTAGCCATCGTAGCCTACACCCTGAGCAGCCTTCAATGATTCACTGCAGGCAGACACCGGTATTAGAGGGAGATTTTAAAGATGGAATGCAGAGTGAAAATACGTGCGTAAAAGAGCTTTTTACTCTGAAAGATGGAGATTTACAATGCGGCGCTGATAATTCTGAGGGGCAAATAACTGTTTCAAGTTACAATATGTAAGACGTCACATGTCTGCTGTCTTATTTCAAATAATAAATCAGGAAAGCTACATGTGAAGTTAAAGGTGGTCATTATGGGCAGGATATTGGGGTTCTGTACAGACAGATTTCACTGTATCTGGGTCAGTGGCATCCTCTTATAGTAGCTTGTTTCATCTACTGCCTCTCCCCTGGGTTATGCTCTTTCCACATGCTTGCATATTTTAATATTTAGATAGACATGGTATCACATTTGAGGTTAATGTCATTCCTGAGGGACTGTGATATAGCAGTTTGGTCTATAATATATATAAATATATATTTTAACACTGTTCTGTGGCTTCTAAATAGACAGTATCAGTTACTATAAACCCCATAGATGTGGGTCAATAGGGGCCTACTACACCCACTAGTAGGTTTTATCATTTATTTAGATCACTGAAAGAAGAAGGTATAAAAGAACATGACAATGACCTCTAGTGACCACAATATTTATGCCAGGAGCAGAAGTGGAAGTCAGGCACTGTAGTATAGACATAAGGGGAGGAGGTCAGGGACTATAGCTGGGACACAAGACACAGGTTTTTTTTTACCCAGGAGACCAGAGTTTCCATCCTGTGTGAAACCAACAATGTGTAGTTGCCTTTATGTTTGTAGTTATATTAACCCAAAACACCAATTTTTTGTTACCTAAACCTAAAGAAGTTGTAGTTTTATTGCCTAAACCTAAAAAGTTGTAGCTTTATTGTGTAAACCTAAAGAAGTTGTAGTTGTGTTTCCTGGAATTAAAATGTTGTAGTTTTATTGTGTAAACGTAAAGACGTTGTAGTTTTATTGCATAAACCTAAAGAAGTTGTAGTTTTGTTGCCTAAACCTAAAGAAGTTGTAATGCTATTATGTAAACCTAAAGAAGCTGTAGTTTTATTGCCTAACATAAAGAAGTTGTAGTTTTGTTGCCTAAACCTAAAGTTGTTGTTGTGTTGCCTAAACCTAAAGAAGTTGTAGTTTTGTTGCTTAAACCTAAAGAAGTTGTAGTTTTGTTGCCTAAACTTAAAAAGTTGTAGTTTTGTTACCTAAAACTCACTAAGTTGTAGTTTTACCGTTTAAACCTAAAACAGTTGTGGTTTTGTTGTCTAAACGTAGAAGTAGTCAGCTGTAGCCTAAAGAAACCTCTTTCTTTGTGTTATAAACGTGACATTTCTGTTTAACACGTTAGAATGTTTTACTTTGAATTTCACTTTCACTTTTACAATGTAGGAGGCACAGTAGGTCCCTACTGACCCACATCTGTGGTACTTATAGCGACTGATAACGCCTATTTAATGGCCCAGTAATCGGTGAATCGGGTACTATTTGCTTCTGTTTTGTCTGCTGTCTCTTACAGGCACAAATGAACAGATTGGGAAAGTTAGGTGAAAACAGCCAGTTATGTTTACTGGTGTTAGTAAGACTTAGAGGAACATGGTGGTGGAGAGGAAAGCTAATGTTATTCTCTCCTGCCTCCACAGCCCCTGGGTGCCAATTTAGGTGTTAATACAAGACTAAAAGAGTCTTGTTAACTGCTTCATTTTAACATGCAGGGTTGTGGTTTCCCGTGCATGTTTATTTTTAAGTATGTGGCATTTCATATCAATGAGTGATGACCAGCTATTTTTGTTTAATGTTGCTGACTCACATTTGGTCCATGTTTTTCATTATTTATGTTTTTTCCTGCTTGTGTGTGCTGTAAGTCCTGTCTGCAAACTGGATTTCGTTTGCAGGCACTTTAAAATGAACTGAGTTGAATAGAAGTCTTATCACATGTTTATGAAACTGTCATGTGGAGGCAGTGATAGTCAAATCATGACTACAGCACAGTATGAATTAGGTGTGTTTTTCAATGAGTGGTAAGGAAGAGCAGAGACCTCTTAGGGAGAAATCTAAATAGTGCATGAAGCTGAGAGTCTCTCAGTGATCACGCATGGCCTTTTTTTGCAGATGTTGACATACTGATATTCAGAGATGTACTGTGAGTGATTCAGAGAGAGAGAAGCGATGGCGGCTTTCATCCAAATTAGCCAGGAAGGAAGACGAGGGCATTAATTGGTGTGATTCTCTCCAGCACCGAGCACAATGAGCAGCTGTGCTGAGAGCTGAGCTGAGAGAGACCGCGATCGTCAGTGGCTTCGAGCTTGCACAGCTGCTTTTTTCTTTACCTGTGCGATTTTTGAAAGTTGAGCCGGGGCTATGAAGATGTTCCTGTTGTTCCGTCACATGGCCCTGCCAAGCTAGGGCCTTTGTTCCTTGGCAGCATGCCACCCCACAAACCACTGCCAGAGGAACTGTGTCGTGCCCCGCTCAGTTTGGTTTGTAGACAGCGAACGCAGGGAATAATCCATTCCATTTGATAGCACTCTTGCATGAATTTGAGTGGCTGTCACGGCAACTTAAGAACAGATTTGCTGTCAAAACTGAAATATTATGTATATCACTAACCATCTATTAAGGCACATGCTCACCCCCTGGGCCTCACGGCTCTCTGTAAGTGGAGTATAGCGATTTATCCGCAATATCTGCTCGGCTCGGTATGTGTAGCTTCAGCAAGAAAGTTTGAAAAAGAAGAATCTAAAGAGTAACTTGCAAGAATCTAATACATCAATCCCCTGTATAAAGAAGCAGTCTTCTAACATAGTGGCAATTAAATGATCTTGTTTCTAATCAGTCACTGCAAAAAAATTCTAATTAGATGTACAATTTTGGTATCTGACTGTAGTCATTACACCGACGCTCAAACATTTTCTTATTGCAAAACCGACTGATCTAGCCCAAAGCCAGCCAAGACAATATTGCACAGCTGGACACAAAAGAGCAATCTAACTAATTATTCCTTCTGCCACTGTGAAATGGAGAAACCTGGCTTGAATGTTTGAAGACTCAGGGTGGGTGTCAGGGTCAGCAATCGGGGTTAACAAGAGAACAGTCCCAGTCTCACAACACCGCCTGCAGACATAGCAGTAAATTGTAGCATTGCTTTCCTGACTGCCCCTCCACCCCGGTCCACTCTCAGCCCATAACACAGGTAATCACAACAACATTAATCTCAATAAGGCTACTGGAACGTGCTGGAAACAGCACATTTTTCAGTTAAGAAACCAACACGAACCAAAGGCAGAGCTCAACCGCTAAATGGTCTGGGCTCAGCAGTAATTACTGAAATAAAAGCGTCCCATTATACATTTTATCAAAAGATAACAAACCAGTGTTTGAAAGAGGACAGCGTAACAATGCCAAAAGATTTCTACCAACAACATTACTATAGTACTGTGTAGTCTACCAAAACATCAATACAATTATCTGATGTGTGCAGACCTCTGTAGCTCCATGGCTGAGTGAGCGCCTGTCTTCCATGACTTCTCACTCAGAGGCCTTTGGAGGTCCACTGGTATTAATTAAAACCAGACGGAGCTCCTCAACACAACTCTGGCACAAGCTCAGAGCTCCTCAATTAGCTGCCAAACAACTTGTCTTCTTGTTGGTTTCCGGGGTTACTCAGTTCCTGAGAAACAAAGTCACTCAGGAGACGTTTGTCACAATATCAACATGCTCTCATTGTTCACACTTCTCATGAGGCAGCATGTTTTTTTTCACTCCTTTGTCCTTGTTTTGCCTTTTACTTTGTGCCACTACTTCTGCCTATCGGTGCTCTGCTAATTTTTTCTCATTCTCGTACTTAACCAGTTTGTTACGATCACAACATTGTCAGACTAAATAAACAAAAGTACAGGTTAATGACAGCAGCTGTGCCACGAGATCAGATATTGGCATTTAAGATGATAACAGACAAGGTTAAAAGCAACAAAGCATCTGTTACCGCATCAGAATGACCTGCAAATGGTTATTTATGCTTATAAAATATGAAAAAAATGTTGGCAAAACAACTCTAAAATGTGGCTGCTGAAGAACAGATGCTCCGCTTGTGAAATGTTTACCAGTGGGCATTGAAACAGCAATGGAGTCGTGACTGGGCCAGAGCGCTGCCAGAACATTCAGCGTTATAGCCCTGATGCACCCAATTAGTTTTTTGGTTGTGTCCGATGCTGCCTCAACGGAACAATAGTGTCCCATATCAAGGCTAGTCAGGTGTTTGATGCTGAAAATCTCCAAACCAAGCGAAAACGAAATGCCATTACTCATGCATGAAGAGTAGTTCTTAGGTTGTGGTAGTATCAGCTGAGACACAATAAAATCAAGTCACTGATAATAGTTCCTTTCTACCCATTTCTTACAAGTGTTTCCTCTAGCATGGCCTACTGAAATAAAATTACATCCTCTAAGTAAACAAATGCACTTGTTATCAACAATATAAATCAATCAATGTTGCATTGTGTAATAAGAGACTGTCCAACCATGAAGAAGGACAGTCGTTCCAATAAGGGCCCCAAAATGACATCTGTATACATTCAAGTGATAGCGCTAGTGGCCATAGTAATTATGACGGGAGCACAGGAGGAATCAGGTGATGTTATTACAGAGCAACAAAGTCAGTGTAAGGAGGAGGTCGGAGTGGATGAATGGGTCAACAAAGCCATAGGCCATATATAGGGAGTGGACGTAGTCACCATGACGTCACCCAGTAGTTTGTGGACTGCTGTTTTGAAGCTGTTGCCATCTTTTTTTTTTTTATTTTGCAACCAGAAGTAACACGAGAGGGTGGAGCTAAGTACAACTGAACGCTGAATAAGACATTTAGGTGACCACAATGTTAATATTACCTTTCATGAACAGAAAGGGTGACCGTTCTAAGATGACAACGCAGAGAACACCTGGAGAACACTGTGGTAGCAACCTGTCAATCACAAGATAGCCACGCCCTAAAGCATCTCCTGCTTTATGGTCATAATTTACTAAATGAACATCATGCTGTATTGAAGAAGAAGACTTGAAACTAGCAATTGAGCCCATCAACTCATGCTTACAATGATTACTGAGGTAATAAATCAAATGAGAAGTAGTCTCATTTTCTCATAGACTTCTGTACAACTTTTTGCAACCAATGGAGTCGCACCCTGCTGGCTGTTAGAGAGAAAGCAAGTTTAAGGCACTTCTGCATTTTCAGACCCAGGGGTTGCCCACTGAACAAAACATCGGACTATAACACACCGTTCCTTTCCTGTTTCCAACTGTCAGCCAGGATTGTTTTTAAAGAAGCATGACCACTATTGTACCATGCCCACTCTTTGCCATTTTTGGAGTGCCCTTAACTACCCTGAGTTATTGAATGACCTGGCTCTCTGATCGTTGCAGATGCATCCTTCTACACTGGGAATCACCTCAGCACCCAGCAGAGTCCTCTTGGCAGACTAATCTAATGTCATTCCTTGACCTGGAAAAAAAAAAAGTTCTCTCAGAGGGTCAAATAAGAAATTTGATGTTATATGGAAACCCATTCTGTCATAGAAATGCTGTAAAACAAATATATATATACACACAGTGGCAGTGCCTTACACTTCAATTCTTTAAGATGCTGAACATGTCTAATTATTATAGAAAAAAACAAGAATGAACCTGGAAATGAACATGATATTTCCATAGTGGGGTTGTAGTTCACAACACTTGAACTTCTGGAACAGCAAACTGTGCAACTTGCCAAAAATACACACACACACACACACACAGAGAGAGCAAACCTGGCTTCAGGGATGTGTAAAAACAGTCCAAGTGTGAGAAGCACAAGTGTCAGATGTACACTATTTAAAGGGGCAGTCACAATGAGGCACAGGCAGCACACATAGCATCACACATACAGTATCACTCAATGATGATACAAAGGTGACTGCAATCATGACTGGAAAATAGTTTTTGCACTTTGTAGGTGGGGGTGTGTGAAAGTATTCTGGCGATGGTTGTTGTGGTTTAGGTGTTAATTGGAGCAGGAAGCGATATACACACAAATTCTCTGTTTTTGTTTGTTGTATCCATGATTTGTTCTTATTTCGTAGCACCCACCAATTTCTGGCATTCATTAATGTTTTCTTGTTTTTGCTCTTCTCTTAGGTAAGAGAAAATGTAACTGTTTGAGAATGCTTTTAATCAAGATAAGAAAAAAAATATCTTATTTTCCCAGTCCACTTATTGTTTATCCAACACAAGAAAAACAAGAGTTTTAAATTTGAGGAAGAAAACAAAAAACAAAAACACATAAATGTCATATCATCAAATTTAGATTATTATATGTTTTAGAGTGTATAATCATGGGATTATTAAAGAAATACCATTACCATTACCATTACAACCAAGATTATAAAAACCCTTAGATGATATCGCATGGCTTCAATGCTTTTCAAATCTCTTTCTCTCTCTATCTCTAAAGCCTTTTTTGAAGGCATCTCTCCAATTTTTGGGCATGTGCCGCAGTATTTGCACACCGTACAACACCTGCCCTTATATAGTGTTTAGGGGTGTTACCTATGCTAATTATAAACTGTTCATCGTTCAGCACACCTGGGTAAGAGCAGATTTAGATGGTTAAGAATGTTTGGTGCCCCTGAGTTTGACTTGTTGACAGAAAATTAAGAGTAAATACAGGAGAAATTTAAGGCCCACTTTCTCCTTTAGTCCATTCGGTTTGTAGATAAACCATTCTGGAATGCAGATGCAAGGGAGATAAAGTTGTTAAATGATGTGGTTCTGCCCAGAGGTGCATGAGGACCTGGAGGAGTTCATGGTCAGGGTTTGACGAGTCAAAGATGATTTTCTTCCATGGCCAAAGAAATAAAAGTTTGTAGATGACCAGCAAGTTGCAGGCAATAGTTCTCCACTGACAGGTTTATGTTGCGGCCCGGTGGCTGAGCTGGACTCAAACGGACATGGGAAGGACAAATGTACAAGGAGCACCACTGTAATCTGCCACAGGTTGAATTTGAAAAATGTAGATGCTTCCATTTAAATAAGCTGACAGCAGGCTCAGGTACATAGTAAAACCACTGAGGGGGCCTCTGAATGGGGTTGCACCAACAGAAGTTGCTGTGCAGACTGCATGGGCAGGCAACAGCAATCTAAAATAGTATTCTGCTGATACAGAGTCAGGCCTGCAGTATGTTACATAAAGAAAATAGGTATAGGTGGCACCACTGCAGGAAAGCAAATTATGTGCTCTATCACATAATTTCAATTTAGTGTAATACCTTCTTAATAATTTGTTCATGAAACAACAATAACCACCAACTCACACATTAGCAGTGAAATTAGCAGCTGCCACATTGCGAGCAAGTTTTGGCAGGTTGGGCGGGGACCAGTCAGGCTATTTTCCAGACAGCAGTGTTGCTTTAGCTGTTAAATTTCCGTCAGGTTAACTTCCCCACCTCCAATAAAGAGCAGCACTCAGCAGCTTCCTTGATTTTCTGTATGTAACTATCCATAGTTGTTTGCCATGGACTGGATGAGACACCCAAATGAAGCTAGGTGTTTCTATATGATGCTCAACACACCCTCAAGCACAGGTCAAAGCTAAAAGAGAAAGCAAAAAGCCTCCCCAGAGGGGCTTCAGAGAGCTGAAGGAGAAAAATCAGACTCTTTCTCTGAGTCATAACTCTCAGTCAAATCTTAACACACAGACTTAAAACACATATTGATATCATTCAGTGTGACTTACCCTCCCCAAGGGATATCATTATCTCAGATATCCAGAGTGAATACATCGTTCATAAATACACTTAATTGTAGAAAAAAAGCTTGAGGACTTGCCTAAGAATCAACCCATTTAAACTCATTTCTTTAGTTTCAGAGTAATTCAATGATAGTTATTTGTACATCCATGGATATATTGCAAAAAGGAACTGCAATAGCTAATTCGGTATACTTTTAATGTAGCCAATTTGTCAATATGAGAACAAATATAGCCAAAAAATGAGTTGTAGTGTCTACTTTTTGTGATTTCCTAGCCTGGTTCCAGACCTTTGAATCTCTGCATATCTCTCATTTGCTCAGCAATTCAAATAGGTCTGCTGTTGCAGCCCAGTCTGAGAAAAAAATATTGGTATTTTGCGTTTTTGCAGACAGATGCATTGAGTGTTGACATTTCTTTCAGCCTTGTATCCAGCTTGCAGAAAAACCACAGTGCCACATGGTTAATGCTATGAAACGATTGGTTAGATTAAGGCAATAAAACTATTTGGTTATGGTTAGAAAGAAAGTGGACCTCAGTGGACTTTCTTACTTATTGTTGCGTAACAAGTGTAAAGTTATGCCTTTTGGTTTCACCCGACCAGCGGTCTCCTGGCTGAAAGTCCTGAGTCTATTTGACAAATCCACCAAAAACCCACCACCCAATGATGTGATTCTGCATAATAATTAGCCACATGCTTATGTTTGTTGTTGTTTATAGAGAAATTAGCCTTTGGAAGCATGGGGCTTTGTTTTCAGGAAAACCTCTGTCGAACAAATAGGTTTTCAGTCCAGTGGGACGTTTGTTGCACAGCTGGAGTTTCGGAATAATGGGCCATCAGAACAATGGGCAGTCCCACCCCTTTTTTGAATGTACTTGCTTGTCACTCATTATTATACCTCAGAAATTTCAATAACGGTTGCTCAATATACCATACCACTTGCTCTGACTGAAAGCAAAAACAGTGACAATCAGCGTATCCGTGGTTTGCAGAAACGTCCAATGGCAACATTTTTTCTGGGCACCAGGGCTGGGTGTTGTGCTCTTTTGATGGCTGCTGAGTTTATAAGGTAGGTCAATGATGGAGACATCTTCCTATATAGCTTGCTAGCTACATCAATAATAAAAAACAGTGACAGAAAATGGGAACAACTGTGTATAAGATTGACACAGCCGGTGCATTTTTTTTCAAGTCAAGTTATAGAAATAACAATTCTTGCTGTGAACTGACATATTGCTTTAACTGATGACTTCTACTACAGCTTTCATGTCAACAGAAAATAATGTCAGAGGGACAGAGATGTCACTCTCTACTGACTGGTTAGGGCAAAACAGAATAACAAAAACTACTCTCTCAGCCATTGAAACAAGTATATAAAAGCCACCAAGGGACAAAGTTAGATTTTTTGTGCCATCGCTGTGTTGTCAACCGTGCAGAAATGAAATGAAAAAAAAAACAATAACATTATCGAGCAGGAAGTAAGATAAACTATTTACGTGCATTATACTTTCATTGCCACATCTTAACAGGGCATCTTAATATCTGTGCTATTTCTATCCCATAGAAAAAAACATCCCAGCTCTCCCTTTATAAAGAAGTAAGATCACACTGGCCGGTGGCCAGGACTGTTAACTGCAGTCACTTCCCTCCGGAGCTAATATATAAGCACTATAAACTCCTATCTCTCACCACTTTCCATTTTAAAACACTTGAAAATAAATGGTGCAGTGGCCCCAGCTACTTCCAGATAACATAATACTTCCATGTGTTGTACATTACAAAGCCATCTAAGTTCTTACAATTTTGCTTTGCAATCATTGCCAGTGCAGTTGTTGAAATATGACAGTATGTCCTCCCACCATATGTATAATGCCCAGTGGGAAAGCTAACTTTTAAGTTTATAATCTTACTTTTGCATTTTTTAGACATATGTCTCACATCAAGAATGTCTCAGCCTCAGCACTGCAACATTATGACACCCAGTGCTGGTGCCTAGAGCAAGCTGAGACACAGGGTTATAAACATATCATGGTGTGTTAGATTTATCCTTGCAATACAAGACAATTTACTGACATGCCTGGTGAGACAAGAGTACAGGTGCCTTGAGTTGTAAACCTGTTTTTGAGAAACTTTTGGCATTTCTCCGCAAAGAAGTGTAGCTATTGCTGCACTGGCCACCAGCAAACCCCTCACACCTTATCCAAAGTCTCAAACATCCATCCTATCTGAAAGATGTCAACATGGGAGCAGAGCACCATTATTCCAGAAGAGAGGAGGTGGATAAAACTTATCACCAATGCACCATTAACCTTTAATGAACTGGTGCTACATTTCCAAGACAAAGCTGTTCTGAAACTCCCCTTTCCCAGGAGGTAAATCTCTCCTCTCGCTAGGCCGTCCTTGTCAACAAGAATTTTGTCTGACACTGCATCAGTAATGGAGTTAAAGAGCTTCTTTTGGATATGGAAAGTACATGTACCTGAGTTTACAAGGTGTTTTAAGTTGTATTCATAACCATGCAGTATTCTCGGAAAAAGAAAGGCCAATTTAAGCCTCAGAGGGATCATATGGTGATTTACGGTGCACTCCGTGCTGGGCCATGCTCATCAATAGAGGCTTTCCGTCATCTTGTAATAGCTGTTGTTGATGTTGATGAGGTATTATTTTGCACATAAAACACCCCCACACGCTGACTATTTCAATGCTAATTATGTTTGGCTCATTTTTGATGTCTCTGACACAGTGGGTCGGCTCCGCTCACGGTGCTGTTGTTAAAGCAGAACTGAGGCCTTTCCTATCCAGCTGGTCTCCTAACAGCACGGGCTGACCCATGCTTCAAGTTCACCCCAGGAACGGTGAAAAGCCATATTCATGCTTGTTATGCTTTGCAGATAACTTCAGGGCCTGACTTGAATGTGCATATGTTTGAAAACTAAATAACATATCTGCCACAGTAGAAAGACTGTGATCTGAACATGCTGTGACTAAAATGTCCCCGCTGCTGTTGGACTTTTGAATGTGTTTAAAGTGATAAAGCGAATTCCTGCTTGTGTCATTAACACAGAGGTAGCCCACTGACATTTAGCCTTTGGAAATTAGCAGCAAGCTGAGGACAACCAGCTCAGTATGCACTAACTTTATTTACCTACAGGACTGTGGATTCTCATTGGCTCTAAAACAGGATTTAGGAATCCAATATTTATTTCACTCATTATTTTTATGGCTTCTGCCCACTAACTGTGGCAATTGCGTGATAATGGCCCATTGAATTTCCCCTGATGTCTAAGATACTTTTGACTCAGTTGCTGAGAGTTGTGTTACAGATGGAGGTATCCAGAGGCATAATAGGCTGTTGTTACTGAAACAAGGTAAATATGAACAAACTTGGGACGACTATAGCTTGGTTATCCCCATCCCAGGCTCTTATCTTGCACATCATATTGGTCCATCGAGCGTCTCCTCAACTGTATTATTGTCAAAAGCAGGAACCAGTATGCTTTCTGGTGAGCTGTAAAGTCAGTGAACTGACTAAAATTTGCTAATTTGACTTTTTACTAACATTAGTGAACAGTCAGGATTAACTTGGGACTGAGTATCTCTAGGCCTACTATGTGTCCAAACACTTGAGAGCAGGGTAAAACACAGTAATGCACAGTTTCAGTTTTTTGCAGTGGGCAACCCCCAAGTTAAAAAAAAAAAAAAAAGAGAGAGTGAAACCCAAGTGGAAGTGCCTTAAACTTGCATTCTTCTTTGTTTGCACTCTGATTGTATAAAAGTCTATGAGAAAAATGATCGTACTTCTCACTGGATTTATTACCTCAGTAAACATTGTAATCATTAGTTGTTCATTTGGAAGTCTTCTTCAACACAAAATGATATTCATTGAGTAGATTATTCTCCCATTTAGAGTCAAGTAGACCATAAAGCAGTTGATGCTTAAGGGTATTGCTATCTTGTGAATGAAAGGTCGTTACCACGGCATTGTCCAGTCTGGGTCAATGTTTTCGTCTTACAGCTTTAATTCTCTCAGTGTGTCTTCGGTTTCATGAATGTTATCTTACGTAGCATTTGGTTGCACTTAGCTCCACTCTCTTGTGTCACTTCTGGTTGCAAATAACCAAGATGGTGAAAGCCAAAAACCAAGCTGGTGATGGCCAAAATGTTGAACTCAAGGCTTCAGGACGGCAGTCCACAAACCAATGGGTGATGTCACGGTGGCTATGTCCACTTCTTATTTACAGTCTATGGCCTCTCCTCTAAGACATTAATGGTGTTCATATGCTCGAAAAGTGACAGAAGTAGTTGTGTGAGTAATTCTAGAGAGTTTGTTTGCATGCACAGACCAGGTTGCATGCATGTGTGTAATATTTTTGTTATAAGCAACTTACACGTTATGTACTACGTTTTCTATAGTTAAATCTAAAGCTTGCTTGGAAATAATATACAGCATTGTGGCACTATTTCATTCAGTATCATTGCAACAACCAACCACTAGACCGGATGTTTATGAACACAAAATCATTGCAGGATAAACTGTCTGCGCTGTACATTTGTCGCTCCATTAACAGCCTGTTACAAACCACATCATGGTCACAGCCTTGGCACTGTCCTTGGCGCTGAAGATTTTCCCTCAGTCATTCTAATAAAATAAAAATAACAACAGTCTAAACAAAAAACAGTTCAAACAAACATTGCTTCAGAACTCTGAGGTCGACATCTTTCCACACACAAGTCAGGAACAAATGCAAACTGTATTATCATGTTTTATTCACACAAACTCATTACAGGGTGATGCTCCATTAACAGCCTGTTAAAAACCATACCAGTCAAAATAGCATCAACACTGTCCTTGGTGCTGAAGATTTCTTCACAAAAGAAGTTCAAACTACAACACAAATGGCATGAAAAATACCTAAGCTTTTTTAACATTCAAAGCTTCTATTGAGGTTTTCAAATGAAGCTTTGAATGTTCGTCCTAATATTTTATGGCAACTCGACCTTAAAGAAAACAGTAAAATATCCTAAAAACAATCCTCAATTTGAGTGATTCATCAGAGTAACTGAGTCTTTTTTTCTTTCATGAATTTAACTCAGTCATTGCGTGCCTCTTTTTGTGCAAGGTGAGTAGGAGAACAATGACTTATGTGTTTTAATAAAATGATTTTACAAATATGAATTGAAGCAGAATATTTCATTAGATAAAAACATGTTCCACATTTTGGAAAAAAATGTATCTATCTTTTTAATAATTTGAACTTTGCAATGCTCAGGAGTTATTGGAAATGTATTGGAATCAGATCCTACAAATAATAAACAACTCTGCACAGAACAATTAACTATTCAATCCAGCCCTAGATGCTTGATACAAACTGTATTACCATGTTCGGTACACACAAACTAATCGCAGTCTAATGCTGCTCCGTTAACAGCCAGTTACAAATCGTACTGTCCTCGATGCACAACCGTATTCCTCCATTTAATACATTTTACTCATAACAGGGCATGCATATTAATTCTTCTTTTTAATTTTTAAGGTAATTGCAAAGTGAAAGACACAGGTGCTGCAGCACCCTTTTCACACTCATGCTTATATGGATATTTTCAATATTTTGAAATAAAGCAACATGCTGACAACCTGTAAAATTGCTGTTTAGAGGTAGATATGTAGGCAGCACTTGTCACTCGAGACCTGATCACTGAGGATGTAACGGTAAATGACATGCTGTATTTTTCTACACTTCAAATAGATAAGATGCCTCACAGGTTCCTCGTCAAATCATTTGTTACATAGCGGCAAAGCATCCTCAGCTTGAGCTCCATCAGAGCTGGCAGGATATTTTTGTTTCGGCCTACTGTAAGTAAAACTCAGATTTTTCTGTTATACCAAGTGTATTGTTATCAGTATTTTTCAGTTTTGTTCCCTGGGACGAGATGGGACATCTCCAGTCATTAAAGTAAATAGCAAAACATGACAATAGGTATGAAAACACATGTTATTATACCATCAGTATAGTTAGATAAACTATCATAATACATGGACAGGATTTTCAGCTTTAGAAAATCAGAAATTCAACTAGTCAACAGCACACACTGCGTATTTGAGCTGATGCACATTCATTATTTGGGGTGTTACTGTGTTGAGGTGAGATTTTCAAATATAGTGCAGCCTTTCAAAGGGTCAGTTCACCCAAATTATTGAAAAAAAAAAAAAAAAAAAAAAAATTCTTATTTTTTCCTCTCTGGGAGGAAATTTTTTTTTTTTCTTTTTTTCTCTTATAAATTCATTCAAAAAAATAAATTTTATTTTAATGGAAATATATATAATTGAGGGGCCTCCCCCTCACCCCCCCCCCCACTTGTTGTGGTTTTTTTTTCTCCCCCTCCCCCCCCCCCCCCCCACCCCCCAAAAAAACACCCCCCTCCCCCTCAACCAGTTTTTTTTTTTTCATGAATGATATAAACCCCCCCCCCCCCCATCCTAACCCAACTCCTTACGGACTGAGCTACTGCCGCCGCTGTACTGTTCTCAGTGAGTGGTTTCTATCCTTGCAGACAGTTTATTTTGTCCAAGTTTTGTAGGTTTGTAGATGAATGAAATTTTCTGTGTTAAAAATGCAGTTGAAATTCAACATCTATTTTCAGAATCAGTGCCCAATACAGTGAAGCTGAATAAATAATCCACAGAATAAACCAATTAAGGCTCTGTCACACCAAGCTGACGACTGACCGTCGGACAGTTTGGGGCCATTGGTGAGCGTCTGTCAGCTCCAGGCTGCCCATGTTGGAGGTTTTTTGACAAAGTCAGCATTTTCATCATTTCATCTGATTCTTCCCATAGATATTTTCATGACAACATGGCCATCTGGAATGAAGCTAAGTGGTGAGTGAGAGTGATGTGAAAATGGTCAGCAAACACCACTTTATTTCATGTGCATACTGTGTGTCAGTTGGTATATCTGCAGTCCTCGGTCTTCAGGTTTCTCTTTTTGAATGACAAATACAGACTACCACCACCTGCTGGTGTGGAGAGTTATTTCATCTCACACAGGCACAGAACATAGGCGATAGTTGTCTATTTTCTTTGTGACGTGTTCAAGTGCAACTTTTTAACCAGGACAAAGGCAACGCAAGGCAACACAACAGGCAGCCTTCGTTGCCGTTAGTTTTCTGGTGTCAGTGTGGTGTGTCTCCAGCTTTACACTTTTCACAGATATATTATCTACTGAAGTAACAGTAGAGACCATCCAGTGAGGTAGGTTGTGTTGAAGTTTGCATCTCCATTGCATTTGGAGAAATCTCTGAGATCCCACCCATCACCAGCACCATAAGAAAAAAAAAATTGAATGTCACTCCAGTTGGTAGTTGAAAGTTGGCAACCCTGAGTTAACGTGACTCACATTCCAGTAAGAAATGGCATCTAGCAGCAGTGATAACTCTAACACAGACCACACTAAGTTTGCTCTAGAGGTAGTGAGAAATGAACAGTGAGTGCCTTAAGACATCAGCTGGCTGGCAGCACAGGTTAAAAGCAAAGAAGCCCCTCACACATGATGTTGGAATAAAAATTTAAAGACTAACCTCAGCAGGAAATTCCTGCTTTCTGACTGCTGCAAAAGAGGAGCGCGGAGTTATAGTTATTATATTCGTAACATTAACATGTATAAAATCCTGTTGTTTCGTTAAAATAAGCCAAAGCTCGTATGGAAATGTAATGCATTTACTTGAGGGAAAAGAGTTGCCTTACCTTTCTGAATTACCTGGACTTTCTGAAAAAATACTAAAAAAAAACATACCAGGATTCGGAGGAACATTTTCACTGGAAAAAAAACTGCTCTGTTTTTCCTGAATTAACAAGATTATCTCAAAATACTGAGAAAAGTTTTCATGGAAATAAAAATTGAATTGAAATGAATTCACGAGATTAGCTCATAAATATAATAAAACTTTTCATGGAATAAACAACTTCTGCTCTGTTTTCTGAATTAACGAGATTATTTTCTCGGCATTATGACAAAAGTTTTCATGGGAAAAAAAAATCTGCTTGTTTTCCTGAATTTAGCGGCTGTAGCAAATCAAATTCACCGCAGCGTCAGGGGTCACAGTGGGCTGCTGGCCAGCTGGTCTAACCGGTGGAACAGCAGCAACATGAATTCTGCTGATCCGGCGAGGAGTCAAGGCGGTCCGGGATCAGACCCCCGGTGCTGGGTGAAATCAAGTTGATGTAGCCACTAACTGAATGTCGGTCTTGAAATATAAAAGCAGTAACTTGGACAATAGTGATACGGGACACTGAATTTGGTGAATTTACTGTCTAACAGACCACAAATAAGGTTAAAATTAGCTAGCTAGCACACCCACTGCTAAGAGACTACTTAGGAGAGCAAATGGCAACACTGGAGACGGATCTTGATTTAGTGGCTGTAACAGCTCAAACTCCAGCGCCGGCGGTCACAGCAGGTTGGTGGCCATGAAAGCTTTTCTCATAATTCTAAGATAATAATGGTAAATGGACTTGCATTTATATGGCACCTCTCTAGTCTTCCGACAACTCAAAGTGCTTTGCGCTACATGTCAGTAGTCACCCATTCACACACACATTTATACGCTGATGGAAGATGCTGCCATGCAAGGTGCCAGCCTGCCCGTCAGGTCCTGATATTCAGAAAACTGTTATGACCCGGCCCAGAGGAAACCTGGCACAACATGGATAATGAGACTCCCCTCTTCCAAGCTCCCAAAAACCACCAGCAATGAGGAATTTACAGCCCTTTTAAAAGTGTTAGTCAATTATCAATCTTCAGGGTAGCCAATGGCAAAAATAACAAACCAAATGGAGATAAAAAAAAAAAAAAACCTAAACTGACCTATTCAACAAGAACAGAAACAAAAGACAAATACTAACTTAACTCCTACCAGGAAAAACAGGAGAAAACGGGTTAACAAAAGTGCTGCCTACCCCTACCAAACCTGGGATGGACAGGTATATATAGGTATATATAGGTATATATAGTTATATATATATATATATTATGGGGCGGCAGTAGCTCAGTCCGTAAGGACTTGGGTTAGGACGCAGAGGATGCCGGTTCAAGTCCCCCATGGACCAAGACCATCTGGTTGCTGGAGAGGTGCTAGTTTACCTCTTGGGCACTGCCGAGGTGCCCCTGAGCAAGGCACCAAACCCCCAACTGCTCTGGGCGCTTGTCAGGAGCAGCCCCCTCACTCTGACATCTCTCCATTGACGCATGTATATGTACTGTGTGAACAACAGAGTGTAAAACTGAATTTCCCCACTGTGGGATTAATAAAGGAATATCTTCTTCTTCTTCTTCTTAAAATTTAAGCATTTTCCATTTGTGATTCTTGCTGGCAGTCTTGGTGGCTGTGGAGGAAGGAGAGTCCGCTGGGACTGAGGGAACCCAGCCTTTTAAATCTGTGGCTGGAAGTTGGAACCAATCAGCTCCCTGGATCAACCTCCACGCCTACCTGCAATCAACCACTCAACCAAGCTCACCTGCAGCCCATCACACACACACACACACACACACACACACACAGGACAACAACGGTATCCAGCACACTGCAGCACATACACCAAAATACAGAAATAAATGTTCGTACAACCCTGAGGATGTAACAAGAGTGACCTTTTTTTCAGAAGTGAATGCATTACGTTTTAATATATGCCAGATGTATCATATTAGATGACTGCAGTGTAAACAAGCAAAGCTTCACTCATATGAAATTGTGTCAACAGGATTTAATAAATATTTTTATCAGCTACACAGGGTCATGAAAAGAAACTCTGCACAATTTTTTTATTTGGAAAAAAATAGAAGTATAACAACATGATGCATTTTCCATCTAAAGCCATCAGTCTGCACTTCTATCAGCTGTCACCAAGCCCCACTCTGAAACTCGAAACACACATCACACTGATCAGCAAAACATTGATCACAAAGCCTGACAAGCGCTGGCTCTCTTCATAAAACACGCAGTAACAGTGTGAGCTGTTTTATCTGAGAAGTTTATTCCTGCAGTTTTATTGCAGCACCGTCCACCGCCTTCAATAATATCCAGGCCTCAGACCAGATGGCTGGTGCTAATAGTTAATAGCTAAAGGTTTTCTTACTGGGATAATGGACTTTCGAGCCATTCCTTTTTTTGATTTGTGCAGGCACCAAAATGAACCCACAGGTTGATCTCTCAGACATTCCCGTTACTTTTCTACCTCCCACACGTTTTGGAAAATTACAAAAATAGTCATATAAAAATATTAGGGATGCTATCTTTTTGCACAGTAGGCTACATTGATAGCGAGGAACCCTGTCTCCTACAAAATTATGTTCCCATACAACTAAACTGCATTCTCATTTATGTTTCGAGGGAAACATATTTTCTCCCAGATTACAGTCACACTTTTAAACAGTTTTAAACATGTGGTTAACGTGTACATTCAAACAAACAAAAAAAAAAAAAAAAAACACTTTGCATACACTTCTTCATTAGGTTTAGGCAACATAACTACTTGGTTAGGTTTAATAAAAAATATCACAATTAAAGTAAGTGAAAGCTGACTTAGTTTTGCATGAGACAACTCTTAAGCAAAAATCCAGCCCATTCTCATTTCCAGGGCGTTAAATATTGAGGCATTGTTTCATCCCTTGGTGTGTGATGTGCACCATTTAGTACCGGCATGATCATCATCAACTATAGCATAAACTAAATGCTCAGAGAAAGTGCTCTGGGAGTGTGGTGATGTAGTTTAAAGAGTAAAAGGACACACAGGGCAGGCAGGAGGGGACGTGGATGGGTCCAACAAACACAGAGCTTTCATCCAGGAGACCGCTGTTCATATCCTGTGTGTTAAGTTTCACTTTCAGTCAGCTGTTGTTCATGTCCTGTGTTCACAACATTCAACTTCATTTTCAATTTACAAACGTAACAGTTTTAAGCCCAACTGTGAAGTTTTTTCCTGAAACCTAACATGACATGAAGGGGCATGACAAAGCGCTAGTATGTGATCAGTCGGGAGGAGAACATGTTGGAAAGTCCGGAGTTTGTTTGAACCATCTATCACCCCAACTGGACATCCACAGACTATCATTAAAAATGGTGTTGTGATACGTCAAAAAGAAACGTAATCCATGACAAAATAACACAGTTTTGTTGTGCAGGAACATAACCAGGCTGTGGAGAGAATCCAGTAGAAATACCAAAGAGGAAAAAGAAGTGTATAACAGCATACAATCATACAATCAGTTGATCTGAGAATCAGAAAGTAGGAGTCAGTAAAAATGGCATGGCATATACGGTATTTGTTTTGCTGTTGGGAAGCCATGTATCGCTGTGTATGTGGTGGCATACTGCAGCATCAGGTCAGACGCTGCTCTTTTTGTCTGCTGCAGCTTGCTCAGTAGCCACAGCACACTGGTTAAGCTGAGGCTGATTCCAGTCTCTGTGAATGAGTAGATAGGGAGGTGAGTCTCATATCTCCATCCTGACAGGCTCAACACACTACCGCCTCCCGGGACTTCACACCAATCATCCCTGATAGTGCATGACTCGCTTCTCCCCTCACACACGCACACACACACACACACACACACACACACACACACACACAACCACATCCACTGGGCGAGACCCGGCACTCGCCTTTTTATTTAAATGCGATAAATATTTAATTTGTGAACGTGTTGTGAAAGATCACACGAGCACGCACAAAGGACCCTCAGCTGAATATGCAACGCTCTGATAAATATTTCAGTACTCCATTTCCCCAACCCCCAGTTGACTCACCAGGAACCTGGAGCTGATCCTGGTGAGAATTAAACATGTTTTCCTTGCAATATTTATTTTTTAAAAACAGCCAGCACCTTGCTGATTTGCTGATTCCAAGAGGTTACTGTGGCTGGGTTGATCTGGTGTCCATTTAAAGACGCTGACTTTAATGACATAATATATCTTCCCTGCTCTCTCTCATATAGGTTAGTAGCGCAAGACTAATAACACCAATAATCCTCCCACTAACATAATATCCCCCCACTGCCTTCCTGCACCTATAAATAGCATCACACACACCGTAAACTGTGCCTCTCTCTCTCTTTCTCATTCACATACAACACCTACATCACAGAAGCATTGCTCCCTGTAATTCGTTTATGTTTCCTGCAGAGCAATGTAAAAGTCTACAGCTATTTTTTATAATAAAATAATCTTGAGCCTCTAATGCTAATTCCAAAGGCTCTCTTTGTTTATTGTTACAGGTTTGCATTTATTTCTCCACAGGGAAGGTAAAGAAACAACTTAGACCTTGTAAACAACATAAACCATGATTTTGTCTCTCCATCTACAGATACATTTAATTTTAGAGACCAGAAAAAGCAGTAAATAAAGAACACCAGTAAAACATTTTTAAGGGCAATCCTCACCTACTGTACACAATTGCCCCACGCTTATCAGATTTAAATAATACAAGAAAACACCAGCAGTATTAATTTTGGTATGTTGAACGGTCCCATGCCAGCCTTGTGTGGTGTTCTTCCTTGTATGAGAGAAATTCATCAATAAAGCAATTGTTTAAGCTCCCAGTAGGTTCCAGCATGGGCTGTAAAATTTATGAGCAGCAGTACAACAGACAGTGGATGGATCGAAAAGGGTCCCGGAGGCAGCCGGAAGAGAGTCCTTAGCAATAACAACACAATCAATCACATCCAAGCGCACGTCAAATCCAACCTCAGGCTCCCCAGTAGTGCATTCAAAACATATTCCCACGTTCGCGTGATTGCAGGTCTGTCATCACATCTGACTGTGAGAGCGGCTGGTTTATTATATGTGTGAGGGTATACGCAGCCCTGCAATCTCTATATGTTAATACAGCGGTGAATACCTCTCTGGGGTTATTCAATAAAAAGCTGTTATGTAATTGTATTTTGTGTGACAGACAGTCAGTGCTGTGTATTTTACATTTTCTATTTATTTCAAATTTCAATAAAGGATTCTTTTTAAATTAATTTGTCTTACCACACTTAAGTGTGGTGTTTCACCATAACTTCTCTTAATACTGGGGTTGGTAATCTTCTTTAAAATCATCTTTTGTTATATTTGTTGAAAACCTTCCTTTGCCCTCAGTAATCAATAAATCAAATGCTCCGACAGAAAAAAGAAAAGAAAAGAAATCCATTGCTGTCGCAGGACTCGAATGACATGATTGGAGGAGCCACCTGCCTTTTGTCATCTTGGTATTCGACCGTTGCCATGTTGGATTTTTGGAGCCAGAAGTGACATGAGAGGGTACAACCAAACGCTGGAATAAGACATTTTTAGGTGACCAAAAATATTATAATTAACTTTCATGAATAGAAAACACTGTGAGAAAGTTAAAGTTGCGAAACAAAAACACGAACCACTACCAGACTGGGCAACGCCGTGGTAGAGACCTGTTAATCACAAGGTAGCCCCGCCCTAAAGCATCTCCTGCTTTATGGTCTATTTAACTCTAAATAGAACCATAATTTACGAAAAGAACATCATGCTATATTGAAGAAGACTTGAAACTAGCGATTGAGACCATAAACTCATGTTTACGATGTTTACTGAGGAAATAAATCCAGTGAGAAGTAGACTCATTTTCTCATAGACTTCTATATAATCAGACTTCTTTTTGCAGGAGTCGCCCCCTGCTGGCTATTAGAAAGAGTTTAGGCATTTAAATGGGAAATGATTTCTCAGACCAGAAGGTTACCACTGGCTGAGATGAAATGCTTATCTCCCGATACAATACTATAACGATGCTTGGGCACTGATTGATATGTATTGTTATTTTTAAGATACTGTGATATTGATATTACAATTTACTGTGATTATTATTTCATTTTTTTAACACTAGAGCGTGGGGAAAAGTTGAATCGTACACTTCTAGGGACTTTGGAAAATCTCTAAATTGATACAGTAAAAATGTTTGACTTTCATGTATGTATATAGTCAGAGATGTCCTGAAGTGAAAGACATAATTGTCAAGAATTATTATTTTTTTTTTTTTTTTTTTTACAGGAGCCCAAAAACCAAAGAATGAAGATGATCCCCTCACAGCTTAGTGGTGTTTTCTTTTTAATTTATGAGGAACATACAGTATAATAATATTATTAATCCTATTAATATTATTATTAATCCAATTAATCTCATTTGCATGTTTTTTGTATGTACGTTTTGTTTATACTTTATTTAGAAAACCAGTCAGGTGTATTCTTCTGCTAAAGGTGTGGATTGAAACCAGGAATGTATATTGTGTCACCTGCATGCTCCTATGCCTACTAATGTGCATTTGTGTACATGCACAACACATGAGAAAGAGGCTCTATCAGCACAACGTTGCTCCAGAGTGTTATTAGCGGGCAAAACATCCACAGGGTAGTTTACCTTTTAAAGAGATCTGTTAAAACAAGTCAATCAGTGTGGCTCTCACATAACTTTTGATATTCCATGATTGTCTACATTCCAATACAATAGTGGAAACAATAGATTATAAAGGTTCTGGTTTAGAAAAATGCAATAAAATAATCATATCATATCCAAAGTTTAGTAGTTCTAGCTTCAACTTTCACAGGCACATTCAAATACTGCAAGTTACTCCAATAGGCTATAAGGTATGTCCTTGTTTGGCAAATGTAAGACTGTAAGGTTTGATGTATGTTTTCAGATGTATTGTTTCATGTGGACTGTGATAGTGTGGCAGGAATGAGTCCTAAACCCCAGACATGAGTTGGCATTTTTGCACTTCTGGTTCCCTTGTATCAGAGTCAATGATTTTTTTGAATGTGTTTTTGGTTTGATCCCTTAAGTAACGGTCAGGTTTACACAAGCGTAAGAGACTTTAATGTTTTGTTCAACGAAATCGAATACGTCAGTAAATAGCCCACTCGTTTGAAGCTTTTAAAAAAGGCAGGAGCTTAAAAGGCAGTTGCAGCTGAATGAGACTACAGAATTGTTCGGATATGTGGTATTACATATTCTACCATAGCGAAGGCATGACCCGCCTGATTAGACCCAATTGAAACATCATATATTTTAAGGGGGTGATGAAGCCGTAGTAGAATAGGAAACCCACCCCTCGGGGTCTAGTCTCCCCAGGGTGGTGGTGATGACAGAGAGAATGCTGACGATGTGAGGAGGAGTGGACTTCTGATGGCATTGGATATGATGACTGAAGTGAGTGGGGTGAGAGAATGGTGCAATGATTTCATCTAGAATGACAGCGGAAGGCAACGGAAAGGAGAACAGATTTAAAGTTTGACAGCTGCGACATGATGACATGATGGAGATTGTGGCAGCATCTGGTTGGTTTAACTTGTGAGTAATCAGCCGATTACGAATAAGTGGGAGAAGTGAGAGAGCGATAATTATGAATGAATTCAGTATAGAAATAGTCTTCTTGATGGATCCTACGCTGAGCTTTAGTCTAACCCTAATCAATCTCACTCTTCACACCTAAAGCTAACCAATCCAACCAATGAAGGCAGTGGGTACTAGCCAATCAGAGGCCGAGTAGGGCGGGTCATGCCTTTACTATGACAGGATTCGTATTGAAACGTCGGGTACATTAAACGTGGTCATCGTCAACAAGGAAACTCCTTTCACTAGTCCACCTTTGCAACCTCGCTGTGTTTATAGTTTAACTCTTGTAAAATATTCTAACTACAACTTTCCAACTTGTAGATTTACGATAGATATCACACACACAAGAGGAGAACCTTAGAGAGGTAAGCGCCCATCATCAACGTAAAAGGTGGAAGCTTAGTGATGGTAACACTGAAGTCCTGCGACCAGAGTATAGTTTATTTATAGTCTTAGCTTTTTACTTCTGCTGATTGTATTAACGCTTCAAAAGTCATTACAGCCATATTATTAAGATTATCTTACTGAACAGAACATTTAAGTATCAAAAACGTCCGTTTGCCACAGAGCTTAATTTCTGTATTGATCCGAACTCCAATAGAACAGTCCCATTGTCTTTTTACTGAGGGAACCAAGGTGATGCTAACTTCCAGGTTGGCCTACAAAAATACATCATCCCTGCAGCACTCTATGCTTAATGTATGTTCTTAAATGTGGACCCTGGGACGACTATCTGTGCTTCATGGTACACTAATGGGGATCCTATAATAAACTAAACTAATAAACTAAACTTTTACAATTTTAGTCACCCCAAGAGAATTTCATAATGCAGCTCCACACCAGTTACAGCCTCTTACTGTATTCAAAAATGTCTCAAACTGTAGTTAATCATATTCCCTTACATCCACGACCCCTTGGCTTACTTGGGAAACTTCTGGGGTCTCCCTGTTCTCAGTGTTCATGCTTGGAGAGACACATGGAGGGCAGATTTGCCTCTGGCATGCTCACAGCATCAGCCAAGAAACTGCTCATTACTCTTCCCATACAACAAGTAGTAGCAGTACAAGTAGTGTGGCCTGGATTAGATCGGCAGGCTTGGACAACAATCTTAGCCCACAGAACCGGGGCCAGATAGCCTTCAGAATCTGATCTATGCACATGAATTTACAGCGGAAGCCAAATAACAGCAGCTCTGCAATTTCAGCTGGATGGCAGGAAAATAAGCGTTGGGGTAGCACACACTGGTTTACTGCGTCTGCTGCAGAGCTGGATTCCTTTTCACAGCAAACAAGAGGAGGAGATGGAGGGAAGAGAGAACAGAATTACATCTATTCAAGCACTTGAAAGCAAATGAAACCACATAACATGCCTACTTACAACACATTGCATTGTCATTATTCTGATGAAGTATACAGACTGAGAACAAGACAAATCTGAGCACTACTCTGCAAGTCAACCTTTGAACAAGCACAAATTAGTAAGAGCAGAATTAGATGCGTGCACGAGGGAGGAAACACTCACGAGTGTAACTGATTCGAAAGAGGAATTGTGTCACGACGTCTGGGGCAGCAAGAACAATTCTCAGCTTGTAATGATCAGAGCTGCTCGCGCTCACTTCATCTGAATCCTCTGAAACTGAGAGCAGAGCGTCACCTGTTCAGTTTGACCTGGAAGTGAAGGGACATCCTGTCAGAACGGAGGACGGGACCTGCCAAAATACAAAATAAATCAATAAATAAATGACTCCATAAAAGTTAACAAAATGTATATACAAAAATAAATCAAATAAAAGATAAATGCAAAAATAAAGTTAAAAGTAATATGAATAAATGCATGAATAAATATAACTGAAAAAAAATAAAAAACAGAAGAGTAAAAAGGAATATATACAAAGATAAAGAAATAAAGAAGCAAATTAAAACAAATATCAATTTGTCACATGTCATCAAATAATGGCTACATTTTCAAGCGCTTGATTGACTGATTGATTGATTGATTGATTGATCTGATTGATTGATTGATTGATTGACAGTGGCATTTTTTTAACCACTGAATGGAGAGAAATGAAGAGCAATATTTGGTGTCATGTTGATGCTAAATGACTAAATGATGAATTAAATCACATTCAACTTGTTAATTTCTATTTCTAGCGTGGTTTTCTGACCCACATGTAGGGTTTTCTTATTTCTTCTTTTTCTATTATTATACATAATTTTAACAGAGAAAATCATGAGAACCATTATAAGAAAAATACAGAGGAATGAGTCTTATTGTCACCTCAGAGCTCAATGCTGCACACAATCTAACAAGAGATAAAGGCGACAGTCAGGAGGTGAGTCGGACCAACAGAATTCAATGTACCCCTCAGTTCACCACACCCACAATAACTGCAACTGGAGGCTAAATAAATAAAATACTGTATATGTAGTACATATATAGTACACATAATAGTCATATGGTTGCCAGTAGCTCAGAAGAGCAATATATTTGTTTTTTTCTGTAGGCCTGACGTCTGGTTGATGGTTGACTTCTTGTGATCTGGAGTGCTCAGAAGGTTAAACAGCTGGAGAGAGTAGAGAGAGCAGTTGGAGTTCTTGGTCAATGGCCCTCAGCGTCTGATACCAACACTCCAGGAAACCTTCAGCATCTGTATGGAATGCACTGTGCCAATAGGGTGAAAAACTGTGAGCAGGGTGTGCAGGACGGGAGGCTGGATGGGTCAAACAAACACAGGGCTTTCACCCACCGCTGTTAGTGTCCTGTATGAAACTAAGTCAACACTGACTTATTTTGTTATAGCTCTGTTATATAACTTCTATTATGCCAGTTACATTAAACATATTTGTTCTTATCACCTCTTAATTTAACCCAAACCACAATCTTTTCCTAAATGAAACCAGGTAATTTTATAAACCTAAAAATTCAATAAACCTACGTTGGAAATTTTGAAAGATATTATGCAAGTAATGAGTGGAAACTGACATGTCATCCATGCCATGTCCAAAACTGATGCTGTACCTAGAACATCACAGTTTGAAGCATTGGTATTTGATGATGATGATTTGATGAGCTGGGAGGAAGAATGTGTTGAAAGGAGTGCGTGCATGATTGAGACTGCATGCTCAAATCTGATTCTGCTCTTATGAATCCGTCTCTGTGAGCTCTCAAAGGTTGACTCGCAGGCTGAATAGAGCTCAGAACTGGCTTTGTGCTCTCTCGAGTCTTTTGTCCTCAATATTCTTCCGTATTATTCATATCTCTTTTTGAAAGATTAGTGTGGGACCATTCCTCTGCAGCTTTCATAATGGACACAAATCACAACTGACTCTGCTGTATTAATCAGTTGATGACAGCGTTCTACAGATATGAATTGTATTATTAGGCACAGCCCATGCAATAAACATACTCCAGACCTGACACCATTCCTGAAAAATTAAGCACCTGTGAATTTTTTTCCTGAGGCCAAATCTCTTTAGCTGGCATGCTCATGACGGTTACATGCTGTGTCGTGTTATCAAGGAAGATTTATTTTGGCACTGGAATATGCCTCAATAGGCATATTTGAATAAAAATGCCTGCCTGGAATGATTTGCAAGCACGACACAAAACTCATTTTTGCAGTGGGATTTTCAAATATCACACCCACATGAAACTCCAAATAAACATTGTGAAGCCTCCACACCACTGATCAAATGTTGGTATCTCACAACGCAGTGTGGTCGGTGTTACCACTGCTTTCATCGCAAGATGTTTTTGTGATAGAAATCACAGGCTGCTATGGTACTGCTGCCATTTTTAAGTGATACAAATCATAGCCCACACAAAGTGGATCACAGTATAAATTAGAGACTAAGGTTCCTGCGTTAAGCAACAAGTCAGAGAAACATTTGGTCAGAGAGAAACTTGTAAATTGAATTTGTTACTGAATTCACACATTGTTATAAGTTATGCTCTGAGATCTAGCATGTTTTAACGATGAACAAAATTTAATTTGAGAAAAACAGCCCCAACAGCTTGCTTATAGTTCAAAAACAAAAAAGGCTCCATAAATAAGCTGATAAACTGACAGTTTGTTGCATTTAAAAACTGTATATTACTGCTCTCTCTGGGGCCCATCCTCTGGCTCCCTGTCCTAATGTAGACGTATTAAAGGGGAAACACAGGGAAAAGGAGCATTAGGCAAGGCTCCATATTGGATTTCCCTAATGAAATATAATGATAAACCGTTTTGCTAAACTCAAAGCACAAATAATTTAATAAACTGAATATCTAATGGGGCAACAAAGATACAATTCACCATATTGTGAAATGAGAAATTTGGCTCCTACAGGGTAATACATGATACCAAATGTTTTATTAACTGTAAAGACAAAATGTAGGTATTTTGAGGTTTGCATTAATCAATTAGCTACAAAAATCGCAGCCTGCCAGGATACTGAATCCACAGTTTGCCTAACAGGAAAAGGAATGGTGCAACTTTGGTGCCTGGGTGTATTTTGTGCAGGTGAAGAAATGCTTCACCTGTAATAGTCATGTTGAAGAAACTCTCTCTGTATCATTTATCTCTCGGCCAGTCAGCCTCTCTTTCCCCTGCAGTACAACACTGTAATTGGAGTGTGGACTTTTGCCTGGCAGTGTGAAATGTGACTGATCCTCAAACATTAGTTCCTGTTGTGAAAAAGCATCATTACTCTTGCAAGTTCAGCCCTGTCTCCTAGGAGTTACATTTATATGCAGTGGAATAATGCGGCGGCCCTGACAGCTCAAAGCACTGCAAATTAAGAAATTATTTTAGCTTATTTTTCAACACCGCTGACAGATAGATGGCTTCAATTCATAAGCCAAAAACTGTGGCAACAACAAGTGTGTCCCAGCCGTGCGCATCACTTCTTTGTGTCCCCAACAGTTTGGTGCTACTTGCAGTGCTTTTTTCTATTTGGTTGTGTTTTCTCTATTTAGTGCATTTTTTTCTAAATGTTGTGTATGTGTGCTGAGCCTCCAGGTACAGCCTACAATGAATGCCCCTCAGCAAATCTGGAATAATAATGAAATGTTTGTACTTAACGCACCTGGCAAGTTGCAAAATGTTTATACCAAATGTATCTGTAAAATGTTCACTAACAACAGGTTTCATTTATTTTCCACTAAAATATCAGATTGCAATACAATATATGGTTATGTTTAAGCACTCACAGCCCTTGGTTAAGGTTAGGAAAATGTTGTGGTCTTAGTGCAACGAGATGATGTGTTCACTAAGCCAACAACTAAACGTAACCATGATCTTTCCAAGTCCCTCTACAGCCTAAACCTAGCCACACACAGGATGTGAACCCCACACTCCAGTGTCAAAGTGCCAATTTTACAACAGTGTGAAGTGAAACCACACAGCGTTATGGTTTCAGGCCAACTGAGCTTTGGGACCAGTTTTAGGAAGCTATCCAGCTTTCCACTGTTTCTCCATGTTCTTGTTTTTTCCTGGTCCAAAAAATATGAAAAATGAAAAGACTACGGTTATATCTTAACTTATATCGTTTCCAATGAAGAGGAGTAATCAGTGGTAAAACCACCATTATACACTGATTTATAACAGAAAGCTATGTTATGTTACTGTCAGCCTGTTGTCATTTCCACGGTGTCAAACACTATATGCTGTCGGAGTTTGACATTGCAGCACAAAGCACCCTTTCGCGGCAATATGAGATGCACTGGGTGTTCCATTAACTACAATGCAAACCCATCTACGGCAACGGTAAATGCTCAGAAAAAGTGTTGCGGTGAAAGAGACGCTCGGTGCAGGTGGGAGAGGAAGTGGATGGGTCCAACAAACGCAAGGCTTTCATCCAGGAAGCTGCTGTTCGTGTTCGTGCATTACGTTTCACTTTGCAATCAGCTGTTCGTTTGTGTCCTGAGTTCACAATGTCAACTCAAAGTTGTACTGTACAAACAGTAATTTTGAGCCCAACCATGTAGTTGTTTTTCCCCTAAACCTAAGCACATGGTTTTGTTGTCTAATCCTATGCAAGTGTTTTTGTTTAATTCACAACATTCAGCATGTGTTTACTACAACCAAAAAGCACCAGTATGTGACAAATTGGGATGAGAACCTGCTGGTTACTACACATGGACCCTACGATATCTAAAGAGTAACTCCAGTTTATTACATCTTGGGTCTTAATTTCAAACATTTAATCTTCATTTCTATTGATAGATATTTAATTTCGTTAAGATTGAAATGATCCAGAGTGATTTTTGGTTTATGGGAAATTTAGAGGCCATTTTATCTCCTTTAGAATAACTCTTATCTTTAATGTAACTCAGTGGCAGCATTCTTTTGAGTTGGCTCATGTGCAGAGCACCTGTCTGTCAACCTTGCAGGCACAAGGCCCAAGGCTTCCGGGCTGGGAATGGGACTCACCTCGACAGTGGTTCTTTTCTAACATGACTGACACTTTGGAGACACCCGCACAACTCTGTGTCTCATCATTAGACAAACCAACACCTGCAGGCGATGGCCTTGGCTGATATTTACAGAAAGTGTTGGCTTTGAAATCACTCGGCTTCAGTTTGACGTGAAGGCTATGCCTGTATTTTGTCTGTAGAAAGAAAATCTGAAAAGAAAAATGACTAACTAGCATTGATGATCTTCAAAAGATGGACACAAATGACAAAAGTACTGTGTTGCATTGAGGAGACAATGTCACTTTAGCTTTGTAAATTTCAATGAAATACATAAGGATCGTCCATTGATTAAAACAGTTAGTCATGATTAATCACACATCAATTGCATTTTTTTTATCTGTTCAAAACATACCTTAAAGGGAGATTTGTCAAGTATTTAATGCTTTTATGGGCAAATATGCTGCTTTATGGAAACATATGTATATATTTACTATTGGAAATCAGTTAACAACTCAATGAAAAATATTGTCCAGAAACCCTCACAGGTACTGCATTTAACAGAAAAAATATGCTCAAATCATAACGAGGCAAACTGCAACAGCAGCAACAACTCCAACAGGCGACAACAGCTGTCAGTGTGTCAGTGTGCGATCTGCATGTGATTATCATAAAGGGGGCTGTGTAATGGGGAGACTCGTGGGTATCCATAAAATATGATGATATATGATGTTTCATATTAAAACTGAGCCTGTTACAACCTAAAAATTGCGAGTTGCATTAATGTGTTAAAGAAATTAGTGGCACTAAAATAATTTGCATTAACACGTTATTACCGCGTTAACATTGACAGCCTTAAAATAGAAGTGTTTTCATGCCAGCGGTGTTTACATTTCACTGCTAACAACTCTTACCATTTTAAATATTTGTTCTGCAAGTAGTCAGCACATTTCCTTCTTTAAGATTAAATTTTAAATAAACAATCTGCAGGAAAGCTTTTTGTCCCTCGAAGCTTTCAAAGGCATTAAGACCTGCAACCAAAAGCTCCCATGAACAGTCACCCATGGGGAATAACAACACTTTAAACAGAGAAAAAGCTGAAAAGTAGCCATGTTCACTTGGTTTATAAATAGCCTTTTCACCATAACGAAGGAAAATTTCACCTGAATGTTAACTCTCACTGGTCCCATTTTCTCCGTAGTCACACAATAGAGCCATTCAGCGAGTGATAACCTACTACTAAACAGAATCTACTGGGGAGACTTTCTTAGAGAAGAAGCAAAATACATTTCAATCAATTCCTTTCTCTGAGTAATTGTTTAGCTGAAATAAATAATGAGACGTGGGAATTGGAGCTCTCTGTTGCAATTAGTCATTTCAATTCTTAATATAATTTGGCTTAGTTGAAATGCCATGGCTTTGATTTCACAGTGTCTGTCTCCAAAGGTCAATCTAAGGTTCTTCTCCTCTCTCTTCCTTTCTTTCTTTTCCCAGAAAGAGAGAGAGAAATGCCACCATATTGCTAGAGATCCTGGCACACTATCGACAGCAGTAGTACCGTTGTATCTTCAAGGCAGCCCACACAGGACAACACTGTCTTGGTTGAGTAGAACATGCATATAAATTCCCATATGGCACTGAGCGGACATGACAGAGGCAGAGAGCTGACAGGTAATATAGTAATGATGAATGCCGGGGGGACTCTCGGTGTACGATTGCAAATGTGCATGATGCAAAAAAAAAAAAAAAAAAAAAAAGGTAAGCAGATTTTGGGTTCTGAATACTGAATAAAAAATGTGTCTTTTCATCCATTTCAAGCCACTAACAACAACTGAAGCTGACAGATACGATCCCTCCCCTCCACAGAAACATCAGGATCGAAAGAAAATGCAACCTTTGGAAAAACATCTTGTCTTTGTCAAAGTTCACTATGAATTAAGTATTTGTGGTTCCTACCTTAACCTAAGCAATTCTGAAAAGCGCTGCTTCTCAAGCTCACAATGAGATCCTGAGAGTTTCCAGCAGTCTCCTGCTATTGTAGCGCCATCAGAGCAGCTCTGGGGATTACATGGTTTTGCAGTCTCAAATGGTTGCTCTGAGAAACAATTATCTGATTGCGACTTGAGGCGAAGGGATAAAAGAGTGTTCAATCTCCACAGAGGCCTTTTCCAATGCAATAGCAAGAGCAAACTTCCCGCTGCAGAGGCAATGCACAATGCAAACCAGTCATATGGTTGCAGAATAGAGCCGATAAACACTGTGAGAACGACTAGTAATTTGTTAGAAACAGCTAATGGCTGCTTGATGCTGGCCACAAAACAGACTTTTGCTATAAGGAGGTCAATAGGAAAGGCTCCAAATACTTTGTATAATACACAGCCAATGATCTGTCCTCTACAAGAAGAGACAGTCTTTTCACCTCATAATGTCTGCATTGTTGGCGACTTTAAAATTATTCTTCCATCAAAAGGACATTAAAGTGGCACTCAAATGATCAGTGGCTGTGTTCACAAAGGATCTTATCTGAGAGTGTTGCTGTACGGCTCTTAATATTCGTCGCTAAGAAATTCTTCTTCAAAGCCACTCACAAAGCTGCAGCTAACACAAGACAAGGCGTTGACCCCCTTACTATGGACGACATCATGTGTCATGAACCTACCTGCTCTGGCCACAGTGACTGGTGTGTGATAGCTGACTGGTCTGGATAGATGAATGGTTGTTTGGGTACGTAGAAATTAAAAAATAAGAATAAAAAGTATTTTATATACTGTGTCGCATGCACATGTGGTATTTTTTCCAGTTGGCAGAGCATCAAACTTTGATGTGAGCACCGTTTTTACTGGATGATCTTATCTATTGCAGTCGAGGATAATTAAATGTGCACTTAATGAGCTCTCGAACTAATTGGGATCTGAAGAGATCATTATTGTTGTGATGAATACGTCTGACAGGCAGCTGAGTTCATCAACGTTGCAAATTGTACTTTTCTTTTTTTGTATTTTTAGCATAGAGTTGTGCAAACCATCATCTTCAGTGTTTTTGGATTGGCTTGATATGTTGGTGTGTGGATTGGACCCTGATTAAAAGGCCACCATCAATATATGCTTTTGAAATTTTTTTTTTTAATGGTTGAATTATTTCAAAACATTGGCTTGACAAAGCACATTATCTGCTGATGGTCAGAAGGTTTTAGGTATTTAGGAGTCCTCTGGACTTCCTCTAAACTCTTGGATTTAGGAGCCTCTTTTAGAGCTAAAATGCTTGGAAGTTAATACTTGGACCAAAAACTTGTAAGTTTACTGGCTGGCTTATTCTTAGCAGTTTCTCTAAACTCAGCCAGTTAGGAGTGACTTTTAGACTTTTAGACTTTGGATGTTTAGTGAATATGGCCCCACTTTACTTGTCATAATCTCTGTAGGGAATGGGACAAGATTTTGGTTATCGGAAGCATTATGCTTTTGTTCGTAGTCTGTTTGTAGTCCCAGTTGTATTGACCAATCACGTTTGAGCAGGCTTTAGTTGCATGCTCGTAAGCAGTCTGTATGGAGAGCAAAAGAGGTGGAACACATTGACCGAAATGCAATGTCAGCTATGGTCTGACAATGATCCATCCATCCATCGTCAACCGCTTATCCCGTTAGGGGTCGCGGGGGGCTGGAGCCGATCCCAGCTGGCATAGGGCGCCAGTCCATCGCAGGGCACATAGAGACAGACAACATATAGACAGACAACCATTCACGCTCACATCCACACCTACGGGCAATTTAGAGTAATCAATTAACCTAAACAGCATGTCTTTGGATGGTGGGAGGAAGCCGGAGTACCCAGAGAAAACCCACGCTTACACGGGGAGAACATGCAAACTCCATACAGAAGAGCCGCAAGCTGGAATCAAACCTGCGACCCTCTTGCTGTGAGGCGACAGCGCCAACCACTACACCACCGTGCAGCCCCTCTGACAATGATTTGGCTTTTAATTAATCTCTCTAAAGGGATAACTGTTTATGAATGCAAAAGTACAATCCAGTCGTAGACGTCGTCTCTCACTCCAACTCTAATCTGGATATCCAATAGGGTACAACAAAAACACAAAAACCCTGCCAAATTTCAGACAATTTGGATTATTTCATGTGAAAATCCCCTTTATTTGTGCTGTTTTTACGGGTTTGAGGTGGGTAGTCCTTTGTCCGGAGAAGTGATGTTCTGTATTTACATCAGGATTATCAGGATTTAGCCACATTTGAGGAGGGGTTGTTTACATCTGTTGTCAGCTGGTGTCAATCAAATCTGATCAAACCACACCCACACAGCCTTGATGAAGCAGTTTACTGAGTCTTTGCGTGTTTAACTCAAAACAAATAATACCTAGGATGTTATCTTCTTTTGAACTTTAACTTGTTTATTTAATCATCAATATTTAATGTTATAGAGAAATACTGGCTCTAAGGTTTGATATTTGAAAGTTTCTCTGCCTAACCTGAGGTCTGTGAGATATCAAATTCATCTGTGGTAGTTGCACTTCCCCCCCTGCCATTTTTGGTTTGAAGAACTGACAAGATCACAGCAAGTTTAAATCCAACTCCAGACTCCAGAATAGTCCCCACTGCCTATTGCCCAGTCCTTTAGGTTTGCATGGTATAGACTAGAGATTCAACACAAACTCAAACATTTCAGTAGGCCCAATATGTTACAATATTTTGGTATGGTAAAAATGCATCTAACAAGTCCGTCATCAGAAACATATGTCGGCTCTACTTTAAAACGAGGCATGTAGCAGCTCTGTTTAACAATGCATGTTGTTTCATTTTGACATTTGCCTTTACATGTGTTGCTGCAGGTTGTATTTAAATTTAATCAATGCTCAATGTTTTGCTGGAAAATGTGGCTACAGGTTCCCATGTGATTAGCACTTTGGCAGAGAACTGATGCAAATGTGCAAAACTGAGTTTTCAATGTGCCAATGAACTGACGTGCATGAACACAGAGCCAGACTTATTGACTTCATAGCGTTGTCCTCCACAGCCCTCTGTCCAAGAACAGATCAAGTCTCACTCATTACTTGGGCTGAGTATCAGTACTCCACATCTTTGAAGGTATGCATCAAATTAGCCCAGTACCAAGAAACTTCTCTATTCAAATGATACCTGCATTTGATCCTTTTTGCACCCATATCTACAAAAATTGTGTTGTAATGTAATGTAAATGTAATGCAATTTGTATGGTTTTGCAGCCAATCACTGCACAAGCGCTCTTCAGTTTAATGAGATGTGATTGGCCAGCCCGTTCTCATTCCCAGGGTATCAAATACTGAGGCTTTGTCACGGCCGTCTGCGCTTTTAGCGCCGGTATGAAATGCACAGAGCGTTCCATTATCTGCAACGTAAACTCACACAGTAAATGCAGTTCGTTGGGAGTGTGGTGGCATAGTTTAAAGAACGAAAAAACGTACCGGGCAGGTGGGAAGTGAGGTGGTTGGGTTGGTTTTGTCGAGTAATCCTATCATGACATCAAGGGTACCTATTATGGATTTGATAGTGGCACGGAGGGGCCGTGGCACGGAAGGAGGGTCATTGCACCGTGGCGGGCCGTGGCACCATGGTGGGCCGTGGCACGGAGAGCCGTGGCAAACTGGTGATATGTGGCAAGTGAAAACATGTTGGCTTGGTCCAATGCTCTGAACATCGGCTAGTAGCTAACAGTGCTAACAGTTCGTGAATGTTCTCATTCATCCAGGTCATATTCATTCTGACAACAATTGAATCGAAGGTAACTGGACTTAGATTTGTCTCTGAAGACGTTTCGCCCCTTATCCAAGTGGCTTCATCAGTTCAAACACTACAGTCTGACTAGTCCCCACTAGTCTGACGTAGTCAGACAAATCTAAGTCCAGTTGCCTTCGATTCAGTTGTTGTCAGAAAGTGCTAACAGTGTGAACTATGCTGACAGAGCTAACAGTGGGAATCGAAAGGGGGACTGGAGGGTGGGTGCTACAATGCCGTCCTACCACCGTGGGTTGGGATGGCAATATATCAGTGATAACCACTGTATGAGCACAGTGCAGAGTGGTGGCAATTAGCTAGCCGCTGAGACACGCAACATTATAGGTTTCACATGATGTACTATATTTATATCAGTATCACTTTAAGGTTACTGGTATTGTTACTAGTCGCCTATCTTAATTCTTTAATGATACACAGCCCTATTCATTATAGTAAGACATGACAACTGATAAGATACTTTATTTATTTCATTGGCTGTTTTGTTATCAGATCACTCGGTAGTCTCAGGGAAGCCTACTGTAATATTAACCATGGTGACAAGCAAGACACGTGCTGCAAATAAATACAGAAACAAATAATTAACAAAACATGCATGGCACACGGCAAATGCTAAAACCCAGCACAAGGGACAGTGCAGGGATTGTGTGTGTAAATTTGCCATCTGGGATGACAGTGTGTAGGAGGTGCTGCCATCTTGTCTTGAGTCATTTTGCTTTTGGGACACAATTCACAATTTTCTTGCTACCTGCTATTCTTCAATTATTCCAATAATCTTTTTCAATTAGGATCTCATTTAGAGCCATACATGTGTTTGGTTATAAACAGCTGATTACTAAAAAAAATCAATTGCAACAGTCCAGGGCTTCCAAAGGTGTTTGGCTTGAAAACAGTTTGATACCCGGCATGAGAGAGTACAAATAGCAATTACCAGGCTCACTGATTTGTGACAGACTTTAACAAGATTTAGGGTGAAAAAGGACGGATCCAGCACTATTGTGATTTTTCAAGTCTTTGCAGAGGCCAAGTAACATAAAAAAGACAGACAGGCTTCACCTGTCAATACACAGTTAAAGTCATATACATAAAAAGAATGTGAATAATCCTTAATTAACTTTATTTTACCCTGCTGCTGTCAGTCCAAGTCACGTTGATATGTGGAAGCAACCAAACACTATAACCTTATCCTATAATTAATTAATGACTATCCTGTAATTAATTAACATCTAAATTTTTATTCATTGGACTCCCCTCCCATTTTATAGGCACATTAATCATGGAAGTCAGTGTACCAATCACTCTCCTGGCAGTGTTAATTGTTGAACAGTAATGAAGCTACAGTGGTCTTATGAGAATAGCAGTGAGCTGTGATTGATTAACAGTTAAAGGATCATTGATTTACTCGTCTCTGGGTGCTGAATAAGCACCGTCGACTATCAGATGGCACCAGGGTGTCCTGGACCCAGTTCCGAATACCTCAGCACAGAGGTAACTGTCCTACAAGTTAGAGTGGGAATTGGTGAATGCATATTACTGTCTTGCAATGGAGCCAGCGACTGTTTTTGGTTAAATCACAGCCTGACTGTTCGCATTGGGATTCATACAGTTATAATTCTCTATTAATAACATAATGGATAAAAAAAAATAAGAAAAAAAGACAACAATGTAGAAATCATTTATACCAGCAATGTAAACGCATCCATGTAAATCAGCTATGTTCGGAGCTAGTGATGTGAAAAGTGAGACGGGTCCAACATAAGACTTTCAACCAGGAGACAGATTTTTGTTTGTTTGTTAGTGGTGTCCATTTTCAACACTTATATTATGTTGTTTCCATGCACATTTTACTTAGTTTACGTACTTAAGTTTGTGGTTCTGTGGCCTAAACCTAGCTTGTAGCATATAAATGATACACAAAATGCAGCATACAAATGAAAAGCCAAAAATGCAACACGGGAAATCCTTGTAATGTTGTTTTGCTTACAGTATATGTCTTCCCATGCAATTGGGTTATTTTTACCGGATGTTTTAAAATACAGATTTCTTTCATTAACAAAAAAAAATATTTCTATAATATTGGTGCATGGCATTTCTTGTAGTGATGATCCTATTGAGAATAGTGGATTTACATTTGTCAAGTATAAAACACTATAACTCTGAATTAATGCAATAATAAAAGGTGATGAACCAGGTTACAGTATGGTTAAGATGGCGATTAAAATATTCGATTGTTAGTTGGTGTGGAATGGTAAAAGTCAAATGTAGAGGAAAATATTCACACACTTGGAGCCACAATGCTGAAAAAAATGATTTAATAATTAACAATGTTTGAACACAACTTCAGGATACTGAGAGACAACAAACAGCTCCACAGGCATTAAATAGACACAGGTGTGTTCAATCACATCTACAAATAATAGGAGGAGCACGCAGCTACCTGATTGATTAGCTCATTTAAGGACCAGATTAGAAAAACAGTTTGATAAAAGAATTTCATCAAAAAACGTCTAATTTTAAGAAAAGCTAAGTATCCAGGGTACAGTCGACTCACAAATTCAGGAGAGACATAATAGGTTTCAGGAAAATAAACAGAACAGCCCCGACTCCAACTAAGTTCCTAAGGAGGAGTCCTCAAGGGATAAACATGATATCTCACATAAAAATAAATAAATAAAGTGATAAAAAAAATAAATCAACAAGATGTGAAATTACATTCAACTTGCTACATAAAAGGACAATCTACGTCCTGCATTGGCACTGATGTTGGCATTGTTTTTGAGTTATGCCCGATGGAATTGTCCAATATGAAAATAATTTCTCTGTAGACTGAGCTGCATTAAATTGTGATAATGTAAACCAATCTAATCATAATATTGCTTCTGCTTTGTTGGCTTGAGAACAAGGCATGTTAGCCTTGTTTGCTGTGCCACAGTGTCGTTGCTCAGTCATTGAACAAATGGCAGGGTGGTGAGCAGTGATGGATTGGGATTTGAAGCTCTACTTGGAGGAAAAGTTTGATCTGACGCACAAAGTGCAATTTTAAAAGAAGTCTCAGCACCTGACAAAGTAATCACTTAGTCACTCGGACTGATCAGCAGGCCTGCAGAGTTAATTTTGAAGCAAATACTGCATATCCTGGTCAGTTTGTGCAGTGAAGCAGCATGAATGTTATGTGTGTTTTGAAAGAAATCAGCTTCGACTGTCACTTCCAACATGAGTTCAGTTTCATTTGGGAGCATTGATAGGGCACCAAAACAGCTGCTTTTTGAGAGGACATTAAGATGTGAACTACTTGTATTTCATGGCATTATGCATCTTCAGAATTAAGGTAAGTAGGCCACAGCGTGCCAAAACACAGATGAAGAAAAGCTAATTAACAAGACCAGAAAATGTCCTGAGGTAGCGCAGTGTGGCTCAGTGGTTTGCACTGTTGCCTCCCAGCATAAAGGCCTGCATGGGTTCAACTCCCAGCCCAGTTGCCCTCTCGGTTTGTGTTACTCAAGTTTCCTCTCGTTTCTCCTGATTCCACCCATGAGGCATGCTGGGAGAGGCTCCAGCCTCAGATAACCCAGAAGAGGAATATGAAAATAGCTCGTAATAGCCAACTACGATATACTGCATATTGGAGCTATACATAGTTTCATAGCCCAGCTCTTAGAGCGCAGCAAGTACAGGAAGCACACGTGAGGGATTCGCTAAAAGAAAGGCTCTTATTTAAGGTTAAATGTAACAAAATATTATTTCTAACAAATGACACTGGCAAGAACACATACAGCCAGGTTAACTAAGGTAATGAAAAAATGAATGATGCAGCAACTCAAAAATCCAACATATTGTAGGTTTTAAGCAACCAGGAGAGAGTCGCCGGCTGCCTCCATTTCCTTAACTAACTTATCGACCTCCAGCTCCAATCAACCAGGAACCAGCTACACACCAGCGAAAAACACACAGCAACACAACACATACAAGTCCTGACAGAAGTCTGATGCATAGTTAAAACAGTAACCAGAGCTTACTCTCAGACCGGACCCTCCCCACTGTGACAGAGTGATCTCCGTTTGTAGTCACACTCACAGCTGAATGAACCATCCTTCTTTAAGGTGTAGGGTATAAATACAACGGCAAGCTTTGGGACAAAGCAAACAAACTTTTTGATGGATGCTGTTGTAATGTTTTTTAACCATGGTTTCGTTTCAAGCAGAGGGGATGTGCAAAGGTTCACAGTATTAAGAATAAAAAGCGTATACAGAGAAAGTAGAAATAGAAAATAAAACTTACTCCCATGCTATTGTGGTGCTATTTCTTTGAAACATCTTATTGTTCATATTCATGAGCTACTTGGCTTTTCAACTGTCCTTGTAAATATACAGCACTTTATAATCAAGACTAGACATTTGATCCTAAATACAATGTAACCTTGTTAATGTCTATATGACAATAATAAATGTCTCTTTGTTTGAGCAGTTTGTTTGTACAGGTTACTAAAAGTAACTGAACATTTGTTTGTATGGAGTGTTCCCATATGAACACAAAATGCTGTTGCACATGGCCAGGACAATGGCACCGATGCAGGCTTTCTTTTGGAGGGTTTATAATAATAGGAACGCATTCATACCGATACTAACTCACACAGCTGAATATTTTGATAGTTGAACGGTCTCTGTAGCTTAAAGTATGCAGGGGAAGTTAAAGTCCAAAAAATGTACAGAAGAAATGGCTGAAGTTGATTCAAGATTCAAATGCTGTTGAACAGCATTCACATTGATTAATCATTTACTAAATTTATGTTATGTTTTCTACATATTTGTTATATTTTGTTTTACAGTCAGGAAAGCAGTTTTTAAGTCAAGTCTGATGTTGGCTTACACATAAAAGAAGAAGAAGAAGAAGAAGAAGAAGAAGAAGAAGAACCTTTATTAGTCCCAGTAGGGGAAATTCAATTTACACTCTGTTGTTAACACACACATGCACATACAGGACCCAT
This sequence comes from Pterois miles, assembly GCA_947000775.1. Classification (NCBI taxonomy): domain Eukaryota; kingdom Metazoa; phylum Chordata; class Actinopteri; order Perciformes; family Scorpaenidae; genus Pterois; species Pterois miles. Next base: position 914,012 of record CAMQGK010000194.1, on the reverse strand, counting down.
ACAGTATACAAGCAACAATGGAGAGATGTCAGAGTGAGGGGGCTGCTCCTGACAAGCGCCCCGAGCAGTTGGGGGTTTGGTGCCTTGCTCAGGGGCACCTCGGCAGTGCCCAAGAGGTAAACTGGCACCTCTCCAGCTACCAGTTCACACTCAGTTCTTGGTCCATGTCGGGACTTGAACCGGTGACCCTCCGGTTCCCAAGCCAACTCCCTACAGACTGAGCTACTGCCGCCAGAATGATCCCAGTCACTTCCACACTGTATCGGCTGATACCCAAAGCCCAAGTATTGCCAAGTATCGATACTGAAAGAGTTGGATCAGTGCATCCTATTATCTTCCCACTAATTGGTTTGGGATGGCACTTAGCATGGCAAAGCCTTCACCGCCGAGGTGCAAACAGAGTGGAATCTCTAAACATGTGAATCGACCTACTGAGAAGGCTATTGACAAGAAAATGATACAGTTACACAACTCATTGTGATAGGAAAAGAGTCCAATGCTGCCAGTTGCAATGCATCACACTGGAAGCATCAAATGACATGTCAATAACTGCATCTGATGCATTTACATAAGTGGCTCAGTTGTCAGAAATTGTAATGGATATTTTGGTTCTGTTTTGCCAAGTATCTTAGAGTTCATATGGAAATGTGTTTGCAAGTTTGTGTTTGTTGACTGCAAGTCTTTCAGGGTTAGCATTCTTTTGACGGGAGAAGCCCTCTCATATTCAGCCCTATGGCACACTGTCAGGTGAACACGCCACAGTATCAATCAATATCATATTTCACTTTGAGACATAAAGCGTTTTGTTGTACACTGCCATGCATTGCTTCTGTAGAGCCTCTTGTATAATACATCAACCTTCCCTGGCAGCAGAAACCGAGAGCAAAACCAACAAAATAAATACTTTACCTGTTATGTGACAGTATGCGATGAATCAAAGTCTCCTGTGTGCCCAATGGATAATAAGTCAGGAGAGAATTATTAGTGAGCGGCCACAAGGTGGAGGAAGTGGGAGGTGCCTGGGACTGCTGGGTAATGATTTTTCTCATCTGGCATTTCAGTCAGTGGCCACATGAGCTGATCTCCAAGCACAACAACTTGGGCTTGCTTGGAACATTAACCACTCTGCGTGTGCAAACCTAATTGATGAAGATATTAGATCTTCCTCGCAGCAGATTGTTCAGTTCCATCCAGTAATCCATACTGAGCCAGCATGTGCGACATAAGGACCTTGGAAGTGACCGTTGGCTAACACCTGCCAATCTTAGTGACTGTGAGTCAAGTGAGTCTTAATGTTGCTATGCCTGATCTTAGACAGCACAAATGCAGTTCATGATAAATTGGTAACTAGGAGCCAATTCACCAATTTAATTTCTTTGTAGTGTTTCAAATAATGGGTTCTTGGTGTCAAACAGAGGCAGACAAAAGTAAGCTTCTCATTACTAGCTGGCAACTGCAGATTTCTGAAAACACAACTGTTGCAAGGAGATTTTATTTGCATTGAAGAAAGTCATATGTCCAAGGTAAACACTCCGACTGACCCTGTTATCCACAGCTAGTTTTCTGAAGCATACTGAATGTAAAATCTTTCGCCCGCATAATAATGTTGTATAACGTCCTCAACGAACTCAAAACTCTGCGACCTTATTTTCTGATTTCCATCACACACATGCAAAACATGGAAAAAGCATGTTATGAGGGTAAAAAATGTAAACTTAAATGTACAAGCTTTAGTGTTGTTTGCAGAGGCCTGCGAGTATGGAATGACATTGATAACACTATAAAAATATCTTTATCTGTGTCATTTTAAAAAAAAATTTAAAAAAAAAGATCTCAAGGCAACAGTTGCTACTAAAATATGGAAGGCGTTCTGATCCCAACTCGTCATATACTGACGTTCTGTCAGACCACCCGCCGTCACTCTTTTCGGTTGCAGCTAACAGTGCTTAATGTTGTGCAGTAAACAACACTTGCATAAGGTCAGGCAAAAAATTTACTAGGTTAGGTTTAGGAAAAAAACTACACGGTTGGGCTTAAAACTACTATGTTGGTACAGTGAAAATGACACTGAACACTGAGAACAAGGGGAATGAACAAACAGCTGATTGTAACTTAACTCACAGGATACAAACAGTGGTCTCCTGGTTGACAGCCTCACGTTTGTTGGACCCATCCATCTTCCCTCCTGCCCATCCTGTGTTTGTTCTTTTCCCTCTCAAAGCTACATCACTACACTCCCAGCACACTTTCCCTGAGTGTTTAATATTGACGCAGATGGGTTTACACTGTAGCGAATGGAAAGCTTGGTATCTGTATCTACTGTCGATGACAAAGCTTTGATATTTGACATCATAGGAATGAGAACGAGCTACAATATATTAAAGCTTGAATACCCTAAATGGCTGGGAATGTCTAACAATCAAATCGCCAAAAAATATGTTGGTATTGTACGTTTCTGCAAACCATGTGGTTGTTTCTGAACCCAAATCGGTTTTGTAAATATGTTTAATATCAGCTTTGTATCACACACAATACCATGTGGTTAACATAGTGAAACGATTGGTTAGGTTCAGGCAACAAAACTACTTGGCTAAGATTAGAAAAAAAATGTGATGTGTGTTCAAATAACAACCAACGTAACTAGTGTAAATAAATAACAACCCAGTGATAGCCATGTTACATGACAAAGTAAATGATGAAATTTGGTTTCAGGTGGGACATGAAAAGTAGTCTCCTGGGTACATGTCCTGTGTTTGTTTGACAAAAACCCACACGCTTCCCAAACATGGACTTTCTCGCCTTGTATACTCTTTATTATACCACATAACTTTCAAAAACAGTAGCTCGATATTCACCTTAAGTTGCAGTGTAACCTGGATGTCATGATGATTGTATATTAACGTCCGGTGGTCACATAAATCACCAAAGTTTTTTAGTATATACATGGATGTATAATACATGTTGTTTTGTTTTTAATTCATTCATTCCTTTATCTCTGGTATAGTTGCTTTTGCAAAGGCTAACAAAAGACACCACCAGCCAAACTCTTTAAATACTGAGTATCACTCTCACTACAGCCGCATGCACACCGCTTCATCACGCATAGACATCCCATGCTTGGCAGGCCTGCTGAGTTTAGCTAACAGTTAATTGTCTCACCTAAATGGAGTGCTGTTGTTATTAATGTTATTAGTTCCACCTGCGGTTTCCCTCCTGTGGCAGGCAGATATGTCTGCTGTTGAAATGTTGTTACTGAAATTATCAAATATGTCTTCTGCTAATTATTACCTGATCAACTAATATTCTTTGAGTTTTTTTAGGATGAAGTTTTTCATGATATCATACCTAATTTTTGATATAGTTAATTGTTTTCACATTTTTCTGCAACAGCCAAGCAATATTTTAACATTGTGTAAGTAACTCTATATATAGTTTTCCTTGTTATCAAAGTTTGGGCAGTATTCACTCCTACCATTAGTTGCTCTTCTGTTGCTCAAGGCGTTTTCAGGTCACGGTGGTCATTACTGTACCTGTCAACTGAACACTGGTACCTGTACTCGTGAAATACACTCCCCTTTGCCAAATCAACCAGGACTAAACTCTTAAGGGTCCACCCACACGGCTGTTTTGCCTTACTGCTCTGTGAGGGCATGAACAGACCTGACATGACTTAGATCCCTCTCTCCTGTTTCTGTTGTAAGTCTGACTGTGCAACATGTTTCTGAATTTGTTTGTGTACTCTCAATACGTTCTACCGGCACAATTTTGTCAGTTTTGGACGTATCAGGGACGGCATGTCAGTTTAACGTCTGTTACATGCAGTATCTTTTCAAAATAAACTTCCATGGTCACAGAAAACAGATGGTTACATGCATACAGTCTTTTCAAAATTAGAGAAAAAAATAATGTGGCATTCCTTTTAGGTTCACTTATGCAAAACTGGCGACTTGGTTTCAATTGGGACATGAACAGCGGTGTCTCGTGTGAAAGTTGTGTTTGTTTGACCCACCCTAGGCAGATTTTCTCGCTCAATATGCTGTAGGCCTTTCCCATTTGTACAGCTCGACCCCTCTCCTCGGTCTCCCACCCGTGGAAGATGCCAACGGAGGAGGTGAGGGAGCGACATGAGTAGAGAGGGAGCAAAGAAATGTTTTTAGCTGTACGGTTTGAAGCAACGTCTGTTTCTGCAGCAGCTGATCACAGCTGGATCAGCTGTCAGTCAGCTTTAACCATATGTGTGTCTGAATGGTACGAATACTAATAAAGACATACAGTTATCAGTGGCAGAGCAGCAGTGTTTTCTCTATGTACCCTGTTACCTGTTTAACAAACACCTGCACATGAATAAGCTGCAGTCTGTATTTATACTATGGACTGTGTCCTGCTTAGAGGCTCAGGAACCATTTCTATGAGCACAATACCTTTATATTAGTTATTCATTATTAGCATCTGTAGTTATTGACATTCTGACACTAGAAATTATTTATTAGGCTAAGTATTTCAGGGAAAATTGAAATGATGTTACTCCTATCAAACCCAACACTCAGGAATGTGTGTTGGGTGACAGAATGGAAATGATGATAAATGCTGTAAAAGGTGTAAACAGACCCACCTCTCCCTGACTTTAATAGTATCCTTAATAAAAGTTAATGGGGAAAATAACAGATCATTAAAAGATAAATCTTTGTGGTAATTGGAAAAAAAAAAAGTTGTTTGACAAGATTTGTTATCATGGCTTACATTTTTTTTTTTTTTTTTTCAGTGACAGGCTGCTTCAGCCACAGTGTGAAGGAGAGATGCTGCAGGTCCTTCTGCTGCTGGAACACTTTTCCATCAACATGGACCGTTTGTTATTCAGACTGCCAAATAACAGATTTTAACTAGATGGTGAATCAGAAGACAAACTATAAAACTGCTAATCGGTGATCTGTTTTCACTCGTGTATCAGATCAGTCCAGCTGGCAGCAGCGTTCAGTCAGTAACTGATATCCAATAAGGAGGCGTGTCAGTCGGTAATAAACTGAAGGAAAAGCCGGTGTATCCTCACTTGTGGCTCCTCCGTCAAGTCTCCTCACTCCTCTATCCTCAAGATGCATTTTAGGAATTGGATGTCCCTCAAGATGGAGCACTGAGATCGATGTCCGGGTCACAAGCTTATGTCAGTTGCACTGATCGTCTAATACTTGGTGCCTTCAAATAAGGTTGTGTTCGCAGTGTTCACGAGAAGAGTCCATATGAATGCCCCCCTCTTGTGGTATTTACGACATCATGTTCATGAGTTGTGATGTGTTTGACATTGTCAGAAATGGCAGAGACCATGGAAGTTATTTTTTCGGTGCATAAGTTAATGTATTGTAATTTTAGTTATTTGATATCCCCAGCCTCATCTTTCTACTCTCTCATCATGCCTTTGCATTTGTTGCATTATGTTATCCACTTCCTGGCTTGGTAAATGGTAGGAAGCCTCTACTTCTATCTTCTACCTGTAACAATAATATTCCTATTGCTCAGCAGCAGTGTTCTCACAACTTAACCACTTGAATGCCATGCATGTTGTGTTTCATTTGAAGGCACCAAATGACACGGATGGGTAGTTAAAAGCCTGGTGAGTCTCATACAGATGCTTAAGGACGCGTCACAAGTTGTAAGTAAGAAGGAGTTGGTATTCTATATTTGCAGCATATTCGGTAATGTTGCATTTTTGTTTTCCTGTCATGATTTGGAGAGCAGAATAAGCAGGGAGGACCCAAACACAGACAACAGCAGGCTGACTGGTGCAGTAAAATATCTACCAAACAAAAGGCTTACAAAACTACACCATTCACACGGATAACTGGCAAACAAAACTCCATGGATGACAGAAGACAAACCACCAAAGGAACTGAGGTGGTATAAATAGTGACTGACTAACTGGGGAAGTGAGAACAGGTGAGTGCAGAACTAATTAGGGCCAGGTGAAACTGATCAGGGCGGAGCAGACAATCTCAAAGGCAGGAAAACAAATCATGACACATGAGGAGGTAACCTACAAAATAAAACGGGTAACAAACTACAACCAAAACCCGACCATGATACATATTTATGAAGATGTTTGTGTTTTCTCTACATGCATCTGATTGTGTTTTCTTTAGTTGCAGTGCACTGAGCTACAAAGGCCACCATATTTTTGGGCCTTTTATCTTGTTCAGTCCCAACCTGGAATAAAACCAGACATGAGGGACCATTTACACATTTGTCATCATTATTAGAGACTTATGTTAATAAGGTCCAGGAAAGCTCTGTCATATTTGACCCTGCTAGGCAGAATAAGCAAAGACACCTATGTGGGTGTCCAAGGTCTTTTCTCTGAAATCTTTCTAAAGCAGCATGATTATTACTAGTGGAACTGATGTTAACCTTAATATCAAGGGCTGACTCCTACATACAGGATTGGCCAAAGGCATTACATTCTAGTCATATTCCTGCTTTAAAATGTACATCTATTTTCCTCTCTCTTCTCTTTTTACACATTTCACAGTCGTGGGAGGTCTTTAATTGAGGTGAAGTCTGTGTGTTGTGATGACCTGCTGCTTACATTCCCATCATACCCTGAATCAAGCTACTTCATGTTGAATCATCCAGAATCTGAATGCGTAACTACCTTTGCAATGAAATTTGTATCCGTAACAACATATCTGGCTCAAAGGAAAGTATTCACACATGCATATACAGTTGAGGCCACAAAGAACATTGTTTGGGGAGCTGTAAGAATGTAGATTTTCTGCCACACAAAAAAACTCAACAGTCACACCTTTTCCAATCTCACTGCAGCCTCTCAAATCTCATCAAACTTGTGAAGTTCGCTCTTATTTTTTTTCCACACACGCTGCAGTGAATGTGAGACAAAAACATATTCGCACCCAGATGCCCACATGGTTTTTGACAGATTTGAATTCCACTGGGGTCAGAGGTGCTTTGTTACAAAACACCTTTAATCATCTTTTATTGGCGTTCTCAGGTGAATAATGCACTAAATGTGGCATATTGAACATATTACACTTTATATCCTGATAAAATGTTTTAATAAGAGAACCTTCAGTGTGTACAAGTCATCTCAAGTCCATGAAATTCCCTTCCTCAATGATCAAGGACAGACCCTCAGGTGCTATTCAATTCAATATTTAGATTTAATCATATTTCTTGTTGTTACAGAAGCCTTCAAAGGTCAGATGAAAACACAAATAAAATCTGCAGCCGTTTTTCATGTATTTTCAACAGCTTACATTTAGAAACTCAAATATCTGGATGAGTCTGTTTCATCTTATCTCACTTATGGGGATATGTTTTATTTTTTTACATTGCTTTCAAGGTTTCTGTTTAAACAATGCTTACAGTTAATGACATAACACCGTGGACTTACTCTTACATATAAATGCCAGAAACAGACTCAGGATCGTAGTGACATAATCTAATGTGTTCAGATTAGTACAGCACACTCCATTTGCCCACATTTTGCTGCAAAATGCAAAGCCAAATACAATGTACTGCATTAGTTAAAGGACAAGGCTTGTTTTTGTTTTTCCCATGTAGAGAGCAACGAACTCTGCTGCCCGTCTACTTACCAGTACTCGCTCAAGCTATCACATCACCCCAGTCCTCGTGACCTCCACTGGCTGCCAGTTAAACATAGTCTCCAGAAATAAAGGTTGGCTTTGTATGTTTCTGCAAACCATTCAACATGTTCTACAGTATGTTCTGAACCAAAACAGAAACCAGTGGTCAACTCCAGGTCTGAAAAGTGAAGCTAATGCAAAAGTACCTTAAACTTGCTTTCTTTCTAATAGGCATCATGGGGTGAAGTCAGAAGTCAGATTGTATAGAAATCTATGAGAAAATGAGTCTACTTCTCACTTGATTTATTCCCTCAGCAAACATTGTAAACATGAGTTTATGGTCTCAATCACTAGTTTAAAGTCTTCGTCAATACAACATGATGTTCATTCAGTAAACGATGGTGCCATTTAGAGTTAAATAGACCATAAATCAGGGGATGCTTTAGGGCGTGGCAACCTTGTAACTGACTGAGTTGTCCTTGTTTTCATCTTACAACTTTAACCCTTTAACAGTGTGTTTTCAGTTGATGAAAGTTAAATGTAACATTCTGGCAAAAAATTGAATCGAAGGCAACTGGACTTAGATTTGTCCCTGAAGACGTTTCGCCCCTTATCCAAGTGGCTTCATCAGTTCAAACGCTGCAGTCTGACTAGTCCCCACTAGTCTGACAAACAGTGGAGTAATACCCAGGTTTTTAACCTCTGTGGAAGTGTCCGCCCCTTATTCTCCTAAGACAACAGTTCGTTAGTGGAGTTTCAGTGTGAGTCCCACTAGTGAACGACACTAGTTGAGGATTTAATGGGGCCAACGACAACAGTCGTTAGGCACGATGTGTGTTGCCAGTGGACGACAGTCGTTGTGTTCGTTAGGGACACTTGAGGTTAGTTTCGGACTGTCTTTGATATTGAGTTTTCTTGGTACTGCTGAAAGTGCAGCATTGTAGATGGTATCTAACCTAACCTTGTAGATGGTAACTAACCTCAAGTGTCCCTAACGAACACAACGACTGTCGTCCACTGGCAACACACATCATGCCTAACGACTGTTGTCGTTGGCCCCATTAAATCCTCAACGACTGTCGTTCACTAGTGGGACTCACACTGAAACTCCACTAACGAACTATTGTCTTAGGAGAATAAAGGGCGGACACTTCCACAGAGGTTAAAAACCCTGGGTCTTACTCCACTGTTTGTCAGACTAGTGGGGACTAGTCAGAGTGCAGCGTTCGAACTGATGAAGCCACTTGGATAAGGGGCGAAACGTCTTCAGGGACAAATCTAAGTCCAGTTGCCTTTGATTCAATTTTTTGCCAGAATGAATATGACCTGGATGAATGAGAACCTTCACAGAGTTAAATGTAACAGTTTTTTGATTGCCCAGAAATGTCTTTCGGTTGTATTCGAGTCACCTCTGATTACAAAAAGCCAAGATGGTGACGGCCAAAAAATGAGATGGTGACAGCCAAACTCAAGGCCTCACAGATCAATCCACAAACCGATGCATGATGTCACAGTGACTATGTCCAGAGTCTATGGCAGAAACACACAATGACACATGGTTACGTTGTGAAACAATTGTTGAGGATTAAGTGACAAAAAATATTTGATACGGGATAGAAAAAAATGTGCTTTTGAGTTCATTACCTTTCTGTCACCATGATGGCATGATTGTAAATTTCTCCACTGTGGGACAAATAAAGGAATATCTTAGCTTATCTTATCTTATGGCATCGCAACCTTGCAAGATGTAGTCACGAAACTTTACAGATGTAAAAAAAAAAAAAAAAAAAATACTGCTGGCAGTTGATTAGCTTAATTTAGCACAGAGACTGGAAACGGGGGAAAGAGCTAGCCTGGCTTTGTCTAATCGTAATGAAATCTGCTCACCCCACACCTCTAAAGATCACCAATCAACATGTCTTGTGTTTCATCTGTACAAGTGTGAAAACGTTAAGTTGTGTTTTCACTAAGAGTTATCTGCCAGACTATTTCTTGTCCAGGAGCAATAACTTCCTGCACCGAGTAACAAACATGATCTGTGCACATGCTCATGCAAGAGACATGATACCTGCAGTCTGCACTGACACCTACACCGACGCTCACCCAGCCACCCACCAGATGCTTCAGTGGGAGAAAAAAAGACGCTTTATGAGATTTCAAAGGCCTTTCTTTTTCATTTTTTTTTTTTTTTTTTTGGTTTCATTAAGACTTTAATTCTGCATTTAGTGAATCAATTGTGTTGTTTATTGCTTAAACAATGAAGACTTCACTCCCTTGGTTTTGAATAAATGTGAGATATTATACATTATGCAGCATTAACTGGATCTCTACAGCTGTTCAACATCACCCTGGACACTGAGACCGCCACCTAATTAATATGAAATCTGCCTTCCATTATGAATGAGGGCCAGGTGTGCCTCATTAAATCTGGGCCCTCTGTCACCAACACACACACACACACACACACACACACACACACACACTCACACAATCATGTTTCCATGATTTTTGAGGACATTACATTGACTCATCTTCATTACCTGGAGATTTACCCTAACCCTTACTGTAACTGTTACTCACACTTACCTTAACCTCAACCTAAGTCTAACCTTACCCTAACCCTAGACCTCACCTAAGTCCTCACCCTGAAATAGAATATTTTACGTTATGGGGACGTGCATTTTGTCCCCAAAACAAAGACAAGTCCCCACAATGTCACTGTGTAAACAGATTTGTGTCCCCACAATATATAGTAACACACACACACACACACACATACACCCACACAGATACAGAGCATGTCAGGTATGGTGTGAAGTGCGTGCTGCCCTTGACTAGCTGCTGAACGCCACTGAAAGAGAGGACTCAGTGGAATTCATAACATTAGGACTGTCACTGCACTTAAAATGTGAAGCGGAGGATTCATTTATGGACATTAATTATTGCTGCTTGCTAACTGCACACTTTAAAGGGGCCAGTTTGATCCCGGTGTGACTAAAGTGAGATATTTGAGGAAATGCTGTCAAATAAATCATGCAAGTGTGCACTGACACGTTACAGTAAAGTAATTACACTGCATTAGATGCCAAGAAAGTAAAAGGACTACCGCGCTCACCAGCGTTCTGTATCTGCAGTCCTGCTGCTTCATTTGTGGCAGGCACAAGTCTGTCACACCGAGTGCACCAGGACATATTGTGCATTGTCTGTCTTTCCATCTGGAAGAGCAAGTTTTGATTTCACTGGTGGGACCTGCAGAGACAGAAGCCAGATGATTTGGGATGATTCAAAGCCCAGCTGGTTGATTCCTCTGGAACGGCTGACTGAGCTGTGGGAACACGAGTCTAGCTCACCATAGTCCTCCATCTGCCGTCCTGGAGGAACCACTTCAGAGAGCTGGCCGAGGCCCAGTGCAAGCCCAGCGCCCTGCCCGACCCATCCCTCCTGCCCCGGGGCCTCATCTGAAGTTGTCAGGCCGACCCCTCCGTGGCACAGCGCCAGCTGCACTGCTGGGATCGTGGCTGAAAATAGCTCACCAATTCATCATGGTATCTTGCCAGCAGCATTTGTGCTGCATAGGCACTTCTCTTAATTTTGGGATCTGTTTCAGAGTGACCCAGAGAGACCGCTGACAACTTCAGTAATACCATTATTCGATGCCATGGCTGCAGACCTCCATTAGGACACTTAAAAGCCTCCACATCAGTAGAGACCGGTGGTCTTAACTAACAGATATATGATCCATTAGCATTAGAGGCGTGGGCGACACCTGACCAGAGTCAGATCTTTGGTTCAAGGTCAGGACCTCAGGACTGTGCATCCAGAACCGCAAAAGCCAGACATTTCCAGACATCTCAGTCTCCATCAGTTTGACCCCAGTCTGTGGGCTGCAGCTGTTGCTCCTCCTGCTCCACTTAGCCACAGAGGCAGGCTGCCAGGCCTCTCCTGCATCATCAGGAACTCATCAGGACTTTTTGGTACCCTGATTAAAGCCCTGCCCAGACTTCACAGCCCCCCGCTTTCAGAGCTAAAGGTAATCAAGCAGCACACATGGAAGGTCCCAGACAGAAAACAAAAAAGGGACCAGTTGTTCAATGCTCGACAACCCTGCACAAAATGCCACAAAACCAAATTTATTCAAAATTTTCAGACTATTTATAGTCATTATTTAAAACACAATAAATGAACATACTGTTAATTAGTGAGGTATGATTAACTAATAATGCATTAAAAGCATTAGAAATCTGTAAATATATACATTCCATTGTCTGGTACTATGCTCGTGGACCCTTTTTTAAGATAGGAAATGTGCAGTTTGCCCCCCTCTGCTCGTGAGTGGACAAGGTCACTCATCTTGATGACCTGTCTGCCTTGAAACCTTCTGAGATAACCTGCGTCTGGAAAGAAGATGAACGGGAAGTTTGATAGATATAAGACAGCTCACACCAAAACAATTCAGACTGATAAATAGCACTACACATAAAAGGAAAAATATGTACTTTTGATTTTTGGGTATACTGTCCCTTTTAATGTCCTCGTTTGGAGATACTGTAGATACTGAAATGAATCAAATTAAAAGACTGACGGACTGACTGAAGACAAAAAGTCCTTCATTCATACTTACGTTAAGATCCACATGATGTAGATTATGGTGTGGGAGTGAGGAGATTGCATTTGATTAATCATGTATGACCCCCCCGGCTCCCTCCTTTGTTAAAAATAATGAATAATGACACAGGTTCATTAATAAGTAGTTGTTCCAACTGTCTTTCAAAGATTTATAGTCTGTTTTAGATTTTTTAAAACAAAGTTGCAAAGTTATTGCATCCTGCATGGTTGAACTAAGACTAGGAAGGAGACATAAACACCCTGCAAACACTCACACAAAGGCAACTCCAGCCTGGTGTGCTGTTTGATAAATACACTGCGTACTGTATGTCTGACAGCTACGGCGCCTTACTAAACCTGGCCCAACGTGTGTTAAAGTTGCATGGAGTGTACAAGGTGGCCCAAAGTTTTTGTATTTGGAATGATTTGTTGGTAACTCGGCAGTATCTCAGCGCTGAATAGGTGGTGTTTTGTCATCACAATGTGGCAACCCTGGTGAAAAGCAGCAGCCATGGCAACACCAACGTATCACCAGTGTGTCTGCAACCCTTTCCAAACAGCACAAGATTTAGAAAAATTTAACAAAGATTCACATTTCAGAAGGAACTATTTGAAAGGAAACATAAACATTCAAACAACCTCCATGTCTTTTGTTAGGCTGGGAAAAAAAAGCAGTTCAATAATGGACGATTGTTGTTATACTGTGCTGGTACAGCCAGACGCAGAGGGAAAGAAATCAAATAAAAAAAAACTTGGAAAGCAGCAAAAGAGAACAATGGTGAGAAAGTTTTAAGGTGGAAAACTTTAAAGTTGAAAAAAGGAGTTAGAAGTGATTCAGAAGTAATCAGTCCAGTCCCTCCACAAAATGTTAAAGCATTTCTGAAGGATACAATTTATGTCAAATGGCAATAATTAGTGCCGAAGAAGCAATGTGACATTTATGTGGCAGAGCAAAAAGTAAGGGTGTGGACACAAAGGGAACAGTGGCACATGTTTTTAAACCGTATTTGGATGATGTGTCATTTTCAACCCTTGATATTAATATTAATTATAACAGTCTGACATATGATGTGAAAAAGTTAGGTAATGATAATGTTTCATTGTTCTTTGAGAAACATGGGAGTAAAGAAATTCATAATAAATCATTTTGATAACCAATCTTGTGTTACTGCTTGCTTTAGACAGATCGCAACACACACAATCTTGATAGCAATTTAGAATAAATACGTATATATTGTGCTGAATGTTGCTACAGCTTTCAACTTGATTTTGAGTGCAGGCAATTTTTCTGACAACAGATATGAAGGAATAATTATAATCATAAAAGCAGAGATGCATTTTATCTTCCTAACTACAGCGGCTGTGATGTGTAAACAACAACCCGAGTGCTATTATGAATTGAATAAGTGGAGATTTCTTCAGTGAACCTGAGATATTAACGTCACACCTAGCTGGATGTGCACCCATTTTCTAAAATCTGTTGTGTTTAATCACATGAGTATGATGGTATTTCAAACTTCTTCATTAAAAGTGGACATCTTGTATACTTTCTACTAGATAACGAGCCTTTGTTCTGTTGGATGTTGGAAACTTGGATCTGACTTGATTCTGAAGAAGTGAATGTATCATGACAATACTGCTGCCACGTGTTTTACAGCACAGTTTCACAGCAATTTGTAAAATATTATCTATTTTATTCGTGTATATGTAAACACAAATTTCCCCTTACCTGCAATGTATAAAATCTGGCCAGTATGTACTTTGTTGCAGAAATATCTGCTGATGTGAGCATGCTAAGCAGCTAGCCCCGACCTGTCCCGTCGTGTAATGCTACTTGAACCTCGAGTGGGGGATAGTGAAGCGTCCAGTCCAACATGAGAAGACAAATAAGTAGAGCTAGCTCGAGGGGTTGTCATGTTCAGGGCACAGGGTCTATGTATGTTTTGATAGTAAATTGGCTTAAATCCAAAATGGCAGAAACGAGAAAATGACTCGAGAAATGCCGGGGGGAGGGGTGGCGACTTTAGTTCGCAATTGGCTGTTGCAACTAGTATTCAGTCATTACAAACCCCAGTGCCAGGAGTCACAGCAGACTGGACAGACTGGATAAAATTAGAAGAGTTCCTACTCATGCATTTAAAGGGATCCTATAGCTTTTGTGCTTTTTCCCTTTTCTTTTAGTGTCTTATATAGTTTTTCGTGCATGTAAAAGGTCCAGGCCCAAACACCACTCCTGAGATGCTTCGCTTGAGGTCCTGCCTTTTCTTTTGTAACATGGTGATATCACCAAGTAAAACATTTTGTATAAGGGCTAGTTTGGCACACCCTCAAACAAAGAGGGGAGCTGGAGCGGAGTCAAAAAGTTTGGTTCAGTTGACCAATCACAACAGTCAGACTGCACTTTTCATGAGGGCGGGGGCTCAAACAGAGCGTTTCAGTCGGGGTGAAAAGAGGAGCTGCTTTTTTTTTTTTTTTTTTTTTTAAACAATAAAGCATTTAAACACATACTGGTCGAAACCCAAAAAACAAGTATGCACCTGAAAATAAGCATAATAGGTCGTCTTTTTAAAAGTGTTTTTTTTTTAATAGTAAAGCCTCTTCCTGGTCCCCCACACTGGACATTATTTAACACAGGAAAGTAGGCTGTTTCTACTACAATACACATTCAATACTGCTGTATAAAGGCTAATGAAACATTCACAGTAATGTTATTTTAATAGCTTGCACTTAAGCCCATACACAGGCTATATGCCATTGAATTTATTGCATTGAGTACAACGCACATTGTGTTGAAACAGGCCAATGCATTTGCAAGGATGCTTTGTTTTCCAACCCAATCAGTGGCAAATAAAGCTTCCTCACAAAGACCAAAGCATTGTATGGTCCTCGACCAGACGGTCAGGTGTGTAGATGATAGATTCCAGGCTGCGAGGGAAAGGTCATCTTGCCTTTATTAAGATGTCATCTAGACTTTATCAGGATGGAGAGCACTAAAGCAAGGCACACTGAAAAGATAGAGCTGGATGGTGGAGGGGCCATCAATAGGCTAGCTGGTTGAAAAATTGCACAGTGGACGCATCACGTGAAAAGGATGACGACGATCAAGGCTGCAGTAAGGACACCTTCCATTTAGAGTGTATGATAGAAATGATTCACTAATGACGGCTTGATTGTATCCACTATGTACTACAAAAGTTTGTGTATGGCACATTAATTGTCTACAAGTGAACCGTTGCATCAGCATATCTCTCTAGTTTCACTCAGTCAAGGACCTTCACTGTCTCGAGATGTGAAGCTGCTTCGCTGAAAGGGCTGTGCTGAAAAGGATGACAGCTGTTATTATTCTCAGTAAACCTGAGATAGAACAAAAAGAAACAGGTGCCAGAGAATTTGTCATCTGTAACATGAAGCCAAGATTAAAAAAGAAAAGAAAAAAGGAGATAGAGAGAACAGTCTGCTCTCAAACTCCAAACACAGAAAAAGCCCATATTGTAATAATAACCTCACATGAGCTCCACCTGAAATGTACACGCTTCAATACCTTAAATCTCTGTGAAAGCTGAATTATATTGTAGAGCTGAATGAATTCAAATCAGTGCAGAGCTTCAAACCTCTTGCCTGGCAACACGTGCTTATTGCTGCACTGTGGTTATCACTTCCCTGTTAGTGAAGCCCTTGAGGTGACCACGAATCTGTAAGAGCTTCTGCCTTAAAGGACACTGTAATTTAAAGTTTAAAACCCAGGGAGTATACACGGTATATGCCTTTTTTCCTCTTCTTACTCAGGGTGCTTGTTGTTGAAGTGGGTAGTATAAAGACGAAAAAAGCATAGCGATCACACTTCCTTTTATTCCTTGACATTTCCTCAAGAGGATGTCACAGGAGACTTAACCTCGACAGAAAAAAATGTTATATCGTGATCTCCCCCCTCCCCGTCATAACAAGATACAGTGCTTTCATGTTATAATGACATATTTTCCTTATTATCGAGACACCATAGTATTTCATCATAAAAAGAAACTTTTCTCGTTAAAAAGACATGCAAACTTTTGATTCTCTCATGATAACAAGAGTTGGCTTGCTGTCATAATAAGAAACTTTTATATGTGGCTATAATCATAAAAAAGGTTTGGTCCTTATGGACATCAGAGAAATTGACAGAAACTTCATAAAATGTAAAGACTTATTAAATACAGGTCGAAACTGCACTGTAGGTTGTAGACACTGGTGCAAGTTTTATTCAAGTGGGCTTTTAGTATGTTTTTAAAACTTAAAACAAGAAAGTTTGCTTTGAGTGTACTTTTATTGCACTTATCAGAGATACACTTCAAGAAAAGTATACCTAAGTATACTTGGCTTATACTGACAAATACACAGAACGTGTACTTGGCAAGTATACAGAAAAGTCCAAGTATACTAGGTATATACTGAAATATTTACAGAAAACTATATTTGGCTAAGTATATTCTAACTTCACTTAAAGTAAATTTACAAGTATACTTGATTAAACTGGTTTATAGAGAGTATACTTCAAAGTAAACTAAAAACTAAAACTAAAACGTGGGTAAAAAGTATATACTGTAACTTGTGAACTAACTACTATAACTAAAAGTCAACTTGTAGTATAATTCATATTATAGTTGCAGTATAAAATACAACTTAAACTAGTTTTGTACTCAAACTTTAGTACTCTTATATTCAAAGTATACTTTGCAGTATACTTTTATTATAATATAATAATAATATAATATATTAACTAAAAAGTGGGCCAACTTAGTCCCAAGAAGAATTCAGGTAGTACACGTAAAAGTATGCTACTAGTACATTAATATTAGTATACTTATTACGTAGATTATACTTCGGATTTTACTTGAACTATACTTAAGTTTACTTCATAAACTTGATGAATACTTCTTTTTTGTATGGATAGCTCCACTTTCACCATAGTTATTTCACATACTGTCATTTTTTATTGTCATCTGGACAAAGGATTTTTCTAAGCTCAAGTTTTTTATGAAATTGTGAAGATGAGGTGCACAAAATGTTACTGTAAAGGTGAGTTCCCAGTGAACAAAAAACAAATCAGTATCTTTATCTAGAGTTTTTCTGCAGTTTGTGCTTATTTGCCGAAAACTGTACAGGCGTTAACTCTAGCTAGCTAGCTAGCCACCTAGCAGCTGCACCAACCGTGTGTTTGTTTCTGTGACAGTTCAGCCTCTGACTGATCTCAAAGCTTACCAGTCCTTTATTAGGCTGACCCCAATGCTCCAAAGCTTTGACCGTTGTCATGATAATTGACGTCTAAATCAGCATGTGAAAGTAGCAGTTTTTTTTTTTTTTTTTTTAGTATTATACCACATAGGCACCACATAAACCCTAAATATCCCACGAAAAAGACAGATCCAACACGTTCTCACTTACTGACGCTTTGTCAGACCCCTCGGCGTCACTTTTCACTTGCAGTAAACGTGCTTATTGTCATGAGTTATACCAAAACCAACAAAACCATTTGGTTAGGTATAAGGAAAAACAACATGATTGGACTACGTTTGGACAGTGAAAATGTGACTTGTGAACACAGGACATGTACAAACAGCTGATTTTAATGTGAAAGTGATAAGTGATACAGGAAATGAACAGCAGTCTCCTGGGTGAAAGCCTTGCGTTTCTTGGACCCATCCACCTCTCCTCATGCTCCTCATGCCCGCTCTGTTCGTCTTTCATTTTTATAATATGTCACCACAGCACTTTCCCTGAGCCTTTACTGTTGCTGTGGATGGGTTTACATTGTAGTTATTGGAACGCCCGGGTGCCTTGTGTGGCGGTATCAAACTCCAATGGCCATGACAAAGCGTCTGTGTTTGGCACCCTGGGAATGAGAATGGGCTGGTCTGTCAGTGTGGCGCTGTCCTGGGCACTGAAAGCACAGAAAATCAGTAGCCAATCCAGGTCTCTTACTTTAAATGTTAGCATAGGCTACAGACAATGTATTTATTCATTTGTTTATATCATCCATCTTATCCTGTTCAGGGTCACAGGGGGCTGGAGCTGATCCCAGCTGACATCGGGCGAAGGTGGGGTACACCCTGGACAGGTTATAGGCCTGCTTACCAGCTAATTTGTTTTTATAGGCTATCACTATGATTTATTTGGTGTGATTATTGTCCATTTTGTAGCCATTTTCAGAAGGCTACAATACAAGTGAATAATGGCCGCAAGTTAGAGGACAGTATGAAAACTTGTGTTGTCGTCACCATTCAGTTTTCACCCCGGTTTAGGAGTCATGGTTCGGTGCAAAATCTATACAGTGTAAAAAAATCCCAACATATAAGGATGTGTTTCTTTTGAATAGTTAGTAGTGGGTGACTGAGGAAAGAAGAGACCCCGGGCTTCAACTATTGATTTATTGCATAATTTACAATTACATGAACTACTATTACACAAACTGAAAGGTAAGCAGCTGTGGCTGCTGCAATGCTCCACCAGTGAGGATGCATGATAATGACTACTATAACCTTTATATGATTACTGTATGCATTAGCTATTAGAGCCTGTTAACCCACGTTAACCACATTTACTGCAAATGTCCGTTTTATAAATGCCATTTATAGTGAGGTGTGTACGCTGTGCATTGTGCGAGCTATGAATGGGAGTACTGTATGCTGTAGTTTTTAAGCTCAGTTAGGGAAGCACTGAGCCTCCGCTCCATGAGGTTTGTGTAGGGCTCTTAAAGAGATGTGATCTGACCTTTTGGCTCAGGATTGATCTGCGGTAAAAGGATTTTTATAGTGATCTCAAATTTGACTGAGTCAGGCCTCGGCACACTCTGTATCATATTTTCAAATGACATTGCTGTACTTCTCCACATTAATACATATTCTGTGTCCGTTATATTTCATTATTTCAACATCGTATTGACTTGGCTGATATTTAAAGCTTGTGAGCGGTTCAGCCATCAGCATACGCCAAGGAGGGACTCAATCACAGGCTTCAGAGGGGTATCAGGTTTGTTTTCAATCTTTTTCCTTCTCTATGCACCAATAATGTCGTCAATCTGTCTGTCTTCAAGATGTCCTCTGCTCTTCGGTGTCCAATTGATGCCCAGGTCAGAGGAGATGGAGATCAATTTGAATGAGCAATCCCTTGAACTTATTGAAATAGACTTTTAAACCTACCGGACTTATTATTAAATATTCATGTTGTAATATAGAGCCAGAAATACATTGTACCACCATGGTATGTATGTGGGATGCTTCTTTGCATCACACTCAGGCAGGGGAGTATTTTATAACCATGCCAGGGGAACCTAGCTCGCTACAATAAATCAAATGTGTTGGCCAGTAATTATTGCCTCTGCTCTCTCTCAGGGATCGAGGGATTTCACTCGTGAACTTCCTCTCATTGGGCTTTGGAGTGCTAGCCCTTGTGTGTTTTGAAAGACAAGTGAGCAGAGAGCCGAATGTCAGTTTAATTGGTGTGTTTGCGGCTCCCGTTGCACGCTCCTCGCTAGCTGCAAATTAGTTCCAGGGTGCAACTCAAGGACAAAGGGCTTGACACATTGATATGTGCACACAACCATGATCAGTTACTGTGCGCCGCGGCGTCTGAAGAACGTTGAGTGCTGATGTGAGAGGGAACGGCTGTCTGGTGATACTTTTAATGATCCGGAGGTGCATGTTTTTGCATTGTAATGCGGCCTCTGCTGTACAGTGTGTACACTCGTGTACATTATGTAGCTTCTTCTAGGTCGTGGTTTAGTAATTATTGATAGCAATGATACTAATAATGCTGTTTGCATCAATAGCAAATCTCAAGACCTAAGGGGGCATCGTGGAATGCTGCTGCAGAGCAACATCCCAGGTTCAGTGTAGCATGTGCAGTGCAGTCTCATAGCTCAGTTTCTTTGTTCACTGCAGTGCAGTGCGATGATGTAGGTGTACTTTCACGCTCCAGACTGTTGACAGCCATAGCTGGAAAACCTGGCTCAAACATCGATATGTATAGCATTAAGTCTCCAGGAGGATCTTTGTCTATTCTTTTTGTGTTTCCTGGACTGGCAAAACACAGCAAGCTGGAATAGGCTGGTGGAAAAGGAGAGGCTTGAAATCAACACATCCACTGGAAATATAATAGAAATCATATCCAACTGCACTGATCTGATATCAGCCATCAGGTCTAAAGGTCTCCACACATCAAGTCTCCATTTTTCATTTTTTTAATCCGTCGTCTGAGCAACGTTTTGCACAGAAACCTTACACACTGAGTGATGCATTTTATCATTCTATTCGTTAAGGCCATATATTGGCAAAAATGTGGCAATAAGATATGTATCATGATACAGTGGTTAGTAAGTAAGGTGACATACAGTATTGCAATTTTAACGTCTTTTATGCAACACTAAGAGGGCACATCTCTTGGCAAATGAAATCAAATATTGACTGGGTTAATATTTGCTTGTTAACTATTAATTAAACATCAATCCGTTTTTTTGAGAATCAATACAATGACAAAATGACAATATTCTTTTTTTTCAATGTATTTATTACACCCCCTGACTATTCCTTACAAAAATTCACAGTGCAAGATAAAACTGAATGAATAATGTGGGTGCAATGGATAGTGCTAGTCCCAAACTAGTGAATGACTTTAGCAAAAAGCTATCGTTTAGCTGCCTACAGCATATCACTACTGTCTACTTTTTCCTATGCCCTTTGTTTTGTGGCCATCCCGGATTCTAAGCTGTTCTACAGTCACCTGCCACAACCTTTAAAATCCACATAACTGTAGGCTTTTATTTCTTTATCTTAAAGTGCCTCATGCTTGGAGACAAAGTGAATCAGTTTGCCATTTTGGATAATGACATTTGCCCGAACGATGGCTCTCAGTTGTCAAACAACCCTCTTTTTCCTTTAGACGGACGCAAAAAACGCAGTAAACCAAAACTGTTTAAAAAGTTTAATGATGGATGAGTCTGCGTGTGAACATGTTTGACACAATGTGATGTCAGATGTGTTTTTAAATGTGCTACAGTTTCAGATGAAAAACAGGGACAAGTCTGTCATGCAGGATTAGCATTATCTTTAAGGTGACTTCATCAGCTACAGCACACATGCTTTCACTGTCCCTGTGAAGGTGGAAGTGTGTGTGAGAGCAGTATATGTGACTAACATGGCGATGTTAAGGGTACTACAGCGTCTGGAGAAAAATCCACACAGGTCAGTTTACCAATATATTGGGCCAGTATTGTCCTTTATTAAACACTGGATGGAATATTATCGCTCTGATATATTAGAGGTTTCTCACTGACCACGCGGTGTCATTTCATTTTCTTTGGATGATTGTGTTATTGAGTTCATTTGTTCATACTGTGTAGTAATGTTTTTTTCTATATGTATTCATCATTTGAATGGCCTGTGCATGTATACCAGGCCAGATTAAAGGAATAGTTCTGACTTTTTGAAGTGGGTTTGCATGAGGCAATACACTCACCATTATCCATGGTGAGTGTGTTACCTACAGTAGATGACGGTCAGCACACCCCCAGCTTGGAGACACAGACAGGAGCCCCGGCAACAAAATGTGTTTTGATCATCTTAAAAATATTATCAGTTTAAGTATACACTATATTTCAATATTTTCATCGCTTTACCTTGCTGTCAAACTGCCCTTTCCAACAGGAACTGACACCATCCTAGACTATATTATCATGCAATTTATAACTTAATATATTTATGGCTAAGGTATTACACTGCCTATTTAGACATCCAGTGGACATGGAGAAACGTACCATTCATTTATTCATTTGCAGTCGTGTTTTTGGCTTCCTGACAAATGTAACATCTTTTAGCTCTGTTTTGCTTTTCAATAACTTGTGCTAAAAGCTGCTTAAAAGCTGTTTCTCACCAGTGCCATGCGATAATAATAATGCGATGCAGGACTGTGGAAAATTCCAGTGCTAATTATCTGCATTGCCTTGTTCCATTTTCCGTCAATGAGGCCCAAAGAGTTTCCTCCAAAATAGTGCCGTGTCCACTCTAGAAAGAGAACTCAAGATTCAAGAAGTTTCTTGTCATATGTTACGGTTACATGATACAATGAAATGCTTATTTTGTCAGTGTCCCTTCATGCAAGAATGTAAGTTAAAAAAATAGTTAAAAAGTTAAAACAGTAAAATGCACAATATAACAGCAATCCCTTTCATATTACACAGTCATTTCATCCATTGTTAATATAAAAAATATTGATCAGTGCTGTTTTAAAGAAAGTGAATGTTGTATAAATTTAGGTGTCAATGGTTTTAACAGAATAGTACAAAGAATGACATGAAATGATATTTCGAGGAAAATAGACCATAAATTACTGCCCTATATTGTGTAAATAGCCTGCACTTATATAGCAACTTACTAAACTAACAACTTGCTTTCACCCATTTTACACACACACACACACACACACACAAACACACACAAGCCTCCTGAGCCACTGCCACCCACATACTGTATCTGTATGCATCTGTATGAGGAACTTGTTTTATATAACCTACTTTCTCTTAAATATGGTTCATATTTATACAGTATCGCTGATATCTAGTTAATTTTGTTAATGTAGTTTATATTCCCTCATCGACCTGTCCAGGGTGTACCCTGCCTTCGCCCAATGCCAGCTGAGATTGGCTCCAGTCTCCCCGCAGCCCCTAACAGGATAAGAGGGCTGAAGATAGATGGATGAATATTACCTTATGAAAAATACAAACATCTTTATTCTGAGCAAGTTGTAGTGTGCATAGTTTATCATGATGGTTAATAGTTGTTGTATTTTTGGATATTATATACTTGTTAACTTTATATACTTGATCATGTTATGATACCAACGGGAGTACATTGCTATCACTGGTATGATGTTCATGCAGCAGCGAGGAGGCTGTGGATAGCAGTATGCTATAACTGCCATGCTGCCTCTGCATGTCGCCCCACTCTGATAATTGCGCCTTGCATTGCAATCACTTTGGCCCAAGATCCCATCGGCGAATGACACCAGTTGTTTTTCAAGCTGCTTCATGGGATGGAGCAGGACTGTAAATAGTGTAATGTTTCTCTCTCCAGGGAGCAATGAAGCATTGTTGTATTCACTCTTGCAATCTGGGAGCATCACAACACCATTTTTCTACTTGGGGAAAAAAAAAAAAAAGAATGAACGCCTGGCTCTCTTCATTTTAACAGTACTTTCATCCTGCAACAGGTTATTCACTGGTGATGTGTCTCCTCTCAGGTAAAGCTGCATTAATTTGTTTGCTGCAGTTAAACAGAGGATATGAGGGAGGCACGGCTGACTCCAACCCATTTTATTGAAGTCTGCGATAAATAAGTACCTGAGTGCTGCTTTCACCGCCCCGTCTGCTCCTCTGGATATACCTCCCTCCCATCACAGCTGTTTAGGGAGGGTAGAAATGTTATTGCTCTGTCAGTTTTATCTCACATTACCTGAGCTGCAGGATGTCCAGCGGTGCAGAGTCTCAGCCCAGTTCTGGAAATTGGAAAACAAAAATTCCCTGAGACAGACAAAATTGCTAACGTGGCTCCTTTGCAAAAATAGTTCCAAGGAACATTTTAAAACTAGCCTCAGAAATTAAAGACACCACTATAGAGCTGGCTATGAGCTTCAGGCTGCAGGCTGTGGGAGGATAATTAATGTCAAAACAGTGCAGTGGTACAAACACACTTTGGCTCAGCTCTCGGCCTGACATGGCTACAACGCACCAGCAGGCTGCACGGCTCTTCCAGCGTTTTGGTGGAGACACATTCCAGCAGACTGCACTGCAACGAGTCGCCTCTGACTAGCCCTCTAATGAGGTTGGGGACTGTCAACAGCCTTCCCCAGTGCTTCTCCAGCCAGCCGGGGTGCCTGCTCCCTACCCACTACCCTGCTCCCTCTGGGCCTGCCACACACTTCACACTGGTTGCACCGATTAATCAAATAAGGCCTTCTGCTGCTTGCTTTTGCTTTTGCTTTTTTTTTTTTTTTTTTTTTCAAAGATTGCAGCCCTTGAGAAGTGGTCTTGACGGTTGTAATAATTGGAAACTCTGCTGGCCTTGTTAGCAAGGCTAAAGTGGGATGGCAAATGTGCTCCGATGCTATAATTGAATATTTGCAGAGGCAGCAGTGTTTGTGCATGTGCAGATTATGGACACATGTTGTTACTGCATCAAGTCACACAAGGCCAACTGAGCTGTCTTCATTACAAACCACATCCTGCAGCCTCCCAGTTGCAGGTATGCTTAATACTCTATGAGCAGAGAGAGAGTTCTTACGAGGGCTGTCAGTGTTAATGTGATAACGCATTAATCCATATTTGTTTTAATGCCACTAATTTCTTCAACACATCAACAAAACTTGCAATTTTTAGGTTGTAGCATGCTCAGTTTTAAAGCTCGAAAGGAGATGCTGAAAGAAACTAGAAAACCTAAAGAATGGGCACCCACCATGTCTTTCTGTCGCAAAGGAGGTTAAATAACGCCCCAAACAAAAAAGCTGTCATTGCCATTTTCAAAGGGGTTTCTTGACCTCTGACCTCAAGATATGTGAATATAAATGGGTTCTCTGGGTACCCACCAGTCTCCCTTTTACAGACATGCCCACTTTATGATAAACACATGCAGTTTAGATCAAGTCATAGTCAAGTCAGCACTCTGACACACTGACAGCTGTGGGCTGCAGTTTACCATGTTATGATTTGAGCATATTTTCCATGCTAAATGTGAGGGTTTTTGTACAATATTTGTCAATATTTTGTGTTGTTTATTGATTTCCTATAATAAATATGTACATGTGTTTGCATAAAGCAGCATATTTGTCAACTCCTATGTTGATAAGAGAGTTAAATACTTATTTACAATTCAAATTTCCCTTTAAGGGACATTTTGAACAGATAAATTTTACTAACTAGGGCTGTCAGTTGATTAAAATATTTCATTGTCATTAAATATTTTAATCAATTGACAGCCCAAATTCTTACTACATGCTAAATGTATGGATTTTAATTCAAAAAATAGCTTTAGAAATATTGTTATGTACTGTACTAAGGATATCCACCAAGTAACAACATAATGTCCTGTAGCACTAACAACTAATTCAATTTTCAAGTAATTTGAAGTATGAGCTTACAGCACAAGTATTTTTGCTGCCGGTCACTACAGACTGTACAGATTTTACAAATAACAAGCTGTTTTCGATTAGTCCAAATGAACAGATGCTCTCATTCTCTCATGGCCTCGGTGCACAAGCACATTAAGTCAACCTCATAAAGCCAGAATACTGTTACTACGTGTCTAGTTTTCCGTTCACAATTAAAAACTGATTTACTGCAACTAGGATTCAACCCAGTTCATGAAAAGTTTTATATTTGCTTCTTTTTTTAACACCTGGTGTCTTTCCAGGGAAGAGTCCACTGGGACCATAACATAATATTTTTATGTTTCCTGCAGCAGAAACTGTGGTTTATTTGTAATAAACACCCCACCTGAAAGTGCACCAACAGAAAATAGACATCAGTGTGCTGACAATACATCTATAAGTGCAACGCAATACACAGCAGCATAACAGAGGCTAACTAAAATATAATGATACAGGATGTCATATAATAAATGGGAGTCCTGTGGTGTTCCGCTTTGAGTGTATATTACATATAGCATACACATGAACATTCATCTATCCATTATTGGTCTTATTGCTTCTCTATAGGTCTGTATGGAAGATTTAAAATGCTTACATATAAAGTTGGAAAAAAACATGTTAAAACAGCAATTGCAGTCAAGCTTTTAGTACATAACTTAACTGATTGTTTCCCGTTGTGACACATCAAATCGCAATACAGTAAACAAAGTGCAGTGCAGCAGAGAGCGGCATCAGCCTGCCAATACTAAACACAAATCACTGTCATTAGTTTCCACGAGAAGGTGCAAGGTAACTATTTTTTCTTATTTGCTGATCTTGTGCCCCCTCGTCTCCTCAATCCCCTAATTTGTGATCCGCAAATCAATCTCAGCGCTGCATCATGAAGGACATTCCACTTCCTAAAATGCATCTCGAGGATCATGGAGGCTTGCCGCAGGAGCTGTAAGCAAGGATACACCGGTGTATCCTTTGCAGAAGTCTTTTAAGCTCATAAAAGAGGCATGACACACAGCTGGAATGATCTCAAACCATGACAAGACTTTATAAATGTTAAACTCTTCCTTTTCTGTCCATATGTTGTAGTTATTTAAGATAAGATAAGATGAACCTTTATTAAGATGAGCAAATGGGCTATCAAACTTTCTGCTCATTTGTGTAGCGCCTTCTACAGATGTCAAATTGTTATATTAAGAACATTCTCTTGCATTCATAAAGTTTTTGTCATATGAATAGTCAGGACTGTGATATATCAGTCAATCATAGGCTATATAGGCCTATAATATTTAGCAATATACCCTTCAAAATGTCTGCACTTAGTCAATTGTACAGCTTAGTGTACAGTTTTGCAAGTTGTCATTTTTTAAAATCTGGGTCAAGTGAATAAAGAAATTGTAGCCACTATTGACAGCAGCTATTTGAAAATGGTGGTTTTGTGAAGGATGCGTGGTGTCACAATAGTCACGATTCTCTCTGACCAATCAGTGGTCTGCTGTGTTTTAACTCCACCGTCTAGTATCTGCTCACCTCGCTGGAACCTCAGCTGAGGTGCTACCAAGAATAATGTGGCTCTATTGGTATCCACAACTTTTGCAAATGGTAATGTAAAAATAACCACTCTAAATCTGTGAATGTGCTCAATCATCCAGGTCATATTCATTCTGGCAACAGCTGAATCGAAGGCAACTGGACTTAGATTTGTCTCTGAAGATGTTTCGCCCCTTATCCAAGTGGCTTCATCAGTTCGAACACTACAGTCTGACTAGTCCCCACTAGTCTGACACTATACATACTGAGCTTATACATATCTTATAATCTTCAAATTTTTTCATTCATTTCACATTTTGGTTTAAAATAATTTAATAATTACACATACACAAATAATTACATGCGAATAAGTAACCTGATAATAGTCTTCTGCCGTTATGTTAGAATGGATAACATACCAGCAAGATAAAGTAAAAGTAAACACTAAAAGTACAGCTCAAGCATCAGTGGATGGTTCACAGACAGAGTGAGAGTGAGGACAGCACTGCCGCTCTGTTAGAACCATTTTGGCAACACGGGGTGTAAAGATCATCACAGTCTCTAGGGCTGACAGAGGGGGCCAGTGTGTTTCTTAAAAATACAGAAAAAGATCAACGGATCTGCAGAAAAAAAAGGGCATGCATTACAAACAATACAGTCAGAAAGGGCACATATCAAGCTTTACCAAAATAATGTGAAATCTGTAGTCAAAACATTTATGTTGTGACCGCTCAACTCATTAAATCATGATAGCCATTAGAGTTTTACACAAAGTTTGGTAATTTTATTGTAAGAAGAGCTGCCTGTGTGTTGGTTGATAACTTACGTGCTCCAGTCAGTCAAATTGGTCAATATGTTGCGAAGCGTAAATTGTTTGGTCTTTCCTCGCCAAGCAACAGGTGTCACATTCGGGGGCTGGTGGCAGATGGTGTGGGGTGTGAGATTAGCCTGGTGCTGGCTCATGGCAAGAGGCTGTGCTGGCGTGAAGTAGCTGTGGGTGAGAGAGGAGTTCAGAGATCTCCTCCATGGGAACCAGCACTGAGGAGGAGGAGGAGATTTACATACATGTGTGTATCACCAGCTCAGCTTCAGACAGTGTTGTTTCTCCAGCACCTCGGGGAACAATGTTAAATGCAACATTTTTTTTTCTCTTTTAAGATAATCCAAATAGTCAGCACATAGTACCGTATGCACTTTATGCTCCATTTCTCCCTCTGGGCTGAACTGTGTGCCAGAAGTTTATATATAACAGGATGAATTACTAAGTAATCACTGACCAGCCCTACTTTGCATACGGCTGCGCTGGGAAAAATAGACTTCTTTATGTTATTGCTACCATAAAGCAGGAGGATACTGCTGCTGGAGTTCATTAATAACACCCCCAGCCCATAACTCTTCAAGAAATATGATGTGTTTTATACATACAGGAGCACAGTGGAACAACTGTATCTTTACAGGGGCAATTAAGGACGAGAACCTTGCTCAAGGGCATGAAAAGGAGTGGCTCTTAGGATTCATCTCCCCAGTGTTAAATCACTTGGCTATTGACCCTGTGCAATACACCCTGCTGACACAGTAGAAAAGGGACTTTAATTATATATTCAAGAGAAAATGGTGTGAGAAAATAATGGGATACCCCAGTGGCAAGGAAAGCTCAAAGTCAAGAGGAGCTTGAAAAGAATATTAAATTAAAAAAAAAATCACATTTTTGATGGTGACAGTAGCCTTCTACCCTGGGTGTTAATAAATTATGGTTCTTGATAATTTTCAGGCATTTCACCAGTTTGACACGGTGTGATATAATTTTGCAACGTGAGGTCTGGATGTTAAAAAGAACTTAGAAAAAACACTGTAAGAAATTGAATCCCAAGGGTTTTGAGTACGTGTTCTGGATTTGCAGGACTGGTTCAAACCGTGTAGGAGCAACTACAGCCAGAGGAGGGCGACTGAAACAACAATGAGGAAATTAAAATAGGTGTTGCCTGAAAGTTGTAATTCTCGATGCGACCAACAGAGAGAAGCAGAGCATAACTTTTACCAGCGGGCTCATGTTTGAAAGTAAAGATTGCATTTTGAAGTCTTCTGCTTCCGTGGATCTTAATCAATTTGTGTCTGTCACTGCCCACTGAGGACACATCTGAGGTTATCTTTTCTCAACAACTCACCTCTAAATCCCCATTATCTTCCAAGGATTCAGATGATGTTTGACAAAGTAGACTGCTGAGCATTAATCCCTGAGCACATCGCTGATCCTGCCACTGATGCAAGGTCACACCGTGACACAAATTATTAGCACAGGGCGAATACAAATCTATTTATCAGAGCCTGCTACTTGTAAGGGCAGCTAATCAACTATTCAACACGCTGGAGGACATGTCAAAGCGAAAAAGCACCATAAAGACTGAGCAAGAGCAAGGAAAGGATATATATATATATATATATATATATATATATATGTTTTGAAAATGACTTGAAAAGCAAACAGCTATGGAGCCCCAAAGTCTATTATTAAATTAATGAAAAGTAAATTATGAAAGAAATACTAACATGAATAAATTGTGTGAAATATATAAATAAATGAACAATATGTGAAATAATTTTCCTTGTTATTATCTGTTATTTCTGTTTAATTTTATTGTAGACATTTTTACTTCAAAATGGCCTTTTTCAGATGTTTTTGTTTCATCATGGTATTTTTCCAA
The DNA here is from genome assembly GCA_947000775.1 of Pterois miles. Classification (NCBI taxonomy): domain Eukaryota; kingdom Metazoa; phylum Chordata; class Actinopteri; order Perciformes; family Scorpaenidae; genus Pterois; species Pterois miles. The sequence goes on along the minus strand of CAMQGK010000194.1, from coordinate 884,419 downwards.
AATGGCACTTTGTCACATTTTAAGATGCTGTTTTGTGATGTTGTCACCTGTCAAACTTAGCCAGCCTCCTCCTCTCTTACACAGAACGCCAATGCCAAAGTAATTTTGAATCAACCACACTGCCGCTGCTGTAAGTAACCAACATGTTGTCAAACAGCAGTTCATATAATATCTTAGAAACATAAACTTACAAACAAACTGCATTTTCCTATGTATGTCAGGCAATACATGACACATGTACCAATTTCCACTCCAGTCTTTTCAAAATAAATTTCTGTCTTCAAAGGAAAGAAATTATGTTCAGTAAAACATTTTGGTATGGGTTAAAATAACACCGGAAGAGCAGTTACATAAGTACTTGTGACAAATCAATGTTGACATCTGGTTTCACACGGGATACAAATGCCTGAAAGTCTGTTTTTTGACCCACCCATCGCAAGACCCCAGGAGGAGCCACAAATAGATAGAAGGTATAGGTATAGGTAGAACTGCAATTTACGTGACTATCATGTGATGCCATTGGAACCAAAAAGACTTTTTTTCCCATAAATCGACTTCCCAGTATGAAAATTTGAATAGCCCTTGATTAGGTCCTAAAAGTTGTAAAATGCACTAATAGCTGAATGCAGAGTTATTTCCCTTCCTCCATTTATGTGAAAGAGCCATAGACAGCAGAGCAAAGACTGGGAGGCGGAGTTAAAGGAAACGCTTGTGCACTTTGCTCTATAAACCAAGTGGATGCAGAAGATCGCCGGATGATCCATCCATCCATCTTCAACAGCTTATCCCGTTAGGGGTCGCAGGGGCATTGGAGCCGATCCCAGCTGGCATTGGGCAAAGGCGGGATACACCCTGGACAGGTCACCAGTCCATTGCACAGGGAGAACACGCAAACTCCACACAGAAGGCCCCAAACCGGATTCAAACATGTGACCCTGCTAACCGCTGCCCACTGACAGAAGATCCAGGTATTTTATCTCTCTGCATTCAAGCCACTTTGGCTTCAGGTGCCACTGAGCAACACTCATAGGAATGAACGGGAGCCATCCTACAACACTCTACCCAGTTCACGTTATACATGCATGACCCATCCACTCCAATCTTCTCCCTATTTGCCGCTCTTTATACTTACTTATTTATGATCCATCCATCCATCCATCCATCCATCGTCAACCGCTTATCCCGTTAGGGGTCGCGGGGGGGCTGGAGCCGATCCCAGCTGGCATAGGGCGAAGGCAGGGTTCACCCTGGACAGGTCGCCAGTCCATCGCAGGGCACATAGAGACAGACAACATATAGACAGACAACCATTCACACTCACATTCACACCTACGGGCAATTTAGAGTCATCAATTAACCTAAACAGCATGTCTTTGGACGGTGGGAGGAAGCCGGAGTACCCGGAGAGAACCCACGCTTACACGGGGAGAACATGCAAACTCCACACAGAAGAGCCGCAAGCTGGAATCGAACCTGCGACCCTCTTGCTGTGAGGCGTGAGCGCTAACCACTACACCACCGTGCAGCCCCTTATTTATGATTACACACATTAAATATAAACTGATTACATGGGATATATAATAATTACAGCGTATGTAACAGCTGAGTACACACAGTACACAGACACAGTAACCTCTACCTTTATTTAGCTCCACATGCTATCTACCTAGTACTGTCTCTTCACTTCAGCAGTGTCTACACAAACTGAAAATCAAAACTGTACTAATGGAAACATTAGTAAAAGAAATAAACATGCTCTGAATTAATTATCAAAAACTGACATGCTTTTATTGGAAAAATACTCCAACCAGTCTTGCAATATAAGCATTCTCACTACTAAGTTTTGTAATAAATATTCATTATGTGTACTGAAGTGGGAAATAAGTAGACAAATATACCGTTTTCGGTGTGTGTGTGTGTGTGTGTGTGTGTGTGTGTGGGGGGGGGGGGGTAGTCTATACGGAGAATCTGGGGTGAGGTTTTGTGGAGGGGGGACTTCATCAGATCTTCATCTGAACACAAAGAGGCGAGACAGAAACTCAATTACTTGGAAATGGAAGTCTCCCGTCGTGTGACAGTGACAGTGTGGGGGGGGCTACGACTTCCGAGATGATACCATCAAAGTCCTCCTTTATTTTGCTCAAAGAGGAGGAGATACCGCATCGCCAGTGCTGCCCGAGGGCACGCTGATGTCATCTGCCTGTCACACACAATGACAGGAAGCCTCGCCGCTGCACGTAAACGAATCATTGAATGGACTGGTGGATTCATCAGGTCCTACAATGAAAATGGTCAAGGCGGTGATAATGGACGCAGGATGCATTAGCATTTTCCCGCACACTTGTGACCTGATATGTGCTGTGATACATCCTGCACTCATGATAAGCTCCTCACCGCCTTTGGTGAATCCATATTGCTTTTCATTAGCGGAGGTGTGATGCTGTTTGGAATTCATATTGCAATATCAGACGCTGCTTTTCGGTGCATCTGGGGATTGGTTGGGTGGTGTTCTCATTGCTCATGCTCCACCCTTGATCCTCAGAGACACAATAGAGCTGCAAGACAGAAAAGAACTTCTTGGGAGTGTTTTTGGAGGCTCATGCAAATCGCAGCACGCTAATCATGTGTGTCTGTGTGTGTGGCTTTTGAGGACTTTGTTGCACAGACAGATTTATCAGCAGGGCCTTTTGTGACCGTCCTCAGCAAAAGGGAGCGGAGACAAACATGTGGTCCATCCAGATTATACCTCATTTGAGATCTACAATAGCCACGTTAGAGCGTTTAAATGGAGCCCCGAGTCGTCAACCTTCACCCTGGTGACAGGTCACAGATGCACGGATTGTTAACTGGCCGCTGCTCGACGAAGCACGCCGCAGGATGAGACATCCATGAATGCTTAGAAGAGTAATTCTCCCTGATAAAAATAAATCCCAAACTCACCGCTGCCAGACAACATTTAATGAGATGCAGCCAGATTGCTAATTGACTTCCTGAATTCCACATAGCCTTTATCTCCATGGCAACTAAACCAGCCACGTCTTTTCATACACGTATAGCAGGACGAGGAGAAAAGTTTTTTTTAAAAGCCTCCATTCACTCTGTTCTCTTTTGTTCTCCAAATAATCCACTGATGATTACATTTCAACTCTGCACTCATTCTGAACTATTAACTGCTAATGTTATTAGAGGAATAATGAGGTTTAATCAATGCAACACATGATTACACAGATTCTATCTGTTAGGAACATGAGTATTAATGACTCAGATGTACAAGGCAGGATTGTGAAAGGAGGAGACTGTGAGGTGGGGTTATTAAAAGAGAGGTTGCGGTGGAGGGGGAGGGATGAGGAGCAGGGTTTGTTGAGTGTCTGGCTCCCCGCTGACACCAACATGGCCCTCTCTGTTCTCTGTCAAAGTGACATCAACCGGTCCTGAATCACTGCTGCCGGCCTCCTGACGGCACCTCTGTGAATCCCTCTCCCTCGCTGACACGCTGACCCCCCCATAGATCAGATCATGTGTCCGCATCAGACGGGTAACAAGATCCAGGATGTCTCGTCCTGCTTGGGCCACGCAGGAAACAAGCGTCGCAGGAACATGCTGTAAAACACGCTGCAGACATTAGTTTGTCTAAACAAACTCTTGATTTGTTTTTTTTGGGGGGGCTTGCTACAGTTGACTTCCTCTGCTCATGTTTACATCAGTGTAAACCTGCATTTTAAAATTCCAATATATTTTATAATTATAAAATATTATATTTCATGGAGAGTTTTTCAAAGATGGTGTCAGGACCACATGTAAGGTCAAAAGATATATGCAGTTGGGTTTTTAGATTTAGACTCATGTACAGGATGTATATATGTTTATTTAAAAGGGTACAGCAATTTAACATTACACATCCATATAATTAGAGGAGTTAGGAGTTAGTTAGAGGACTGACAAGCAAAAAAAAAATAAATAATAATTAAAAAAAAAATATGACTTTAATTGAAGCAGGAAAAGTCAAGATTTCCTGACTTTTAGTTGTTAGTATGAGTCAAGCTCTAAAAATCTGGGATCCTACATTTCCCATACTGCATCTCTAGACTGTATATAAGAAGTGGACGTAGTCACTGCGATGTCACCCATTGGTTTGTGGACTGCTGCTCTGAAGTCTCGAGTTCTGCATTTTTAGCTGTTGCCATCTTGGTTTTTGGCTGTCGCCATGTTGTTTTTTTGTTTTTGTTCTTTTTCGACACGAGACGGTGGAGCTTGGCACAACTGAACACTGAATTAGTCATTTTTAGGTGACCAAATGTAATGTAACAGTTAACTTTCATGCACTGAAAACACCCAGTGAAAGGGTTAAACTTGTAAGGTGAATACACAGATAAGTCTCATACTTAACAACACCGTGGTAGTGACCTGTCAATCACAAAGTAGCCACGCCCTAAAGCATCCCCTATACTTTATGGTCTATTTGACTCTAAATGGGACCATAAGTTACTAAATGAACATCATGCTGTATTGAAGAAGACTAGAAACTAGTGATTGAGACCTTAAAGTCATGTTTACAAAAAATCTAAATTGAAACAAACATGGAGATGTCAAAATTATTAGTTTTTTATAAGCTGAGTGGCACTCCCCATAACTAATAAACTGACTTTATAGAGGTTTATCATACTGTCTAGCACCATGTTAATGTACAGATTTCCCTTTGTGTTCTTACACTGTCCAAAATACTTTTCTTTTCTGGGAACCTTAAAACAGGGACACGGTCCAGAAAAGGCGAAGAAACACTGATGCAATCTTTTCTTGTCTTCTAATTGCTAAAATCAATATTTTCAACCACTGGCTGAAAATGTCACTTGTCACATTTAATAATGTCAAACAACTCAGTGATCATAATGTGCAATAACAATCTTATGCAAATGTCTTCACGTACCATACAGGCAGCTCTTTGTGATTACAGTCTTTTCTTCATTATCTTAGCAGATAATTAGAGACTGTGTGAATTTTCAATCAGACTAATTCTGCAGATATTAGAGGAAAAGTGTGAAGACAGTGAAGCAAATGTGAAGGATTATTTATATTGATTTCCATTGTTTCTTTTTAATTAGCCTCGGGGTTTAAGTCTTGATTAGATGGGGTTCGGGATCTAAAGTTATTGATTTGTTGGTAGACTCCTTCACAGCCGTTTTGTTGGTTATTATCAATCCCCCCACCGCTCCCCTGTGGGCAGCGTTTGCCCCTGTTCCAAACATGCAGTCGTCCCCTCGGATGGCTCCCGAAGACATTTAATTGAAATGGACAAAATAACACCCCTGTTATCCCGTGGGCCCAATTCTATTACCTTCCTATGCACCTCCCCTGAGATCCGGTGTGTAGCCGCAAACCAAGTATAACGCCGGTACATCATTCACACCTTCAAATCTCATCTCATACAGCTCACACAGCCTGCAGGGCCGGTCAGAGCCGGAGACAAGTTTTCCTGTTGTAATACAGCTGCTGTGTGACATCTTCCTTATCAGAAACGTGATGATGTTTATCCTGAAAACAATAATGAATTAATATACAAACACTGTGTAAATCTGAGCTCCCGCTTGTGTTCCCAGAGATCTGATATGACCATGCCTGTCGACCTATCTGCCTGAGTACAAGCGGAAAGGCAATTATTTGCATGATCACACAGTCATTGTGTTGCATCCAACCAAAAAGAAATTTAATTATCTAATGGTAAATTCTTTCACAAGAGCAAGAGAGTCTTTTCTTGCTGTAGTGCTTCATTTCTTTCACACAATATGGTCAGTTGGGTTTTTAAGGCTTGTGTATAAAGATAAGCTGCTACACATGTGAAACTCTAGCTGGAAACACAGCACTAGATTGGTGGTTAAATTGTGTTAAAGGTGCAGTCAGTGATTTTAATCCAATATGCCTTTAATCAAGTTTAGCAAATATCTTTTCACAGTCCGCTCTGTGTGCACTGAAAATAAAAACTGGTGTGCATACACAGCCTTGACTCTATAAACAACCCTTTCTCACTCCCATTTCGTCAAATACTGCCATTTGGTAAGTGGCCCTTGGCAACTGATGCCCGGAGGCACCCTTTAGCAACAGTATGTGATGTGTAAACCCACCCGCGGCCCGACAGTCAGAGCAAGTGATATCAAAAGCATGAGAGCCTGTCCAGGGCAGGAGGGGTGGACAAGACACCGATGTTTGTGTCCCGTGAGAAACTAAAAGTATGTTGACTTATTTTGTGGTGTCAGTCTTTTATGACCTGACCTGTATCGTCAGCCCTGTGAGTCTAACTAACTAAGTGGTTGTGTTGATTAAAACTAAGTTCCAGTGAAAACAGAAGTTTATTTTAATGGACACTACGCATGTAACAAGTGTATTTTCACAGGACATTCCTGGTCCATCCAGAAGTAATGCAGCAGGTGCACCCCATGTGTCGGTCTCTGTTGCAGAGGGGTACCAAGCGGCGATATTTGACGAGTTGGGAGGGAGAACATGTTGCTATAAATGGGAAACACACAAAGTGTCTCGGACCGAGCCACACAACATTATTCCAGCCAATCAGCAACAGGGGGCATTCACACTTATAAGGGACACGTACAAGGGAAAAACTATGGATGAATAAAGAGAAAGGCAGTGGGAACAAGAGGGATAGTGAATCCCAAGAAAGGGTTTTGTTTGGGTGTTGAGTTCAGATATCATGATAAGATAAGATAAGATATTCCTTTATTAGTCCCACAGTGGGGAAATTTACACGTGACACCACCAATACAAATAAAAATAAATAGTATAACAATAAAAAATAAAAAAAAAGTAAAGACAAAAAAATATCATTATCAATATCATGAGTTGCTTACCCCCCCCTCCAAACTTCAGTTGGCAGAATTTTTTTGTGCATCATTGGGCAAAAAAATCCACAATAACCTTTCAGCATGTTGTAATTCAAGTGTTCTCAGAAAAGACTGCAACTCCTCGTGGATCTGTTTTCAGGCTTTAAAAAATCTTACCTGGGACAGCAGACATTGGCCAATAGAGTGTTCCTATTGGCTGTGCTCCGGCTGGTGGCCACTGCTTCGCATTTCCTCAGCTGATCTCAACATGACTGCCAGGCCACACAATTTCTCATTTTACAGCTGAACAGTACTACAAGATGATTCTGAAACCATTTTATGCAAGAAATAGGCATCACAGTAACAGAGTGTTTGATCAGTGGTGTCTAGGTTTGTCGGAGTTTGTGAGTGATTGACAGTTGCTCAGAGGTGACAGGTTCCTGCTCAGCTCTGATTGTTTTTTTTTCCTCTGGTCTGTGAAATCTTGCAGATGCCATTAGGAGCACCGGAGGACACCAGAGGACACCAGAGGACACAGAGGCAAATGATTTTTTTTCAGATTACCTGTCTCTTACACGACTGTCAGGATGTAGTGACAGTATTTATGAATGTAACTTTTTGCAGGATGAACAATCACTTCACCTGTTAGCTAAGGTACAGGAAACATAAATGAGATAACAGAAAAACACTTATATCCGGATCTAAGTGTACCGAAATCTTTTCTGTTTTGCAAATAACTAAAACTAACTTTTTAAAAATCATATTTGCTTTGTTTTTACCCACTGCTGCTTTAATGTTTTGTGCACAGTTGTGAAGCGGCCAGCTTTACCGACACTGATTTATCTGATTTTCATCAATAGAACATAATACATACTTTAATAGATTTGGAGTATGGATCTCTCACTACAATCAAATCAATTGTCTCATCTCAGTGGTCACGAAACACAAAGCTGCAACAGACAATCAAGCTCATGCACGCTTGTAAAACTCCCACATGCTCGCATCTAATGATAACACTCCATCTTCATCAAGTGGTCCAGCCGTTATATTACTGTAGGAAAAGAGGGGAAGCTTATTCCCCATTTCCTCCTTTGTGAAAAGATTGACGGCTGTTTGGCACCAGCCTCCCATCTCAGCTCAAATTTTGTAGCTGCAATATTTGGATTGCTATGGAAACAGCTTTCATACTGTGAGCCCCCCGCCCCTCCTGCCTTCATCCAGACACCACTGTGTCTATCAGCCTTTATTGGGTGAGAGGATGCTCCTTGTCGCTCTCATAAAGAGTAAATGATTCCACGAAGGCATAAGATGAAGCTCTAGGAGCAGAGCAATGTGTTGTCCCTGGGGGGGGAGCGCACAGAGCAATCTGCCACAGGAAAACACCCTCTCCCAACCTGCTGCTGATATTAATTACGAATCGAAAGCTATATGGCTGTGCCTCCAGCGCTTCCTGTGTGATGCTGGGAGGGGCTACGGGGATGGCTCGACAGGAGCCGCGGGGAAGCCACAGATGCTGCTAAGACATTCTTATAGTAGGAAGTGGGAGAGGCTCTGGCTTTATTCTGATCTCTGTCGTTGCAGGTGGAGCCGAACCGCTGTAGGTCTGAACAGAAAGCTTTCATGCAATAAATCACAGCTGCCCTCGATCATCATATTGCATGTGCTCAGCCAAGGATTCGTCTGAGTCGACTCCCATTATGTATTCCTGCAATACAGCCTACAGCATACTGTAAATAAATAAAATAAAATGTCTCAGAACCTTCATCGGTTGTATGACTGGTTCCTGTAGGAGGATCTTTATGTGTGCAATAGCACTATTTCATTCAGCAGTTTCTCATGCCTACAAGGTTAAAAATGATACATTAATAAATTATATTTGCAAAAGCATATGCTTAACCAATGCAATCTGTATTCTGAGACATCTGCTATGCAGCGACTCAGAGGTGTTATTGGATTTTTGGGTTCAGTGTCTTTTTTACTATAGTAATGTTTTGGGAAATACCCTTATGTGCTTTCTTTCAGAGGAAAACAGTAAGCCTCCTAAAGTTAATAAGACTAGTGCAGTGCCCGTTCAGGGTGCGGCCATTGAGGGCGTTCAGAGCTGGGGCAGCATTGTTGAGAGCCGCTCATCGCTCTTTGACTCCAGTGAAGTGAAGAAGAATTTAGTTTTACGTCATCCAGCATCCAGCAGCAGAAGTGAACAGCAGTCAATGAGCCACAATTACCCACTGCGACAACATGCTGGACTCTCAGTCCGCAGTTTATCAATATTGACGCCGTTGCACTTGTCCAAATTGCACCTCTGACGCTGCACATCCTTGGGTCCCAAATAATACATCCACGTAGGTTGGAGGAATGGTTGCAGCATGAAATTCAGCCACCATTAATCTGATTATTTAAAGCTGCGTTTTTCCTACGTGACATGTTAAAATGTCTTTGGATAATAAGTATACTGTGCCACGACAGATCGAAGAGATGTTTTCTTCTCCAGTTATAGACTACAGTTATACAGAACTGTTTATATAGATAGATAGATACATAGATAGATAGATAGATAGATTGATAGATAGATAGAGTACCACAAGGATTCATATATATATATATATATATATATATATATATATATATATATATATATATATATATATATATATATATATATATAAAAAAGAATAAATGTCAATGATAACATACTAATATATATATATATATATATATATATATATATATATATATATATATATATATATATATATAAATTTGTACGTATCGTTATCATTGACATTTATTCTTTTTTCTCTTGCAACTAACTGTTTTTAATGGAGCTATAACTATAGCTATGGAGCTATATAGAATATGGATAATGATATATTTATACATGGAGCTATAAATTAGTAATATATTTTTATATTAATTAGATATTTATATGTGCCTACAAAATAAATCAGGACATAAATTGTGTTTATGTTTTAAACTAATTCACCTTTTAAAAAACAATATTTCTATGCAATTTCTTGGTGTGTATTTGATTTAACTATTATATTTAGTGCAGTATACAGTATATGAATATTTGTGGACCAGCAGCTGTGGATGAAAATCTTGCAGCTCGGAGCAAACACATTTGAAAACGCGGTCTTCAAACGGAGGTTTGCGTTTCCAGTATGACAACTTGTTTGTTTACATCATGTGGTGTGTGAGTTTTAGTGTGTGCTACTGTGTTCTTGTTTGTAGTCAGTCCTACAGAGCCATTCATCTAATGTCATAACTCTTTGCCTCGATGGTATTCATGAATATTTCAAGTCTGGGGTCCTGTGCTGCATTTACTGTATGAAGGGCTCTTTTGCTCTCTGCTTTTATTTATTTTCATATATCATGTTTCTTTGTTGTGCACTCAAGGGGATATAAATCAAACTGGTGCTGGTTTATTTATTTTGCAAATGAACTCTTCATATTTTTCCTTTTACCTTTATAACTTTGCCTGTGTTTATTTATTTATTTATTTATTTATTTTATCATTTCAGAATGAAATCTTAAGTTGGCCAAGTCCGAAGCAATCCATTAAAAGCCCCACCGCTAGTGGTGGCCGTAGTAGAGCAGCCATGGTGGTATCCTGGGATTTCGCCAGTAGTGGTGCAAGGCCAGCCTCTACAAATAAGAACAGAGTTGAAGAGAGCTGTTGTTCTCGATGGAAAGACTGTGACCTTTAAAAGTTACCGTTTATAAGGAATTAGGACCGAGAATAACTGAGGACAGCAGCTATAAGTTATCAGAGGCCACTCATTGAGGGGGCAGTTTCTCCCTTATGCCATTAATATTAAAAAGGCAGCCCGGTGTCCCCAAATGGCATATGAATGATACAGTATTTTGTTAGTCATTTTGCGTGCAATAACAACTCCTTTGTTGCTTTTGACATATTGTGTATGTGCCATGTAGTACTGACTGCAATGCAAACACATTGGTGTAAATATGCTACACTCAGAACAAGTGTTGTAGAATAAATTGTGGGGGCAGCAGTAGCTCAGTCTGTAGGGAGTTGGCTTGGGAACCGGAGGGTCACCGGTTCAAGTCCCGACATGGACCAAAAAAACTGAGTGTGAACTGGTAGCTGGAGAGTAGCCAGTTTACCTCTTGGGCACTGCCGAGGTGCCCCTGAGCAAGGCACCAAACCCCCAACTGCTCGGGGCGCTTGTCTGGAGCAGCCCCCTCACTCTGACATCTCTCCATTACTGCATGTGTGTGTGTTTGTGTGCATGTACCATGTATAAGTTAAACAGAGTGTAAATTGAATTTCCCCACTGTGGGACTAATAAAGGTTGATCTTCTTCTTCTTCTAAAAAGTGAGACTGCTTAACAAACAGGACAAGAGACATGTTTGTGTCCCAAAGTGTTGAGTTATTTTGTTTATTTTGTTTTCCATACTTATGTTACGTTATTTACACATATATTTTACTTGGTTAACCTAGTTATATTAAGCCCAACCATGATGTTTTTCCTAAACCTAAGTAGCTTTGCTGCCTAAAGCCTGGGCCACGCCAGCTGTGTGAGGAGCACGTGATGGCTGCATTACCTGTTTTTATTTTGGTGTCAGAGTTAATTGGTAGAGCAGTTGCACAGCCCGAATGAGACACAGCAACAGACACTGAAGGTGATCTTCTGACTGTATATTGACATCATAACAGCAATATTACTACAGTTTCAATGTCTATATTTGTAGAAAATGTCACAGACATGAAAAAAGAAAAAAAAAACTTCCTGCTTTCATTTCAAAATAAAACCCCTCAAACATTTTAATTGTGGATTGTTACTATTATTTACTAAGTACAACATGTTTCTTGACCTTTGTCTACAATAAATATAAGTGACATTTATAATGAAATGAAATGGCCATTAAAAAAGTCAGATTCTATGTAGAAAGAGCAGCAGAAACGCTGCAGAAATGCAGCTGACGTGCAGCCGGTGTGAACAACGGACGAGCGAATCAGCCTGAGGTAACGCAGCCGCCACGCGCTGTTCACATGGCTGGCCCTAGCGTTAACCTAACTGCAGCCGTTACCATTGTTTTGTTGCTTAAACATATTTGCGACCATTTCACAGTAACGATGTGGTACAATGACATGCAAAAAGCCTAAAATGCGTAATCATGACACACTGAAATGTCTATGCTATGCTATAAGACCTCCCATAAGATAAGGTTGAAAAAGGACACACGTGTTTTTCAGATGTGATCCACTTTTTGGCCGACAGGACAGCGATGTGGAAATAAATGTATTCTTGTACTAAAGGAAATAAAATGTAAAAGATCTTCAGTATCACTATAAAATGAGAAGAAAGGAGAAACTGCTCTAAAGTGCCTGTGTGGCCTGTTACATATAATAATAATAATAATGAAGCCACCAACTGTGCTACAAGAGGCTGGGGGAGGAGCAGCTGAAGGAGATAGTGATTCACATCAGCAGATCACCACAGCTACACCAGGTTCAACACCCCTCCCTCTACTGTGATAAAAAAAAAAAAACACAAGTTAACTGTGTTTATGTGAAATGACACTGCAGATGCAGCTCAACATATTGGATCATCATCATCTTATTTATTTCAAATAAATATCAGCAACAAGGTTAAAAGTATATAAAGAAGATTTTCCAAATGGGAATGAATGTACATGTTGAAAAGGCTTTTGAATTCGGCTTTAGATAAATAAAACACTGTGCAGCGTTGTTATGGGCTTTTGGCAACACAATCCATCTTAATTTTTGGTGAAAGCCTATGGGCTGACTGGTATAGAGCGGCAAACAGCACACAGCCTGCATATTTACTTCCAGCTCATTTATTCTCATTATGCAGCCCTGCAGACGTCAATGAGGGGGATTTCTGCCCCACAGTGATATTCCATGATACAGAAGGAGAGAGAGGGAGAGAGATGGGGGGACACGTCAGGAAAAACAAGACGGAAGCGGGGCGATGGGGGTGCATTCATTCATGCTCTGCCTGTGAACTTTGACACCTTTGACAACGTAGGGACTGTTTTCAGACCCTACGTTGACGGCACCAGCTCATTCTTTGCCCCTCGCTCAGTCTCCGTTGGAAATTTCACATTCGCTGTAATGAGGCCCTGCCCTGTCGAGCTAGGGGAGGTGCCATGATTTCATATCTTGGGTTTACTTCCCTGCAGTAATTATGTTTTATATGGCAAACAACAATGTCACCTGAGAAATGATAAAGTCTGAACACACATTATTACTAAAGGAAGGAAAATATCAGCGAGGATATTTTATGAGAAGCATTCCGAAAAGTGTAGGCTGTTGTGCAATCATGTGTATGAAGTGCAATTTAATAGACTGGGACAAAGCTTCAGAATATTAACCAGTGAACCTTTCTTTATAGCAGGCTCGATCTAGAAAAATTAGTATTTTAATTACATATTATTGCTTTAGGATAATTATTTTTTCAACAAATATATTTGTTTTAATGTGGTTTGTATTAAATCCCCAAAAAACTTGGTTTCAAATCTATATTTTTTTTGCTTATAGGTGTAATCCTCACAATTTCAGTTCTGGCAGATTTGCAGACACTTGTGGTTAGAATATTATATAATATTAATATGATAGCATATAGCATAATACTCCTTGAGAAGCTACTTTGTCCAAAATGCAGCTAGTATATCCGTCTGCTGGAGCGAGACAAACTCAGACCCCTTGGTGTCAATTTGCTGTTGCAGTAAACACGTGGCTAACATTGTGAATTCAAACAAAAACACTTAGGCAACAAATAGGAGCTTAGTTAGTTATAGGGAAAAGACCACATGATTGGTCTTAAAATTACTATGTTCAGTGTAATGAAATTTAACATGAACACAGGACACAAACAGCTGTGCGTAAGTAACATTTATTTATTTAGAGGTCAGTACTCCAGGCTCAGTTAACGTGCTCAGTCACGATGTGTGTAGGTGTGGTTTGATTAGTTTTGATTGACAGGTGTCCAGCTACTTGAGCAGATGAACAATTGTTAAATCTTGATTGGTGCAAGGAAGTATGTGACATCACCTTTTTCCAATCAAGCCCCACCCACTTCAAACACATGAGCACAGACAAAGAAACAGGCCAGAAATAAAGAAATCTCTCTTGTAAAATACCCAAAACAGCTAAATTGCGTGTTTCTGTATGACCCCACAACGCTGCAGCCGAGTCCTCATTCAGACCAAGAAAGTGGATCACATCACTGCAGTTCTGAGGTCTTTACATTAACTTCACAATCCAACTTCCATTTATGCCCTGTACTATTTATAAAGTACTGAACGGTTTAGGGCCAAAATACTTGTCTGATTTTCGGTTACAGGTCTGCTTTCTGTCCCCAGAATCAAAACTACACATTGAGAGCAGCTTTCAGTTTTAAGGCACCACATAACTGGACCAAACTCCCAGAAAACTGAAGGCCAGCTGCAACTCTGTCTTCTTTTAAATCAAGGACAAAGACTCTGTTTGCCGCTGCTTTTAATTTTGAATCTAAACTGTAACTTTTATTCTAGTATTTTGAACCTGTTACTCTATTTTAGCTTGTCTATTTTCTGTTCTCTTAGATTTGCAGTGACTGTTTCTAATTGTATCTAAATGTCCTTTTATCATGTGTTTCTTTTGCACTTTGTCTCAGTGCATTTGATATATCTATGATGGTATATAAAAAGCACTTTGAATTGTCTTGTTGCTGAAATGTGCTACTTCCCATTATAAACACATCAAAATGGTTCCAGGGCCTTTAAAGCCTCTGAACAGCCACGCAGGTGTTTTCAGTTAATCTGGCTGATTAGACCACAGCTGTGGTCATGTAGAGACTAATTGAGCTTTGCCGATCCTGTTAGGGCGGGACAAATTTCACCTTTATCATTCTTATTGGTGGATGAAGATTTGAAGGTCCACCTTCAACCTGAGCAGAGGTCTAATCAGCCAGAATAACTGAAAACATCTGCGTGGGTGTTCAGAGACTTTAAGACATATTTAGGATGCACCATCTGCAAGATAGAAACATGTGAATCGACTTACATATAATTCCACCCTTTAACCTGGGCCTCAGCAGGGTCAGCTGAGAAGTGCAGGCCTTAAGCTATATGTATCACATTTTCCACTTATAGATGAGACAGTTCCTGCTGAAAAAGGAAGCAGATGTTCCACCAAATCTAACTTGATTTGATAAGAGCACTCACTGTTAACACCAAGCACCTCACAAAGATATCTAGTTACATTTATTGCCCAGTCAAGCCATTGTGTAATCCATTCAGTCCGGTGATGATACCCTAAATCAGGTTATTTGGATTCAAGTCAATCTGTGCATTTCCTTCCTTTGTGTAACAGAGAGGTATTAGTCTTTCCTTTGTGGTGCCAGCTGGATGCAGATGAATCCACCGAGGACAGGAAGATGACCCGACTCAGAACTCTGTATTAGGTGACTAGGTTACCTTTGGTCCTGTTTTGACCCCTCCCTGTTCAGGTGTCCTCCTGATGGGACCCAGTTAGCAATGAGAGAATCCTAGTTGCTCTTGTTTTGGCAGAAATTCACAAGGGAAAACATATTTTTACCAATGTTTAACTCCAATCTGTTTAGAATGACACAATGTTGATGCGTAGATGCAGGTCCATAGAGGTTATTGTATACTTTCATCATGGGAAATAAAATTCAGTAGTAAAATTTAACAGTTAACTGAACAAATAAAAATGTAGAGACTTTCATTTTGGTGTCAGCAGGAGGACAATGGGAGGAACTCATGACCTTAATATTTCTGAAATCCCAGCACAGTCTCACAGCAGTTTGTGAAATAGTATACAAATATGGTATATTAGTATATATACGGTATGTTAGTTGTCTATTACATTTCAAATATGTTCAAAGTGAGAGTGAGACAATGAAAGTGCACATACACATGCATTTTAACCTCACTGCAAGTACATGTACAGCATGTATGAAATGTATATGCAGTAATACATTTGTAGTGTACCCAAGAATACTTAAAATAGTCCCATTTTAGTACAGTAAAGTACACTAAGCACACTTAAAGTTGAGCTTTTGCGCTACTTTTCCACAACTAAAAATGATTAGTCTGTGTGCTAGTACTCAGTGTGCTGTAGCATGCTAACATCAGGCATACCTTAGTTACGTTACTTACCATAGTTAGGGTTTGAATTATGGTAACACCGGATGTGCTGTTACTTAAATATGGAAGTTATGTGAAAAATAAGTCACTATTGACTTCTGGTTTCACACACGACACAAACAGCAGCTTCCTGAGTGGAAGTCTGGTGTTTTCTGACCTACACATCCACCCCGACTTCCTCCTTACGCTGTGTTCACCACTCTTTATACTCTCCAGCTCACAATTATGTGGATTACATACAAACTGATTTTGTGATGACCATCACAACAAAAAATATGGAAATTTGCATCTATGTACACAAACCAGACAATTCAATTTTGTGACTATTTCACAATCTGCTGTGCGACTGGGTTAGAAATCCTGGCTTCAGCCCTGTGTAATAAACAGAGGTGTACTAAAATTAGACAGGTTTCAAGTTGACTGAAACTCATCACAGACTACAGCAGAAGTGACAGCTGTCTCCTGACACTGACATTCAGTCACTGATATAAGTGGAGAGGTTGAAGCTAGACAATATATCTTGAGTCCTTTGTAGCTACAACAATATTTTTAAAAAGTCATTAAATGCAAAATCTTTTATTTTGAGACCCTACATCCAGTCACAATAATGCAGTTGTCTGACAAAAAAGAGATAGAAATTCAAACTGCCCTACTGAGTCAGAAATGACAGGAAGTAAGCCTCAGAGAATGACTGGCAGTGATGAGAGGCTCTTCCCACCTCGTCATTTCCAGGCTGGGACTCCTCTCCGTGTCGGAGGTTATTGGATAAATTGATTTCCAGCTGACCTTTCCTGCCCGCCTCTCTGATGCAAAGACTTCTTAATGATCTTGTGCCGTCAGAGGTGCTGAAATCACACATCCCTACAGAGACTATTAGTCTATAATACACACGTTGGCATTATGATGAGGGGAGTGGACAGTGTTGATATACAGCAGCTCGACACAACAATGTTAACACCTGTTAATGTAATGCAATCCAATACAACGGCCGTGCAGTGAATACAATCGTTGCTTGAAATGGTCCGTTTTGTGGAGACGTTGGAGCGATGTTGATTCAGTTTAAAATCTTAACTCGGTAACTTTTTAAGATGTCATTTTTAGTGCTGCGATAACGTGTTTTCACATTGTAAGATGCTTTGATTGTTCATGGACATGTTCTTGGTATGTTTTCAGAATTTTTCATTTCATTTCAAAAATTTATTTTGAACATGTAAAATAAATTAAAATAAAATGAATGAACATACAAATGAGTGGATAGACATAAAAGAGCAAAAGCAAAGCAAGCAACAGACACACTTGATGCCTTGGTTTATATACATATTCAGAAAGGAGTGAGAAGAAGTACAACTTATTTAATCCCCTTCTTTGGAAATGTGGTTAAAAAGCCAATAGCACTATATGACAAGAAGACTACTGACTGCTGATGATACATCCATATTAAGATTATAACAACCCATGCTTTGACACAAAAACACATTACAAATTTGCTATAATCACACACTCCAACCATAAGAGGAAAAAACTTCACTCAATGTCTGCGTCAAGACGTTCAGACAGCCAGCACATAGCATGTCGCAGCCATTGTTTCTCGGAGGCTTTTGGGAAGTGAACCAGCCGCTCGCGGTCATCGCAGTAGCAGCTCAGGCTGTAGAGACTTGGCTTGGGAACTGGACGGACCAAGTGCAAAGTGTGGACTGGCAAGTGCCTCCTCCTGGATGCTGCCAAGGTGTCCTTGAGCAAGGCACTGACCCCTAACTGTTTGGAGTGGAGAACCGGTTCATAGGCAGCTCTCAAATAATGCATGTGTACAGTGTGTAATGTGTACAAAATGACAGCAGTGTACTCTCAAGGATCAACAGAGTGTCTCTTCAGTTATGTGTGAGATTTGATGGTTAGCCTCCTAAATTAGGCCACTTATGTGTCAGATGGAGGGGTGCAAAATGGCATAGGTGGGTGGGTACCATGGATTTAAAATATTTCATTAATGATATAATTATAATAATTTTATAAAGAACTGGATACAGCGTTGGAGGCGGGCTCCTGCTCCTTCCTATGAAAGTTGCTCAGTGGCACATGAAGTTCATGGGTAGACTTCTGGGTCTGGAAAAGTAACTGGATCTTCTAGGTCTTCTGGGTCTTGCTGGGCCCTACTGTGCATGTCCAATATGCATTCAGCTATTACTGCATTTTACAACTTTTAGGACCTAATGATTTAAATAAGAGCTATTAGAGTGTTCATACTGGGGAGCTGATTCACCTCAAAAAGAATGATCCGTTGCAGTTACTGACGTCTATTTCTCAATATAAGTCTATGAGAAAAAGTCTTTTTGGGCCCAATGGCATCACGTGACAGACACAGAAGTTGCAGTACCACTGTTGGCCACTACGACCATGTTGGGATCGATTGGTGCCTTCAAATGAGGTCGTGTTTACCGTGTTTCCGAGTTGGGAAGTCATGTACATGATATATTTGGCATTCATGTGGTTAAGTCAGGAAGAACACCGCTGCTAAACAACAGTAATATTAACGTTACTGTCCGAGTCTAGAAACCATAGAGGCTAATAATTTAGCAAGGTGGCAAGTGGGTAACAGGAAATGCAAAGGCATAATGACAGAGGAGAAAGAAATACCATTTTCCTCTGAAATATCCTAAAATTACCAAGACAATATGCAACTAAAATTATAATATATTAACTATTATGCACCAAAAATCAACTTCAATGGGCTCCATCATCTCACACAACGTTAAAAAACACATCACAAGTCACAAACTCAGAGCTTTCAGAAACTTTCCACTTACAGGGAGGCGTTGGTATGGATCCAACTCATAAACACAGTAAGCACGACCCCATCTGAAGGCGCCAAATGACCGGCGCTCTTCCTGGGGGTTTGGTAGGTACGGGTGCCGGTCCAGTGGCAGAATGATGCCGTCCGTGGACTAGTATGAGACAGGATAGTTTGCTTTGTTTGACTATGACTAATAAAATAAATACATAAATAAAAAATGTAAACATCACATACCCTAGAAATAATAGACAAATTCAACTAAAATAAATAAATAAATAGCTACTCTAGTAGGGATAGGCTATTACACAGTATTTGGTGCTCCAGAAAAGATAATGAACATGAGCCATTAACACTTGTCTATCACGCCAGTAATCTACTGGACCTGCACAGAATCACTGACTTATTTGGCTTCATCCATATTTGAACAGTTTGGTGGTTCCCCTCTCCTCCCACTAAGACCTCCTCATTCTGGGGCTCGCTGGGAATAATGTCGCTGTCACTGTTTGGGGGGCTGGGAGGCTTTAACCCGGTCACAACGTGGGGAAGTTGCTCACGGTTTTTCCGCGTTGCCATGGGGTTTTGCAAAACCTATTGACTGCGATAGGGTCCCTTCTTTTCTTTGAGCCTCGTCTTTGTGGAGGAGGAGGAGGAGGAGGAAGAAACCGCTATTACTTTTTCCTCCAGGGGCGGAGGCGGCGGTGGAGGGGAGCGGGAGCGGGAGCAGCATCCAGGGGAGGAGGGAGGATCTCCGGCTCAGACCAACAGCGAGGCGAAGCGGCGCTACGTGAACACTGAAACCTCCCTCTCTGCCCTCATCCAGCGGCGGAGAAAATTCAACTTTCTGAACGGCTGCCACGACATGAGTTGCACCTGAAGGTGAGTTTTAACTATTTCTGTGTTTTTATATCGCCTGAGGAGGAATAAAGGCACGTTTTCTCCTTTTTGAGTGTTAGTTGTGGCACTTGTTAGAAATTCTAGCTTTGAACGCGGAGCTGTGTGGAGGCATGATGAGAGCACCTGTACGGATGTAGGAGCAACTCTTCATGGCAGGTGGATGGAAATAATATTTAAAAAATGGGATGGAAAGAGAGGAATTATGTGAAGGGAAATGTAGTCACGACTGCTGTTATTATACGAGTTTTTCATGAGTAGACCTCCAGTTTAGTCCGCACCAGAGATGTGGGATGAACCAGTGGATGGATAACCCAGTTTAAACAGGTTTACACACCTGCAGAGGCAGAAATATCCCACTTTTTTATTATAAAACATCATAAAGCATTCAGATAATCTCATTTCAAATTAAACCACTTGATGGAAGGTGGTGCTAGAGTTGCTAAGTATAAATTAATGTCACTCTGAGATTTTTATTTCCCTTATTTATGTGAGGATGCCTTACTGATAACTGATAATCATCACTGGCTGGAGATCATCCCTCTTATTTACCACTACACTGCCCATTATGATCTCAGTCTGCTTATCACTGCCTCTCATGCTGAATGCTGACCCGCAGGACTGAATCAACCTTGTCATCCAATGTGGGTGAATAACATTATCTCCATTGGCAATGCATGCATGAATTTCATCCTGTATGTGATGTGACAGGCTCAGGGATTGTTCTGTTCTGTTTAGTAGGGTAAATGCATGTCTGTGTCGGAGCCCTGCTGATGCTACAGTGTGAGGATTTTAATGTAGGGAACCTGCATATGCCATTTCAGCAGATTTATTCCTGTACTGTGTAAAGGTAAGTGGTGTCATTGTGGCTCTAGAAACAGCACTGAAAGCTGTTTTTACTCTCAAGAATAAGAAAAAAAAAAATCTGGCATTTTTTCCATCTCAGCTGACACCTTTTGTCAAAATACTAACAATGAATTTTAGAGAAAAAAAAAACACACACATGCTGTTTCTTTAATCCTTCTCCAGACTTTGGGGAACTGCTCATTTCGTGCACTTCTGTTGCACAAGCGTAAAGTATGCATAACACATGAGTGATGAGGCATCAATGAGTGTGATTAAAATCACATTATAGTGACATTTAAATCAGAACATTGGTGTTGTGGTGGTTGCCTATAGCTTTGGTAATTGATGGGGATGTGGATGTTGTGCTTCATGCTTGTGTGCATTGACGTGTTGCTTTTTTTTATCAGATATATCGCACATAGTGATTCCCTCAATATGAATATTTACAAGGTATGCAAATTTTTCACACTCGAGTGCTGCAAATTCAAATGCTTGTTGTCTACTGTGTTGTTGTGCGGTGTCTCATTATAGTTTATGCCTTTGAGGGAATCCCAGGAAACAGAGAAATGTTTCATAGTTTACTCATAATTTAATATTTGTATTCCTTTTGATGCTTTGCTTCTGTTGTTCACAACAGTATCAGCTTGGCCCATATTGTCTGTAGCTCAGATTGTGGCACGTTTTCCAAACATTGATGATTGTGGTAAACAAACGCACTACCACTCCTAACAGAAGTAGCACTGCTCCTCCTAATACCGGTCCTGCTGCTGCTTCATGTTAAACACAAAGCCCTTCTGAAGGTCAGACTGCCATTAGCGAATGTAATCATCTCAAGCTGCTCTTCAAGAAGAGGAGATCCTATTTGTGTTGCCCCGTGTTCCTCCCACCAGGTCAATATGCATATGTTCTCCAGTGGTTATAGAAAGAATTATCCCACATCAGGTAAGTTGGCTGAGTTTCATTTCTAGGCCAAAGACAAGAGCCTCTAATGGCACTTGTCATCGCACGTGGTCCCCAGCCTCTCTGTATTCAGGGCAGTGGTGCTTTGTGTCCAGAAGTAGGTCGAATGCTTCTCACCAAACAATTTGAGCGAGAGCCAGTAATTGGACAAGCAAAGTGTCGACCATCTCCCAGCCGCTCCATGTCAGCCAGCCCTCTCGACCACTTAATATGCAGCTCCGACCCGACGCATTTCATGGACCTTTTTCATCCTTTTAATCATTTAGATTACAAAATGCAGGAAACAGAACATCCTGTGTCGATGCAGACAGACTCATTCGCTGCCATGCCCCGCTGCTAACAAATGTCAGCTCATATGTATAACTGTTAAGTGAAGTCAAATTTATTCAAATAGCCCATTATCACAAATCACAAATTTGCCTGAAGGGGCTTTACAACCTGAACAGAATATGACACCCTGTAGCTTAAGACTAAGTTCAGATAAGGAAAAACTCCCCCAAAAATACCTTTTAATAGAGGAAAATAAGGAAGAACCCTCAGAAAGAGCAACCGAGGAGGCATCTCTGCCTTTGCAATAGATGTGCACAGAAGAGACTAAAAGTACTGTAGTAAAAGTTTGTATTTGTTTACATATGCAAAGAATATGGATCAGGGAGGATATCAAGCATTTTCAGGTGTTGTCAGACAGACCTGAGACCTCCTCTTCGCCATGGAGGCCTGGAAAGAGGAGGCAAAGCTCAAATACACCATTCACACAGGTAGGAGAAAAACATACATCTGGAATGAGGCACTGACAACCAGGAGAGAGAGAGAGAGAGAGAGAGAGAGAGAGAGAGAGAGAGAGAGAGAGAGAGAGAGAGAGAGAGAGAGAGAAGAGAGAAGCCTGGTGATGTTTGTTCAAACAGAGAGACTGAAGTCTCATCTGGATTTAAATTAATGCCTCTGACTGCAGTAAATGCAGAAAAATAAAATAGTGTCCAGGTCCTCTCATCTGTCATTAAAGGAATGTATAAAAAATGACGCGTCTTCTGATTGATCTAAAAATCAGAGTTTTACAGAGAGAAATGTGTAGATTTGTGTAGTACAGCTCAACTTTTGGGGGGATTCTCCTTTTTGCCTGCTAAACATGCTCAAAATTTCAAATATTTTCACCTAAAACCTAAAACAGTGCTGCTTTATCATACCCAATAAAATACAACAGTACATGTTAGAATATAAAAATGTAAAACTTACAGGAGAGAGAGAAAGAGAGAGGCACACAGCTTGGACACTCGTGTGCTTATGGGACATAAACAGAGTGTTAGAGAGATGCAGTGGTTTTCAGAAGGGTGACAGTATTGTCCTCAGCAGGACAAACATGATGCTTGGTTTTGTACAATCTGTGAGACTGAGGCTGACCGGTCAGACAGATAATGGCAACGGGCCTGAAGTAAACCAAGAGTGAGTAACTAACTGAAAGTTCAGGCAAAAATCTGAGTATTAAAGGAACAATATGTAGGATCTGGCTGTGAGGTTGCAGATTATACTTCTCCCGTGTGCCAAGCGTGAATGATTGCTAAGGTGGCTGATACGAAAATGTGAATGACCCAGTCGTTGTAAGAGTTGAGTGGTTAGCTTTTGTGTGTACATAGAAAGTGAGTGGTGAAGCAAGAGAGAAAGAGCGGCAGCAATGGGAGTGAGTTATTGACTCTGGTCCAAACAGGAAAAGTTAACAGTGTTTGGTTTGTACCGTTCTTGGCTACTGTAGAAACATGGCGGACTCCATGGAGATATAAACAGCTCATCCTAAGTTAACGAAAACACAATTCTTATTTTCAGGTGATTATACAGTAAAGAAAACATACATATTAATATCATATTCCATTTCTACCTTATTGTTCGACATTGGTCCTTTAAGTTTGGAGGCATGATAGTAAAAGGCCTGCAGCCTGCTGATCTCTTTTTACAGTAACTCTGGGGACAGACAGGAGCTCTGTATTCTGAGTGGGAAGAATACATAATACAATACAAAGGTTGAGGAGATCAGACAGGTATGAAGGGGCGTGTCCAGTCATCAAAAGTACCTGTCTCTGCACCTGGGAGCCAATGAAGGGAAAACACAGCATTCTGAACATTAACTCTTTCAGTACTGGCACACAGATTGAAACTCAGTTGCACAGAAGATGAGAGATAAAACACCTGAGCTCACACCTCACTGTGTTGTTTTCATCGTCTGCCCAAGCATCACAAACTGCCAACATGTTGAGAGGTGGGAAGTGCGTCGAGGATGTGAAATTTCTTTTTCCCTGCTCATATTGAAAAGGTGTGTGTTTGCTTTGCAACAGACATGTTTGCGGTTTGTGTGCACTCAGTTGTCCTGTGTGCATGGGAGAGGTAGGGTTGAGAGTGAAAAGGAGACACAGTGAGGCCTTTCTTTGTGCCGGCACTGTGTACACCTGGCCTTTTTAACAGTGCAGACTGAAAGATGTATGTATCAAGACTCAGTGATTCGATACGAGTGCAAGCTGAGCCAGAGAAGGCTGAACCTTTTCTTTAGTTGATTTAGAGGGTCTCTGATACACTCTGTCTGTGAATTTGCACATTTAAAGCACTCTAAAATGTTTGTCTGTGTCTTATCTGTGCTTAGTCTGCACAAGATGCATCTCTTATGAGCATCAGAAATGCAATTTTAGACTGTAATTCAGTCTGTCAGATGGGATCTTGGAGTATCAGATGGCTATTGGAGGTTAGAAAAAGCAGTCTAACAACAGTGAGTAGGAGTGGATTGCTGTATCAGACTAATTGTCCATTTATGCTTCCCTGTTATCACCCTGTCAGGATGGTGTGATGCAAAGAAATGTGATATTAGGAAGAGCTCCTCTCACAGCTGTGTGATCAAGTACGTTGGATAAAGTGTAAACCTATACCGACAAACCACCGACAACGCAGTGTTGAGATATTAAGAGTGTGTTTCTCAGAGCAGCTAGTAGACATGGCGGGAAGGTGTGGAGCCTAGCAAGTACCCAGGCCCTAATTGAGGTTCAGCTCAGGCTCCAGCACTACGAGCAATTACAGTGACGACTCATGCTCCCTGTGCTGCAGGCAGAGTTGAGAGTGCTGCAGCGGCGCCATACCTGAGCCGTCCTCTTTCATGTTTGTCACCAATGACAGCCGGAAAGGCACATCCCAGTCAGTATGTTCTGGAAATGTGTTTGGTTACATGAAATATTCATTTCCTTGCCTGCTCTCCGGCAGTTTGCATATTTATTTACCAGATTTTTTTTTTTTTTTTTTTTATGATACCTGTGAGAGAGAGGAGTGTTGGAAATGATTCCCTCCATGCGGAGCCTCTGATGGGGGATGGAGGAGATGCGAAGATAATTATCATCAGAATCAAGGTTTATTTCTTATTGAACAGCCCACTGCGTCATTGGGACCACTGGGTGAACATGATCAATGGCTTCTCGTGCTGCACAGACAATTAATCAGTAAAGTTGATTCTGAAGGACAAACCTGCTGTGAGGTCAGTGTTATCTCATATGGTCAGTGCTTCTTTTCCCAGCAGGAGGGGGTTATAGGTCAGCAGCCAGCGCTGGTGATGTGTTATGCACACATCCCTGCCTGAAGGCATAGATTGGCCTGTTATTGTCCCCTCTCTGTGGTACAGAGGCATTTTAGCCAGGCATATTGTTATTTGCTCCCAGCGACAGGACCTGCAAGCTTTCATGTAACCCAGTCACCGCAAAAAATGCTGACATTAGATGGTTCTGCAAATCATGGATAGGATTCAAAGATTCAAGGAACTTTATTTGTCATACCAGCACACATTTACCCATGTTTGGTACGAAATTTGGACTCAGGTCCCGGCAAATACTAAAAGAAAAAGCAATAATAAATAAACAAACATTAAACATTAAAAAAAAGAGGTAAGACTGAGATTAGCTTGCTAAAAACACTGTGCAGCAATGAGGTAGATAAGGTGGATGATGATGTTGAATGATGAGGTTTCTGATCCAAAAATAAGTTTCATGAATATGTTTCATATCAGCCTTGTGTCACGCTTGCAGAAACACAATGGCACGTGGTTAGCATTGTGAAATGATTGGACTTGGTTAAGAAAAAAGATCATGGGTTGTGTTCAGATAATAATGTAACAACATAACAACTTAAGTACTATAACAAAACCACTATAGTTAGGTTTAGGAAAGCAGTATACGATTAAAAACTACTTTTTTGGAGGAACGTTCTGAACATGGGACATGAATGAACAGCTGATTGTAAATGTGATGCACAGGACACAAACGGAGGTCTCGTGGATGAAAGCCTTGTGTTTCTTGGACACATCCACCTCCCTGCCCGCCTGCAGGTGTGCCTCTTTTTGCTTTTTACGCATCACTTCTGACTGAAACGTTGCCATTCAACGTATCCCTGGTTTGCAGAAACAACCAATCCCAACATTTTTTTCCTGTTGACTGGGCTGTTCTGTGTCCTTCGTAATGTCTTGTGTTTGTATTTCATCACTCCAAAAAAAAATAAAGATGTCTCGTCATTGTGGGACACATTCTCCACTTGTTGTGTTATTATCCTTACCTCCAGGCTGTTTGTGAATGTCCTTTTTATGGGAAATTTCTGTCTTCTTATTGGATTTAGTGCAAAAGGCAGCTCTGGTATTCTGCCTCGTAGGGATTTAGAATTGTAATTTTTATGTTTAATTAATCAAATTAGATTGTGCTCAGTTGAAAACCATAACCATTAACAAGAAACAACACGATGCAGTTTTATGTGTATTCTGATCCCACTGTGCGTCGCTGTCAGCTTCAAACTCATTTTCCAATCGTATTGTCCCCATTCTTGCACGCCCACTCAGATTTATAAAGCTGCTGTTGAATCACCGGTTACATATCCTCTAGATTAAAAAGAGAAACCTTGGTGAAAAGGGCAACACAACCATAAGATCCTCCAAGGAACAACAAACATGACACCTATGCCTCAAAGAGTAAGAAGTTATTGCCCTTATGTCACTGGGGTGCAGGGATAATTTCCATTTCAATTGCAGGCTCAATTTGGGATAACTCATGCATACAGAGGTAAGGAGAACAAAGAACGTAGGAATAAAAGTGACAAATGTAGAGAATGGAACAGAGGATCACAGTATCATTGGCTTTGTGTCCCATGAAGGGTATTGTGTGCGGCTGCTTGGATAAGGTTGCGAGGGGACCCCAGGGATGTGGAAGTGAAGGGCACCGTGGATGAAGGAGGACACATGTGACAGGCAGGGGACACAGAGGACAGCAGTGAAACACGTCTCACACTACGATGCTGGGATGATGGTATTGTACTTTGATGGAATTGTCCATCACGGTTTCCCATACCCCAAATTGCTTTTTTCTCCAAATAACACCTTTCCAAAAAAATTGCATTGCTAGGCAACAACTAGGCCCATGTTTACTTCCTGTCAGCTGATGTCATTCACATACACTGTAACAGGAAGTAAACTGGGACACATTTGGAATGATTAAGTTTACAACTGTGAGAAAAGTCCATAGCAGTCCAAAACCAAAAACTTCATTCAATTTAATAATACAAAACAGCAGCAGATTCTCCTTTAACTGTAAAATCGTGATATCAGCAAATATCGTATCGTTGTCCAAAGGATTGATATACTATCGTATTGTGATGAAACTTGTGATTTACACTCCTAGTTTCTGGTCGTAAACCAAAGCATTTGACAACTAAATCTGTTGACCTGATGGTGCTGCTAGATCAAAAAGGATCCCCAAAGTTAATTTAATTCATACTGAGACTGGAATTAATTCCTGCTCCAAATTTCAGGGTAATTCAACAGTTATTGAGATATTTCATCCCACAAATATCAACCTCATAGTGGTGCTCGAAGAAAAGCCAGTCTACCTGTGCTTCCCATGCTGTAACATGGCAAAATGTCAGATGTATACTTTCAAAATTTCACATAACACCCCAATTGTCTTATATGTAAATATGTAAAAAATGTGATGTGGTACCTTACAAATGTGTGTACTCGATCACATGTATGAGATAATGTATCCCTTAAGTGCTGTAGTAGTCTGTCTAGAAGTAGGTGAGTAATATGTGTCAGTGTGACTGGTCTGCAGTGCTCTATGTCCAGAGGCTTCCCCTGGGAGCTCATTACACCGTGCTGGCTACATGTTGGTGCTGTAAGTGGACTGCTGGGAGCCCCAAGCCAGTGCCGCTCCATGTATGTCGATTTGGTGTGAACATGCGAGCCCGGCGTCTGCGCTGCATAGTAAAAGCCTGTTTACTGGCCCAGTGAGGCCTGGAGTCAGGCACAACACTGTCCTCCAAATGGAAGATTAGAGAGCAGATCAAGCATGATTAGAATCATGAAACAACAGAGGATGTGCTGCAGAGTGGTCAATTTGTTAAGTGGGCTAACACATGAGAGAGACGTATAATCCTTTTTAGTTGTCTGTTGGAGCATTTGCATTGAATCACTTGTCCCAAATTGTCATTTAGGTCTGATCATAGCTGGAGAATGTGCACACAACAAATTACCTCATCTTTTCATCGTAATGGGGATTTTATAGACTTTTATTCCCCAGTATGAAACTTTGAAAAGAGTTGGCCTGGACCTAAAGCACTGTTCTGTTAGGCACCATTGTAGTATTTTACTGCAAGGACATAGCAGTCCTTTTTATGTGAACTTAATTGATTCCCTCAGAACTACAATTTTCAACAGCTTTTAATGTTGTGATAGTTTGTGATAGTTTTTGCAGTCGTCCTACAAAGAGCCAGAACTCAGCATGTCAATTTCTTCATCTGCTCACCCCTAGATAGAGCAAATGTTGAGTGAAAGAATCTTGCCAAGCTGGTACGAATCCAGATTATTTCATCAGCTCGGGGGAGGCCCGCTCTCCATTTTTTACAAGTGTGACCCGCAGACCACCGGCTATGAATTGCAGACCTTCTTGACCTCATTATTTTTATAGCGCCAGACTTTTTTGGGTGGAAACTGAGACTTCTTGCAGAGCACGTCTTTTTGGCCTCATATCAGATTGCAAACGATCTCACCTTGTAATGTACTGCGGTTTACAGCAGCGTTGTAATGAGTATTGGGGGATGATTTTGCGGGCAAAATGGCACAATGTCTCATTCTGGTTAGAGCTGTTGTGATGTTGAGGCTTAAAGAAAATAGCTTGGTGGTAAATCATTAAGCATTTTAGTCACAAATTGACTCATTGGAACACAGGAGGAAAGTGGTAGGGGTAAATACTGTTTAATTGCATTAGCTAATCAGTGTAATGCAGGCTGTCCTGAACATAAGTACTAGGGTAAGGCTAATTCAGAGTGTAGGGCTCATTATGAAATGCCATCCACTATAATTGGAATTATATTGCTTTTATTAAATTGCATGCAAACACTGTAACTCTTTCAGAGGATAGTGTATGAAAATTGTATATGCCTTTGTTTGTTCGAACCTTGTTTCTGTTAGTATAGTAGAAAATAATAAGATAGTTTGACTGTCAGACTGACCCAAAGTTCCTCCTACACGTCTTTTAAGGTTCTTCTTGGAATAGCATTCATGCCTTGTTCCTTTACAGAAATACAGCCGCAGGGTCTTTCTCTCTGCCGTGACCCCAAGACTGAGAAAAGACTGTGATTTTTGTGCAAAACGATATTTTCTCCAGAGTAGACAGACAAATACAGAATATCTGTAATAAACTGGGATAGCAAACTTAACAAAATGCACAACCGAAGAAGAAAACCTCTTAAAGGGAGGAGTGCAGGAGAATAATGACGACATTGTTCTGTCGCAGCATGAATAACAGCCAAATGATAATTTACTATGTTGGAGAATTTGCAGATATGTTGGGGGAAAGAAACAGATGTTTGTTTCAGATTAATCCCATTGATATTTAGAGGAGCAAATATTTTATAGATAAAAATAGCAGTTCAGTAGTTCATATTTTGGCTTGTATATTCATCAGTGCCTCTTATCTGGGGTTGTGTTACTCTTCTTTACAAATTGTTTTAGGTAGACTTGACACATTATTTTTAGGGCTTATCAGCTGATTAAAATATTTAATCGTGATTATTCACAACTTAAAATGCAAATCTGTTCAAAATGTACCTTAAATGGAGATTTATCAAGTATTTAATACTCTAATCAACAACTCAGATCATAACGTGACAAACTCAAGCCCAACAAGCAAAAACAAACGTCAGTGTGCTGACTTGACTAGGATTTGCCTCAAACTGACTGTGATTATCATAAAGTGATAAGTGATAATAAAGATTATCATAAAATGTCTGTAAAGGGGAGAGTTGTGGGTACCCAGAGAACCCATTTACATTCACATATTTTGAGCTCAGAGGTCAAGGGACCCCTTTGAAAATGGCCATGCTAGTTTTTCCTCACCAGAATTTAGTGTAAATATGGATTATTATTTATCCTCCTTCACAACAAGTTAGTTTGAAATGGTTGGTACCGGTGGAGTCTTTAGGTTTATAATATGCCAGTGTCTTCACTGTGCTACAACCTAAAAATAGCAGGTTGTGTTAATGCATTTAAGAAAGTAGTGGTGTTAAATCAGTTTGCGTGTTAATTTTAACAGCCCTAATTATCGTATGCTTAAAGACAAGACTGAAAATAAGAAAAGGACAGACTGATTTTTTTCTTCAACAGACAAAATAAAACATTCTCTGGTACAACATCTCTTCACTATTGTAAAAATCTGGATGAAATCTGGTTTGGGTTCACTACATTTTGTATTATTTCAGGCCCTGGTCAGAGTCCACATCGGTCTGAGCCAGGGTTTTGGAGCTCTATCAGAATTTTTAAATGTGTGCACGACCAACCCCTACACACCATTTCAGTGTGAGAGCTTTGCCAATTTTGAAATGGCTCAAAGGCTCGAGGCGATGGCTTTGAGAAACAAAAACAGATCAATAGAGGTGATCCGAGAGAAATCCTACTTTGATATCCTGGGCTTCAGCCTGGAAATGCCCCCATCGGTCTTCATGTGACGTGTAACTCAGGCTGGTTTTTTATTGTGTGCTTTCTCACTTCTCCGTGGTTTCTGCTGACCCTTCCGGTTTCCTGTGGCGTGTCACAAGCCTGACACTGTGTGTCATCTTCTCGGTAAAGGACGTCAGGGTGGTCTTCTCTTGTTTGATTCAACTTCAGCACCGCAACTCCTTAAGATACGGTACTGTAGGCTGCAGCTTGTTGTCTTAAACATTGACATTTGCATTTAAATTGACTTCATGCCACCCTGATTTATTTTCTTGAGAGAGAGAGTCAGAGTTTTGTCGCCGGCTTTGCCTCTAATTCTCTTGCATCTGCCACAAGTACGATAACAGGAGCGAGGTTATTATTCAGTGAAATTGTCGTCAAACTTTGTTTCATAGCGAGCCACAGCTACACACCAGCCACAGACCACTCGTGTCTTACAAATTCTCTCAAAACTGCAGATTAAGTTCTGGTCGCTCATGCTTGATGGCTTTGCTCATGAATTAATTGTAGTTGAAAATAAAAAAACATACAGAATGGTGTTGCTATGAACTTTGAACATATGATTACATATTTTATATACAACAGAGCACTATACAGTATGTTACAATATGTTCCCATACAATTTTAAACTGCAATCTCAGTTATGTCTTGATTTGATGTGTCACAAATACAAGCAATGCGAACAAAAACAAGCAACACATGCAGGTGTTGTAGTACATTGAGCATCTAGGGCTGCACAATTAAGTGAATACTAATCGCAATCAAGATTTTGGCTTCCCACAATTAAAGGAACATGATCAACTGCGATAATGACATTTAAAATGTGTGCTCTGCTCATGGAAAACTCTATTACGTATCAAAACAACCGCTTCCTAAATAAACGTCCGTCCACCAGGGGACGATTGATTGAGATGATTTGGCGTCCCTTTTTGGGAGCTGTCATGTTGCTGCACATGTGGCTGTGAAAAGCTTTTGTTGCAGCTGCAGTCCAGCGTAGAAGAGTAATATACTGTATATTACTCATTTTGCAAGTCTTATTTTGATGCAAAGAAAGTGAAAGATGAGATATGTTGATTTTTTTTGGATAAAAAACTTTTTTTGGTACAATTTTATTTATATTTTGCTTTTAGGAGATGCACCATGTAGAAGGACCAGCCTTATTATGATACAAAGATTTGTTCATTAGCAGAACTGTAACAAACACCAGACTTTCCCCAGGAGACCACTGTTTGTGGCCTTCCTGTGTGAAACTAAAAGTCAGTGTTCACTTACATACTTTCAAGCCAAACCATGGTGTTGTTTTACTAAACTCTGTTGCCTAAACCTAACAAATAAGCATTTTTTTGTTTTCTTTTGATTCAATTTACGTTAACCACATATTAAAAACTGCAATTTGTGACAAAGAAGTTTCCCTCGATATGTAATCGTGAATGCAGTTTTAGTGCATGTGAACAGGATTGATTATGGGGCTCTGTATGACACTATATTGCAGACTGAATTGTAACGCAGCCTGACACGTGTTCTCACACATTTTTATATGTAGTCTTTCTCTAAAGTGAGCCTCAATACCCCCCGTGGCTCCAGTGGCACTAAAAGGGAAATTACACCCATTTAGAGTATGTTTTTACTTGAGAAATAAATCCGAAGCCCTTTCAAGTCATGTTGCTGTCACTTCTGTGATTTATCCACTTCACAAGATAGTCCAACAAGAGACCGCCAACTCTGCAGGGGTCATGATAATTTAGGGAGCCGTGGTGCTCGAGGGATGACAGTTTGACACAGAGATGCCCTCAGACAGCACATATAATTGACACCATTAGCCTTGAGGTCTGTCAGTTTTCTGACAGCTGACAAATTCACACGTGCCATCCCTCCGTAACAGATAACAAATTCATACCTCCTGTTTTTAAACCATTTTACACCTCAGTAATCCCTTTCTAACAGCCACTTGCCCCAGCTGAGGCACAGTTTGGTCCCTGTGTCATGGATCTGTGATTATCCTTTTCAGAGTGTGAAGTGGGTGAAGCACCGGCCAACATGCCCTCATGAAAGTCTGTCCATAGGTCTGGTTTCCCCCTGGGTGCGTGTTCTTGTCTTCTTGTTGAACTGGTGCTGTAAAGGCCCCTCGGCTCTGCTGTGTGGTGTAACTCACCTGCTGCTGAAACATTTGGATCATACCCCTGAGCAGTGAGCCAGTTCCCAGGTTCCCCATTTGCAGCCAAACCAAAGTTACAGATGGCTTCACTTCTTCCTGCGGTTCAGTGGGAGAGTTTGAAGGTCACAGGCGGGTCTTCCTCCGTTGTTCCACGTTGAATGTCATTACTAACACACGGAGGCCTTTTTAACACTTGAGCCCCTCTTTTTCTTCACCACCTGCAGTGTGATGGGGTTTTAGCTGGGGTCGAAAGTGTGCCAGAAGCACTGCTATTAACCCTGTGCATTGTGCCTTTCTATGAAGGGCAGTCCTCTGGCAGACACTTCCCTGGTTCATAATAGAGCGGACCGCATTCCTTCCAGCGAGCATGGACATACTTTGCTGGCTCTCAAAGAAGCTTCATGCAGATTTTGCAACAGTGGACGCTCTTTTCTTCCCTTTTACACAACCCTCATTTTTCAGCCGTGTTTAGACCAAAGCTGCTCCTCCTTTGGGTTGGTTTCAGCCATCTCAGTCATGAAGTAAACAACATCCTTCCTCTCACTCGCTACATGACCGGAGTGTAAAGAACTGTTCAAATAGAGTGGGAAACAATGAGTGTTCTCCAGTGTGTGTAGGAGTGTGTCATTACTTCACAAAGAGAACTGATGTTCAGTTTGTAAGTTGACAGAGGCGTCTTAGCATCACAGTGAGGAGAGGAGGGTTCTTACAGCAATCACAGCAGTGCTATTTTGATCTGCTGGTTTGGGAACATGTAAAGTACTTCAGGGACTCTGCTTTTTGACAAACTCCGTCTCTGTGATAGTACTTTAATTTTTTTCCAGATTCTTTGTGTGTGTGTGTGTGTGTGTGTGTGTGTGATGTGGGCATGTATTACTGTATGTTGTGGGGACATGAATCTCTTTACACAGTCACGTTGTGGGGACTTGCCTTCATTTTGGGGACAAAATGCACATCCCCATAACGTAAATCAGTATATTTTAGGGTGAGGACTTTTAGGGTTAGGGTAAGGTTAGGTTTAGGTTGAGGTTAGGGTAAGAGTTAGGATTAGGCAAGTAATTAAGGAAAGTAAGTAAGGAAGAAGTCTAATTTTTAGAAATTGCATCCACATTTTTACCTGACCCTGTTTGGACAAGGGCAGGCACTATATATATATATATATTTTAAAAATATACAGTTTGTTCCAGTTCTATTATCAAACTCCTGTCCATGTTTTCCACACTGTAGAAATCATAGGGCTTTAAACACTTTTCAAAATTAAAAATCACTACTATTCAGATACATTATTCAAAGCCATTGCTGTTTTCACTCACAAATGTTACACTTTCCCAGTTAATTACTTATTTCACAATATTAGTCTAATTGGTACACATTGCTACTAGCTGGTGTTGGAGCTGTAATCTAAATGCACTTCACGGTTTTCTAACGCAGATGGTAGAACAGCTGTGACTGAATGAATTAGTCAAAAAAGATGAAATTATCTACTGGTTCTAGATCCTCCTACATCATTTTGTGACTGCATGCTTACTCAGAGATGGAAAAAAACACTTAATATGTGGTGTGAGTGATGGGTAGTCATCTACTGTATAGAGACTGTCTGTGAGGTGATTCATGCCGGATGTAGCTGGAGGAGCATACTGTCACTGTGTATTGCCAGTGGAGTCACGTCTGACTGTCTCTTTTCTGTGAATTGCGAAATGGGGTCCAATTCTGATGAAGCCAACCATAAGCACAGTTCTAGGTGGGGGATTTAATTATAATGCTCAGCCTGAAAAGACCCCACATTGTTTCCAACAGCAACCAGAGGGGGATTTGTTTTGCTCAATAAGTGGTGGAAATTTTATCAAAATGATTTCCCCCCCACACAATGTCTGATTTATGAGTCTGCATGTATCCAGTTTTCTGCCGCTGTGTTATAAAGCAGGAGGTGGGACCATTAAACTGATGGCATAGCTATAGTTCTCCGTCACTGTCATTAAACAGTACCCAGTTAGAAGGCTGGGGTCGGCCGCCGCTGCTTTGATTCCCTGAATTTGTAGATGCCTTTTCTTTGCACTGCTTACTTTTAAAACAAGAGATATGAGGTGAGGACTTAAGCATTGTAAAACATTTACATGAAAGAGGAAAAAAGCAAGTTTGATCAAAGCTGCATGTGCTTCAGTGCATCAAAGGGATGCTGTTCCGAGCCACTTGGTTCCTGTCTTGACCGAGTAAATGCGGAAAAGCATCAACACAAGAACACGTTGGAGAACCCTCCCCGGTCTGACCAGAGCCGTGGAGCCCAGAATGCAGAGCACAGCAAGTCCACAACCATCATCATTAGAGCTTTGCTGCTGTGGACACTAATGGCTGTCCCCGTTCTGCTGCCTCGGCACATTCAGAGGGCTCATCTGAGACTCGAGGATGTGTGAACACATGAATTAATTCAACAGAGATGAATTCACAGTTCCTGTTCCCCCTTTAGAGCAGGATGCAGGGCGTCGAAACCTTTGTAGCGAGGAACCACCACGAGTGCATGAGTGGTGACGTCCTCTTTCAGCCACCCTCAAATGATGAAAGGAGGCTAATTGGGGAGTTTGTCCTCGTTCATCTTCATTTAAAGGCTGGAAAAGATGGCGTTGTTTACTTGTTTCAATATTGAGAAGGGGGAGCGGGGAGCAGAGCCAAACAGTGGTGGCAGTGTTCAACTGGGGGATGGGTCTGGTAAAATTGATGTGCTATGGATGTGCTATCCCTGGACTCCTAATTGCATTGTAAGTTATTTCAAATAGCCATATGAGCACCATGAAACGGAAACTATTCCAGCATCAAAATGTGGGGTTGTAAATGTCTGCATGCACATTGCAGTAGAATGAAGATTTATCACCTCTTTTTCATTCATTTTTCAAGAAAGTGTTAAACATAATATTTGAAAATCAATACAGGGTCATGACAAGGCACATTCATCAAGTTTGTTTATTTCTTCAGTCATGGTAAGGAGCTTTACATGGCCATCTTTTTCCAATTACATGCAAAGGCGGACATAGTCTAACCCCCTTTCTGCTGCGATTGTAGTGGCAGTATAGATTTTCAGCCAGCCAAATGAACTCTTGACTGAAGAGCCTGCAGTCATTGTGCTTTGCCCTTTCCCTGGTTTTAGGCACAATCATTCCCTCCTCCAAATGTACACTTTACAAATCAATAAGCTTTCACAGTAATTTAACTCAGCGTGCCCCTGAGAGCTTACAGTAGATTCACTGTATATCCTAGGTAGAATTAAATCAGCGTGGTCATTGCCACTGAACAAGCTGGTTAACTGATGTCTTGGCAGAAACTGAATGCTTTGTTGTGGCCTCGTATATTTATTTTATTCTGTGTAACCCATTTTTACTGTAGGATTAAGCAAACAGGATGCAGAAAGATGTTACTTAGTTTTCTACTTGGTTTGCCTGGATTTATCAGGATTTCTAGTTCATGATTTATATTTGGCTTCTGAAACCAATGTGATTCTGGCAAATAGGGTGTCAGTGATGATTAGCCCAATGGCTGCGCCCTGTCTTACCTGATGCCGATCAATACTCATACTGCAGGCAATCAATCCCCCATATAGAGTAGAGGCTGGGAACCCCCTGTGCTGCTTTTGGATGGAACCTGACCAACACAAGACTTCTAGGGGCCAGTGCTGATAAAAGAAGATATTCTGTGGGCAATATATCAGATGATATTTCTTTAGTTTTGATTATTAAAGAGAGCTGATAAAGAGCAGGTTCGTTTGGGCAGTTGTGATCACAGTAATTGTAGTTGGATGTGGACCAAAACATCCGCTCCAAGACTGATTGTGAGAAGTGGTCTTGGATGTTTCCAAGCAATCCAAAACACAGGCTGCTTGTGTGATCATTTGTTGAGAAGGACACAGGTAAACGACAGGGGAAACTGGAGAGTGACCTGGACTTCTGCAGAGGTCCGATGCTTGACATCTGGCCCATAGAGAGCATAGAGAATATGCTAAATAAAGTCAGTAAAAATAGTGATATTTAAAAAGTCATTTGAGATAAATTGGAGAAGTTATTAATATGTACAGTCGTTGCTGAGTCAAAGTGGAAGAACTTCGAAAGCAATTTAAGTCTGCGATTCCCTCCATAAAGATGGCAGATAAATTCACTCTTTCGTATGCACCCTTCAGCAAATAATTGTGAAAAATTTGGGCCATTTTAATTTGTGCACTCTAGGGATGTTAAAATTAATTGTTTAATCGATAACCATCATTAAGCATTTTAAGTGATTAACGCTATCAGTTAAATGGTTAAAAGAAATAATAACTTGCTAAACTAAACTAAAAGGGCGGTGGATACTTTTACTGGGAAAATGGCTGCATGGCTGTTAATGGAAATGATGGTCGGTTATCGGTTGAGAAAAATTTTCTAAATCTCCAGTGCATTGTGAAATCAAACTAGACTAGAAAACAAACCAAAAGTATCCGTTTCACCCTGATCAGCCAAACAGATTATGGCTTGTGAAAGTGCCCTTACTCACATGTATGTATGGTGTGATACCGATCTGTCTTCATTAAGCCAATAATATTATCCTGCTGCTATATCAGCCTGGCTCTAATGTTTGGTTTTAATCTTGTTACATCTGATTCCTGACCAGTAAGGCAAATCTCATTAGTCTTATGGAAAAGGCAAAACCAAAAACAGATAATTGGATATGCTGGCAGAAGGTACTTTAATTGTAGATTAACCTCTCTAAATGTCCTCTGACAAACTTGTTCATAATGTAGCTCTTAAAATATAAATAAATAATAATAATAAATAAAAAAACAAAATAAAAACTTCTCTTGGGATGGAACAAAGTCTATCCGAACATTAAAAAAACCTCCAAAACTAAACACATTGACATGGTTTTACACTTGCTTGTTAGAGATACTGTTTCTAGTTCACTTGAATTTTGATCAATTGTGTTTTTCAATAACCTCATTCTGGATTAGCAGCCGAACGCTCAGGCTCTACAGACGACCGGTGATAGAGAATCAAAGCCGCCTGTTGAGAGGTGTATGCATGTTGCTAAGCTGCAGAGTGCCGACCATTGTTCATCATTAGGCAGAGCTGAGGAATATGCATTATGGATGATGTAGTCATTCTAAATGTACCACGTAAACCGTTAAAGGCTTTGAAATGAAAGCTACGGTGTCAGACAGTGAAGAGCCTGCCTCGGACTGACCACAGATCCTGCTGCGACCACAGCAGGAGATGGAATCAGAGATCAATCACAGCCTTCGTTAACGAAGCCAACAACGGGGAGGAATTCTGCTCGGTCTATAAACCAGCTTCCTAAAAAGCAGCAAGTGGAATCCATTAAGCACATCCGTCTTTATGCCATGTTACATCTGTAGGTATGTGGAAAAAATGATAAAAGGTACATTCTCATTTGGGTATGTGGTTGATTTTGTCCTCAGTCACAGCTAGAAAAGGTCAGAAATGTAGCACAGTCTTTTTCTTATTGACTTATTCTATTTGAGTTAAACCCCCTTCAATCACAAACCTTGTAGTGGGGCAAACAATATTAAGTATGCAGTATTTGTGTATTCCATGTTTCAAACTTTAGCAAGCAGCAAAAACACATCTGTGTTTCTTGAAACTTTGTGAGGATGTTTAAAACACAGGAAAAGGGAGACTATCTTTACTATCTGTCTATTTATTTTTATGTCTACATACAAATCATTATAAAAGTATAAACACCAAATGTTTCCTCGGAAAATCTACTGTCAAATGTTCTCTCCATGCTGCGCCAACTTCAGTATGTCCAAAACAGAGCAATTCCTAAACCTCCCTTTAATAGAGTCTTTCAGGGAGGCACAGGAAGAGGAACAAATGGCTCTATTCAGTAGCGTCCAAAATGCTAATGCCTTCGGCTCTTAACACGTTTATAAGGGTTCCCATGTCATGACATGGCATAGTCCACCCTAATGGGGGCTGTGGCTGGGGACTGCATGAAAAAGCCAGACACATAACAGAACATGAGAAATATGACAACAAGACTTCTGGTTTCCGGGGGAACAGGGCCTCTGAAGCTCCTGTTTTCCTTCGTTTTCCTAGGTCAGACTTTTCTTCAAAATGACTTCACTGAAACCTCCGTTTGGAGCCGAACATGGACCCTGACATTTCAAACATCTATAAAACTTACATGGT
Organism: Pterois miles; assembly: GCA_947000775.1. NCBI lineage: Eukaryota > Metazoa > Chordata > Actinopteri > Perciformes > Scorpaenidae > Pterois > Pterois miles. The sequence goes on along the minus strand of CAMQGK010000194.1, from coordinate 845,654 downwards.
GTGTGTGGTTGTGTTACTTTAACAGCTCACACATCAGTGTAGTCATATAGCCTTTGTGGGTCAAAGGGAAAAAAAAGAGGCAATAAAGTGACCGATAGCGTTGGTGCCGTTATTGGACCTGTTGGCTATTCCAGTGGGTAATATTGAACTCTAGTAACCATGTGCTCCCGTATGTAAATGATGGCAACACAAGGATCTATATTGGAGAAACTTTCTGGGAGCAAATAAATGAAGGGCAGGCAGGGTTTAGTGATTGCTCTGGAAAGTAATTACTCCTTATCTGTATGGGTGCTGGGAGGCAGTCTGCAGAGCCAGGCTCCAGCCTCCAGGCCCCTTTGGATTGACATTATGTCAACTGCTCAAAAACCTTTTTCTTCAGTGATATTCTGGTCAACCTGTGGAACAAGTTCAATCCCGTATTGACCAGTTTGAATGATTAGAAAACGGAGGATGTCAAACTTTTCTCTCAACTCTTAAGTCCATTTTCAATATGTCATTTCATGATCCAAAGCATACAGCTGCTTCAAACAGTGTTGACAAGAAAATGTCGGATTGACGTTATTGTACTACTCAGAAGATGAGATGGGATCTCTCAAGATTACACTCTCAATAGTCCTATTGGTAGAAAGTACATGACAAGCTGCCGTCACTACTGCGGGGGAGTGCTTTTCCTGTGTCTCTCCCCGAGCAATATCACTGTTGGATCATTTAAGCAGTTCAGAACCCTTAATTACACCGACCAGTGAACTTCTGTGCTCAGGAGTGTCAACTTCTGTGTTTCCACTATCAGTTACATTCATTCAGTGACGGCCAGCTGGCCAGTTTGTTTTCAGTGCCACTGGACTCAGGTTGCCACGTGAAATTTATTCCAGTCACAGTAAGGTCAGTCTTGGAACCCAACAACTATCGGTCTGACTTCTTCAGTGTGCCGGTCATTGGCAACTTGAGATGTGAGAAGGAGTTAAAGCTGCAGGTGGTAACTTTGTGGAAATGTGATAAAATGTAGTTCATCATAAAACTCATATCCTGACAGTTGTCCCTAAAACAGATAATGTGTGTCATTAAGCAGTGATGAGACCTGGCATAGGGAACTTTGGAAACAAGAAGGATTTTCAGCTTCTAAAGTGCACCCACTAAGATAAAGTGGAGAAGTTACTCAGCTCTGGAAATTGATGCCCAGCTTGGGAGGGGGTGAAACTGAACATGAACATTTTTATAATTGTTTTACTGTCCATGATTTTAGACCATGGTGGACTTTGTCACGGATCAGTTCCTGAAACGTTTTTGGGGAGATAAGGAAAAGAAAAGTCCCGGCCCTGATGGAATTGGGGGTCTTATCCTCAAAAATTGTACAGACCAGCTGTTAAATATGTTTTATTTTCAAGTTGTCTCTCCAACTCCATAAGGTTCCTTGTGTGTGGGAGGATTCAGTCATTCTACCTGTGCCCAAAAACAATTCTTTAAAGTTACTGCAGACCAGTGGCATTTACATCTCTGGTGATGAAAACATTTGAGAAAATAGTGAGGGATGAGCTATTGAACACAGTGCAGACAAATGTGGATCCATTTCAATGCCTATACAGTAGGTCTAGCAGGGGGGTTGATGATGTGATGGGTACCCTATGATTCTGTCACACCTTGAGGGTGCAAAGACTATTGTACGCTTTGTTTGTATTGATTTCTCCTCAGCTTTTAAGTGTATTCAACCACATATTTTAGCAGAAAGACTGAAGAGCATTGACAATACTGATCCTTATATCTTGGCTGATGGACTTTTTATTTATTATTTATTTGAGAGGACGCAATGTGTGTGAGTTAACAGTGCTTTATCCAATGTTTTTTTTTTCTTCCAGTGGATCGCCACAAGGATCCAGTGGAGGTCCTCTTGCCTCTTTTATTTGTTTTATATACGAATGAGTGCCAAACTGAATACTCGAGGCGACGCGTCATTAGGTTTTCTCATGATTCGGTGATCGTGTCTCTCCTCAGTGATGACGACCCTGATCATGGCCTGGTAGCGTCAGAGTTCACTGACTGGTGTAGGACATCCTTTTTAAATAGAAATGCCTCCAAAACAAAAGAGATGATTGTAGAATCCTACGGTCTGCTCGGCTGTTGAGGTGGTGCAGCAGTAAATACCTTGGCATGGTCCTGGATGACAGGCTAACCTTTGAGCTTCAGATGGATGCTGTATGTAAAACAGCTCAGCAGCGGATGGATTTTTACTGTAAACTTTGTAGTTGTAAGGTGGGCAACACTTTTATTAAAATATTTTATTCTTGTTTCATCAAGTCTGTTTTGACCTTGACTTTTGACCTTCGCTCACCTCAAAAACAAACAGATTGCAGGTCATAGTCAAAGTGTGCAGCAAAATTGCAGGCACCACCCTTAATGTGAGCGTTACAGAAGGTCCTTCCTGCCTGCAGCTGTTAGACTCCACAACCAGCACTGCTCCCAGTAAACCACATACACATTCACATTCACAACAAACTCACCGGACATACGTGCAATAAGGACTTTATGTACAATTATATCATTGATATGATGGACACATTTTTTCTGTCTTTACTTTTTTCTATTTTCTATTATGTATATACTAATTTATTTTTATTTTTATTTTTATTTGTATTGCTGCTGTAACGTGTAAATTTCCCCACTGTGGGACTAATAAAGGAATATCTTATCTTATCTTATCTTATGACTTGACTCCCTTGTTCCAAAGCAGGATCCTGAGCAAGGCTCAGTCGGTCCTAGCTGATCCGAGCCATCCCCTGTCCAGTAAGTTCAGGTTGCTCCCGTAGAGTCTGCCTACATGTAGGACCAGTAGGTTTAGAAATTATTTTGTTCTGGCTGCCATTGGTTTCCTAAACAATGCCCTGTAATGTTGTATTTTGTAAGCCTTTTTGTATTTATTGCCTTTAATAGGCTATTTATTGTGCTTATGGTTTTTGTTTGATGGCTGTGTGCTACTGCTGACTGTGCAACAAATTGCCCCTCTGGTATAATAGTTTTACTTGACCTTGACAGTTTTATTGAAATAACTTTACAACATAATTGCTCAAAGTTACCAACTGCAGGTTTAAACAGTAAGTTGTGTATGAAAGCAGATACCTTTTTAACAAGCTAATAAAAAGCTAAATCATCATCATCATCATCCTGTGTGTTCCCAGATTGCGTTTTGGCCAATGCGTTCTGATTCTTTTGCTCTCCACACAAACTGTTTACCTGCATGCAACCGAAGCCTGATTGGTCAAAAACTTGGACTACAAATGGAAACCAGAATGCTTTAGTACCAAAATCGTGTCCCATTGCCTACACATTCTGCATTCATGCAATGCAGATATTGGTGTCTAAAACTTACAGTAAGGTTTACAGATTTAAACCTCCTGGTATTGAATAGGTACTGGTAGATACTATGAGCAGAGATTTTGGATTTGGTATCAGGAGAGAAAAATGTGGATCGATGCATCCCTAGTTTTATATAGTTTTGTATCCAACATTTTAAACATATTTCCCAACATTCCAAAATGAATACCAATAATAAACAGTATTATGGTGTAATATGGTATAAATATACTGTATGTAGTATAAAATATAACTTCCAGAACACTTTATTTGTATATAGACATTTTATTTTTGTTGTTGACTGTGAGTCAGTAGTGTGCAGCATACTTCACACCATGTCTAAAGGCTGCAGTTCACAGCAATGTTGGACAGCAGCATTCTGTCATGAACAAGTAGCCTCCTATTGTGCCAGGATAAAATCACTGCTGCATCCTTTCTGATGACCAGCCTTTGTTGTCATTGTTCCACAGGTCCTTTCTTGTATAACGCTGAGTGTACACCGCATCTCCACCATGACATCATTGACATGGCTTTTAATCTGCTGACAAGAGCATCAAAAGACATAATTAGATTGTGGTTGCTGGTCCTTTTAGTCACTTTGGTGTTGTTTGTCTTTTGGATGGCCTGTCATGGAGCTCACAATGCTCTGTGTTCATTCGTCAGTTAACCTGATTATTCAGTCATGGCATGGATCTGCTGGGAGGTCAGCTGTGCGTCCGGCTCACCATCGGTCAACCTGTTAACAGGACGTGGTCCAAACCACAAAGCAAATCTATATTGCACCACTCTCTAGTAGCAGTAGCATGCATGATTGCAGTGCACCTTTCTTTTCCAAGGCTATACTGTAGATACAGATAGCATGTCGATGCTAATGATTTCGGTCTCCATTTCCTTCTCTCACCCTGTCCTGTTGGAGGTTTGATTTTACGATTAATTTCAGTGCAGATGCTAGACCACAGCGTAGCAGCTACAGCACTCCAACATATACTCAGGACCCGTGGACGGCGGCCTCCTTTTGCTCTAACCACTTGATACCTCTTCAGACCTGAAAACCTCATTTGAAATGTAGAGCTTTTTACTGCTGTTACCTCTCAACCTCCCACAGCTTAACCACATACGCAGCACGTAACATAAGAAATTAAACGCATATTTTGCTTGGCTTGACCAGGGCTGCGTAGCTCACTTTTGGTGGTATGTGTTGAATCCTCAAAACCAGCTTGAACAAAATACATTTTTGAGAAATGGAAACGTGCCGCCAAGGTCACTCATGACTCATAGTCTGGACACAAATGATATTGGCTGGTCGACAGAGGGGTCTTATAATGGTCTCCTCCAGAGCTCAACACACTGTTAGTTATTGAGCTGTGACACACGGCGTATGTCTGGAAAAGCTGATTTTATGTGCTAGACAGTGATCTCTGATATTTTCCTGTGTTATTTTCTAAAAAAACGATCTGGGAGTGTATCTGTGTGTATTTTAAATGTAAAAATGGGCAACTAGTTCTCCTCTGTGTGACTTTTAGTACAACAAACAGCAGACCTCCACCCACGCACAGAAAACACAAAGCCATATTCTGTCTTGAGGCAGAGCTTTTGATGTTAGTCTGACAAAGGCACCAACTCCAAAAGCCCCTTTCACTGGATTTTTCTAATGCCCCATGTGTCCTTTCAAGTCGTGAAAAGATAACTTTCTGGGTGTGCCTCATGTTTCAGTCTGAAGCAGGCATTTGTTTCATTTGTTCGAGCATCCTTTCAAGTGGCGGCGGCTCTTCGGAACATTGAGAGCTTAAAGAACGTGATTTGGCGAGATACTCCACATCTCTCCTAATGGTTTGATGTCGGGTAGATATTTCTGCATGCCTATATGCGGTTAGATTTCCTGCTTTATGATTTGTTCATATTGCTGTACTTAACCGCTGGTGCACTGAAACAGTAATGACGGAAACCTGCCATATGTATGAATGACCATTCAATATTCAGGCTGGTCGTAGCTATACCTACGAAAATAATGCTCTGTTATTTGTGTATACCCCACAAAATCAATTTGTGTGTAATTAACATAATTGTGAACCAGGAAACAGAAATACAGGCGGAAGTCAGTGTCGATATATTTGTCATGGAAATTACATACTTAAGTAACGTCACTTCTGGAGATATTTTAAGCCAATCCACAATCTTTTGTAGTTTTGTTGCCTAGTCCAAGCTAAGTCAGTCTTTTTCCAAGAATAACTAATGGCCGGGACAGACTGGGCATGTGTGCAGGGCGTCACAGCTGCCAAGCCGAACTGCTGCATGTCTCTCGTTTCAATTTCAATATAATTTAATTTCAATATAAATGTAATTTATATTTATTTTAGACAGCAAGAGGGTAAGAAGTGTGTGCTCAGTCACTGAATTTTAAAAGAAGAATAAAAGCCTTTTGTTGACAAATGAAGGATTTATATCCACAGAGAAAAACACTTGAGGGCTTTTATTTTGAAACAGATGCAGAGAGTGTTGATGTAAAAATAAATCTTTTCTTTTTCATATCTGTGACATATTCTACAGATACATACATCAAAACTGTAGTAGTGTTGCTCAATATATTGTCAAAAGATCACTTTCACCGTGCTATTGCCGTGAACCGTACACGGTTCGTGGTAGAAATAGGCGAGACCTTGAATATCTAGAAGAGACGTAGCCGAGCTGCACTGCTCTCATCAGCAATGTGGCTGCTCTAACCTGTTAACATGTACGCTGAAAATAAATAAATAAATAAATAAACAGGTTCCACAGCCGCCACGCGCCGCTGACGTTACCTGTATGACCCAGCTGTAAGTAGTTTTGGTGCTTAAACTGAAGGAAGTTTCTGGTGAAGATGGAAGTTTATTTTGAAAAGGCTGTATGCATGTAACCAGTGGAAATTGACATTTGCCGACAATTGCTGGACATTTGTAGGAAATATATCAAGAAATGAAAAATACATTTTTTCTAAATATGTCATACATGAGAATATGGTGCAATATTACACCCTATGAGAAAAATTGTCCCTGCTTTGCCCCGGAGTCACCAGGTGCTGCTTTATGCTCATCCATAAATTTCTCAGGTATAATTTATTAAGCTGCCCCTGTCGTTCATGAGTCACAGTGAATAATTTATATTGATTTTAGGTTTTATAAGCCACTTCTACCCTGCGCCCCAAGTCCTGGAACATATGTAGCATAAAAATATAACTAGACACTGACAAGCACAATCCATCACGTGAAGCCAGAAGGGATATTTGCATGGCAGTACAGTTCCCGGTGTACTTTATACAATAGTGCCTGTGGGCTACTACACTTGACATGGGCTAATTGGCTATCAAGAGAGGCTCTGAGAACAATAGCGCTACATGTTTCCCACCACTGCATTCATGCGTTTCATGGTCAAAATTAAAGAAATGTGCGGTAGTGTTGCATGGAAGATTGCAAATATTGGAGATTCAAGGATACCCCAGTGTTGCCAAGGCAAAGTAACATGTAGACAATATTGCCAGCCCACACACACTGAAATAGACGTGCCAGTGTTCTTTTTTATGTGCTCAGTGAATGGCCGTGAGGATGGAGCTTGAAAAGTTGTGCAGCCAGCCTATTGATGGGCATGTCTGTGTAAAAACACACACAGAGGAGGCCTCGCCCTAAACACCCCCAACCCTCCACACACACACACACACACACACACACACACACACACACACACACACACACACACACACTTTTAATTCGTCTCAAATATTGGTCTGCCTCCTCATCTCTTGCTGTGCGTCCATGTGAGACGGAGCCCACCGACATTTTCCACTGCAGGATTAACTGTGTAGCGCGACGGGGCTGCTCTGCCTCAGTGCACCTAAAGGGCTGACCCCGAGGTGGGTGTGTGTGTGTGAAGAGGTGGCCAGCAGGACGCTCCTTAAAAGGCTATTAGGTCCTTACTGCTTATTATGAGTGGGCGTGCAACTAAATTATCTGCCCTGCTTTCCCTTGTCATAGGACTATAGGCGGAAAAAAGCTTGTTTTCTGGAAATAATTAATCCTACTTGTTGGCATAATAATATTGCGGAGAAGACGTTGCTTGTGCCTCGAGTGTCTCCTGATGAGCCGTCTTCTCTGACAGGTGGGCTGCCGCTGATGGAGATCATCTTCTCATTTAGCTTCCTGCCTGCAGGAGCTTTCAATTACATTACAACTGAGCCCCCCTCTCTGGAGAAGGGGATTTGATTCATAGTGTGTGCATTTGTGTGAGCAGATTTGTGTGTGTGTGTGTGTCTGTGTGTTTGTGTGTGTTTTACGCACAAGGCTGTGTGTCCAGGGTGTATATCTGAAAGTAGAGCCAAGCCTGGTTGCCATGCCTACACATTTTACTAAGAGACACTGCATTTATCTTAATGAGTTCATTTTCAGGCTTGTGTTTGCCTCTGTGTTCTCTGTCAGCTGTGTACACTGCTATAGAGCACCACTAAAAGTCACTTGGGTGAAATAGCTTATTGATTCTTGGGGGGAAACATGATTAAATTGAGGTCTAAGTGGACACTTCATCTGAACTTGTCTACAGGAGTGAATAAGAAAGTATAAGAGCCAGTCTGCTTTTGTCCAGGTTTTGCTGTACCTCCTGTTCCTCTTTGAAGTGGATGAATTAATTGCTTCCTTCTACTTTTTTAAGAAACAGGTTGTCACATTTATGTTAACTTCAAGTTTAATTTAAAAATGGGACACAATTTTGGTTATTAGTCTTGAAACTGTAGTCACAGCGAATAATGGTTATTAGACTTTAAGATTAAAATAATTTCCCTGCACTTTTACATCTTGCAACATTTGCAACTTGAATAGAGCTCAACAGTGACCGTTCACTTTTTGAACAGCTCCGGTTCTGAAGTAAATGTCATTTCACTGACGTTTCAGGAAATCCTTAAATACAGAGCAAGCCAGCCAGCTATTAGATTAATTGTGACCGTAACACATCTGCTTCAGGGCAAGGAGAACATTGGAAAACAGGAAAAAGGCAAAGAGTGTGTGCATAATTATTTAAAAGAAGTACTCTCGTAAAGGAATCCTAAAAACCACTACAAATGGCGACTCGCTGCCTCTGGAATTTCCCCAAAACGTTTAAACTATCCAATGTCGATCTAAAATGGAGACAGATTCAGCAGCTGCGTACCTTATTGCCCACCTCAAATATTTTCAGAGAAACATTTCGGTGAACTATTTTTGTAAGAAAAACGAAAAATTAACAGTAGAGAGCAAAAGTCTTACACTGCAAAAGTTACTTGCTGAAACTTCAACAGAGTAGTGAGGTTAAAACTGTGTATGACTGGATGTTACTCAAACGAGCCGCCATGTTGGCCCGGTTTAATGTGGGAGCAGACCACAGTTAAGCACATTGGAGTCCCTACGAGTCAAGTGTTCGTTCCATTACTTAGCATCAAAGCTACGTTTCTGCCATTTTTGACTGACAGAGACTACCAGACGCCAGTAAAACGTCGGCCTACAAAGTAGGCCTGTGTTAAACAGTAAAATATTATAAATATAATATACATTTTCAGACCAAAATGGCAGCAATGGCTGTTGTCAAACTCTTCGGGTGCGGTCCACATTTCCATGAGGATAGTGGGAGGATGACAGTGGATAGTGTAGATCTCTCCATGACATTGTGAATAAACATGTTTTTCTTAAATCAAGATTGATATCATATGGATTTGTAGCTTCTACAGGAGCATAAACCATTGTTTCACCTTGGATGGTTATGACACTGTTGCTAATAATCAACTCTATGACATATGAATGGGATTTCATCATTCCCAGATCCTCATTGTGGAGCTCTGTTGTGTTGAATTATAACGACATGCTTTCACTGACAACATGAATAGTTCTAATTAAGTCAGTAATAATGTGCATGATGATTTGTGCAGCCTTGTAAGAGACAGAGGCTTTGCTTGATTTCACTTTGTTTGTGAAAGTGTTATTTGCTTGTTTACTGAAGGTGTTGTGCAGCCAGAGATGGAACAGACGTTGTTGTGCACATTGTGTTCAGTGGGTGTGCTAATCGGGAGTAGAGATCCCCTGATCACTGCCACGATCACTGAGCGCACCATCTGTGGTGCTCTGATGGCCGGCAGTCTGGCTGCGAGAGCTGGATCACAGTCTGGTACAGTCTCTGTCCTGTGCTGTCGCTGTCCTTACAGGACTGCAGCTCTGCTGTCAGTGGGCTATTTTACTTGACTTGAAAAACCTGGAACCACTTAACACTTGCAGACACTTCTTAAGCTGCACCACTATTACAATATTAGACATTTCAGATAAACCACATAATGTGTGCAGCCCCCTGCGGATGTTTTTTGATTTATCTGTCTTAAGATATATGTTGTTTGATCGGTTTCTCTGTAGTGCGCTGCTGTGAATAAATCAGCTGTCAACGCAGATCTGGAAATAATTGAGGAGGCTGTTAAAGTGCCACGGATAATGGAGAATTGCACATGAATGTGGGCAATTTCATTGCTGGAATTTAGTCTGTTTTTCATTTGCAGTCACAGGTCATAAACAGTACCAGTCACGTATCTGGCAGTAATGCCTGGGTTCCTGCAGAGTTCAAATAGAGTTACAACTTGTTCCCAAACTGTGACCTGAAATAAACATATACACATGCTGCGGTAAACAGCTCCACAATGCATCAACCTGGGACAAATTTTCATCAATGCCTAAGATCAGTATGAAGACAGGGGCACCTGTTACCATGACAACTTCTAAATCCATACAGAGAAATGCATTGGTTTTCTTATTGATTCAGAGCTCAGAGTATAACACACATGGTATCAGCCATGGGCAGGTTGGCCTGCTTCTATCTACGAGTGCCAGGTTAGAGGCTTATTGACCGTTTTTTGACAGACTGAGTAGCAGACGTCTTTTTGGTGAAACGGGCTGCGTGCCCAAAGTTCAATTAAAAGCGTCACACTGTGTGTAGTCAGCATATTTGCCAAATGGTGGGAAAAGTGTAAATCAGTCTCGGTGCTACCTCAGCAATTTGCTCGTCCTTCGGGGATATTGATGGCTCCACCTTAACCCATTTTTTAAAAATCCCTTTGAGGCTTTAACATTTGTTTTAACCTGACAGGCTGAAGGAGATTTTTAGGTATCATGTGCAACACATTGAGGTTTTATTAGGGCCGTGAACTTTGGGTGGAACCACCTGCATTTTTCTCGAAGCAGACAGCGGGTGAGCAACATGGCTTTGGTTTTGACTGAGCCTCGTGTTGTTTGTGCTTTTCCTCTCATTCAGTGCAGTCTTGCCCAAGGGGGGGGGGGGCAGGTCAAGAGAGCATTATTTTAATTCCACTGACAAATACGGCTGCAGACCTCCATCTTGTAGCGGTTAGATAACATTTGGTGATCGCTGCTTGAGGGAGATAAGAGATGTGTTATAAATTAAAGATGTTGTAAAAGAGCGAGAGTGGATTACCTCATTTTAAATTGAATTTTCTGAATGAGTCACTCAAGACAAATCATCAAAAAACATCACAACGACAAATGTGACAAACGACAAATCAGGTGCCAGTGAAGCGCAGTGAAAAGAAAATAAACCAGTTGAATTTATGAGAGTTTATTGAGTTGCACGATGTGCTTAACACTTTCTCCCCGACTTCCTTCGTGGCATTTTAACAATTGGTTCAAAGTGTGAATAAATGTTTAGCCTTCTTGCCTTTGTAAGTCATGTCCAAATCAGTGAATCAACTGGGCTGGAAGTGTGAGTGAGCCAGGGGAGTGGGGAGAAAGGGGAAGAGGCTTTCCCCCGGGGCAGTGCCCAGGACAATGTCAGGTTTGTCTGGCCCGAGTGCACCAACACTAAGCTTTTCGGAACTGGCAGCCTGCCCCGGTACCTACCCATCTCCCCCGGCTTCCAGAGCTGTCCAGCCCCGGAGCACTAAGCATTTGTGCAAAGTTCATAAGGCTTCCCTCTGTTTGTGTGGCCATAATAGCAGCTCCATCCTGCTGTAGCTCAAAGAGTGCTTATGGGCTCTGAGGGCCTTGAGCTGGCGCTGCAGAGGCATGTGAGTGTTCTCAGTTACTGACTTTGGCTGACTGCTTTCATTATGAAAAGACCAGTAACCCCCCCGACAGCTCCGAATCTCAGCCGCCAGCATCAGCCTTCATCATGTTCTATGTCTGCCTTTTAAACTCAATTTGCTAAATGGAAACCTCAAGATTAAATGAAAAGTCTCTTCATCTACTCAAATAGCGAGCACTGAAAGCTACATCTGTACTTTAAAGTTTCAGTAAGCAGAAATTTTACAATTTTACTGAGCAAAAATTCTATTTTAATGTTTCAGCATGTTGTAATTCAAGTGTTCTGTGGGAAAACTAGTTATATAATAGTTAAAACTAGTTAATAGTTTTCAGGCTCTAAAAGAATTAGCCGGTGATGGGAATCTTCGGCCAGTCACAGGTCATTTCAGAGAGGGTGTTCCTATTGGCTGTGCTCCGGCTGGTGGGGGGTGCTTCGTATTTCCTGAAGAGATCTCAACATGGCTGCCGGGACACAAACTTTCTCATTTTACAGCTAAACAGTAACGACAAGATGTTTCTGAAAACATTTGAGGAGTGAAATAGTTATTACAGTAATAGAATATTGATTCATATTTGATCAGCACCGAGTTTGACCTTTTGATCAGAGTTTGCAAGTGATTGACAGCAGCTGGACGGCAGACTACAGATCAGCTCTGATTGGTTATTTCTTCCCAGTCTGTGAAATCTTGCAGATGCCATTAGGAGCACAGGAGGATTACAAATTGCCGGTCTCAGGACATAGTGACTGTTTTATAACAATAACTTTTTTTTAATCATATTTGCTCAGACCTCGCCTACTGCTGCTGCTTTAAATCAAGATGATTTATATTCAGTATAACAGGAAAGGCAGGCAATGTACTTTAAATTTAATTAGTCATAGTCAGTTGAAATGAATTTTACATTTAATTTGCCCTTAACAAGCAGCTAAATGACTAAATATGTGTCCAGTGCTTTAATGTACACATTCTCACCTCCACCGTTTTGCCAGCTGTCAGCGTTTGTGAGGCCTGAGTGATAATAACCTTGTTATTTGTGGCTGCTAGCTCGGTGGAAGCAGCTATGTCTTTGGTTGGTTCTCTGCCGCGGTTACGACCCACATCAGCATAATTCAACCATGACACTCCTCCCCCCTTTCATTTTCTGCCTTTCTCCCCGTTAAAACCCAAGTCTCAGACTAGGGTCCACACCATACATCATCCAGACTTCCTCCCTTCCCCCTCATGTGTCGTGGGAGAGAGTGCGTTTTTTTTTTTTTTTTTTTTGGCTGGTTGAAGGCTCTTATCGGCAGTCTCAGCACTCCCCATGCACTGAGCTTTCCCCCGACACATCGCCCTGCCTCCTCTCAAGTCCATCTGTACAGTCAGGTCTCTGTTCACCGACGTGGAACAATCAAGGTCCACTTGAATCCACTTGCATACTAAAAATCATTGATTTTTCAATCCAGTATCCTTTTACAGTAGGAAGAGAGGATTGTTGCTCCAACAATATCTGACGAATGCTGAGCGACAATCTTCCACAGTACTATCAAATAAGGAAATTATGACTGGCTGACAGAAGAAGATTGCAGATTTTCTCACAGCAGGTGGTCTGTGCTCGCCTAGTGCATGCCTCATATTCTTTCTTCTGTTGATTATTGCAATTAAACACTTTTCAGTGCGACTTCAGGTGCAGCAAACGTCTTCCATGACACTAAAGGGAGGTGGGGGTTAGATGGAACTTGCATTCCTCCACTCTCCTTTGTACACACCCGGTGAATAGCCTTTAGATCGGGCTTTGTGGGAATGATTGTCAGTGGCTTAATGAGCGTCTTTGCCAAGCGAGAGGCTTTGGCAACATATGTGACTACAGTGGCTCTGTTCGTCTCTGTCTCCAGCTTGTATGATACAGAACAGAACGGGCTCAGCTCTCTCCATGTTTCTGCAAATCTGATTTTACCTAACTCCTTCTCTTGTGGATGTTATTACCAGGAAGGAGGGATAGTTACTTCTCTCATGGGGACCGGAGCTGAGAATGAAGTGAAACCTTGTAAGTATCACGTAGTATCTAGGGACGTCTGGAAAGCTGTTGCAGCAGATTTGTGTTAAGCATGTTTGGGTTTTTCCATGTGTAGCAGACACTTAGGGAGACAGTCAGTGGATTTTTATTTTTTTTTTTCTACAGAAGCAAAGATGGAAATCATTGGCTGGAGATGATTCACATTGTGAGCGAGTTCATTTGCCGTAGCAATATTAGGTTGCTTTCCTGCTTTTTGTAAATTCTTCAATGTGAAAACTGAGCACTGTAGCATTATAGTAGAAAAAACATTTACGGTGTTTTAATTAATTTCCCTCGTTTCTATCAGACCATCCCGACCTGGGTCACTTTTACAGAGAACTAAGCTGGAGCCAAATCTGCGCTATGACTAAACAAAGTCTTCAACAGTCCAAATAACTGTCACAGAAAAATCAACAGTTTACAACAATGAAAATATTCCAGATGTTCTTGTCTTATTTACTAAGAAGTCTGACACAAATCTGAGGAGGGTGATACTTGAATTGTGGAACATTCAGAAGTGCTTGATGGGAAATATGACATGTTAAAAGTACCATCTGTCGTATTTGCAGCTATAAATTTGGAATTTTACAATTTTTTGTAAGGCATATGCAAAGTATTTTAAAATAACCGTTTATTTAATCAATTTAAGGTATAATAATAAATCAGAATATTCTGTACATTGACTTAAACAAACATGAGATTAGTGAGATCAGACAGACAACAGTAATATGTCATACATATTAGAATAAATACACCAGCTCATTGATTTTGATTAAAGCTCTTTTTTTGTTCTACAGATTGAATCAGGGTTTAATCACAATATAACAGTTTCTGAAGTCACATGTTCAAACCTCATAGTTCACAGTTTTAAGAAGCCTTAAACATTGCCAGGTTAAAACTGGTACATTGGACTGTACAACAGATTAATACAGTACAGTGCAACAAATACAAATCCATGGTCACATAAGATGAGATACTTTATTTATTTAGTTAGTTTTCATCTAGAAGGTAAAATATTTATGTTGATTTTGCATTTGTTAAGACTGTTGGATAAGTTGATGGTTGTGTTTCTAAGCTACAGTATTAACTCCTGTAGCTTTGTATTGTATTGTCGTTACTGTATCTGTATATTACTTAGAAGTATCGTTGGTGTTGGAAGCATCTTGCTTCTGTTGGTTTATTGCCTTAAGAGATGATGCCCCTTCCTGTCTCTCCCGTCTGGTCCGAGCTGTTGCTTGGTAACTAAATGTGTGCATTAAATCAAACAGTGAGTGAAAAACACTCATTTTATTAGATACACATAACATCCTCCAAAAGGAAGGAGCCATGTTGAGTCAACTGTGTGGTCATTTTGGAGACTGTAGTTTCATGCTGCTGTTAAACATGACTGATACAGTTGAACATCACCACAGCTTCCAAAAATGATCATACAGTTGTATCAGCTCCTCTCTGAATATTATAACGTTCATGAAGGGAGGTTTCATAGGAGGACTGTTTATATTAGACTGCATTCAGTTTGGTTAGGTGTACCTAATAAACTGGCAACTGGGTATATATGTTTCTAACCTGGTAGCATTTGATCCAACTTTGATAAGCATCATTTTGAGTCACTAACATTTGATTGTAGAAATTAATAAATATTTATTAAATTTAACAAAAGCCTTGAAAATGCAATAATGCTACAATATAGGGATGTCACCAGAATCTATACTTTGGTACCAAGTTGATGCCAAAATTCTGAAAACGTCACGGTACTTGTTTTTCAACAGTGTCGCGGGTGCTGTAGGTACCGTCAGGGCTCGAGACTAACTCTGTCTAAAATCTGAAAAGACATGGTGGACTTGTCCAGTGGACACACCTTATTTATAGAGTAAACTATATAGGAGTAATTATTTAATTTAAAGTAATTATGACCTGTCATAACTTGTCATGATCCCCATAGTCTCCAGTAGTAGATTTGATTACTTTTTATGATGGGTTTATTGTTGCTGTGTCTGTAGATAGTGGGATTCTGCCTCATCCTATTTTAAAGTCTTAAATCTTGAGCATCTTGTCTTGAGCGCATTCCAGTGGATGTGTTTCAGCACAACCCCGGCTCGACCCTGTTCGGTGATGGAGATGCACAGGAACTGGGCCACATATCCGACAGCTGTGTCAAACAGCTTACCCAGAGTAACACTGTCCAGATGCTCGGCTCCAGCGCAGAACAGGAAATTCAAATGCTGAATTACAGTCAGCAGAGAAGCTCTCATCCACAAGTTGAAATTATGATTTTGACTGCATGTATATTGGAAACTTGAAGGGATTAAAAAAGAGGTGAAGCGGCAGAGGTATTTCTGTAAGGATATCTTTCTGCTGCTGTTATGTGTGCTGCAGGGACATCAGAAATTCTAGGTTGTTTGGCAGAAATAGATTCCTTCGGGGTCTGATGGAGGTGAGGATTTGGGATATATAAGAGCCATCGATCATGTCTTGCTGTGGCACAGTTTCGTCTGGGGAAATTGCCAGTATCAGTCAGACGAAGTGAATGAATGTGGAGTGGAGCATGCTGTGTTAGCTCACACAAAATAATATTCCAGTCCCTGCAGTCCAACTGGTGAATTCATCTCTCTGCCGGCTACTCAGCGAGGATCACACACTAATGTGATTATTGTCCTGGGCAAGGGGGCACTCCTGTGGGACTTCAAAGCGAGCAGATCAGAGGCAAAATGAGAAAAAGCTGTAAGCTGTGATGCACACAGGTGCAGAGCACTTTCTCAAACCTTTTCTTTTGCTTTAAACATATTAGCAGGTTCAAAGTGAGGACTCTGACAGCATCTGGTATGCAGTTTTATCCCACATACACGTACAGTAGCACATACATTCTGTATGATTTATGATCATGTCATGTGCTCTGGTGATTACTTTAGTCAGATCAGTTTTCATTGAGGGTATAAATTATGCACAAGATTAGAATTAAAAGCCACAATCTATAACAAAAATCAGCCAGGTCTCATTCAGAGGTCGTCAAATACGATATATACCATCACGGTATATATCATTTTATATCACGGTAATGTATGTATATGTATATACGTTTCTTCATCACATTTGATTATTTTTGTCTTTTATTTGTAACTTCCATACAAACAAAAATAACTCTCTCACATGACAACTCACATGGAAGCTTTAATCTTCCTGGGAACAATGTTTTAAGGTTAACAGATGCAAATAAATACCAGGCTTTCAGCTAACTCCAATGTAAACCTATACACTGCAGTATTACATGCACTGCAGTATTACACGCATGAAAAGTTGTATAAATGCCATGATACTGTGCCAGGTGTTTAGTGTTCAGTAAGTACAGTATAAAGGTATAACAGAGAGAAAGACCACTTATGGTGGGCGGGTGGGGAGGGGTCCAACAAACACCAGACTGGGTTCGAGAGCGTTGTTGACCGCTGTTTTGTTTTATAAGTTACGTTAGTAGTGTTTCACAACATTAACATTTGTGATGTGTTTTTATTGTTTCCGTTTGCATAGGTATTTTAGCCTAACCATGACATTTTCCCTTACCCTAACGCAGTGGTTTTCTTGCCTTAATGGGACTGCAGATGTTTGCGTGAAGTACAAAGACGCGTGAGAAACGATGCGTGCACGTCACGCAGAATGTCTGCGTAATGTCGTGGTATTTATCCACCTTCCCGTGAGACTGGGTTGCTTTCAGCCAGGAGACCGCTGTTCGTACCCCATGTGAAAGCAAAGCTCAGTGTTGACTTGTTGACGTATTTTAAGTTATGCACTGAAGTTAACGTACGTAACGTAACTTGCGTCACATCACAGATGTAACATACTTAACTTGTGTATCTAACTGAAGTTACATAAGAAACACATATTTTAACTCAAACCATAGCCTTTTACTAAACCTCACTAACTAGATTTGTTGCCTAAACCTAAGTAACGTTAAGGGGTCCTGACCAATCGACCGTATGTGACGTGCTGGGAATGGGTTCGAATAATGGTTCGGTTCTATGTGGAGATGCCACTGTGGGTTTTATTCATCACAGTGTTTCCTGCTGCTCTGCCTGATTATTCTGAGCACAACTTTATATTTTACAGAGACAAAACAGCTTTCAGACACACAAAAGAGCAGCTAATTAGTTGCGGGGGAGCCTTCATGCTCTTTGTTCATGAAAAAATTAAAAGCTTTTAGAAAAATGCCCGTAACTGACAAGATGAAAAGCTCTCATGGTTGGAAATCACACCAGTTGTTTGTTCACTCAAGTGAACTACATTATACTGCAGACTGACTTGTTCATGATCATCCTGCTGTTGTACTGTATGTAGGACCATAAAGCTCTGAAGGGTCACTGCAGTTTATATGTGGTGTATCCCCCTCTCCTCCTCCTCCTCCTCCTCCTCCTCCCTGGTGAGGAGGGTTCATGTAGGGTCGTTCTTTATTAGTTCATATAGAACGCAGGGGTCACAAAGACCACAGTTCATCGGTGCAGCTGCAATATCTTTCTCCAACTGAGCCTCATTCCTCCAGTCTGTGCCGCCTCCTGTCACCTCCCCGCCCAGCTCTGGTCTCCAGTCCCGTCATCCTGCTAAAGCCACAGACCCCTGAAATATTAATGCTGCGATAATTGAACTGCCATGCTTTCTGAAGTGCAGTAAAATTGAGCCAAATCTCAATTAGACAAGCATATTATCAAATATTGCTCCCACATCCTAATCTCATTTAGCGTCTTGTTTCTGTTTTTTCTCCTGCTGCTGATATTTTAATAGTAGTTGAAACGCATGGCCAAGCACAACACTGACTGTGGGAATCATTGCGAAAGGTCAGGATACAATCTATTTCAAATTCTGAAGAGCAAGTGGGGAAAACTAAATCTCTGAACAAAGAGGAAAAATAATTTCTACATTAAAAGCTGATACAAGCTTTGCTTTTCATTGAGAGCTTGGCAGGGCGTCAGATCTGCATGCTAACAGAGCTATTGATCGGACAAAAAGAACAAAATTATGACCAAAGAAACTGCACTCATTAAAGCAACGCAAGTCAATCGGCGCTTAGTGTTAATCAGTTTGGCCTTTGTTTTAATTGTTCTTGAATGATCAAATGGGAAGCAGTGGAGGCATTATCAGGACTGTGAGGGGCGTGTGGAGCTGCTGTCTTCCCGTCTCAGGTCTTTAACGAAGAGGATATTTTAATCCTGCCTGACAAGACGAGGATCTGCTTAATCCTATTACAGCCTTGCACATTAAACTACAGTAGGCCCACACTCCTCTGCCTGGCGTCTTTGTGTTAGGAAGAAGCAGATGGTGCCAGCTCAAGAGCCTACTGTAGTGAACTTTGAATGGCCGTGCTTGGACCCCACCCCGTTACTAAACAACTCCTCCACAAGTGTGCTCCAGGAAACAGCTTGTTGTTGTGGCACTTTTTCCCCTTGAAATCTTACTAATGTGACCCTTACAGTGTGTGATCAGTTTTTATATATTTGTATGTACTGTATCTTTATGAATCAAAGTTGAGGTGTAATGCTACACCAGATGGTCGAACCATATGAGTAAAGAACCAGACAGAGTGAACCAATGGTAACACAGAAGTGTGCCAAAGTCAGTGAACGCTGCACAGTGATCAGAGATACAGTATACCAGTGGTTCTCAACCTATTGTCCTTAGACCCCCCCCCCCACCCCCCGTACTAGTATCTAAGAAAAGCTGAGCCGCCTGATGTCATCAACCTGAAAAACAAAATGGCAAACCCTTGTCAGTTTTAATAAAGTATTTCATTAGTCTTTTCATAAAATCAACTTTCTTTAGCAAATATAATTTAACTCATCAGTTTCGTCAACATAAATAAAGTGATGATGTCTAGACAAACTAAGTGAATGCAGATATTTAATATGATTTTTTTTTATTTATTGTAATAGCAGATTTATGTTATTGTGGTTAAATAAATAATAAAAATAGTTTTATATACAGACTTTTGTCTAACCAGTTATTATGACTTTAGGTATACATGAACAAATCTAAGTGTGACAACCTCAGAGCAGACAAATCCTGTCACACCTCCGGTGATCTTTGGCATCCCCCTAAAGGGGACCTGGACCCCGTATGTGGAACCACTGCAGTATATGATAGTTTGACGAAAGATGAGAGATTAACAAGGAGTGAAGTAGCCTGGGCAAGAAACAATATAAACACCGGTCACCATAGAGCACTTTCTTGATAAGAAAGTTAGAAATGTCACATTCTCAGTGTTTACTGTCCTGTCACTCAGAGACAAAGCTATTTTTTAGGAACTGAAAGCCCACTTCTCCAAACTAGTACAGCAGGGCTGGTCAGCTAAACACACATGTTCTTGTTTTGGTTTCTAAGTCAGCGAGACAAGTGCTTCCTCTGAGGAAACTCTCATCCCAGACAGCAGCAGCTTCTTAATACTGTATATATAAGGATTGTTTGAGATGAAGAGTGGAGCAGGTGGAGCAAAACACATGAGACGGCAGGAACCTGGAGAAATTATTTAAATTCAAGGTGCAGTGCAGGCATGGCAGAACTGGACATCTCATAACAAAATCAAGGATTCAACAAAGACTGAAGTGACTTGAATACAAACTATTCTGACGAGAAGATCAAGTGCAGGTGGAGAGATGGGTGGAGAAGCTCAGGTGAGGGGAATGAGGTGATCAGGCAGAACGGGCAGGAAGCTGATTGGCCTTTTTCACTGAAGACATTTGACTTGTCACAGTAGGATATGTACAGATGTAAATGACTATATTAATGAATTCCATTGATTTGCTTTGATTTCAGGTTTCTGTTATCATCTCTCATAGAACAGAGCCATGTTTGGTGTTCTTACTGTTACTGTCGGCTGTGACAAAAGGCCTGTTGGCAAAGGAAAACACTAAGAACAGGAAAGGAGCTGATTGGTTGGGAAGAACTAACGAGGCTGATTCAGAGGAGGTGTGTTGATGGGAAAGGAACACAGGAGACGAGACTTTGACTACTTAAAGCCCCCTACACCCTCTCCCTACCCACTTCCACTCCGTTTCCACATTTGCATGAAAGATCCACCGTATCCAGTGCCATCCCGAATCAATCAGCGGGGAGTGGAAGTGGGTTATGAAACCCTCCCACCAGCTGCCCTTACTGACGAGGCGTAATGCCATTTTGTGTTTGTCATGGAGAAGCTCCATACAAATGGTTCAGTGCGACTACTAATTCTTAAACTGCTCAAACTAAAACACAACATGCTTAATATTGTCATACAGATGTTGACAACTAAAACCTTCCTCTGTATTTAGGATCAAATGTCTCGTCTAGAGAACAGTTCATTATAATATACGTATATATATTTTTGATTTTCATCCCTATCAGCAGCTATCATCCCTTCATTTATATCTTCAACTTTGCAATACTGATTTAATTTCGTGCAATAATTCAAGGCATTTATTTACTGTATACTGTACATTTAAACTAATATTATTATATATACTAATTCAGTATAGTTTCTTATAATTTCTTTGTTATAAATTTCTACTTTAGATTGGAAGCAAAACATAACTCAGTTTCCTCACTAGGGTCAATAAAGTATCTCTGATTCAAACATTTGTTTATATTTTCCTTGCTGGAGAGTATGGTGCCTAATTATGATGTGAGTGGGAGCTATGTCATGGAGTAGGAGGTGCAGGGGCAGGACTGGAATTCGGCCTTCCTAATGGGGCTTGGCTGCAAAAGTCTGACATGACACAGAATCGGATAGATGATGTACAATAAAAGACAGGAAATATCACAAACCACATTATCTCCCCAAGCATCACTAGCCAATAAAGCATGCAGAGAGACAGCGCCCACACTCTGAAACACCAGCAATTAGACCGAACCTGGGGAACAACACCCCCGCAACAAACTGAAACATTACTACATGCTTTCATCTCATTAACAGACATATCATGTATGTTTTTGCTGTGGCAAATGAGGGATTTTAACTGATACAAACCTGACCCAAGATGCAAGCCTCCTGGCTGTAAACATTTCACACTGCAGAATTTAAAGGTTTAGACAGACACAATGAAGATAATCTTTGACCTTATATAATCAATATTAGCTGCTATGAAGAAAATGATCATGATCAGTTTTTGTTGTCATGCCACCCAGCTTTAAAGCCTCTGAACACCCACACAGGTGTTTTCAGTTAATCTGGCTGATTAGACTTCCACTCAGGACTCAGGCATGTGCTGCAGAAGCTAACTGAGTAACATCTTCCTGAGTCTCCTGTTAAGGCAAGATCGACATGTTGTCTTAAATTTAACAGTTTTGTTCCTATAGTGTGTGGTGAGCAACGATTTGGCCAAAACAGCACAACACATACTTATATACCCCATTCATGAACAAGACTCCTAACTAGAAAAATACAAAAATCATGTAAATTCTCTTGAGATCAAATACTTTAGTGTGAACAAACATGGCAGACGATGGACAGGAAGAATTATCAGTGTTTGTTTCTGCAGTATTTTGTACTTTGTACAACTACTTTGTGCTTCACATTTTGCATTAGCTCATTCTTTAGCCACGGCCACCATGATGTCCTTCTGCTTCAGTCAACTTGGCTCTCAATGTGCTATCGTTCTTTAACACATGACTGCATCACCAGCTGTCCTTGGGGTTCCCCACACATACTAGGATATCCAATTGTAAATATTGAATTATGTACGTTATATGAAAGTACAAACACAATATTTAGGATTTGAAATTGGTGTGACTAGGATGGACGTCTTAACCAATCGGTGAATGTAAAAACACTCTTAACATACCTCACACCACAGGAATATCTGGCAAAATAATCTTGCGAACCATCTCTGCAATAGCTACTCTGTGCAGTAGCTATTTTTCCACTTGTGCAACTGTGTTAATAGTCTATTTAGTGTCAAAACTGTATATATGGTCCCTATTTGTAATATTTCACCTTGTTTATAAACAATTTTTTTTATATTCCTTTCTATTAAAATTGTCATACTTTATGTCTATCTACTTGCTTAGCTTCTGTTTCTGCACTATTCACTTTGCTGCTGTACACTGCAAATTTCCCCACTGTGGGACTAATAAAGGAATATCTTATCTTATCAAAACATCTGGGCTTTGTTGACGATCGTTTAGAGGGAGAATCAGGCCCAAAATCGGCTTGGTTCTCGTGTAGTGTTTGCATCTTTATTATTCTTACTGGTAGATGAAGATTTGTGACCTAATATATTCCCATCAAAGCTCTGGTCACCTTCAACCTGAGCAGAGGTCTAATTAGCCAGAATAACTGAAAACACCTGTGTTGGTGCACAGAGACTCTGTGAAGCTATTAACTCATCATGGAGCTCATGATGAGCTTTTGCAAAGTTGGAGGTTTGAAAACTTGCTGGGTAGTTTTTCTGTTGTGGCGAAGGCTTTAATGATGATGAGAATATTTAGGTTACAGGGCCTTTGTGCCAAATTGGTCTATATTTGAAAGTTATTTGGTGTTGTTGTTGACAAGGAGGAGAGAGCGCTCTACATCTGTCACTCAGATAGAGCTTTAAAGTGAGGTGGCAGATTTTACTTCCCTCTGTGTGCCCCCTCCACCACAGAGCTTCTGTCCCCTCTGAGCCATAGCTAAGTAAGGTCAGGGTTCGTATTGGCCTTCCCACAGTGAGCAGCTTTTAACCTCCTGCCAGCTTCATCAATCTCAGCCTGGTGAGATCGCTGCAGAAAGGGGCGGGGATTAAGAACAGCCTGCCGTCTGTAAATCAGGCGAGCTTGAGGGGGGCCCTCTCCTGTGCATCATATAGGTCCAATAGACATCTACGAATGTAGACATCAGCACTCGCAGCAGTTAAACCCTAAGAGCAGACCTCCCTCGAACCAGATGGCCGAGCTGGTTCTCAATAAATGTTTAACGAGGAGAGAACAAATTAAATCAGGAGGTAAATGCTCAAGCACAGTTTGAACAATGTAATCCATCGGAGGTGGTGTTAGGTTGGTGAAGGATTTTGGCCAGCACAAAAGGACAATGAGAAAACATTTTCTTGTGGGGATTGTAACTCCCCTCCCTCTCATCTCCACTTAACCAGGCCAAACTTACCAACAAAGCACAAGCCAATTAGTACAAAGCCCTTGCCATTTTGATTTTAATCCATGTGTTAGCAACATAAATCACCATGTCTGGGAAACACTGAAACAAAGGAAAGCCTAAGGCATTTTTTTCTGGATGACTTATAACTCTGAGACACCAATCTTCAGCTGGAAATAAAGTCAATATGCCTGAATTGTGATTGAGTGGGGTGGATGTATATGATGTATAGCACGCTCAAAAGTCTGGAGCCTGATGCTGTAGGTGGGTGGGGCAGGGGTCACAATGGTTCAGGAGGCCAGTATTGAGTCACAGACAGAGTTAATACCATTAACATGGGGCATGGTTGAAAAGTTCAGAGTGCACGTTTGTCTGAAAACGGATCTGCACCGAATGAATCAAATCGACTCTTTTGTTCTTTGGTCAATTATTCAATTACATCCGTTGAACAGGAGTTTGACCTCAGTGGTTCCTATTGAATTTGTTAAAGCCACAGTTGGATTCTATTGTGCACTATTGTGAACAGTGAACTCATTACTAGACATTGCACAGCTGGTTGAGCACACACTGGTTACTGTACAGCTCATGTCTTGGTTACCACTACTTAAAGGCTGGCCCCACACATAACGACTTTAACAGTTTTGTTCCTATAGTATGTGGTGATTTGGCCAAAACAGCACACCACACAGTAACAGATTACACTCATGAACAGCAAGAGTCCCAACATAACGTGTGTCAACAAAGGTGGTTGACAACAGTCGGGAAGAATTAGCAATGTTTGTTTTTTTTTTTGTCACAAATCAGCAACTTGGTCCTCCATTTTCAAGGTCCATCTTTCTACAACTTTATGCTTTGTGTTCTGATACATGAGCTGTGGCCGCTATGATGCTGGTGATTGTCCTTCAGTCAGTGTGGTTCTCAATTGCCATCATTCTTTCCCATGTGACTGCGTCATTGGCTGTTCTCAGGGTTCTCCACACACAACAGGAGAGCCGATTTAAATATTGAACATGTTTAATATTTATGATTTGAAATCGATGCAGCCAGGATCGACTTCCGAGCAGATCAGGGGATGTAAAAAACACTCTCAAAACTACCTCACACTACAGGAATATCTGGAAAGATAATCTTTAGAACCATCCAAAAAATCATGGCTTTGCTGACAATTGTCAGGAGTGGGGAATCTGTTGTACCCGGCATTAACAGCACGCACGCCTCAGTGCCCTTTCAGCACTAATACAGTAATTGCTGGACTATCAGTGTGATGCTCCTTTCGTGTCCTGTTTTACATGAACACCAGCAAAACTCCTTGTAGAACAACAGCCTTATTATTTCATATGTCTCTAAAACTCTTTTGCTATTATTTCTCTTTTTGTTATCATGGTGTTTGTTAGCTAATTAGTCCGTGACCCACCGAGCTGGGTCCCGGCCAACACGAGGAAGACTAATGAACCGTCACCCCCCAGACTGTAGAGCGCTGCTGCAGACACTGAAATTCCCATACATCCCTCTTTTCCCCTCCTCCAGTTGTGCACTCTGGACTGATCATGTGCTCATTATGGTCCAGACTCTGGTCTGTTAGCTGGAAAATGATCCAGTGCTCTGTACTCTGCAGCCTGTCAGTGTGTGAGTGCAGACAGCTTACTCTCACTGACTGTTAACTACGTATGCTGTTTATGCCGCACACCCCTCAGGCAGCAACATTTGCTGCAATAATAGGTAAACGTGTAGCTGCATTGTTAATCACTTTGAGTCATTGTTATCAGAAACATGCAGGCACAGATGAAAACAGCACCGCGATTAAATCGGCTCAATAGTATCTTGACTGTGATGTTAATTTTGATTTCAGTCTTGGCGTGGTTTCTCCCAGTAATGTCGAACATCTGCCATGCATTAATAAATCCACAGGCTCCTTCATTTGTTTATTTATTTATTTCCATTGTCACATGGAGAATACAGTTTCTGCTACACACTTCCACAGACATCAAACTACATAACAAGCTGAGTCCCAAAGAGGGGGAAGGGGGACGATAGGAGGCTTCAATGTGAAGATTTCTTTGTCACAGCAAAATTTGAACTAGCACAGAGTGAGATCCCCTGTTGATGCAAATGGATCTGTGCATTGTGCCTGGTTATGCCTGGCTGAGCAGAGAGCAGCCGGGCTCCCGGTCACGGGGGATTTGTTGTGTTTGGGGTTTGCCTTTCCGTCTGCCAGTGCGTGGGTGGATTCATGGGGCCTTCTCCGTCTGTGCTTCTCTCACAGGTACTGCATCCTCAGCGCGCCACAGAGATGAACTGAGGACTGAGTGGGAGACAGCACTCGTTTCTTGAGGACATCCGAGACTTTAAAGAGAAACCATGAGGTTGCAGAGGAGCCTGGAACTGGTCGCCGTGCTGGGCTTGATCACCTGTATTTGTGCCTTTCATATGACTACAGCCATTGACATCCCTCTGGAGGGTGAGTGCTAACTTATGCTATGTAGGAGGGTACGCATCTGCTTCAATGACTTCAAAGGACAGTTCACTCAAATAAAAAAAAAAAAATGCAGTTTTCATACAGATTACTTTCTATCAACGGAATAGTCTTTTTTCGAAAAGGGACACAATTTTGTTGAATATCCAGAAAAACTACAAACAGAATTCCATTCACTTCCATTATGTTGCATAGATCCCAGAGAAAGATGTCTCAAAATCTGGGTTAAATAAAAAATAAATAAATAAATAAATAAAAAATAATAATAATAAAGCCAGAAATGATCTGGATTGCTGGGGAGATCCCTTTAGAGGTTTGTGGGTGAACTAGCCCAAATCAGTGTTTAAACACTGTAAAACACCATAAACTGGTGCAAATTAAATGTTTTTTTAACGTTCAACTTAAATGCTTTTTATGTTTGTTTTGTTGCTTTCAAAATGTGAGTTGACTGAACTAAACTTGAGTAATTTAAAAAACAAGTTCACTGCTTCTTGAACTACTTAACAACTTCTGGTTCTGAAAAGTGAAGCAACGCTGAAGTGCCTTAAACTTGCATTCTGTCTAACAGCCAGCAGGGGGCGAGTCTTCTGGTTGAAGTCTGATTGTATAGAAGTCTATGAGAAAATGAGCCTACTTCCCACTTGATTTATTACCTCAGTAAACACTGTAAACATGAGTTTATGCAGTCGCTAGTTTTAAGTCTTCTTCAATACAGCATGATGTTCATTTTGAGTCATGTAGATCATAAAGCAGGTGAAGCTTCAGGGCGTGACTACCTCGTGATTGACAGGTCGCCAACACGGCGTTGTCAGGTCTGGGAGTTGTCTGTGTTTTCATCTTAGATCTTTAACCCTTTCACAGTGTGTTTTGAGTTTATGGAAGTTAATTGTAAGCCTTTGGTTGCCAAAAAGTGTCTTATACAGGGTTCGGTTGTACTTTGCGCTACCCTCTTATATCACTTCTGGTTGCAAAAAAAACAACATGCCAACAGTCAAAATTAGAGGTCAACTGCTATGGGTTTCTAATCGCCGATGCCGATGTCAGTATGTTACAGAATCAGGACAGCCGATGTCTGATATATAATGCCGATACTTTGTTGCCGATGTGTTTGGCTGGCTTAATAATAACAAATGATACACAACATTTCAAGTACGTTTCTCGCCGTTAGGACGTTGTTCTTGTGACGCACGATTCTCATGACCGATTAATCGGTCGACCTTTCGTCAAAATGCCAAACTCGAAGCTTCAGAACCGTCGTCAACAAACCAATGGGTGATGTCACAGTGACTATGTCCAATTCTTGTGTACAGTCTTTAACCCTCAAACAATGCATGCTGGGAATGCTGCGTTTAGTGAACACAACAGTACATTCAAGACTTCATGTCAGACGGCCTCATGTTAGTCCTGAAATACGTATTTGTATATTTATATTAGGTTGATAATAAAGGATTAGCTGTTTCCACTAAATCACTGTTTGATGTTCTGCAGTGTAACAATTCATTTTGGCTGAATTTTGACATAACAGACACTTATTTATTAAACACACGTCATAAAAGCTTCATGAAGCCAGAAGATGCAGCAGCGTATATAAACAAGGACAGGTTATGTTAAAGAGTCTTGGTTCATTTTCAAGTGCTTTTATCAGAAAAAAAAAAAAAAGTGCTGAATAATTTAGAGGCAAATAAATCACACTACAGAGGACTTACAGTCATCAAGCGTTCAGTGAAAGGAATATATTTCCAGCTATTATCTTGTTTGAATCAGGTTTTTTGTTTCTTTTGTGTTGTGTGTATCCCAGTTTCCTTGGAAACGCATATCAAACCTCTCCCTTTAAATTATTCAGAAATATCTCTTAAGGGCTCGATAAAGAACAGTTCAAACAGGTTTTCTGGGCTCACTGATGTCAGAATATTGTTTTAATTCAGTTGTCTGTTTTGCATTACTCGAGTGTGTTTAAAACTGTTTATATAGAGAATGCTGTGACATGTAGAGATAATTCCCCAACTGCTGACTGTTTTTGTTTTGTTTATTTCCCCCCCTGCTGCCATGGATTTTGTAGTTTTAGGTCATATAAACAGTAAGTTTACTCTGCCATACCATAGCTGGTTTTAGTGACATCCTCTGCTGTCTCATGTTAATCTCTTTGGCTCGCTGTTAAACACAGCAGCGGCTTTACTCTCAGCCATATGTGTTGGATCTGAATCTCATGTGTCATCAGTCATGACTCCATAATACTGGTGTTTTAGCTTGTAGGACTCATGGCATGTCCTCATTTTCCTTTAGACTTGGTCACACAGTACAACTCATCCTTATGCTTCTCACATCACAACTCCATCATAAATTCATAGAAGACCAAATGAGTTTTGTGCAAAAATAAAACCAATCTAACAAAATGACTGATTTATTTAAATGGCAAGTCATCAACTCTATAGACAAAATAATCATAAACATCATAGTACAGTGGTTCCCAACCTGAGGGTTGTTCCTGCATAGAGGAATTTTTGACAACGAAAGTCACCAGTGCCAAATTGATAAGAGCTGAGTAGAAATCGCAATTCAAATCCTCTCCAAATGTGTTTGATAGCAATTTATCAAATGTTTGAGAAGCAGGACGTAACCTTAAACACAATGTCTTTGACTTC
Organism: Pterois miles; assembly: GCA_947000775.1. Lineage (NCBI taxonomy): Eukaryota > Metazoa > Chordata > Actinopteri > Perciformes > Scorpaenidae > Pterois > Pterois miles. The sequence goes on along the minus strand of CAMQGK010000194.1, from coordinate 817,013 downwards.
CGGTAGTTAACTCCCCTCTCATCCACAGCTGCTATACTTTCCATATGAAGCTGGTGCTGGATAAACCAGCTAAGCTGTGCTGGTTTGACTGGGCCTGAACGCTCCTCTGTAAAGCCAGGGCTAATGGGGTCAGTTTTACCATCCACAGTCAGGCTGTGCTGGACTCTCCTGGTGATTTTAACAGTAGTATTAAATCTCTGTTTTACCATCCAGAGTCAGGCTTCTCCGGCATCTCCACAGAGTTAGCTGAACAGCAGGTACCAGCGTGCACCTCTATTGTTGATTTGTCATCCGCCAGCAAAGGAGGGTGAAATGCTCATAAGCAGGATGTGATCTCTGCTATTAACTGCCTCCCATCTCCCAACCTCACGCCTCTTCCTCAAACTCAACCCCTCCCCTCTTCTAAAGTTGGAGTAAAATGCTTTCTATGCCTCCACACCGGTGACAGCCATGGCCAAAGGCATCATGTTTTTGAGTTGTCCGTCCATCCATCCGTACCATTCTCGTGAACTCATCTCAGGAATCTCAGAAACGCCTGGAGGGAATTTCATCAAATTTGGCGCAAATATCCACTTGGACTCAAGGACGGACTGATTCGATTTTGGAAGTTGAAGGTCAAAATAAATGTGACCTCACATCCAGACCATTCTGGTGAACACAGTATCCCAGGAACGCCTGGAGGGAATCTGGCAGAAATGTCCACTTGGGCTTCAGGGTGAACAGATTATATTTTGGTGGTCAAAGGTCAATGGTGCCAATGTCACTGTGAATTCACTGGGATTTCAGGTTTTTTGGCCTTAATTCAAGAATTTATATGCCAATTATTACAGTTTCATACAACCGTGTAATAAGATAAAATGATGACATTTTGGAAAGATGTTGATGTGAACTTGTAACTTGAGAGCAAGAATAAAGTTGGAGTTGAGAGACGACGTATACAACCAGATTGTCTCACAAGTAAACAGTTTACAAGCTAATTTTGAACCAATTAAAAGCTAAAACATCATCTGTTGATAGCTGATGTGTTTTGAGACTGCGCTCTGCCTCTTTTGCCCTCCACACGGACTGTTTACCTGCTTGAACATAATTGATCAGCACTACTTGGACTACAAACAGAAACCAGGATGGTTCTGGTACCGAAATCTTGTACTGTTGTTGATATGACTGCAGAATTTGTTTATCGAGATTATGGTTTAATTTACCGCATCATAATAGATGTGTTTGTCTATCAAATGGTCAGAAATCCCGAATGAGCCCCAAAATGAACCTGAAGATGATTTAAGGGAAAAGAAGGAAAGAAAAAAAAATCGGACTGTTCTCTCATTCTTTGCTTTTTTGATGAAATACTGGACACTTTAACTACTTAAAGCTTCTTAAAATTTGACAATCTGAAAAGTAAAAGTTTAGTCATCAAAAAGGCCATTTAACCTTCAGTGAGGTGTCACAAGTACACATTGCAGCCAAAACCGGTTGGGAACCGCTGCCTGTAGTTTCACATTAACTATGATACTTCTGAATAGACCTCTGTGCCGAGGCCTGTATTGTTTCTCACACGTCCATGCTTGTTTGTTTGTTGCCCAGTTGAGCAGCTGCCCACCATCACAGCCCAGTCGCCCAGCTCTCTCATCGCCTTCCCGTTTGACGAGAGCTTCCCCATGATGTGCGAAGCCAAAGGGAATCCCGAGCCAGAGTGAGTACCGAGCCTCGCATCGCTTCAGACGTGAGGAGTGACAGGACGCAGAGCTTGTTAGCAGCCGCACACACAGTAACAAACAACAACAACAGTTTTCCATCAACATGTTGTATATGGATGTTGTGGGTTAGATCTTTGGAAAATGCTGCAGTCTTAGCTGAAGGACTTGACATTTCAATACTGTCCGTCTTTATGTAGATTCAGATGGACCAAGAATGGCCAGGAATTCGACCCCTCGCTAGACCCCCGGCTGATGAAAGAGGAGGATTCTGGGACCTTTGTGATACCCAATAATGGGAACCTTACAGAGTACCAGGGAAGTTATCGCTGTTACGCCTCAAACAAACTGGGGACCGCCATATCGAAGGAGATTGAGTTCATTGTGCCCCGTGAGTAACATACATCTGAGTGTGTGCATGTGTGTGTGCGGGGTGCTCTGTTACAGTGCTTTCAATGTGATTCAGGGCCAGCAGTCCTGTGTAATGGCTGCACCTCCCTATTGTGAGCTTTTCATTGTATTGGTCATGGCAGAAAGTCATTGAGGCTCCCGAGCTCTCCACCCCTTGCAGCATCTCATCTAAAGCACTGTTCTGGAAAAAAGCATCGAGTGTGAGGCAGCCTCTCCATCATTTCCTTCACTACATTTTTCATTTGGTTCCCAAACACAACACACATACATTTTCAAAGAAAATCCCCACCATGGGGGACTTTGACTAAATTTGGCCGGGGTTCAACCACTCAGCGGCGGTGACAAGCTAAACACAATAGTAGTAGTGATGTCTGTTTTGTTTCTGCAGGCCAAGAACTGAAACATCCCAAGCTCAGCAAACACAATGTGCCTCCTGCTAAATCCAAGAATGATATTACTGCCATCTCCTGGAGTACGAGAGACATGCATCCTGTATTGTATTAAATCATGTCTTGGCTTCATTGACTCACTGTAAGTCTTTTCTCTAGACGTTCCAAAGTTTCCCAAAGAAACACTGGATCCTGTCGTGGTGGAGGAAGGCCAGCCTTTTGTTTTACAGTGTAATCCACCTAAAGGAATACCCCCCCTACAGATCTACTGGATGACTATCAGTAAGTGACGATAACTTAATAGTGGTATACACAGTTTAGTTCAAAATAAAGACTTAAACATATTGAAATGATACACCCACGCCATGCTGTATTGTGGTATATTTAGACAGCAAAATATCCTCAACTTGAGGAGACAAACAATACCAATACAATAACAAATATACAATAAATATAACAACAAAAAGACAAAACAAAAAAAACATATTTAACATAACTAAATAAAAAAAAATAATGATCAATGAAAGATAAACATGACAACAAGAAGCACACACAACAACAAACAAATAAAATCAGTAGACAACAATCCAATATATACACAGAAATACTTGAAAAACAATACAGGGAAAAAGAAGAAGAAATAAAGCTTCAATGAAGAGCAGGAACAAGCTAATACAGAATATACTGTATATCTGATACTGTTGAAATAAGATTTTCCAAACTTAAAGGCACTTAATGGTTATATCTGTATTATACAACACAAGTAAAAGTCCTTCATTAAATAAAAGCACTAATGTATAATCAGCAAAATATACTTGAAGTATCAAAGTAAAAGTACCCTTGCTGCTGCAAAAAAAAAAAATTCTCCCTATGTTTGATATATTACTATACGTGACATGCTGATGCATAAATGCCTAATCAGCATTTTACTGTTACAGCAGGTTGAGATGGAGCCAGTTTAACCACTTTATATGCACATAGGTAGTTCAGTCCAGTGATGTCCAACCTTGTGACCCCTTCCATACGGCCATAGGATAAATCTGACGGTTTGTGAGATCAATAATGGGGTACAAAGGAATAAGAAACTAAATTCTGCGACACAAATTTGTATAATTGCGTTGACTTTTCTCTCATCTTTGTTTTTTCCCCCAGACTCCTGGTTTATTGCGTAAAAGTGCATTCTATTTCAGAAACGTATCAAGTATTATGTATGTGAAATAATAATCTAAAAAGCTTATACTGTCAAATAAATGCAGTGATTTGATCAGATGATTTGTTACCAATCAGTGCTGCCAGTCTTGATGTCAGAGAAGAGATGAGGAGTTTTGTTTTGAAACAATTTGGTTTTGAAAAAGCTGACTTTTCAGAATGAAACGGATCACTTTGTGATCCTGTGGTCTTGTCTTGTGGTGCCCGATCGGCAGCACCTGGAGTCAATACCAACAGGAGAAAACACTGTTTAGCACTGACATAATTTTGGCAAATTTCATTTGGGCGCTACTCACATAATCAGCTGTGCTGCTCATCCCACCAATGCATGATCCTGACAAGTTGGACATCATTGTGAAGGTAAATAAACAGTCTTTCCAACGATGTAAAATACAGTGGCAATAGGCATTGTAACAATCGAGAAATAATCCACCAAACACAAATTTCCAAAAAAAAATTTCGGAGTTTTTCAAAGTCTGACTTTCTCATGGCTGACAAATGGACAAACAAGCATAAAGATGCGGTCCTTCTCTTTCTGTGCTCAGATCTCCAGCACATAGAGCAGGATGAGCGGGTGTCTATGGGTTTGAACGGAGACCTTTACTTCTCTCACGCTGTGGAGAAGGACAGCAGGAGAGACTACTGCTGCTTCGCTGCCTTCCCAAGAATACGAACCATCGTTCAGAAGACCGCCATGTCTGTCATCGTCAAGACAAGTAAGTGTCACTTCAGCGTCTTTGTCTTCACTCCTCTCAAACCAGCATGATGCAAACTGTGATTTGCTTTCAGAGCGCTGATCGTTTCCAACATGCTCATTGATGTTCGTATTCCTAGCTACATTTCAAAAGCCATCCAAGTGTCAGGCTGTCATGTTTATGCGCATCTCTTTGGTTTTGTTGTGATTTTGATGTGTTTGTCGTGATGTTTACACGCTGTCCTCATGTTCATTGTTTTTTTTTGTTTTGTTTTTTTGTCTCATCCACCTCCATTTCAGAAAAAAGTGCCAGTCCTGAAACTGGTAAGTTTGAAGTTTTTAGAGTAAAACACCCTTGTGCTGTACGTCATTTATAAACAGCTGTGTGCACAAGGCAGGTATGTGTATGTAAATGTATGAAATATAAAAGTGTAGCCATGTGGTCTGTGTTGTACTGTCTAATTCTCTGCTTTACTTCTCAGCTAATGCAATCCGAGAGAGGAGACCCTCTCTTCTAACGCCCTCTAGTGTCACTATATCAGAGACACAGCTGGTCAAAGGAGACGACATGAAATTGGAGTGTATTGCTGAGGGATTGTAAGTAACACTGCCTCTTATCTTGAGTTTCTTGCATATTTTGGTACTAGCTGTCCAACATTTTAGTCACTTTTTCTTTTTCACTTTTAGATGTAATTTTCTGTCTTTTAAAGTCTCACATACTCACTCTGTGTCCTTTCTGTTAGTCCAACTCCACAGGTTGAGTGGGTGAAGATTGGTCATAAGCTCCCCGCCAAAGGGAAACTGGAGAATCATGGGAAACTGCTGATTGTGCCGAGAGTTGATCAGGAAGACAGCGGGAAGTACATGTGCAAGGCAAAGAACACACTTGGAGAAGTTGTTCATTACTTCATCCTGACAGTAGAAGGTAACTACACTGCCGTTACCATGTCAGACATATTTGAAATCATAAAAATACTGCAGTATTTTTACTCCTTCTACATAAAATGTCCCCTGTGACTGATATATTCTTATGACATTATAATGACTGTTAATCCTAATGCACCAGTGTTCAAGCAGCAACTATACTGTTGTAGCTGTTTGAAGTGGAAATAATTAATATTTTTATTAAAAAGTATTTTCCAATATGGGTACTTTAGTCCAGTGGTTCCCAACCTAAAGAGGCCTCTCCAAAGGGTCACAAGATAAATCCGAGGGCTCATATGATGATCAATAATGCAGGAAAGAAGAAAAGACAAAGCTCAGCTTTTCTCTAATCTTTGCTTTTTCGTTTTGTGAAACGAAGAATATTTTACAAATTTGGGGTCCAACTAGACAGGTTGTTTTATGTACTGTAAGGTTGGAAACCACTGGTTTAGTCTTTGTTATGAGCTCATCCATTATTGTCAAATAAATGTGGTGATGTAAGATCCACAGTATTTCCTTTGAGATGTATTGGCGTAAAAGGATAAAGTAGCATAAAATATTTATACAATGAAAAGTACCTCAAGTACAGTACCTGAGTACATGTACTCTCTGCTTACTTAATCATACTTTACTTTCCACCAATGTTAGATATACACTGTATAGGATGTTCTGTACATATAAAGATAGGGGCAAAGTGAATGGCTCAGCAGTATAGATGCAACACTATTATAAATCAAATTAGTGCCTAATACACAGTAATGATGCAGTTAGGAGTGAAAGATTGTCTCCTGAATAATCTTGGAGTCATTGTGCAGCTGTTACTTTTTAATTGAACAGTCTGTAAATAACCATAATGTCCTCTGCTTTGAATTGTTTCAATGGCTAGACCTGTAAATGTGGCATTTATTGCAGCAGGACTCGTACTGAATAACACATACTGCACAACTGTTCCCGCGAGTGTGTAAATACTTAGTGTCTTTCTCGTGATGCTGCTCGTCAGTCTGATAATATCATGCTGATTGTGTCTTCTCAGAGCCTCCAGAGTGGCTGGTTGAGCCTGAGAGTCAGCTCAGTATGATCGGCTCAGACGTGCTCATCAAGTGCTCCGCCAGTGGGACTCCTCGGCCGACTATAACGTGGAGGGTGAATGGTGAACCTCTGCAGGGTCAGTCACACTTCAGACTCACTTCACTGTTTAATACCTTTCTACTGAGGGCTAGTTCTGATGATGTGCAGTTTGATTGAACAAAAAAGGCTAAATTTTGACATCATCTTGCTTTCCTTTTGTAAAAGTGGCTTCTTTGACTCCAGGGTATAATTCTGACTTCAGTGCAGAGAAGTTGTTGGAGAAATTAATGCTAGTCTGTCTTTAATGTACAAACTAGGGTTGGGCCATTAATCTTTTTTTTTTATTTTTCAATTACGCTTTAGGCTTCCAACGATTATGAAAAAAAGATAAGAGAGATAAAACAAGTATTGTGCTGCATTGATGATTTTGTCTTGTGTCATAAATCCAGCGCACCCCTTCCCTTTACAGTGGTGCTCTGTTGTCCCTCCTCAGTTTTTCCCATTAAATAATTTGTCCTGCCGCAGTTTCATAATGAACCAGCAGTATTTTAATAATTCTCTGTGGGTGGGGTCCGCTCAGTCTGCCCAGGGGATTCAAATGGGTGTGTTAGGTGTGGGAGGATCCCCTCATGGGACCTCTCTCTGGCACTGACTGGCCCTCGACGGGCACATTTCCTCTGTGGTGGTGCACTGCAACTGGTGTTGTGTTGAAGTCCATTCCCCGTCAAATAGTGTTAAAGTGATTGCACCCCCCCTTCAGTAGTTAAGGTTGTTTCAGGTTTGGAAAGACATATCGATGAGAAACTCCCGGCTCTAGGTTGGCTTGGAAAGGCATGGGGTTAAAGTGGCTCACGGCTCTGGCCTGAGCTTTACAACGGTCCTCGCCCTGACGTCGCTGCTTCCTGGGGCTGTGGACTTAGTGCTCTCTGCCCTCTCTCCCTGCAGGGATGGGCAGGGACCCTACTCCATTTAACTTGTATGTAATGTAGGCTAAAAAATGGTCTTTCTAAATGCATGATATTTCCAAAGTCAGTGAGTAATCGTGTTAAACATTTGTAATCTCAATGCATGATTATGATTTTTACTATAATCAAATAGGATGATGGTGATGATCTAAAACTCTTGTATTCACTGAATGTATCTTTGGTCTATTGAAGGTTCCCCTGCAGCCAACAGGAAGGTGTTTGATGATACCATTGCTTTACATAACGCCAAAGCGTCGGACAGCGCCGTCTATCAGTGCGAGGCCTCCAACATACATGGAACCCTTCTGTCAAATGCAAACATCATGATTATGAGTGAGTGACTTTAGTTCTTTGAGCCATCATCATTTCAGTTTCACCATCAAGTGCATGAAAAAACATGATCCAAAGACACTGTTCTGAACAGCATTTGTTTCATAGTGTTTGTGAGTAAGTGTCAGACTTTGCAGTGAGTCACTGGGAGACTGCTGACTGACTGATGTGTCAAGCCAGAGAGCTGGCGCTGATGTTGGCATATGCCCATAAAGCAGCGAGGGGCCCGGGGAAGGAGGGCTGTCTACAAGCTGTAACTCCTTCATTCAGGCTAGTGGTTCTCCCTGTGGAGCAACAAGCCCAGTTCCCTGCCATTTATATGCTAACAAGTTCTCCCTCAATTCCATACTGATTCCAGCGCCATAAGATAAACATGTGCTGCTTTACAAATGCAGATAAAAAAACAGCTTTCTGTCGCCCTGCACAAACGTGGGGAGTTTGTTCTCGGTGACACAGGAGTTAATAAAGCTGGACAGTCGCTGAATGCTAAGTCCCAGCGGCTGCCTTTGTAAACAATTAGCAGAGACAGACCATTTTAATGGGAGGCTTTGGCTACAACCGATAAGGTGTATGCGCCCCGCTAACTTATTATTCCATTGTTTTCCCTTTTGATTTAATTTTCACATTTACACATTTCTGAAAACCTGACAGCTGAGTCATTTTTTGACACAAAGGAACCGACAATTATCGCACGGGGAATGCAACAGTGTTGTCGCCTCATTTAACCCACGATTATCTGCCTCATTCCTTCCTGTTTTGTCTGGTTTTAAGGCTGCTAAATTGCACCCCTGGTCTCGCTCAGAGTTGTTTTTAGTTAAAAATCCTGAACTTACAGACTGTAAGAGCCACATCCAGGTTCCTCCATGATGGATTATCCACATTAGAGCATCCTCTGCTTATCTAACAACCTTAGACTGATGATTAGTTTCTGCTGCATGGTCTTTACAGATCTGCCCCCCATGATTTTGACCAAGGAGGGGGAGGATTACTCTGCTGTGGAAGGAAAGGGAGTGACGATGCATTGCGCGGTCTTCAGCTCTCCTCCTTCAACCATCACTTGGTAAGTGTGCAGCCTGTTCTCATCTCCGATGGACCAGCAGAGAGCAGTAGATCTCAACTGGTGGATGCAAACAGTCCTGCTGTTTCTATAGTGGTGACCTGCACAGTAACCCTGTCACTCAACACTAATGTTCTGTTCAGCAGCTTTCACAGAGCAGCGTTTATCCAGTCAGACTGATGCTGTGTTCATAAATACTCTGGAACTAAAAGTACTTTGAGACTACTTTAATTGGTAACACTTTATAATAACCATCATTTATTAATGCTGTTAAATTAAACTTAGTTAATAGTTATTTTACTGTTAACAAACAATGAAATAATAATTAATAGTGTTTATTAATCATTTGTAATGCTATAGTTTACGTTTGTGTAATATGAAATAATTTGTTTAGAAATTAAATATTGTATCATAGCTGATAGATTTATTGTTGCACACATGTTTATGTTTTATATATTATACTTAATATATATACATACTATATATTAAGTAGTTAGCGTAAAACATCTATAAACATTACATATACAGATTTATTAATTATTAACCGCTGACATAGATGCTTTACAAAGTATTTATTAAGCATTTAACAAGGTATTATAACCATCAGTTGCAACTTTATAAAAGCCATCCAAATAATGTTTGTAGATAGTTTACAAACCAGTTATTAACCATTAACAAAGTGTTACAAATATCTTTGTAATATTTATTTTATTAAAAAAAAGTAATGTATAAAATGTTGACAGTGTGTGCAATGATAAACTGTAAAAATAAATTATAGCATTACTAATAATTAGTAAACATTGTTATTTCAGTTTAATTAACTACCAATTACCATTTTTATATGTTATTATAAATTATTATTAGATATTATAAATAAGTTATTCCTGTAATTTTTTTCTGAATTTTTTCCAGGAGCAAAGACGACTCGCCTGAATCCGTGGAGGGGCAGAGGTTCACCATTCATGACAACGGGTCGCTGGAGATCTACGGCGTGAAGAAAAACGACACAGGACAGTATACATGTTTAGCTAAAAACACAGAGGGGTCGTCCGCCATCGACGCCACGCTCGATGTGAAAGGTAAACAGTTTTACCTGTAAAAGTGTTCCTGGTTGCTCGCAGTCCTTGAAATGTAACTAATACGCTTGTGCCTATGGAAGATCCCACTAGGATAGTCATGGCCCAGGAGGACCTGCAGATCTTAATAGGTACCACGGCCCAGCTCTCATGCCTCGCGGAGTACGACAAGTCCTTCAGCAACGACTTTGAGCTCCTGTGGGAAAAAGATGATGTGGCGATAGCCTTCAACTACACTGACAATTCAAGGTAGGATACTGATTTTTTTTTTTTTTTTCTTTTTACAGCATTGCAGACTTAATCCCAGCTGGAGAGCCATTTTACTTTTCAATTTTGTCAGTCAATACTGCGTCTCCGTCTTTCTGTCAACAGATACTTTGTGGAGGACGGCATTCTTCAGATTATTAATGTAAGCCACAGGGACCAGGGTGTGTACACATGTGTGGCAAGAACTCCAGTGGACCGAGACATGGCCTCAGCGCTTCTCATGGTGTTAGGTGAGTTAACATATGAACAACACTTGTGCTCTGGGCCAAAGGATCACAGACCCCTGGTGCTACATTTATGTATGAGCCATTCATAAAGGGATCAATATGTCAGGGAGCCAAAGCAGAGCATGAACATGCAGACCATGGCTTTATTAGCACAGCGCTGTGTCTGACAATCACCCTTTCAAGATATATTTGACAAGTTAAAGTTTAAAAGGAATAGTGGCAGCGATGCAGCTCGTTCCACATCCTCTGGCTCTCCGGATGATTTCATCGAACATTTGTTCCCATGGCCTTTATTTTGTTTTTTTGCTGCAGAGATTGATGTGTCTGTGATTTTCCAAAGCCGTGTTGGTGTGATGCTTTTCAGACGTTCCCGATGCACCTGAGTACTTGGTACTGTCTGAACACAAGAGCAAAAGTGTGAAACTGAAATGGATCCCTGGGGACGATCACAACAGCTCCACCACAGGTAAAGGAAGGAGCATGTGTGTGCACAGGTGTCAGGATAGTACATACTGAATCAGTACTTCTTACACTGAAAGGTATTTATATGACATACACATTTTTGGCCATCATTCTGCATGTTAATAGATTTCTTTGATACCATCTTGTACAATATGAGTCTATTATTGATTCATCCGAGCGTGGATTATGATTAGTCTCCCTTAGGGATATACAAGCCCAGAGCAGGGTTTGAGGATGTTTCTGCACAGCTGGCGGTTAGATAAGCAATCCTTTGGCAAGAACCAAAGCAGCGAGGGAGCGCTCTGATTGTCTTTCTGCCTGTCAACAGAGTTTATTATCGAGTACGAGGAGAGCCAGTGGGAGCCGGGAAACTGGAAGGAGCTGCTCCGAGTACCTGGGAACCAGAACATGGCCGTGCCCAAACTCCACGGCCACGTTGACTATCGCTTCAGAGTGTCCGGCATCAACGCCGTAGGGAGGGGTCCTCCCAGCGAGCCCACGGAGAGATACAAACCACCCCCGGCAGGTCTGAGGCTTCATTGTTTGTCAAACTTTTTGATAAGGTCCTCCAGGCCACCTGAGCTGCCAAAGCCACTGCTCTGTGAACTCTAAAAAGACTCAGACCTGCTATATAATTGATTCCACTCTGTTCTCTTGTGTGCCCATTTCACCGGAGATTTCTTCCACTAACAATAGCGACAAAATCTATATTCCTTCTTTTCTACAGCTCCTGACAAGAACCCCGAAAATATCAAAATCGAAGGTCATTTGCCACATGAAATGGATATCAACTGGGAGGTAAGAAAGAGGGTTTGGTCTTTTATTATCCTCTTACTGCAAAATGTCAGCTATCTTTATACAGCAGATTATTCACATCTACTACAGGAAGTCAAAGAACAGAGATGAAGTTTTATCAATACTTCATAGGCAATTACCAATAGAAATTTAATTTAATATATGGCCCGCTTTTGATATTTCACTCTGTGGTTCAGATATTCAGAAAAGCCATTTTCTGGGATCACTCTGAATGTGCTTCTGTTGAAAGCTTTGATTAGAAAGAGAAAGGAGACCTGTGAAAAGATTTTTTTTTTCCTTTTAACACGTACAGTAATATATTCAGCTTTATTGTAAAAAGATAAATCTCTCCTTCGCTTGTTATCTGGTTGCCCTGTCATGGTAATGTAGTCCCTGAATCCTGGAGCTCTCCCACTGTTAATGATTTGCTTTTGCGGATAATGGTATTTCATTCTATTTCTCACGGTCTGACTTCTGTGAGGAGATAAATCTTTTCATCTACCATGTCTTAGCAAGCCCTGTATCAAAGAAAAGCCATGCTGCTAGACCAGGTCAGTTGTTCCATTATTAGACTGCAGGATGATCCCACAGAGGCTGTGACACTGTGCGGTGAAATACATAGAAGCATCTTAAGCAACTGCGAACATCTCTATGAGACCCTTCACACCATTGTTCCTGCTTTTTTATTCTATTTTTGCTTTCTTTTCCTTCCCATTGTTCAGCCCTTGTTACCCATTGAGCACAACGGTCCCGGGTTGGAGTATAAGGTGAGTTACAGGAGACAGGACGTGGAGGAGGACTGGAAGGAACACATGGTGAAGAGACACTCGTTTGTGGTGAAGAACACTCCCACCTTTGTGCCCTATGAGATCAAGATCCAAGCCAAGAACCATCAGGGCTGGGGCCCCGAGCCCAGGATAGTGACCGGCTACTCAGGGGAGGACTGTGAGTAGTGATCTTAGTGACTTCTGACTTAGGCTGATTATGCTTTTCATTTTTTTCATCTGTTCATAAGTCATTAACAGAAAACAGTTTAGAGCAAAAGATCTGGATTTTACCCCTTTGCCTCTCTTTATCTAAAGCTGCACACATTTTCAAAAGAAGTCGTTCGTAGCGACGACCCAGCAAAAAAATATCACCCAACTCTGCCGTTCCCCGTACCTCTAGGGAGCATTTCAGCACCTTTTAACACATTTTCATGTCATTGGTTTTCCCAGCCACAACTCCGCTCTCATCAGCCTCTTTTCCAGCTCCAGCAGGTGGCTTTTTCACCAAAGAAACAATCTGATAAACCTGCCCAGCACCAAACAGCACATCAAGTTAGCAACCATCTAGTGAACACAGTGCAACAATTATTTCCCTCAGGAGTTGGTGGAGACTGAAACAGAGCTAAAAGAATATTGGGCTTACAGTCAACCAGTGCCATAAACACAAATTGAGACTACATGAAAAGTTTAATTCATAAACAATAAAACATAATGTCTCTCAGTTCAATAGACTCAAGGTCTTTGTTGCTACACCCTTACGTGCTGTACTTGTTAGCATATGTGACATATCATCATGTAATTATTTAGATTTAAATAAGATTTTGATGAATGAAAAAAATGAAGTCAAGTTTAATTTTCTAACTTTTAATGTAAGCATTAGAACTGAAATGTTATGAATAGAGACTCTGTGTAAACTCCCTGCAAAATGTGTATTTGGATGAAAAGTTAAATTTACATAGTCTTTATGGACTTATGGACTTATGGAAATAAAAATTCTGAAATACCAAAATTCACCACAAAACACACACTGGACAAAATTCATATCATATGTGGTGCACCAAAACATACCCATAAACCCAATATTATATAATATTATATATTTACAACATCCATCCATCCATCCATCGTCAACCGCTTATCCCGTTAGGGGTCGCGGGGAGGCTGGAGCCGATCCCAGCTGGCATTGGGCGAAGGCAGGGTACACCCTGGACAGGTCGCCAGTCCATCGCAGGGCACATAGAAACAGACAACGTATAGACAGACAACCATTCACACTCCCATCCACACCTACGGGCAATTTAGAGAATCAATTAACCTAAACAGCATGTCTTTGATGGTGGGAGGAAGCCGGAGTACCCGGAGAAAACCCACGCTACACGGGGAGAACATGCAAACCCACACAGAAGAGCCGCAAGCTGGAATCGAACCTGCGACCCTCTTGCTGTGAGGCGACAGCGCTAACCACTACACCACCGTGCACCCTTATTTACAACATTGGTATTATTATTATTATTATTATAATATCAATTCTTACAACATTATAGATTTTCTCTCAGATCAAATGAAAATATAAAGTGTTTCCTGAGAACATCTGTTGCTGTTTTCAGTGAAAAGAGATTGCAGATAGTCCTGGTGGATAAAACCAGGTGATGATGTGTCTGGAGGTCTGACCGTATGGTTTCTGGGTATTGAAATTCACAAACCTCTTGCTGCCATTTGAATCAAAGTAGCCTGTGCAGCTTTAGTGTCTTCTTATGGGGAAATATGTGGTTTAACTAAAATCTGTCTTTCCCTTTCTGTTTAACTCGGGTGGACTTATGAAAGAATGTTGAAATGTTTTTGAGTTGAGAGTTTGACCTACAGTAGACTTTCAGTTTGACGGTTGTGTACTGCAGCAGTTACAGTTTCTCAAGAGAAAAGCAGCCTGTACCGAAGTTCACTGTATTTCCTGTGTTTAGCTTTCTTCTGGACTTGCCCCCAGGAAGTAACCTCAGGTCATGACCCTTCTCCTTGTTGTGTCCTCACTCATACGTGGTGTTAATAAATGCAGTATTTACACCATGTAGCTCTGTGGGTTTATCATTTAGCTTGTGTGACTGTGGGTAGAGTCCCTTGATATCGATCCTTATAGGTGGTCCTGTTAATAGGTGATCAGTAAATGTAGATAGATGTATAATAATTAAGCCATTTGAGTTGTTTTCAGGATAACTCAGACTGGTTTATCATAGTATCAAGTCTTTCCGCTCTGGTCTGTCTTTCCTTGACTTCCTGCAGATTATAATATGTGTTTGCCTTTCCAGTTCCCTCTGCTGCACCTGACGATGTAGCGGTGGAGGTGATGAACAGCTCAGTGGTCAAGGTTAGCTGGACGCGTGTACACAAAGACAAGTTACATGGACATCTGGGAGGCTACAGGGTAATACCTCAAAAACAGACCTTTGCTTTTAGACACAGCTTAAAAGGAATGGCCTTGACCTTGCTCTCTACGTTTGCTTCTCTCACCCCGCTCTGTCTCCTTTACTTGGCCAGCTCAATGTTTTCCTGAACAGACATCCAGAAAAAAAATCCACCATAACACATACATGCAGTATGAGTGATGTCCAAAGTTTGATGGCTCTGTGTCTCTTTGACATTACAGATAAACTGGTGGCGTTTGCGCAGCCTGACGGACTCGAAGAAAAGCCACGGAGACAAACACACGCTGACATTCCCCGGTGACCGGAACCACGGCACAGTGCCGGGACTGACGCCCTTCTCCGAGTACAGCCTCATCGTCATGACCTTCAACGGGCGGGGCAACGGCCCGGGCAGCCATCCCCTCAACTTCAAAACCCCAGAGGGAGGTAGGATTGTGGAAAAACAGCATGGAGTGTATTGATTCACAACTACAGAAGGGAAAATCTAATAATAGCCGAGGAAACTGGGTTGCAGAATTCGACTGCTTACTGTGTGTATTACCTTCTTTGCCCCAACAGTTCCTGAGAAAAATCCAGTTTTCAGGGTCACAGATGTACAAAAGCACACCGTCTCTCTGCTCTGGGCTCCGCCGTCGGAGCCTAATGGGATTCTCACCGGGTACCTCCTCGAGTATCAACTCAGTACGTATCCTTACACCGCATGTTTAACTAACTCAGATATAACAGTGATGCCCTCAGGATGTATTGCTTTTATACTTGTGTTTAATCGTGTTTACATCCCTGTGTTCCTTTTTGTACCCTCTTAAAAAGGAGCAGTTGAGCATATACAAAAACACAGAGGTCGTATGTTTCAATTTGGAAACTGTGACTGCAGAGACTTTAATAGCCTCACTGTTTTAAATGCACAGCCTCTAGCTCCATATTGTATTGATACGGACACCTATTTACAGTACAGGAGTGAGTTGGTGGAAGAAAGGAGGAGGATCTTGAGGATTGTGTAACCTGTGATCCTCAGTAAGGGAGGGAAAATCACTGTGCTGCTCTAATAGGGCCGGGGTCATTGTGAGATCAGAGTGTGTGTATAGGAGACATGTCAGGGTGATGTCTGCTGGCCTACGTGTCACGATCATGGCTCAGCTAGTGCTGACCAAGGCCACCATGTCACCGTCTGTTAAGGTCCAGCTTTACTGACCCCATCCTGTCCGCAGGGGACATCTTCACCATAGCTCACCATCCCCCTCCGGGGGTATAGCGTCACTGAAGGCATCACATGTGTGCACACTCTGCCGTCCATAAACAAAAATCATAAGGAAGCATAACTTCCAACGTCGTCTTACTGCCGCGTTTCCCACCTAATTGAGTTTGATTTGGCTGCTGCACAAGAAAGGCCAAGTGTCACACAGTATTTCAGGATAGGACGTTTTCATTGTTCCACAGCGATAAAGCTGATGGGCTCTTTGAAGTGTGACTTTTTTGAAGTCCCCTTGAGGGAAGTCATGTGCGAAATGTTGAGGATAATGTAGCCAGCTGTCAGTGTATCATCAGCGGCACAAAGGGAGTCTCAAGCTGCAGTACAGCTGTTTTAGGGCTACGCCCATCTTCAGCGCAGCCTGTAATAGCTTCACGTCCCGCAGGTTTTCACAGGAAGGCCTGTTGTAATATTGTTTAACACACCGAGAATGCAGGAATACGAGGGAGTTTAAACGGCTGAACTAACATTTTTCGAAGTGGCACAGTTTTCTATGTGAAACCTTTTGATCATTGCATCAAGTTAAAAGTTAAAATTAAGTTAAAGCTACTCAGAGGAAATTGAATTTTGTGTTGATTTGGAGGTCCCTGTGGACAAAAGCGGGAGTGTTTCAGAGCACCAGGTTCCCTTTAGAAAACCTCTCATTTTACTGCAGCAGGGTCCGACAGTCTGCCCCATGCACTCCTGGTTCTAGATCTCCCGTGCCTTCTTTCCCTTCATCGTACCCAGTAATACTGTCTGGGTCTCCACAGCAGCGTGGTGCCGGTGTTGGCTCCCAGCGAGAACCGGCGGAGCATCAAAACAAAGCTTTGCTCCTGGCCGGAGGAGAAGCTGATGCTGCTGGGCGTGGAGCTCTCCACCTCCCGCCGGAACTCGACTGCTGGTTGAAGGCAGTAGCAAAGCCAGATCTGAGTCTATCCATGGTGGGCAGGTTGCTGCCAGAAGCCCTGCTGGAGTCTGAGCTGATTTTTTTTCTGATTTCACCGGAATCCAACCTGGTTGCACAGATAAGCATTAAGAATACCAATATGGAAATAGACAGTCTTCTCAATGATGCTCTTGTTTGTTTTTTATGAAGGTCATATAGTGGCATCAGTACTAAATGGAGACTGTTTTATAACCAGTTGAAAGTTGCTCACAGTAACTTAAAGTTAAACTCAAGTGTATACAGTAGATGTGGAGGTCTAGTACAGTACACTTTGTAGTGATGGTAATGTCTTTTCACTGAACTCATACAGAAAGTTTTTGTCAGGATTGTTTTCAAATCACTAAATGCATTCTGGCTAAATGTATCCCAAAGTTCCCCTCAGCATTGAGTGGGTGGCATGGTCACAGTGCCTTAAAGAGCTGCTAACCCACTCTAAAGCCTGGGGGGCAGCGTAGGCCGGTACAAACTAAACAACTACTGTATGAGCCTGCCTCTCAGGAAGGTAGTCACACCACTTGACAGAGCAAAGATAAGTGTGTCACACTTTTGTGAGGGGTGAAGATGAGGACTCACACTCCACCCATTCTGTCATTTCCTCTGTTAAAATGCAGTTTACTTCGTTAGAGTAGCTACACTTTACATTTACACTGCAAATGCATCCTAAGATTAAACACTGATGAATTCTTTTACTGTATTTGCGGTTGTATGTTTGTGCATTTTGAACCCCATTCACTGGAGTCACTGTAGAACAACTTATCAATAGTGGGCTGAGTGAAGTTTGCGCTGCGCTGATATACACGAGTGGGAGTTAACAATGACCTTGGATGCAATTCATTCTGTTTTGCTTCCCATTTGAGCTAAACTCGAACTGTCGGGTCATTCTCAGATTTCAGTGTTGGTAAGTCTTGGTCTGTTTCACGCTACCCAAGGCCAACCGTATTTGGCCCAGGACAGCTGGAGAATATTTGCAAATGTTGTTGCCTGAAGTCAGCGGAAGAGCCAATGTCTTTTCACAGCCTTCAGCCTGTTCAGTCTATAGGATCATGTGCACCGGCTGTCAGACCTGAGTGCTTCCGGATCAGTGAAAGTATCCGTCCACCAGGGCAGAAACATGATGCTTGTGGCCTCTTCTCTGCAACAGCCTGCATTGCATAGTTTACCAAAAAGAAAAAAAAAAAAAAAAAAAAAACGGGCCATTTTTGTCCCTAGAAGCAAAACTCTATCAACAGTATAAAAACAGAGATGTCTGATAACAGTGGGTGGTGTCTAGGCAAAGAGAGACCAAGCAGACCAATACATTCTTGTCATTGTTTCTATTGCACCTCTTTTACAGCAAAGGTCACCTGGACACCTGCTGTGTTTGTTTTTGTTACAAAGAACATAAATGCCACCTCCCTGCCTACTGCGCTGCTTTTACGTAGTGAAAAATGAGATCCCATCACAATGTAGACAAAGACAATACTAATAAATTCAAGTTGTGAATGTGCAGGTCACAATCTGTTTTTGTTAAATGCTAATAACATTTTAAAGGGGTATTGAGCCAAACAAGAAAATGACAATGACGCTTCTGCTAAAGCCAAAAAAAAGACAGATGTGTATTTGTGACATTTGCTTTCTTTTGGCATCACTGAAATGTCTTGTGATTGTCAGCTGGAAGTGTTTTGAAATGCCAGAGTTTTCTGCTTCAAAACAGAGAGCAAGCTGGAAGTTAAACATCTCAGTGTGAAGTATAGGAGTCACACAGTGACTAGAAAAAAAATAAATATTTACAACCTTTTGGTTGAAAAAAGTCCCTCACTAAAATTCCCGTACAGAATCTGTGGCATGTAAAGGGACAGTCCCTTCTTTTCTCCTTTCTGAATGTATTTACAGTCTAGTTACGGGGTGTGCGATTGTAGGAGCTAATAAACGCTGCCTTTCAGTGACAGCACAATACCATCAGGCAGTTTTCAGTTATTATCTGAGCATGTGGAGAGCTCTAAAATAATTAACGTCAGGGGCAGAAAAAAAATTAATAAATAATAGCCAGATGTGCTTTCCGTGAGAGAGAGCGAGACAGCTCCCTATTCCTCCCAGCTGTGGGATCAACAGCGGTGCCCTTGTTAGGTGCACTGTGTGCTATATATTATGAATATAATGTTGGCTGATACATGTAGTGGCGTCTTCTTCCAAATGAATGTTCGTGGCTGGCACGCTCTCAGCAGGCATAGCGCAGTATTTTACTGGACACCGTGGTGGCTCGGCAGTGAAGCGAATGTGGTGTGCAGTTTTTTTGGAGAGCACCCATCTTTTAGCCTATTTATAATACTCATTAATAATACTCTTTTGAAAAATGCATTATTTGTATTCAAAATAATGATTACTGGGTTGTCAAAGGTAAGGCAATAATAAAGCATTAACGCAAATTCATTTTAACGCCACTACTTTCTTTAAGGCATTAACGCAACATTAACGCCATACCATACAAGCTTGTTGCGAAGGAGGCTAAATAACACAGGAAAAACTTTCAAAGGGGTCCCTTGATCTCTGACCTCAAGATATACGAATGCAAATGGGTTCTCTGGGTACCCACGAGTCTCCCCTTTACAGACATGCCCACTTTATAATAATCACATGCAGTTTGGATCAAGTCATAGTCAAGTCAGCACACTGACACACTGATAGTTGTTGTTGTCTGTTAGGCTGCAGTTTGTCATTGTTTGGAGTTGCACATTTATTTTTAATAATAAGTATATACATACATTTGCATAAAGCAGCATAATTGTCCACTCCCAAGTGGATAAGAGTATTAAATACTCAAAGCTCCATTTAAAGTACATTTTGAACAGATAAAACATATGCAATTTGTAGTTAAACATGAGATTAATCATGATTAAATATTTTCATCTACTGACAGCCCTACTGGTAATGTATTAGAAACCTGCACAGGTGTGTTGCTTTCATGGGAGCTCAGACCCCTCCTTATGGGAGCTCTGGCTCCCACTTGAATTGAACCTTTCCATCAGGACAAAGAATTGAAAACGAGCAAGACAGCCTCCTTATTACAGTGTATGAACGGGTTATTCAGACTAAAATGTGTTTTCCCAATTTTGTACAACATAAGTTTGAGGTCCCTCCTAAATGTGAATGTGTTACTCCCTGTACTTCTTCCTTCATCTACTGATAGCTTCCCCTTACCTTCATTTTTAACAGGGCGGATGTACCTGGTTCAGAAGGGTGGGTCTCAGAGAAAAAGTAGCAATTGCAAATCCGTCTGCTATGTCAGAGCCACGGACAGCACCATGGATTTATCAATACACAGCACATTTAGGTTACTGATATTTCAGAGGTCATAGATTCTGACTTACACAAACCTCAGTCAGATAAAGGATCAATGAGTCAGGCAGACTAGACTAATATATACAACTATGCACCCTGTCTGCTACTATGGGATGGAGTGGAAGATGGCTGGTCAATGAGGGAATGCAGTTCGGTCATTTTGCTAACAAAGGGGACGGTATGGGCCTACTGTCCCTTACCTTCAAAATATTTACACTGTTAAATGCACGCCTTAATCAAAAGCATTAACCCTTTCTTGTATTTTCACATTTAGTCAACGACACAGAAGAAATGGGACCACTGCAGAGAGTAGACATCAGCAACCCTGACACCACCAAGTGGATCCTGCGCGACCTGGAGCCTGTGAGCAAATACAAGTTGTACCTGCGCTCCTGCACCACGGTTGGCTGCGGGCCTGTTTTCAGCGAGGAGTGCACCACCACCTTAGAAACAAGTGAGTGATGGGAGGGTCAACAATGCAGTTGACCAGGTTGTGTGTGTGTGGATAAGCTCATGGGTGGAAGACAACTCAGATGAGCTTCGAGGTGCAGAATTGGCTGGGCCAGCACACAGGCTGAGTGAAGTAGGTGACGAAGCCATTTCATGATCAAACGGCATTGAACTAGCGGAATATGATATATGCCTGGGCAGCCAAGCTTTTCATATCTCCATGTAAGTAATTCTTGTGGATAAACAATTTCATATGGGCGCAGTGGAGGTTTTCATTTGTCACTGTCACGAGAGAGCAAGTGCTTATTGATTGGATGGAGAGCATGAGCTATGAAACAATCAGCTAAGAAAGAAAATTGCTTTGAGCAGGAGGGGAAACTGAAGGTTTTGATACTGAATTGTGTAATCATGAAAGAGTTGGATGGTCAGTCATCATAATGAGCTGGCTTGCAGCATGTAATCTTTTCTTTTCAATTACATATCATTTGTTGAGGATTGCACGCCACTCATCAGCTGGCTCAAACTAAAGTCAAGCTGCTGCGAGATTGCGTGCGGGCGTATGAACGACTGGACGGGAAATGAAACAGGAAACCGCAGGAACAGATACTGTCGCCATAAATAATTGGGTGGCGCTTTTAATATAAACGCATCCCGAAGAAATTAAGTGCATCATTCAAGTTGTGTTATGCAGAAACAAAACAGCTCAGCTTTACGCTGCCACACACTGCAGGTGTTGAATACGTGGGCGATTACTTAGTGTTTACTGGAAGAATACTTACGATCAAAGAAAGAAACTTAATTGGCTCTTAGGGGTTGTTTATTTGCATGCTGAAGCCAGCAAAAAAATGATTACAGGGAGAAGGACTCATTTTTCATGTATTGAACTTTGTAGAGGTGTTACATGTGTGTGTGTGTGTGTGTGTGTGTGTGTGTGTGTGCGGGAGACTCTTAAGATTGAAGTATGAAAGTTATTGGTGGCAGCTGCACTATAACTTTGTGTTTATGTTAGTGTTGTTTCTGTTAATTGTGTCTCTCTGATGCCACTAAAACATGCATTGCTTTGAGCCTTACCTATGATCATGCAGTATGTATTGTAAATGTGTGTGAGCGTGTATATGTCTGCTTAGCATTGCTTGTCCCTTCTGTCTTTTTCTTTCTTTCTTTTCTGTTTTTTTTGTCCTGCAGCCTCCATTTTGGCTCCCACTGTTGGCCTCAGTATGTAGATCTGTGTTCATGTGGAAACTGTGGCATATGTCATACCAGTCTCAAGCTGCTCTGAAACACTACTCTAACATGAATTTGGAATTCAAAATCAGCTGCATGTTGGTATGACATGTTTCACAGTCACGATTATTACTTTAGGTAGCAGGTGCATGCTTTAGATTTAGAAACGTGGACAGGTGTGGATGCTACAAGCCTGAATAAATCATCAGGTTTCGGCTCTCAAACAGGTCGACATCATTTTATTTTTCCTGTACAGAGCTGAAAAGCTCCAAACACTCAGCTCCTCTGCAGATAATTGACCTTGTCTGCTGTTCGCCCTTGCCATCAGCAGAGAGCACTCTGATGCCTCCTTTCATTAGAAAATTGTCAACTTCTTCTCAGATAAAGTTTGTGGCTTCCTCTCTAATAGCAATGGTAATGAGTAAGCTAATTATAAATTCATATTAATCTTGGCTCATTAGTGACTGTAAACGAATATTGACTTTTATCCTGACAACAGCAGACTCAGTGCGACGTGTCTAACTCAAGCTGAGGAAATAAATGATGCTTTAAGAGCCAAACCCAGGAAGAAATTCAGACAGCCATAACTCTTCCTATTAATGATGTGCAAAAAGAAAATTAATTCACTTTTAAAAGGCAAGATCGAATCAATTAAAAGCAATTCACACATCTCACCTTGGGTATAAATGAATGTAAAATATATATTTTTTTCGATTCTATATTATGTTTCACAGTAGACGTGACTAGATACTAATTTTAGAGTTGAAAATAGCATGCGTGCTAACAGTAGAACGTAGCGCCCCGAGCTCTATCCCGATTGATAACCACAAGGTCTGTCTTTCTTTTCAGGCAAGTCAGCTTCCCCCTCACCTCCAAGCACTCCCAAGTCCCCAGTGACCAAACCCACTCGCTCCACCATAGGTAGAGCTGCAGCGCATTCTGACACAACAAGCATCAATCCACAGAGACAAACAGAAACAGGGAAATAAATATGGAAAAATAGGAAAGCCAATACACGTTTATAATTTGTCAGAACACCATGCAGTTGCTAGGTGACGTGATGACCCCTGGACTCACTTGGTTTGCTGTTGACTCAAAGGATTTTACACTCAAACCAAGATACAAAATATGTCTATATAATGTAGGTTTGTTAGCTATTTCAGACTATGTTTTTTAATATATCAGATTATGTGTTTTAATATTTCAGATTATTTGTTCAAGGTTACAAGGTTTGTAAAGTAACAGCTCCATTTGTTATAAGACAAGTGAATACTATGGAAGCCCTGAAAGGCGAGTGAGAAAAAAAAATAGGTTCGTTATTCATTTTCTATGTCTGGTCTAAATTGTTTTCTCTGTTTGACTTAACCAGTGAAAAAGGTTTTGCTAGTATAATAAAAGTATAATAAAGTTTTCATACCACAGTGTAAAGATACTGTTACAAGTAAAAGTCCTGTGTCCAAAATATTACTTGAGTAAAAATGCAAAAGTATTACAATCAAAATATACTTAAATTATCAGAAGTTAAAGTACTTATTATGATGCACAATGGCCCATGTTGGGTTATGATTATTAATGCATTGCTATATACATCACATTAATATTTCAGCTGGATATGGTGTAGCAAACACATTCCTGTGGGGCAACTTAATCTACAATAATATATCATAATTTACTGGTTGATTTTAGATTATTAATACAAATATAAATCTGTAAAGTAACTTAATCAGTCAGATAGATGCAGTGCAGTAAAAAGCACAATTATTCCCACTGAGATGTTGTCGAGTAGCTATTGAGCTAGTGAGTAACTATACTTAGTTACAGTACATCACTAATGAGTTCCTTATGTATTTATTCATTTATTTATTTATTTATTTATTTTTTCATGTTTGCTATAGGTTAAAAAAGTTCTGCCCATTTGAAAGTAAAACAAAAAGTTTTGCCAGCTGAAAACACTTTGTTGTTGTAATACTGATTTTAGCCACAAGGGGTGCGGCACTTCACCACTAACCACATTCTAAATAGGATTAAAAGCATTTGTGTTTTCTTCCAAGTTTTGTTGATCTTTTTCTTCACCGGTTCTCATGCCAGAAACACAGGAAAGAAAACAATTCAGACAGAAAATGGATCATCAGATTTTTTTTTCTCAGGTGCCTCTCTGGGCTTCCATAGCTGAAAACGCTGGTTTTAAATTCTCTGCTGTACACAGGGAAATCTAAGATACTAGATCTATATCCCGACAGTGAAGCTGTAGAGTGCAGTCACTTGAAGGGGACAAATATGTCTAATTGTCAGTGATTGATTTGTTGGGCCTCGGTCCCCCCCTGCACATCAGTGTATTGACCCAACAGTCACCTGACATTTCCATGTAATCTTCATCTGGGTAAACAGCGACTCCGCTCAGAGACAAGAAGTTGTCCGGGGCAACATTTGAGTGGAGAGAAAATAGCAAGGCTGAACGCCCTCCTGGGCCATGCCGGGGAGGTGCAAGCTCATACTGGGAGGGTGATATTTACAGGACACTGAGATAAGTGGATAAGTGGAAGCTGTTGAAAGCTCCTATATCAGAATATTTTCTGGCCTCTTCTTATAATAAAAAAAAAAAAGCTATGTGACTTTGAAGGGGCGTCTTCCAGGGCATCAGCTCCCTGCGGGGTGAGCAGCTGCTTTCTGCAGCATTTAATAGCAAGCTGAGGAGCGCGGTGACAAAAGACGGCAGCCGGCCTTGGGATATTTTTAGTTTAGGGGCCTATGTCAGTGGAAGTCACCGCACAGTTCCAATGATTGGAATTACCATAGTTTGCAGACTAATCCATCAACATTAGTCAGAGAGTGTCATTCGCGATGGTTGGGATGGGCAGCGCGGACCCAGGTGTCCTTGTGTGCCGAATTATCACCTGAGCAAATAATGCACCTGAGCTGGAGACACAGCAGAAGATTTGCATGTTTGCCATGGGGAAATGAAGTGGATTGTGCTTTGTTGACTGGCTTAGACAGCTGCTGTCAAAGCATACTTTCCCCATACTAATGATGCACATCATTCACTACATTATTAGATTGTTTGTCTTCCCAGTTGGGCATCAAAAGGCTACATTTACATGATATGTCTGAGGCAGATGAAGCTTAGAACAGATGGAAAGTGATCCTGCTTTCAAAGCAAATAGCATAAAGTATAGTTATTAAAGCCCACAAATAATTAGATACCTCAAAGAGAAATAGTAGCTGTAGCACTGAGGATATAGAGCTCATGTCCCCACTGTTGCTTCTGGGAATTAAATTACACTTGGTGAGCTTCAAAGGCTGATGCTGATTTATTTTTTAATAAACAACTTTTTTTTTGTTTAATCAAATGGTGGTCATGGATTAATTGTTTAAAATGCCAAACCATCTCTGGTTCCAGCTTCTCAGATGTGATTTGTTGCTTTTATCAATTTTATATTATAGTGTATAACATGTTTTTGGGTTTTGAATGGAGTTGTACTAAATGAGATATTGGTAAGCATGACTTCTTCTCTATTCTGGCATTTCAGAGACTAAATTCTTAACAAATTAATCAAAAATAATAAAATTCATTAGATTAATAGATAATGAAAATAATCAGTTGCAGCCCCACTAAGTATCTTTAAATTGGACTACATCTGAGGCAGAAAATATTAAAGCCACCAGAATATAATTAAAGGTATTTGGCATTTTACATACAGACATGAACAGTAAATTTAATGGATAAAAAAACAAAAAAAAAGACAGAAAAAAATCTGAAGGTTTTCTTAGTGTCTTTTCTGGCTAGTAAAACAACGCAGGTGTAATTTGACCTCAGTACTACATGTGTTATATGCAAACTATTATAAATTTAAAAATTTAAATTAGGGCTTTCAATCAATTAAAATATCGAATTTTGATTAATTGCACGATTGTCCATAGCAATTTATCACACATTTTTTATCTGTTCAAAATGTACCTAAAATGGAGGATTTGTCATGTATTTCATACTCATTAACATGGGAGTGGGCAAATATGCTGCTTTATGCAAATGTATGTATATATTTTTTATTGGAAATCAATTAACAACACAATGACAAATATTGTCCAGAAAGCTTCACAGATGTATTTAGCATTAAAAATATGCTCAAATCATAACATGGCAAACTGCAGCCCAACAGGCAACAACAGCTGTCAGTGTGTCAGAGTGCTGACTTGACTATGACTTGATCCAAACTGACTGTGATTATCTTAAAGTGGGCATGTCTGTAAAGGGGAGACTGGTGGGGACCCAGAGAACCCATTTACATTCACATATCTTGAGGTCAAAGGCCAAGGGACCCCTTTGAAAATGGCCATGACAGTTTTTCTTAGTTGAAATTGGGCGTAAATTCGTTGCATTGTTTAACCTCCTTCAAGACAAGCAAGTATGACACAGTTTGTACCAAAGGATTCCTTAGGTTGTATAGTTTTATACGATATCGGTGTCTTCACTCTAACTTATTAAATATTATTTGAAGTTCTGCACTGGATCGGGAACCTTGGTGATGGTAATGTTGAAGTTAGACAAGTAGTCAAATAAAAACAGTGTGTCCAGCTTACTTTGGAAGGAAGTCCTCGGTATAGGATGGCAGTCTGAAAACATCCAGCGATCTCTGATTGTGAATTAAAAATCCTTTATTTAGACATGGACACCTGAGTTAAAATAAGAATAAAAAGAACCATAGAGAACATTTAAAAAAAATCATGATATCGTTTTAAAGATCTTTTGAGATCTCCATTTATCTTCACTTCCATATCCACATTACTCTTGTCAGGTGTGCTGTGTGGAGGATTCACCTAATGTCCCCATCTGTCAGACGTAATTGATACGTCCTGACAATAGAGTTAGGAAACAGAAGAGCGTACTCGCTTCCTCCATAGAAGGTGAAGAGCAGGATCCTTCATCACATAATGACAACATTCCTCCTCACCCCTCCAAGACGTCTTTCATCTGCTGTGGCCTCTACTAATTCTTCTTTGCCGTCTCTCTCCTTTCTCATCTTCTCCTTCAGTCCCGGCCCTGTTGAACTTTAGCTCAGCTGTTAGCGACAGCTTTGCAAATATCAGCTGGATATCTGGAGCAGAGCACACAGAGTTTTATATTGCATATATGAACAACCGTAAGCTCTTATTACTCCTTTTTACTCTACTAGTTCCTGGACGTTGTTGGAGTGATTTTCCTTTAGTGAAACATGGACTAGCTTTAGATGTGTTGTGTCTGGTCCTTCCTTACGTTCCAGACCACATTCTGGGACAAGTAGTTAAATCTTTGAGTTTAAGCCACCTGGACTATTACTCACCTGCATGGTTTTCTGCATCAATAAGTATACTGAGGAAATACAAATTGCCCAGAACAGAGCTGCAAGACTACATTGCCCCATAAAAAAAGAGTACAGACAGCATGCATCGTAAACTGTGGTTACCAGTAGAGAAAAGACTTGCCTTGAGCACAGTCACATTCTTGAGTAACAGTATTTATTCTACTAAACCCGAGTTTTTATACAGTCAAATTACCAAATGCAGGGACGTTCACAGCCATTTTACTGGAACAGCAGAATAGTTATCTCACCCAAAATCTAATGCCTTAAAAAAGACATTTATTGTGCCATCAGTCATTGGAATAGCTGCCCTGTTTCCATACTGTACGTCAGTCCAGTAACAAACCCTCATTCAAGCACCATCTGAGAATGCATTACTGAAGCAGCTGATCAATAGTCCAGTGTTGGCCATGAATAATCGTTGTTCTTTTTCCCTGATAATGGATGATAAATAATTATAAATGATGTAAATGAATGTAAAATTTATATATGTCAGGAAAAATTTGAATCTCTCCATTCATATCTTCACTAGATAGTTGTGTGTTATCATGAGTACTAACCCATCCTGATCATTCACCCTCTGCACAGGTGAGGGTGTCTGGAAGATATCAGAGGCCTTAAACACCTCTAAGACTTTCCACGTCATTGACGGGCTCGTCCCTGGGACAGAGTACACTGTGCGCCTTATTCCTAACAGCTGGGTTGATAATTCTAGTATGTTTGAGGATGTTATCACGACCACAGGTGAGGAGGGAAACCAAAATAACAACAAAAAACAACACACAAAAGAAAGAAAGAAAAGCGGGCTAAACTAATCGACCTCTCATGGTGCACCCAGCGCGTCCTTGAGCGGTGACTCAAGCCGCGGTGTGTGGTCCTTAGCGGTGTCACTAGGATTTAATTTAGCTGCACGGCCTCGCTGAGAGGAATTACATTTATACAGCGTCCCTTACTTGATTAATTAGACAAGCAGGATTAGCTGTTTAATATTAATATTGGACCGTTTCCAATCAGCAGCGGCGCCCTGCCACCTTCAGCCTTTGCATCAGATAGGCTCTGTCGATGTAAACATTCAATCAAGTGTCCTGATGGAAAGGCCAAGGCGTGTCAAAGTCACCGGCTATTGTTCTCCGCAGGTCTGGCCAGCATCCACGGAGGAATATCCACCCAGGGCTGGTTTATCGGCCTGATGTGTGCCATCGCTCTCCTCACACTCATTGTGTTGATCGCCTGCTTTGTCAACAGAAATAAAGGAGGGAAGTATTCGGGTAGGTGTCTTGGCTCACAAGCGCACACACATCACCTTGCTTGAATAGTAATTGCTGCTCGGAGCATCATTATATTTCCATTTGGCTGTTTGTTGCTATGAAGGAAATTATCAGCCACACAAGAAAATATTACATGAACATGAGTTTTTTTTTCTTCTAGCCACAAAATTATTTTAATGCAAATTCATACATAAAACAGGCTGTGTGTTGATAGGAAAATGAGCCTCTCTACTGTATGTCCAGCATTTGAATTTAGCATTATTTAGACACGCAGCTTTTTTCCCCAGCAGCAATCTTAACAAAGTGCAGCCCACAGCGAGACTAAATGCAAATGCTGCACACAGGGTGGCTGAGCAGGGAATGATGACATAAGCGCTGTGGTATCTCAATGTTATTCCTCCTATTGGGGACATGAGAGTCCTTATCGGCTTTATTATTCACAGCTAATGGCCATCAGGTTGTCGCCTGTGCAGCGATCGCTTCACTCGTCAGCAGAAAAAATGAGCGAGACGCAGCCCTGTCCTTTGTTTTCTCATTAAGTTCTCATTATCACCCGTAGCTCCGCCAGCCTTTCTTTTTTTCTTATTTGCCCGAGCTGTGTCTTTTTCTCCTGTTACATCACATATAGAAGTACACATTTTAATGTCGAGGGCTGTCAATTGATTAAAATATTTCATCTTAATTAATCACTCATTTTTTTTTTATCTGTTCAAAATGTATCATAAATGGAGATTTGTCGAGCATTTAATGCTCTTATCAACATGGGAGTGAACAAATATGCTGCTTTATGCAAACTTATGTATAGATTATTGTAAATCAGTTAACAACTCAAAACAATGACAAATATTGTCCAGGAACATATCACATATCTTGAGGTCATGAAGGGTTGGAGTGTTATTTAGCCTCCTTCACAACAAGCTTGTACGGTTTGTACCAATGGATTCCTTCAGTTTTATAGTTTCATATGATTCCAGTATCTTCACTATAGCTTTAAAACTGAGCCCACTACAACCTAAAAAGTTGCGTTAATGTGTTAAAGAAATTAGTGGCGTTAAAACAGATTTGTGTTAACATGTAACCAGGTTAACTTTGATGGCCCTAGTATTTATAGTTACAGAAATTAGACTAAATGTTGCAATTTTTTTCTCAGGCTTGCACTGATGTTTCCTTCAATGAATAAGTGCAGGGACTGAGACTGAAACAGTGGCAGTCAGGGGACACAGTGATCTTCACTGGCAGCTGTCTCTTGAGGAAATCACTGATATCTTCTTTTCATTTTGTGAGCAGTAAAAGAAAAAGAGGACCTCCACCCAGACGTGGAGTCCCAGGGCATGAATGACGACACATTTTGTGAATACAGGTAAGCGTAACCCTCGGAGCACTATTTCACCACCGCGCTGCAATTCACGTGCAACAGTGTATGAAATTCCCCTCCGCTGTCCTCTTCTCTTCCTAACTGTCTTTCTTGTCATTGAAAAGACAACCCAGCATGCACGAGGTTCGCGTGGAGTCTTTCACTTCTTCTGTTCAACACATTTGATGGCCTGAGTAACTGGAAAGTATGTGATAAACAGCAGTAGCATCCCCGAGCTGTTTACACATCGCTGTTGTCCGAGTGGTAGCATCCCTTTATAGGATGTTGTGATCTTAGATTCGGTGTTGTGTTGTTGTTTGTGATAGACATCGTATCATAAAAGGGAGCCACAGCGCTGCTGAGATGTTGCCATTTTGTGTCCGGAAGGATCTAAATGCAGGCTGCCCAACAAAGCAGCAGGAGGCTCAAAACAATCAGTGTAATTGAAAGCAGCTTGTCTCCAGGGCAGTAATATCTGGGCCCCAGTCTCCAATCAGTGGGATCTGCACAGCACCACAAATGCTGATGTAGTGGATTCAGAAATGGAGACAGAAGTGGCTCAGTGTGATGGGATTTATACTCTGTCATGTTGATTGGTTGCACCTGCTACTCACAAATCTATCACTAAGTTTGTGTGTAAAGTCTAATGATTTACTACGGTGGGACTGTTCTCATACACCGTTCAAAGCTGTACCTCTGAAAAGCAAGTGCACTTTGTATATATATCCCACAAAATCCATTTGTATTTAATCCATATAATTGCGTACTACATATTACATATTTTGTAAGGGGGATAGGGGGGGTTTTTGTTTTTTTCTCTCAGGACCCCATGTTCGTTCCTGAAAACCAGAAGTCAACATTGATTTGTTACAGTCGGCGTGATATCGTTTAGTAGCCTTGTTTAGCCACTTTTAGCAACCGCCTTGTTGTAGATCAAAAGCTTAAAAATTCACAAGTGGGATATTTACTGACATATTTTGTGTTGTAGATCAAAATTAAAATCTTTTAAGAAAATCTTTAAACTTGTGTTAACATCCATCCATCCATCCATCCATTCATCTAACTAAAGACACAATCAAAAAACCCATTGACTTCCAGACGAGGGAACTGAAAGTGCTAAAATGCTAACTTATTTTCGGGTTTTAGGACTCAATCCTGCGCCACTGCATCAATTCCAGCAAGCTTCATGGAGAACAATCAGGGCAACGCAGCATCACTGATGTGTTTTTATTTTCTGGTCAGCTAAAAACACAGAAACATGAAATCTGTCAACATGTCGTTCACTAACAAGCCTGTTTGCCTCCGTTGTTTCCCTCCTGTCTGTCCTCTGCTCCACTGCACCCGATCAAACACAAGACTAGAAATTTACTTAATTTCGAAGGTCGAAATGGAAAGATTTTGATCGATTTTCGATTCCAAATTGAAATCGTGACACCTCTAATAATGCTAAATATTGTCTCAGCATCTGTGTGAATATGTCCCGTTGGTCAGCCAGAGCTAAATGCTACAGTAATGACAGTCGCAGAGGCTCATCGTAGAGGCAGTGATAGCTGGAGCCTGCACCCCCGTCCTCTCCAATAAGCCATAGAGTGAAGCCATGGGTGAAATGAGGTGACTCTAAATCCACTGTGCCTCTTTCGCAGCGACAACGACGAGAAGCCGCTGAAGGGCAGCCAACACTCGCTGAGCAGAGAGATCAAAGCCGGGGACAGCGGGGACAGCCTGGTGGACTACGGCGACGAGGACGTTCAGTTCAACGAGGACGGCTCCTTTATCGGCGAGTATGCGGGGCGAAAGGAGAAGAGGGCATCCGCTGAGATCAAAGCCACCATTCAGACCCCGGCATGAGGAGCGGAACCGCCATCCGTCCTCTCCCGGACAACGTTTTCATTAAACCTGCTGGGAGGAACAAATGAGAGAGGAAACAGACATTATCCATACCGAGCACAAGTTGTGTCAAATGTGATGCGTCATTGCCAACTGCACACTGCCACCCTCATTTTATACAGCTCTGTTTTTGTCAAGTTGCAACACAATGACCATTACTAAATACTGTGTATATATAGTGTATATTGTATGTGCGGAGTGTCTTTTTTTATAATTATTACACAAAAAAAAAAAAATTTAGAGGGCTTGGATTTTCTTTCTTTTTTGTCTCCATTACTTCAGCTGTTTGTACAAATGTTAGGAACATTTCACTCTCCATCGCACATCATTATATGCAGCTTTGCCTCTGATGTCGTCTTGTAGCGGACCACAGATTAGTGGGAATATCAAGTTGATATTTTTCAATTGGAGGAAATATTACTGACCTTTTATATTTGAAAACAATTCATTAAATATGATGTAAGATGTGTATAAAGGTTGCTTATTAACTTATTTTATCCATTGGTTTTATACCTGACTAAATAACAAGGATATTTACATATCATAAACAATGAATCTCCCTGTGACGTTAGAAGAAAATAAAATATTTAATGTGTCTTGTTTAGCATTTAGATCCATTGGACTATAAATGACAGACTTCAGTCTGTAACAGCCCCATACTGTACACTGCTTTATCTGATTATTAGAAACTGATGTGTAAACCAGTCACACTTTTATCAGAATTTGTATGAAAAGTACAATGAAAGTTTTGACAAACTATTTTTTAATGCTACTGTTGCCAATCGCTGGTTTATCAAATCTCTGAAAACACAGTCTAGTTATGCAGTAGCCACAAAGTCTTTAGAGTAGAGGAGAAATATGAATATTTGCTTTTTTTCACTGAGTTAGATGACTATTTATACCACTCTCATGTCTGTACGGTAAATATGACACTACGGCTAGCACCTGGTTAGCTTATCTTAGCATAAACACAGGAAACATTAGTCCCAAAGGTAATGATCGATCACATAAGCATAAAAATAAACTATTCTTTTAAAGCAGTAGTCCACTCATTTAGTATTGTACTTCCATAATGTTGGAGAATTTGCGCTGAGACATGTTGATGGTAAAAATGGAAGCAGTCCCTGATTTGGGTAAAGGGCCAAAAATGCTAGATCCTACACTTCCCATAATTCATCTCTGTCATTATAAAGATGCTGTCAAACTAAAGCCTGTCTTTTTAAATTCCACGCCCCCATTTTGTAACGCAGTAGTTTGCAGTCTGGGTTGAAATAACCCCAGTGACATCACTATGACATCATCAGTTTTTCTTGATAAAGCAGCTCCAGATCCACAGATCTTTAGACAACATTTATAGACTGAGTAGGCTAATGCTCTCTATGATCAATGAACTGATGACCATGTGTGATGATGGAGTGCCCCTTTAAGAAGAAAGTGCACAGTACCTGTAATGGATCATAGACTTTTTTGTAATCAGATTACTGTATTCTGGTTGCATACTGAGATACAGTAGACTGTAGTCACCATTACATATGTCATAACAAGCCTTTCTCTGTTACTTTCCATATACTGTCATTCAACACAGTTATTACGTTGTTCAGCATTAACATCAGCACCACGATCAAGAAAATTGCAATGTTTTGTAAAAATTCAGCCATTGCATGTTAAGAATGTTAATTGGTGTTTTTTGATGTCATTAAATTGCTTTACTTTCTTACAACCTGGTAACGGTCTGACTGTTTGGTCACGGACATCACAATAATCATCAATGGAAGATTATTAAAGGTGCTAAATGCGAGACAGGGAGCGCTTGCCTCTGCACGGCTGTCGACATGGCAACTCGTAGCTAATGTACAGTATGTTGCCAAGGAGTGAAAGTCAATTATTTGGTCTATTGCAACATCGGCACCCAGCAGCAAAGTTATGCTTCCGCCATTTTGAACTGGAAAATGTACAAAACAAAATTATGTCTATTCTCTTGTCAACGAAATGTCCTGTGTTGAACAATGAAATATAAATAGTTTTCAGTCCAAAATGGCGGCAGCGGTTGGCAGAAAAAGCACTGGAGTTTTGTCTCTTCGCTTCTTTGTAAACGGTGCTAACAGCGCTAACAATGAAGACCAAGGCAACAGTGCCGACAGAGCAAACAGTGTTTGCTTGAGGGGAAACAGGAGGGTAGGAACTACGCCGCCATTGGTCAGGATAATGTTATTAGCTGTAACTGCAGTACGAGAGCAGTGCAGCCGCGGTCGTGAGCAAGTCAGTAGGGCTCACACATCCAGCCCGGCTACGTCAACAAAGCACAGAGAAACTCAGATTACAACACAAGAGGGAGAGTGACTTCATTCTCTGCTCAGGTAGACAGTACTCCTCTATATCTTTACATAGCAAATACTTGCTTGCTGCTACATTAATGCTCTGAATATCATTTAGAGCACCTTTAATGTTCTTGATACCTACAGTACTGTTTGTACCCCCATAGATGAATTTATGACTTAATAAATCTCTGCCTTTACCTTCAGTCAGCAGTAAAGTTGTAGTATACAGTGTGACTTCAGAGGGAGAAAGCGGTACCTGGTGAAATGTGCTCATTCCTTGAATAAAATAGATGTTTGACAGATTGTTCCCCATTCGTAGTATGACTTTAAGAAATGTCTCGCCAGGGTCAAGTCTCTGTCTGAGTTGAGCTCCTCGTTTGATTACTTTGGCTGCAGGAGAGAATCATGAGAAATCAAAGGAGTGGGCTCAGACAGGCACTGGATCATGGAGCGAGAGCTGTAATCATGTCTGATGGTTGATAGTAGGGAGTGGAGAATGTCACTGTGAGGGTTCTCACCACGTGGGTCACATCTGCCTCACAGACTCTATCATCACTCAGCCGGGTTCGCCTTCGCCGCAGCAGTTAAAGGCTTCGGCTCTCACGTATACGACCTTCAGGTGTTGATAATGGACCCTCCGGTAGCCATTTTGAAGGTCCTCGGCTCTTTAGCAACAATGCGAACAGCTGGACGCATCTGCACACATGCCTTCAGAGTACGGGGAAGCTACTTACAGGGCTTAATTCTGCAACATGACAATAGCTCTCTGGAGAGAAGCTGAATTACATCACAGCCAGAGAAATACAGTCTGACTAAAGCCTCTTAGAGAAAATACTTTGAAAAAGACAATATGATACAAAGATTTTTCTACCGTTACACAGTACAACGCTCACATGGCCATATGCACAATACATTGTAAGAGAACTGTGATAACTCCGTCTGTCCCTACTGGCTGTGAAGTGTTTCCTTCAGGTGGCAGCTGAATGCTGCTACATGGAAACAACAAAACAAGTTTGATGAATGTAAGGTGATGCTCAGGCTATGCCAAGTTTTTGCATCCGCAATTTTGTGTGTAACATTTCAGGGGATCTATCAGTCGAAATGGAATATGTTTTCATTACTATATTCACCTGAAATTTAAATGATTTTATTTTTTGTTAGCTTAAAATAAGCCCTTCATATCTACATAGGGAGCGGGTCCCAAGACCCCAGGAGGAGCGCCGGTTGTTGATCCCAACATGGTCGTAGTGGCAAACGGTGGTACTGCAACTTCTGTGCTGCATGATGCCATTGGGCCCAAAAAGACTTTTTATCATAGACTTACATTGGGAAAGAGACTATAACTTAGCTTTGGGTGAATCAACTCCCTGGGTGCTTTTCCAGACCTGGAAGTCTACTCATTGACTTCATGCGCCGCTGAGCAACTTTCATGAGTATGAAAACGGCCTCACCTCCAACTCTGTATCCAGTTCTCTTATTACATCCATGACGGGTCCTCTCTTCACGGAGTCCGCCATGTTGCTCCACCATGTTCCTACAGTAACCCAAAACAGACAAACCAAACACTGGCTCTGTAGCGACATTATTGAAGGCCACTGTAGTTCTCTGACAAGCTTGTGAAACTGTCGTAACGTGAGCCGCAGAGTGCAAAATCATGGTAAGTGCTGTCTGACTTCCATTGCTCCTAAAGTAGCATTGTTACGGGGAGGATGGCCTCTGGACGAGGCAAACGGTGTTACCACAGAGTGGAGGGGTGCTCGGTTGGTTGCAATCTGAAACCACTCCACTAGATACTGCCAAATCCTTCACACTGTACCTTTAAGCTTCCAGGAGGTTCCCTGCTGCTTGTTTCTGGACAGACTTATTTAGACAAACAACCAGCAACCTTGGAAGCAGCTGCTCTAAATACATGAAGTAAAGCTGCTCTGAGCTGAGCTACGCAGTCGAGCAGGAGCCTCTACTCTGCTCTCACTTTGCTTCAGCATTAGGAAGAGGTAATAATCCATGAATAGAAAAAAAAAAAAAAGTAAAATGACACATTATCCACGGTGCAATAATGACTCTTTGATGCTCATAACTTCCCCTGCCCTTATTATCATAGCATTTAGCTGTGTGTGTGTGTGTGTGTGTGTGTTTATGCACATACTCCCTATACGTATATATGGCTGTGCTACTGGAGCTGCACGTTACATCAGGTATTTTTCTATTAAGTTTAGTTTTTTTTTTTTTTTTTTTTTTTTTTTTTGGTTAATTCCCTGACTGAAGAACTGACCCAGCATGTTACTAGTGACTTGATGCATTAGACACAAAAATATTGATAATTCACTAAGTAATTACAAGGACGACTCAGTAGAGGGAAATTTTTCATCTCCTGCTACACACTTGGTTTTAAATAACGACTTTTCAGTATGTCAATGAATAAATAAAGATTAATGATATACATAGTGTGATATATATATATATATAGTGTGTCAGGATGGCCGAGTGGTCTAAGGCGCTGCGTTCAGGTCGCAGTCTCTCCTGGAGGCGTGGGTTCGAATCCCACTTCTGACAGATGCTGTTTTGGGGGGCGGCAGTAGCTCAGTCTGTAGGGAGTTGGCTTGGGAACCGGAGGGTCACCGGTTCAAGTCCCGACATGGACCAAAAACTGAGTGTGAACTGGTAGCTGGAGAGGTGCCAGTTTACCTCTTGGGCACTGCCGAGGTGCCCCTGAGCAAGGCACCAAACCCCCAACTGCTCGGGGCGCTTGTCTGGAGCAGCCCCCACACTCTGACGTCTCTCCATTAATGCATGTATGTGTGTTTCAGGTCTGCATGTACCATGTATAAGTTTAACAGAGTGTAAATTGAATTTCCCCATTGTGGGACTAATAAAGGTAGATCTTCTTCTTCTTCTTCTTCTTCTTCGACAGGTATTTTATATGGAAAATAGCCTACATGAGAAACATGGCACTCAGAACAAATGTTATGTTTAGACAAATGAGAAGACGCTTCTTCACTTTTGAATGTTTAACTTTGCATCAACAATCACTGTAACCCTCAGACCAATGTAAAATAGGGCTTTGTGGTATCATGATACAGGGATTACGATTCAATATTCTGATATATTGCAATACAGTAAGCAAGGTGATTTATTGCATTGTTTAAAAATCTAATTTTAGGAAAATGCCATAGTATAAAGAACACCACCATATTTATAAAATTTGAGTAAAAAAAGCTATTTTTAATTCAGTCAGAACATCTACATTTGCATTTATCACAGTAACTGAAAAATCCAACATCATTTGAGAGGGCACATACACTGACACAATGCATATTTCTCTAATTAAATAAAGTATTAAATAAGTTGCATTTTTACTATTAATTAAAAATCTTTTTTTAGAATCGATACAGTGTCACAAAACAAAATATTGCAATAATCAATATATTCTTAAACCATTGAATTCTAACTTCCATTTTCAGGCTACGAGTTTTTTGGGGGTAGATGAGTTAATTAGCTTTTTTCTTGACAAATGCAAAGATCGATTTCAACCTCATCAGTTCTATTTGAGATCAATTAAATAATTGATTGTATGACCAAGTGTAATTCAGTTTCTAAAATCGTATGCGCTCACTGTGTTTGTATTGACAAGCCTCGCAGCTCCAGCTGAACCTTGGGTATTATAAGTTATATGAATGCCACTATCAACCCAACACACACATTCCCATTGAGTTGTGTGCATTGGGGTCATGGTGGTCACATGACTAATTTAACAATGATGTCTTCGGGTAAATGCCGATGCGACACCCCGGAGCAGTATTTAGGATAGAGGTGAAAGGATTTGCCTATAATCTGAAAGCCATAACGTACATATATTTAAGCAGTGTTTTATGCTACCATACCCTACACATTATTCATCATCATGACCCCAGTCCATTACAATGGCAATGTCAACGGCTTAAAAAAAAAAGCTCTATTGTATGTCCGTACCTCTAATGGAATTCACAGTGGGTAATAGAGGCGAGCGTCTCTACGGGCATCGCCATTTGTTGAGTGATGAATAGAGGAGAGGGAGGGTCAACGTCTTAAAGCACAAGGTGGACTTTTAAGGGCTCCAATGACGTGCAAGAGCCTTTTTTTTTTCCAGACTCCAACAGCATTTCATAGAAATCAGAGTTATAAATAATACAAGACTCAAATGAACGTCTGAATTGCCTCGAAGGTCTCACACTGGAAAAGAAATCGCTGCATTAAGTAAAGAGGAAAAATGGACTCCTTCCCCTGTCCTATAAATTTCTTTCCATGTTGCCAAAAAGACGCCGCAAGGCTGACATCACAAAAGCAAAGGAAACAGTGGATCCAATTATCATTTCACAGTGTAGGAGTGATAAAACGTCTGCATGCTTTTGCCTCATACCAGATGACTTCATATATTCTGTGATAAAGCAAGGCACATTACAATCTGGTTCTTCAGCAGACAGACACGTAAAGCCACTTACTGGCCCATTGTAGTCTACATCAGAAATTATAAGTGCAAATCAAACCAGAGGATGTCTGATTCATACAGTCTGGTAATGAGAAATCCTGCGTTACAGCGGCTGCGAGGGCTCTGCGCTCTAAAGCAGCGATTCAGTTTGGAGCGCTGCTAAATTTCCAGCGCCAGCACAGTCCTGTGACTCTTTCAAAAGGCTAAGGCATCTGGGACATCTGAGGGACTGATCTCAACATATCGCACTTGGGCTGCAAATGAATTGGTCCCCCAGGTCTCCAGAGCTGTCAGCAACTCACTTTGTATGAGAGCTTCATTCATCACCACTTTTTTTTTTTCCCTGTGAGCAGCAACTTTTGAAAAAAAAGTGGGAAAGAAATGTGGCAAAACTTTTTTTTAAAGACTTGTCCTTTTTTATGGCATGCTGAATATCCATGTGGAACATAGGTGGAACTAAATCATCAAGTGGTGCCTGTCAGATTACTCTATTCCTCAGGTAATACCTACATTCTCACCTCTAGAGAAATATATGTTTTGTGACAATTTGAACCTTTTAGAGTTTAGATGTCTATGAAGTTTAAAAAGAGGCATTTGGGCTTTATTTTATGTGTCCTTAATTTCCTAGTACAAATTTTTACTGGTTAGGAACGCTGTCTTTTAGTAATAAGGAAAATATTAATTTCATTGAATGACAAGCACCAGTTTAAGCCAATATTAAATGACTCATTTTTAGTGGAAATTTTATTCTCCATATAGAGTATGCTGAATTATTAGTTTATCTGCTCACTAATGATGCTTTCAAATAGGGTTGTGTTGAAGATATTTATGTATCTGATTTATCCATATCAATGCACCACTCTTGGAGTATCCACAATCTCATAAGTAGAGTGGTGTTCACAAGGGGTGATGTGTTTGTTAACATTATCAGAAATGGCAGAGACCATGAAAATTCATTTTTCGGTGCATAATAAGTTAATATATATATATTGTAATTACATCGTATATTATTTTTATTTGGAGTTTTATACTATGTCTGAGAAAAATGTTGATATTTCCATCTTTCTTTGCATGTCCTGCATTATGCCACCCAATTGCTAGTTTGCTAATTTGTTAGCCTCTGTGGCTTCTAAATGGTACCGCTAATACTGCTATCGCTTAGCAGCGGTGCTCTCTCAACTTAAGGTAAGATAAGATAAGATGAACCTTTATTTATCCCCATCGGGAAATTCAGTTTTTACACTCTGTTGTTAATTTCACACAGTACACATACCTGCATTAATGGAGAGATGTCAGAGTGAGGGGGCTGCTCCTGACAAGCGCCCCGAGCAGTGTTTGGTGCCTTGCTCAGGGGCACCTCGGCAGTGCCCAAGAGGTAAACTGGCACCTCTCCAGCTACCAGTTGGTCCTGGTCCATGTTGGGACTTGAACCGGTGACCCTCCGATTCCTAAACCAAGTCCCTACGGACTGAGCTACTGCCGCCCCCAAACCCCTTAACCACTTGAATACCGAGCATATTTAGTACACAACTTCCCATGTTGTAAATACAAGCTCACAAGTTTCAGAAGGCACCACAAAAACTCTCTAGGTTGTGTTAACCATTAAAAAGTTTCAAATTGCACAGGCTTGTTGTTATCTGGAAACTTCCTGGCAGTGGCAGAATGAGACTCAGAAGTTAATGTAGAATGTACGGTGGTCAGGAGGAGGCGAGAGTGCTAGTGGCCAACCAGTCGTATGGGAAAACTTGACAAATGGCCTATATATGGCCTCATAGGTAGATATTTCAGTAGTCATTTTATCCTGTGGCAGACAGTACACACTATCAGGGTCAAACTACAAATCTCATCATACTGTGTATTTTCTCAAGAGACCACAAACCATTGAAATAAAACGGGCTGTACACAGACATGCAGTATCTCTAAATCTCCAGAGCTCAGCTAAATGGGCACTTAAATATACACTTCTACAGACGAGGGGCAGTTTGAACATTCAAGCATTTACATAGCTTTTATTGTATGATACTCGAGCGCTGACTTCCTTGTGACCCTACTTGAGAAGCAGTCGCGAGGGTAATGATGATTACACAGCAATGTCAACTGTCTGGGCCCAGCACTTGATGATGTGTAATCCCAACTCTCAGGCAACACAGCACTTTCTTTCTGGGGCGGTGATAATTTACTGGAGAGGTGTGGGAAGCCTGGAGTGAGTGTGTGAATATCCTCTCCGTGTTTGTGGAGGGGCTGTGAGCGGGCGAGCGCAGACTGACGTATCTGGCACAGACAGATGCTGAATGTGGGCTCGGCTGCCACCGAGCTGGGAATGTAGGCTACGGGGGAACACATGGCGGGGCAAAGGTAGCCGGGGACCCAGGGGAAGCAAGCAGATGGGCCTATATTAGACATCTCAGATAGCTCTGCCTCTCCCTGGACGCAGCCCAACACTGTCAGGTCAGAGAGTGAAGTATTGGCCTCTTCTGATCCAGGTGGCTCCATGTTTGACCTCGCTTCTCAATTCGTCGGCAGCCTCGTGTTCACACCTCGTTCGGCACTGGATTGGGGTGCAAAAAGAAGAGACACGTTTTCCACCAGAAAAGTTGCAGTTTCCATTTCCAACCATTTGGAAATAATAGAACAAGCTGAAAACACAACACCAACATTTTCTCTGCTTATAAAGTTGTTAGTGTTAACAAGCAATTGCCTATTTATGCAAATATCAGACACAGAGCTAAATTAATTTGAGAGGTGTAATGGAAGATCGATAGTCCCTCTCTTTTAGCTCTGTTTTTGGTCTCTACCAACTCCTGAGGGTTGGCAGTGTACAAAAAAATCCCAAAAAACAGCCCCGGTGTAATATCCCGTTAGTATGACGACAAAGAATAATAAAGTGTTCACCCAGTCATGGTTCACCCATGACCAGAAAATCACCCCATGATTGATTCTTTTGGTTCTGTGTTCTTTAGGACCAGGATGGATTTCTGTGAAAAAGTTGCAGTTACAAATCTGTCTGATACTTCAGCACCATGGACAGCAGCATGTTGGGCTGCTGATATTTCAGAGCCATGGTCGGGGCCATAGATGCTAACTTACTGATATTTCAGAGCCATGGTCTTTGGGCCATAGATTATAAGTTGCACAAACCTCAGTCAGATAAAGGATCAATGATTCAGGCAGACTGCACTAACATCCACAACTTTACTGTCCTGGTTCAGTCTTACCACTGTACCCACTGTATACTACCTGTTCAGCAGCCAACATCAGACAGGCACAGTTAGCAGCAAAGGTGATATGTCAATGGTGTGTTTTCAACTTGTTTCCACTGTCCCCAAGTGGCCAGTAAAATCAGTAACTGCAGGTTTAATTATCAGTATGGTCTCTACTTAAAAGACTAATGCCCCCTGAAATGTGGTAGATCCACATGAACTCATAAAAACACTGTCACAGCACTTATTACATGTAATAGCTACATTAGTGGATAATTAGAAAAAGTCAAAAGTTCAAATGATGATTAAATCCCATAAAGTTCCTCCACAGTAAATACTCCCCATCTCTGTGTAATGTGAACTGATACACAGGGGGAAAAAGAGTAATCCAGGAATTGCCCGTGGCTTGTATTCAATAACAATGCAATTTCAGAGCTGCTTGTATTATTTATTGAAGTGCTGTTGAGGGCACTGAACAAATTTCCCTTTGTGCTTCTTGCAAATCCTGGTTCACTGTTGTTGGTTTGACAATTATTACCCTAGATACAATGTCCTCTGCAAAGGACAAATAGACTCCTCAATGTAAGTGTATGGCAATACATATGTTAATATATTGTATCTGTTGTCATAAGATTACCAGGGCATTAGCTCTTTAATTTACAGGCCATCTGGGGAAGTGTAATGCAGATTGCCATATTAGAATATGTGGTCTTGATGCATACGTTAGCAAGTCTCCTTCAAATAAAGTTTTATAGCAGTGCAGCAAGTGATACAAGGAAAATATGGATGGTCTAATGACCAAGCTGGGCCAGAAGAGGAGGAAATTACACTTTGCAATAACTCAAAATAATGCCTCAAATGTGCACACAAAACAGGGTGAGATAATGCAACGTATTCTCATACCACAGTTCATATGATATGTTACAAAAACATTCCTCCTTTTTTGTTTGTTTTTCCTATGAATGTCCAGCAACAAGTGTCATTATCTTCTTGTTACATGCATACAGTTATTTCAAAATAAACATCCGTCTACACAGAAAACTACTTCATTAGGTTTAGGCAACAAAACTACTTAGGTTTAGGGAAAAGATCAACTTGGTTAGGATTAAATAACAAAACTACTTAGTTAGGTTTAGGCAACAAAAATACTTAGGATCAGTCAACAAAGTTACACAGTTAGGTTTAGGAAAAGATTGTGGAAGTGGCACTACTAGTACGTAAATTACGTGACAAATCAACACTGACTTCTTGTTTCCCATGGGATACAAACGTCGGTCTCCTGGATGAAAGTCCAGTGTATTATGACTCACCCATCCACCCTGACCTCCTCCCTACATGGTGTTTATCTCCATTTTCTTCATACTTCAACATTATGTGAATTACACAAACACTGATTTCATGGGATATATGAAATGAAATATATATTTTTGTAGGTCTAGCTACAAACAGTGTTTGAGACCAGCCTGAAAAATGATGTTCAAATATAGAGCTAATTGTGCGAAACAGGCTTTGAACAAGAAATCAATCCAGCGTCTGCGGTCAGCTGCTGCAGTTTCCCTGTCAGCATTCCTACTATGCAGCCAATTTTTTCCCCATCACATGAATATAGGTTATAGAATGGTCCTTTTAATTTTAGTAATGTATGTTTTCCTGCAAAAACTTCTGTAGTGTAATCAATCAGTGCTGCTTGGTATGTGGCGAGCTGTTTCCCCTGGGCCCCGGTCTTAGCTTCGGGTAAGACTAATGACTCTCTGGCTTGAGTGGCCTGAGCCTCGCTGTGGCCCTCCTCTCTGGCTCCCAGCTGCTGCAGTGCCGACGAGAATGCTCCTCTGCTGTGGTCCAATCAGGTGAGGGCTTGTGTTATCTGCTGCAAGTTCGCCCGTGCCGCCA
Source organism: Pterois miles (assembly GCA_947000775.1). Classification (NCBI taxonomy): domain Eukaryota; kingdom Metazoa; phylum Chordata; class Actinopteri; order Perciformes; family Scorpaenidae; genus Pterois; species Pterois miles. The sequence goes on along the minus strand of CAMQGK010000194.1, from coordinate 773,377 downwards.
ACCACCTGCACGCGCCGCCTCACCGGGGGAGCTGTGGTCCACAGAGGCAGGAACAGGTCTTTCAAAGATTCGGTCCACATTTTTCACGCTAGTTACTTGCTGGATAAGCTCTGAGGTGAGCCTCTAACACGGCACTTTGAAATACCCTCCTACTTTGAGGGGATCAGCCTCGATGCGCCACAGTCATAGGAATTTAGGCTCTGTTTCTTCTGACCTTCAGGAAAAAGAAAAGAGTGGAGAGAATAGTGAGCAAAGAAATAATAAACAAGCTTACTTTTGCTGACGTATGCTGCTGAATGGCTGCAATAAATCTGCGGTGAACAGAAGGAGGATTCAGCCTACAAATTCAATTGAGGGAGATATTTTTGGGTGTCAAAACTCACTGTCTTTTACTCTGTTTCAGAGAGAGTAAAGAGAGTAAAATGTCCTCAGGCGGTGGAACCCTTTCCACCTGACATTAACATGCCGCTCTGGCTTTATAGTTCATCTCTGGCATACACATTAAAATCCAATTTCTCTCTCCCTCACCAAACGTTTGCTATGCAGGGCATCTCTTCCTCCAGTATCTTCCTCCATTCTGCCAGAGCCGATGGAACGTCAGTCATTACAAATGCATGTTTGGCAAGTAAGCACAGTTCAGACTCATAACTTAAAATTCCAGACAGGACGCCAATGTTTTATACGGATATTAAATATGTTGGTTGTACTCAGCTCCACCCTCTTGTGTCACTTCTGTTTGCAAAAACAAACATGGTGACAGCCAAATATCAAGATGGCCGAACTATGCCGAACTCAAGGCTTCAAAATGGCAGTCCACAAACCAATGGGGACATCACAGTGACAACGTCCACAGCAGCAGCTACTTTGTATTCATGATTTAATAATTTCTGCTCTTGAATTAATAATTTGTGCTTTCAAATCAGTCATTTAGTGTGTACAAATTACATGCTCTCAATTCACTGGTGGAGTTTCAGGCTGTGTCTCTTGCTCTCCTGACACCCAAACAAATCTCACGGCAAAGAGGAAGCCACAATGCCATTTCTTAATGAAATATATACGGTAGCTTTAGAAGCTTCCTCTGCACATCGGTGTCTGAACGTCAGTGTTTTAATTCAACACATTCTCACTCCCAACTCCTCAAATACAGACTCTTGGTCAGTGGCCCAGTGCTCCATACTGTGATGCTCTAGGTACCCCTCTACTATCAGTTTTAGATGCATTTCAGTCTCCACTTGTTACATGCAACATTTGTGTTTTCAAAATAAACTTCTATGTTCGTGAAAATATATTTGTTATGTAAAATAAGCATGTTTGTCACGGAGCTGGCATCAGTAAAGTATGGAAGTTATGTAACAAAACTTATCGTATGATAAGTCAACATGGACTTGGTTTCACACTTGACATGGACAGCTGTCACCTGGGTGAAAGTCCAGGGTTGGTTTGTTATTTTTCAAGTGAGGAATGAGAACAGGCTATTTATGTCCACATTCCAGCACCAATACTGGCCCATAAACATTAGAGAGAATGTAAAATCCACAATTGCGTTGCTTCAGTAGAAAGAGTTGCATACACAACCCTCCAAAATTACAAAAGTTTGCATGTGTTCATATAGGTTAAAGCCTCTGTACACCCACACAGGTGTTTTCAGTTATTCTGGCTGACAGACCTCTGCTCAGGTTGAAGGTGGCCGGAGATTTTATGGGAATTTGTTAGGTTAAAAATCTTCCAGTAGGAATGTTAAAGGTGTAATTTGTCCTGCTGTAATAGTTTCAGCAGGAGACTCAGGAAGATGTCAGTCAGTTAGTCTATACATACATGCTCACACAGTCCTGAGCTGAGGTCTGATCAGCCAGATTAACTGAAAAAGCCTGTGTGGGTGTTCAGAGGCTTTAACGTTTATCCTCTTTCACTTTGCCCGCCCATCTCTAAAAGAGTCGGTAATGCTTCAGATGAATAAATCTTACTAATTAGGAAGGAAGGAGAAATGTCAGGACTGATGCTCTGTTTGCTCCAACAACTGTTTATACTGTATGTAGGATTATCATTATTAAAGTCTGGTTAAAGCAAAAATAAATGTGTTCTGAGTTTGTCACACCAAAGAAAAATGTATTAACCACTCAGCCAAATTTGAATGATTTAAAAAATGCAGTATATATAATTAGGTTTCAAAATCATGAAAAAATAAGCAGTATTCTGTGCTCTGAAACGCTGGTGGCGTGTCCACTGAAGTCTTTGGAGCCACGTCCAATCGAAGGTGAGGGTTGATTAATACAGTATGTGCAGTTACAGTATATACACAACACTGGCCATTTCGCTGGGGCACACTACTTATATTTAGCGTTTACTGAGGGCTGTAGGGTCCATGTACAAGTTAGTTATGTTTTTATAAGAATCATATTTTAGTTTCATACTCTCCCGACCTGGTAGAAGAGGGGGTCCAGCTCGAGGAGACAGACCTTCAGTTAGCGGAGCTGTAGCAACACAAATTCAGCCAGCGCAAACCCCAGCACCGGGGGTCTGACTCCGGGGGACCACCCCGACTCCCTGACAGGTCAGCAAACTTTCTGTTGCAGCCGTTACACAGGTCAGACCCGGCGATGCTGCTTGATCCAGTCTACCTGCTATTGTGTCTGACCAAGTTTTGCTCAAGTAGCAGTCTACACTGGAGGTACATGCACCAAAGGATATTGTAACCTGTTTTGTGACTGCAGCGCTCTTCTTCAATAGTGGACCGAATAAAAATTAAAAAATTGTTGTCCCCATTAATCACTTAGACACAGCAGGGTTCAGGTTAAAACGTTTCCCTTAAAGTAATAAAATGTCTTCTTTAGAATAAAAGTATAAACCTACTTTAAATAGAGTCTTTTTAAATATTTTGGTGGCCTGCTGTTTAATTGATCTACATGTGCTTTCTGTGAACAAACATATGGTATATTTCCAATGCAAGATTTTCTTTACATGGCATAGAAATCAGTTGCATTACTATATTTTGTTCTGTGGTCAAATGTATTGACCCCACGTGTTGGTTTGCAAATGGATTTGAGGCATTTCTGTATCATCCCCTCCTACGAGCAGATCACCCAGAATGCATGTGGGAGTGAAACTGTGTTGTGTCTACAGCGAGTCGAACTTTGCTCTGCAGTGGACAGCCACAAACTTAATAACGTAATCCACCAGCAGTGCCATCGGAAAGATTATTTTCAGGAACGATGACCTCGTTGACATTGATCTTCTCTGCATGAGAGGAGATGAAAGAAGCTAACAGGTGACGCTTATCTGAGCAGATTATCTGATTTCATTGTCTAACTGACCGGAATCCTGCTGCTACTGTTTGGCTCCTGCAGAGCTCACATATCTTAACTTGATCTGGGTCTATAAATCAATTTGAGGCTTTGTGTTTATTTTTGTGTCTTGACAATGTTCTAGCAAATGTGAAAGGTTAATAAGTAAAGCTGAAAGTTCACTGACTACACAGGAAACATAATAAAGAAATAACTTCAGAACAATAATATATTACTTCTTGGCCCAGCCATATTGGGAATATTAAATGTGACTTGTATTTGTAACAAAACAAAACAAAAGACAAAATAATATCGCACTTTGTTGTGAAAATCAAATAAAACACTTTCCTCCAAGAAAGATGAAGTTCCATCTCATTGATGAGGTAATGATGTATGCCATGGGTCAGGCAGGGAGAGCCGATAATGATGACAGTCATTTAACATATTTACTGGCGTGCACTGGATTACCATCTGCAATTTTATGGTTGATTTAGAATCACTTTATCCTCTCTTTTATAGCGGAGATTTCACAATCAAATGTGCATCAGCCATCCTTTTATCATCTCATGTTTGCTGAGCCAGCAAAGAGCAGTTTATTGCCATGGAGAAAAAAAAGGAGTATTTCATTACGCCCCAATAAAAATGCTTTTTATCCAAGTCTGTTTTCAAAGGCAGGCCGTCATGTTTGGCTGGCTTCTTGACCAGTACTCATCATTACCGAGCCTTTGCCCGTACACTGCAGTCTTTACGAGGCTGAGTCAGTCAACGGTTTGAGGGATGATGGATTGAAAAAAATGAACACCACCCCCCATCACCTCCTTTATTATCTCTCACATTACGAGAAGTGGAAGTGTAATGTGCAGGCTATAACAGTGACTATCTGAGCATACTGTATTCGGGATGTCCACATCAGGCTTTTTTTGGCCCTGATCCTGAGCCAACTCATTTAAAAAGGGCAACTACACCCTCATGTTCTGCTAGAACCCTCCCAGCATATTGTAAAAAATTCAAGATGAGATGGGTGAAAATGAACCAGCTAATCTTTTTGAACGGCTCTTCTTAGAGTCCGGTGTTATCAGCGTTAAACGTGGTATGAGCGCAGTGCAGCATGGCGGCAATTAACTAGCTAGTGGGGCACACACACACTCCTCTCACACACACACACTCCTCTCACACACACACACACCTCACTCACACACACACATCACACACACACACACACACAAAACGAAGGCCCTTCACTCGCTCAGGTCCCTCACATGCACACGCCCCATGTGCACACAGCTGTCACGCACACAAGCAGGCCCCTTACACACACATACATACACACACACACGTACATACACACACACACACACACACACACACACACACATAACGAAGACCCCTCACATGCACACATCCCATGCGCACACAGCCTTCACACACACAGGCCCCTCACACCTCTTGTGCATGCGCAGCCAGACCAGCTACATAAACAAAGCACAGAGAAGCTTGAATTCTGCCCTGGAACAAACTGCTCGCCTGACAAGCGCCATGGTAACGCAGCCGTTAGGTAACGCAGCCGTTAGGTAACGCAGCCGTTAGGTAACGCAGCCGTTAGGCGTTAGGTAACGCAGCCGTTAGGTAACGCAGCCGTTAGGTAACGCAGCCGTTAGGCAACGCTAGCCGTAACGCAGCCGTTAGGTAACGCAGCCGTTAGGTAGCGTGGCAGCTGCGTTACCTAACCTTCACACTGGCAGCGTTTCTGCTGCAGTTCTTTCAACACATTGACCCTGATAATGATCATATCATGTCATTACAAATGTCATTTATATTAGTTTTAGAAAGGTCAAGAAACGTGTCCTCATTCCTAAATAATAGTCATAATCCACAATTAAAATCCCTGCTTCCCACTACATTCATTCATAGCGCCCTGCACGTCCTACAACACTGTCCTGCACATATTTCAGAATAAAAGCCTTGTGTTAAAAAATGTGTTAACAGAAAAAAAAAAAAACATTTTAGGGGTTTTATTTTGAAATGAAAGCAGGAAGTGTTGATTAAAAAAATACATCTTGACCTTTTTTTCATGTCCGTTACATTTTCTACAGTTAAAGACTTCAAAAGCGTAGTTACGTGGCTGGTATGATGTCAATATATAGTCAAATGATCACTTTCACTGTCTGTTGCTGCCGTGAAATGCGTGCGGCTCGCATCAAAAATAGGCGAGACCTCTTATCTCTAAAAGGCACACAGCTGAGACGTGTGTCTCACACGGTTAGTGTGAACGCTCTAACCCGTTAACATGGACGCCGAAATAAAAATCAGGTAACGCAGCCGCCACACGCTCGTCAGGCGTGCAGTGAATCAGACAATTTGGCTGACCTAAACTTTTAACACACATTAAAACTCATTAAACAGAAAAAGTTTTCTAAATTCAAAATATGTATTCACCTGTACCTGTAACAACAGGAAGAAAAGAAACAAAAGTGTGCAATTCCTTTTTAATGCATATTTGTGGGTTTATACATGAGCTTGCTCCTACTGAAGACAGAGTAGCGGCAGTGTGAAAGTGCAACAGACGGTCGAGCACATTGTTGGTTTCAGTCTTTTCATGACAATTGTGTGGTGGTACAGATTCCTCAGATTTCAGCTGATCGGAGAGAAGCCTCAGAACCAGTTCCCAACCACATGACAGAAATATCTACTCAGAGAGACAAAGTGCCTTCACACTGAAAAGCTGCCTCTTCAATTAGAATAAAATTATGAAAAGTGTAAGAGTTTCACTGAAAATAAACCAGTAAACAAAATAAAAAATAAAGCCTGGGGCAATGCTCAAAATTCAATCGGAAAAATTAGTGTATAATCCCCCACTTCTCTTAAGCCATGAAGAAAGGGCATCGTCCACCCTGATTGGCTGAGTGGGGAAATGCACCAAGCTGCTCTCAGTTCTTAATCAGGAGTCGGGCTGCACACCGTGCACCACAGCTGATCTGAATAACACTGATCAGCTCAGGGGAATCAGGACATTCAGCTACAATAAACACCACATCAGAGGTGTTTTACACATATCCTTCTCACAGTTATTTACCTTTAACACAGTTTCATAAAACAACCATGACGAATTCATCCTCATCACTAGTGTCATAAAAATGTCCATAAAAATGTCCATCAACCCCGTCTCCCACAAAACTACATTCCCATGCAACCAAACTGTAGGGAGTGTTTGCTTTTGAGGGAAATGTATTTTCTCCTAGATTACTGTTGTAGTTTTAAATGTGACTAATGCTGTAATGGAAGTGAAACAAAACAAAAATGTTACAAATTTTAATTTTAATTTATGTTACTTAAATTCAGGCCATAAAACTTGGTTTGGGCAGTTTTGGGCAAAAAAACAAAACAAAACAAAAGAAAACATGGTTTGACTGAAAATGACTATGACATTGAAACAAATCCGAAATGCAACACAACTTCTAGTCTTTGTAAAAAAAAAAAAAACATTATGGTTTAGCTTTAAATTACTTAAAAATGAAATGAAAACGCAAGAAATTATTAGATGTCACACAGGACACAAGCTTCGGTCTCCTGGGGAAAGTCTGGTGTTTGCTGGACGCATCCACCCCCCTCCTGCCGGCCACTAGTGGACTTTCTCACTTGTTATTTCTATTATTATTCAATAACTTTTTAAATGTATTTTCATTCATGGTATGATTAATTACATTACCTGCTCTGCGCGTCGCTTGTAGCACAATCTGTGACAAAATACATGTCCTTCAAAATGTAATTGAGAATGCAGTTTAGTTGTATGGGAACATTTTTACAGACAGGGCTGCACAGACTGGGTGAAATTCAGCTAAAATAAGTTGGGAAAAGAGAAAAAACTGCAAGTACTAAAGAATAAGGGACTGCCAAAATTATTTACAATAAAAAACTATAGAATGAAACCATCATTTCATGACATGAAACTGCCAGTTGTTTTCACCTGACAAACATCCAACAGTCTCACAGCAGTTTGTCGAGATAGTCATGAAATTTGATTTGTGTACATACACACAAATTTCCCTACGAATGTCCAGCAACATGTGATGCACGTGTCAATTTCCACTTCAGTCTTTTCAAAAGAAAATAACTTAGTTAGGATTAGGAATAGAATAACTTTTTTAGGTTTAGGCAACAAAACTACTTAGGTTTAGTTGGGTTAAAATTAAACAGGAAGTTGCATTACGTCACTCGCCGTGACCGTCCACGGAATTACATATGCATTTGTGATACATGAAAGCTTTACAATAAGAAAACTATAGAATGAAACCAGCTTTATCCTTTCATAATATGAAACCTGACAAACATCCAACACAGTCTCATAACAGTGAGAATTTTGTGAAATAGTCACAAAATTGGTTAGGTTTCGGCAACAAAACTATTTAGTTAGGTTTAGGAAAAAATTGTGGTTTGGGTTCAAATAACACAGGAAGTGCCAAAGATACATGACAAATAAATCAATACTGACTTCTGGTTTCACACAGGATGCAAACACCAATCTCCTGTGTTTTTTGACCCACCCATCCACACCGATCTCCTCACTATGCAGTGTTTGCTGCTTTCTATACTTCCTGGATCACAGTTACATGGATTAAAAACTGATTTTGTGCTGACCATCATGAAAAAATGTGACATTTGTGTCTATATATATATGAATCAATACATTTTTTTTAATTTAATGTCACAAGATGCGGTTTAAACCTGTGGAAAAACAGCTAGTGGACCTTGAGTTGAGAAAATTTTGTCAAATTCATGTGCTTGGCTCTAATTTAATTTTGAAACTTTATAGTTACCTCTGACACCAATCGTATTAATTATCATCAATGTCCAATGGCCTCTGTCTTCAGTAACATCTGTAGGAGAAACCTGCCTGCTGGCTGTGATGTTGTGGCACTCTGCCAGCTTCATACCTTTCCCACCTGTCAAGTTAAAGGCACTGCGGTTGTCTTTGAAATGAACAAAAAATAAATTTGAGCAAACAGATGGGCGGCGGGAACTGTGTTTACCCAGATGGCATTTGAATTGACAAAACAGCAAACGCCTTAAGCAATGACTAATACCGTGTTTGCTGTGAGATAAAGAAATTTTACTTGAGGGAATTTGTGTTTTCTTTATCCTCAGGTTTACACCAGAGCATAATTCAATCATTTTAAACAAAAGGTCATAATTAAGATGCTAAATCGTATTAAAGGCTTACCAACATCTAAAGAGATGATGCCTTCCCAGTCGAAGCAACATGACGGCAACACAAACACAACAATATCCACAAAGTCAGTCTGTCTGCGATGCAGCGAGTACCTGCTGGGTAAACACATGCCATTCTCCCTCTGAATTTAGACATCTACCTGCCATCCAAGTAAACCATTTTTTACTTTGCCAATTAGTGAAAGCTGAGTGTGAGGTTTTTGGGTGTAACTTCAGAAAACAGATGCAGTTAGATTATTGGAGCAGACTTTCCAACAAAGGAGTGATATTAACAATATGGTCTTGGTCAAGGTCCATTGGACAAGGCATTATGTGAATTTCACAAGGACAAATAGGGTGTTTCTTAACATATAACATTGCACTTAAATAGGATAATTACAGTCACTTACATACCCCTCTGGGCCTGTTTTATGCTCTTTTATTAGCCTTTTATTTTTTTATTGCTTTTATGTGCATTGTTTATCATTCATTGCCCCCTGTCCTTATGTACTGCACCCTAGCTGATGCACTGCACCAAAACCCCCTTTTGGGATTATTAAGGTATCTGTTCAGTCCCATTATGTCCTGTCCTGTCCTACAGAAGCTTTGCAGTCCTCCCTCGTGATTGAGGCTAATAGGGTGGGTGTAAAAGAATAAGGCAAAAACATATTTTGTGTCCCTAAATGTGCAGTAATTTTTGGTGCTAATGCTGGTGGTCACACCGCATGGAGTGCTAGATAATAAAACTGTATTTGGTTATCTCTTATCTTGGTCTGGTTGCAATTTCATGTACAATAAGTTTTTCTTTCATATTTTCATAGATTTGTTCTTGTGCACTCTGCAATTTAATGGTCCCAGTCTTACCAAAGTGAGCAGATGGATGTAAAATGTTTGAATAATCACAGAACACAATTGAAATTGTTCTTGATTCTTGAGGGATCAGAATCTAGCTTTGCATATAAAGACATATTCTTCAGTGTGTCACCAGGAGAGAGAGATTAAGATAATGCACACCTTGGACACCCTCTGAAACCACAAGGCATCAACTTGGAGAGGCAGCTGTTACCTTTAATGTATTACAATGGAGGATATACAGTCTGGATTTACACCTACATGACTGTATGCAGCCCCTTCTGTTCACCTCCAAGAAGTTACAGAATATAGAAATAGCATGGTCTTGACTGAAAGATATAACTCCAAATACACTTTAATTGTCGATAACCAGCCTTTTCTCAGTGACAGTTATCGGCATTCAATACCACCGCAGAAGTTACCCTGAAGCAGCAGCAAGACACGCACCAGGCTTTCCATGAACTACAATAACGCATTTGCAGCAACAATAAACACTCAGGGAAATTGGTGCGGTGATGTGTTATAAAGAGCGAAAGACAGACACTGGGAGGCGGGATTGGAGGTGGATGGGTCCAACAAACACAAGGCTTTCATCCTGTTTGTGTCCAGTGTCACTTTCACTTGACAATGAACTGATCGTTTGTGTGCCGCGTTCACAATGTCAAGTCACATTTGTTGCATGGAAAAGTGTATTTTCAGAGTAATGGACTTTGGAATAATGGACTGTCTGAACAATCGACAGTCCCCAAAATGTGTAATGCACTGTTGACAGGTCATGGTTGTGTTACATATTTCTGTTATATTGGACTATAGATAAGTCTACAGATCACGAGTACAGGTTCTGTGCTGCTAATGTGACTCTTTTCCCTTTTACCACATCGTGATTTTTAAAGCTAATAAACTATACAGTATACAAACCAACAGAAAATCTATAGTTCCTGTCAGCTCTGCAGTGTTTTAGCAGCAAAAAGAAAAAAAATCTCTGATAACACTACCTGTCCAGCACTAACAGGAAGATTGACAAACTGAATGAACACAGTGGAGCATCTGGAAACATAAAGGCCAGATATTTTCCTCAAGACATGATGGAGACCAAAACAGAACCAGAGTTTTTTGCCATATTATAAAAAAAAGGATATGTCAAAGGTGTGCAGTTTTTAGCTTGGTGTCGAGCTCTACCTTCAAGCTGCCAAAAACAACAAAAATGATTTGTGAAGCTTTAAATTCACAGCTGGTTCAGGGAGGCACAGGACTCAAATGCATGACTCAGATTCAGGAGTAAAAGTTCAGAACAATCTTTACTTTGCAGTGGTCAGTACATGGATAAGCAGTCAGACAGGCAACCAGATCCACAAAACAGTAGGCAAAAGGCAGGGTCAATAAACAGGGTCAGGAACACAGAGAGGCAAGCACAAGGAAAAACACAAGAACAACCATAAGGATCAAATACAAACTAGCAACGTGAGGAAGGGAGGACACACATTATATACTAGAGGGGAGGGATCTACGAGACACAGGTGGACACAATCAGGGTCGGGGCTACAATCAGACACAGGTGCAGCCATGAAAAGTAGGTCAGTGGGCGTGGCGACACACGAGGGCAGGAAGTCCAGTGATCTGACACGAGAGGGAGGTTAGTCATGTCAACATAAAACAGGAAAAGGAATAAATGAACGTGAAAAAGGAAAATAAACATAAGCTAGGATCTGGAAGACCTGACAAAATGTCCCTAAATGTAAAGAGAAACATTGCACAATCATAATAAGCTAAACACAGACAGGCACACACAACAGCCTTTTGTTAATTAGACCATAATTTCTGCCTTGTTTATTCCTTCAGTGTAGCTAATATAGGCTCACGTTTGTCTTTATTTAATTCGCATGAAAAAAAAACAGGGTTAATGTTAAAATGGCTTCAGGCCAATATTAGTCACGTTAATGAAGCTCATGAAATATTTTATCAGTGATTTCTTATATTTCACAGAATAACTTAGTGTAGACAAATAAACAGAATATATTGTGTAGTCTTGTGGCTGCATTGCATTATGGTCTATTAAATCTACTCAGAGTTCTCCAACACATGTATTTTGTTCTTATTGTATAACCATTAATCGCTGTAGTCGTATTATTGTTCATGCTGGTTTTGTTCTTCATGCTGTAACATATTTTGTCAAACAACTCACTCAACCTCAGCCTCGACTGAAACTGAAGCACGCTCGTATCAGTGTCATGCTAATTTATTTAAATTACAATTTGACAAAATATAATCATATTGCAATTTTATGCCTGGCATATTTGAAGATAATGACATTGTTACAAATAACATAACTACGTCTCATTTAAATGATAATTTTGTGTCTTTGTGTATTTTTTCCCTGCTTGCAGAGAGCTGGGACAGCAATGTGGGTCATTTGAATTACGGCATTTAAATGACAAAGCATGCTCACACTGGGACACCGCAACGCCTCTATTCAGTTTTGTCTCATTTAAGTCAAAATTCTTTCATCAGCTTTCGATTTGATGAATGAGAGAGCAGCTCGGGCAGCGTGCTCTACTGTATGCCGATGCACCAATACTGTGACAAATGGCTGCGGGTCTGGTGACTACAAAGCACAGTAAACAGAGCCAGAGCTGCTGCCGCTTCACACAGTTGAGCTTTCCACAGGGCTTCCTCTCACATCATTCATCTCCTTCATGAGTTGATGAAACTGTAGCGAACGCACAATAAGGATGGCGTATTAGTTCATACTGTATGCTGGAGGACACAGTTGGTTTTCTGCCTCATCTCTGAAATATGGCCCTCGTGGACAGCTGTTTCCTGCTTTAGATCAATGTGGAGGGCTTCATATTATGTAATGCTGTTGGTTTCAAGCTAATAAACAGTTATGAGGAGTCATTTAAGATTTCTGCCCAATACTGGACTACTCTCAACATATTTTAGCTATTTCTGACATTTTGATAACTGTCATGTAACACTGCCTTTATTTGACTTAATAGGAGAAGAAGAAGAAGATAGTCCTTTATTAGTCCCACGAGGGGAAATTCAATTTTTTCACTCTGTTGTTAACTTATACACGGTACATGCAGACCCGAACACACACATGCACAAACATGCAACAATGGAGAGATGTCAGAGTGAGGGGGCTGCTCCTGACAAGCGGCCCGAGCAGTTGGGGGTTTGGTGCCTTGCTCAGGGGCACCTCGGCAGTGCCCAAGAGGTAAACTGGCACCTCTCCAGCTACCAGTTCACACTCAGTTCTTGGTCCATGTCGGGACTTGAACCGGTGACCCCCCGGTTCCCAAGCCAACTCCCTACAGACTGAGCTACTGCCGCAACCGAATGTGTTGTTAAAGGTCCAGTGTGTAGGATCTGGCGGTATCTTGCAGTGAGGTGAAACTGCAACCAACCCAAATGTGTGCCAAGAGTTTTGGAGAGGTACGGTGGCTGACCCAAAACCGTGACTGGCCCTGTCTTAAGCCAGCTGGAGCAGACTCTGGTCCGAGCAGGAAAAGTTAACAGTGTTTGTCCGTTCAGGGCTACCATAGAAACATGGTGAAGCAACATGCATACAAACTGGTCCTTTAATTCAGCTCTCTGTCTTTGAATGAATACTCCTCCCTAAAAAGAGTACTTGCATAGCAACTTACTCGCCGTGTTACCTTGATTCTTGAAGTTCTCTGTGGAGGCACGCTGAAAAACTGTTTTCTTCAAGAATTCAAAGTAACAAGCAATGGGTAATTGATATACATATTTGTCATTTTAAAGGTGAAATAATCCTTTACAGCTCAGCACACGGGACTAAAATGCATTTCATTCAGCCTCAAGGTGGAGTCTTTTTAACCTCTCACCACAACAATATGTCATCACAGCCCATCAAGAATGAGATTCTCAGAACATAGATATTCAGATGTGTCTTCTGCTGTTCATCATTTTAGAGAAGGAAAACGGTCTGCTGGCATTCAAAGGACACGACTGTGGTATGTCAATGTGAAGCTTAATAGATTTTCACATAAGTCCAAGTCTCCAGTTAATTCAGATGAGGAATTTGACCTCCTCTCATCTTCTCCTGTAACAGCCTTGACATTATACATTTCTCATATCCTGATATTTTCATTGCAGTGTACCACACAGACATGCCTCTTCTTTTTTGCCCATGTTGACTTAAGTTTTGTTTTAAAATTGTCTATATGTCTCACATTAATGTGCAACAGTCTCACAGCAGTTTGTGAAATAGTGACAGAATTTAAGCTACTTGATTCATGTGCATTGACATGAATGTCTCTCTTTTTTGTGATACTAGACGATATGCTTTTTGTGTGATTTCCTACAAATGCATCAATTTCCACCCCAGTCTTTTCAAAATAACACTTCTTAGATAGGTTTAGAAATAGATCGACCTGGTTAAACTTAGGCAAGCTACTTAGTTAGGTTTATGAAAATATCTCAGATTGGCCGTAACTTAATTATGGAAGTTATGTGACATAAACTTTGACTTGTGGTTTTACACAGACACACCGGAGAGAAAGTGCTGTACGTTTTAACCCACTTGTCCACCCTGACCTCCTCCTTATGTGACATTCGCCACTCTTTATACTTCCTGGTTCACAATTAAGCCGGGGCCACACCAGGAATGTCAGGAGCGCGTGGCAGCTATGTTACCTGTTCATTTTATTTCGGCGTCCATGCTAACAGGTTAGAATAGCCACACATCTTGTGTGTTGAAGTGATCGTTTGACAGTATATTAACATCATACCAGCTACATTACTACAGTTTCAAAATCCAGACACCTGTAAAATGCCACAGACAGTGAGGGTGAGCTTTTGACTGTATATTGACGTCATGTCTGCAACATTACTACACTTTCTATGTCTGTCTGTAGAACATGTCACAGCCATGAAAAAAATCAGCCTTCAAGCATTTTTTTTTTTTTTTTTTTGGACAGAATTCCTTCATTTGTTTACACAAGGCTTTTATTCTGAAATATCTGCAGGTGTTGTAGAACATGCAGTGACTTGCACAACTCCATGGATGAATATAGTTTGGGGTTTTATTGTGGATCATTACTATTGTTTACAAATTTCCATGGTTCTTAACCTTTCTCTGTCTAAAATAAATAGAAATGGCATTCATAATGAAATGAAATGGCCGTTATGAAAGGCAAACTATGTAGAAAGAAGGGGCTGACAGCAGCAGCAGCTGAAACGCTGGTGTGAAGGGACACATGAATCATGCAACCGTTCAGTGAGGCAGTATTCACACAGCCGGTCTGGACAAGCCGTTACGTGCATTACATTCAAACTGATTTTGTGGTGACATCACAAAAAATGTGAAATTCATGCATATGCACACAAATCAATACATTAAATTTCATGACTATATCACAAACTGCTGTGGGCTGTTTTGTAGGCTAGTTTACTTTTATGATCTGCTTCATGAATATATCTAAACTTTCACTTTGGTTGGTTGGGGCTTTGTGAAAATGTCATTAAGCCGTTCTGAAGATAACAGAAGTTGTCTGATTGATTGATTGGCTCATAATCAAATATTTGCTGAATTAAAGAAGCAATTTGACAGATTTGGGTGCGCAAAACTGTTTAGTATTTTTTTTTTTTTTTTTTTAATCATTGCCACACCATATGGGTGGTGCTTCCATACATTACAGCTCAGAAAACAACAAAGAAATGGATGCCAACATAATTTTCCTCTCACGTGTTTTTTGTACTTATTTTTTTCATGTTTGTTCTTGAAAGCAGTCCGACAAACTTCGACAAACACACTTTATAAATGAATCTGCGTTGACCACAGCCATGGTTGCTAAGCAACACTTCTCTGAAGACCTCTACCATTGCACGTCTTGCCCAAAAGAGACAAACAGACAGATAAGAGTTTGACTGAAACAAACCATGTAATATGAAAACAAACACGGATATGCAGGGAAGTGTTGTGTTCCCTCCGCCACAGCCGCTCTCCAAATGAAACACTTGCCAGGAGGCTTAAGTCAACTCAGCTGGTAGCACAGATGCTGTCTGTTCCCTTCAACGCCAGTCGCCAACGCAGGGAGCACCAAACCTTCTGTGAAGCCAATTTCAAAATGGAGAGTTGTGATTCCAGCTCAGGCTCTGGCTCGATGGGTGAGATGTCCCCGAACGTTTTCGCTACACAAACTCAGCAGAACCTATCCTTTTTGTTCTCAAACTTTTATTTCAGGCTCTCCATAACTTTAGAGTGGACTGTATTGTGTTTAACATACCAAAGACAATTCATCAACTCTAATGACATGTAGAATATGTCTGCAAAAAAAACACATAATTATGAACATAATTGCATCATTGCCTCAAGATGCATAAATCAGAACTTTTATAAAATGCCCATTAAACGGGTGTATTCACCAGATAATCACTGCCTGCAGGTTGAATGAAACAAGGTTAATTAGAAGGCCACTGCAGAATGGAAATATAAAAATATAACTGAACTTCATAAGTCATGACGTGTTGTTCAAGCTGGGCATAATAAAGAGTTGACTAACTTTGGATATGCATTGAATGCAGATGGTGGAAGGCTATATCCGTTGAAGTATTTGATTAATCCAGAGTTTCAAAAGGAAAAATGATGCATGGTGAACATGAGCAGCGTGGGCTGCCTACTTTCTGGCAATGTAAAGTTTGTCTCCTGCTGACAATGAGTTGGTGGTTCTTTCCTTTTCAACAAGTCCTCAAATCTGAAGGACAAAATCAGACCTTGTAAGCAAAAGGGACCGATATGAGCAATTTTGCTGATCTAGTGTTCCAGTAGGATATAGTATGCACCAAATGGTTTTTGATAAAATGAGGGGAACAATCTTGGTTAAGGTCTGGGAAAGGTTAAAGACTGAGAACTTTAAGTCCAATTGAAACAGACATTTTCAGTTGACAAAAAGCTAGCCACACCCTAAAGCATCCCCTGCGTTATGGTCTATTTGACTCTAAATGGGACCATAATGTACTAAATTAACATCATGCTGTGATGAAGAAGACTTAAAAATTGCACTTGAGACCAGAAACATTTACAATGTTTACAATGTTTACTGAGGTTATCAATAAAGTGAGAAGATTTTCTCATAGATTTCTTTGTAATCAGACTTTTTGCAGCCAGAGGAGTCGACCCATGCTCGTAAGCACATGTCATATTTTGCTTTATTGGAGGAAAAGTTAATTGGCTTTTGATATAAATGTATGAAGAAATTATTTTTTTCATATATTGTTAGATAGGTGCACGATGGGGATGTGATCTGAAAGGGTTAAAAAGGCAGTTTGTATTTCATCTTGACTTTAAGGTTGGGAAAAGGACACGGTTAAGGTTATGAATAGAAAACCTTCATTATTAAAGGAAACCATGCTGAGCTCTAACCCAGCCATGAACTGAACGACATTGAAAACAGTATATGCTGTTGCTTGGAAGGAGCTGGACGTAAACCATGTTCTCCAGTGTCATGCTGTGTGGACTCAACCTTCTACCTGATCCACTATGGGGACTGTCCATTGTTCCAAAGGCCCATTATCCAAAAGCTCAATGGTCCAAAAGTGTCCCAAGGGACCAATTTGTCCCATTTGTCTGAGAGACTATTATCCAAAAACAACGGTCCATTGTTCTTAAGGCCCATTGCTTCGAAGATACACCGTCTCCATGCAACAAACAGAAGCACAGGGCTAATTATCTCAATATTTATCCTACTATGGCAAAGCTAAACTCTGTTTGCGTGCTTTTGCAAGCGGCACAGCTAATGTATTTATATTTATATCCTTTATTTAACCAGGTGAGAAACTCATTGAGATTAAAATCTCTTTTCCAAGAGTGACCTGTGATCGCGTCCTTTGTGTTGTCAGCACTGTCAAGACGGTTTGAACTCTACGTAAAAGTTTCATGGCCTCTGCATGTGAATACACTGATCATGGAAAATACATTGAAGTGAACTGATTTTGGTCCAGAATATACTGTACGTGCTGAACACCAGTGGCCCACATTTACTGAATAGGGGGAAATGTAAACATTTCAGTTACATTCCTCCAAAATATTTTGTAAGACATTTTATTCATTTCATTTTAAATTTTACATAGAAAGATTTTTTAAATATAGAAATAGGACATCAATTCATCGTGAATAGCTCTGCAAGGTACAGTATCATCAATAGTAGAAAAGACGCTATTCCTGAGGACAAAAATTATAAATAAAAAATACTTTGGAGAGAGCATGTCTACTTTTTCAGAACAAGAGCGCTCAGCCTTCCCACAGTTGTCATTTTTCATTTTTCTTATCTTCTGCACCTTGAAGGCTGCCACAGAAGAGAAGCCGGTAGCGCTGCGCTCCAGGAAGGCTTCAGTGGTCTCCAGAGAAAAAGTCTTCGTTTAGTATTGAACAGTCCAGTAACCATGTCTTTGAGCTGTGTCTGAGGCCACTGCCTCCTCTCTGAAGCTTCCAATTGTGAGTTTTCTGATTTGGGAAAATGTATTGCATTTTCTCAGTATCTCTGCGGCTATCAATGCTTTTTCTCGACGGTGTCTCGACTTTGAATTGCTTGCCCACAAATGTCACAAAATTGAAATTCTCGAGGATCTGTTGACAGTCGATTTGGGGAAATAGAAAAAAAAATGAAGAGGAGAAAGATTCGTCAGGGCTGTTCAGTGTTTTTATGCAGCTGACACTGGGGAAATGGGAAATGCCGTATTTGCTGTGGGGTGGGATTTTGCTTTTGCTGACAATTTTCACAGTTTTGAGTTCTGCACATCTAAGTAAGCCTGAACCACTTGATTAAAGCAGAAAAAAGCTATTGCCACTGTCATCTGCAAAATGGGATTTGTGATATATAGGCAGCTATTTCTTATCCACTCACTAACTTATAGTTCGTCCAACAACACAACCTCTTTCATCGCAGTATGAACTCCATATACCCACATGGTTTTGTGCTTGTAGAAGCTATAGGCTTTTCCAGATCATCTCTTGACAAGAGTGGATGTATAACGCAGCTTTTATATTTAAGTTGTGAAAAGCAAAAGTCATCTCTGGCCCTCTTTCAGGAGAGTAAAGGACAATAGAAAGAAGACCAAAGATATGTACCCTGAATTCACACTGTCCATTCTTTATGCACTCTTTTCACTATGTGGTGGAAATGTCTTGTTTACTTGTCTTTTATAAGAAATGACACAAAAAGAGTGCAAGACATTGTCAGGAACCAATGTAGAACCAATTTCTTGTCATATGTGTTACGTGGAAGACACTGAGAAATGACCTATTTTGTCACTTAGTTGCGCGAACTACCCACTTCTTTTCTTTGTCACAGGAAGAATATTTTTTTCCTCCCATTGGAAACTTCTCTTCCTGCGCACTGCAAGGTTTTATTCCGGGAAAAATGCCAGATGTTTACAACAAATGTAAAAGCTTTGGCATTCACTCCCTGCTGTGATGTATCATCCAGCAGTGAAAAGAAGTAAAAACAGCCGCAGCTTCAAGAACTGTATGGCCCCTGGGCACATGTGCCAGACCATGTGTTCAGTACCCACCAAACCTGAACATCAATGACCTTGACCCCCGTTGGTGATTTGATACTCATCGCTCATGATGTCAGTCACAAATGTTTCTTGATGGAGTCCTCGGTGGTCAGAGCTGGCAGTGTGGCCCACTGCTGCTGTGTCACTCACAATCATTGACTCCATCACCTGAAGTGAACACCTGAAGCATCCTTTACTCTATGTAACGCTATAATCCCTAAAGCAATAACTATCTTTACAGCATATCAATTATGCAACTATTTTTCACTTATACATGGACAATGTGCTGTTTGCATCATTACTCTGTTGTTTTTAAAGTTGTATTAATCAATATTTTTATAGAAAAGATAAAATGATGGGGCTGCACGGTGGTGCAGTGGTTAGCACTCTCGCCTCACAGCAAGAGGGTCGCAGGTTCGAATCCGGCTTGAGACTCTTCTGTGTGGAGTTTGCATGTTCTCCTTGTGTAAGTGTGGGTTTTCTCCGGGTACTCCGGCTTCCTCCCACAGTCCAAAGGGATCAATTTAGGTTAACTGATGACTCTAAATTGCCCGTAGCGTGAATGGTTGTCTGTCTCTATGTGCCCTGCGATGGACTGGCGACCTGTCCTGGGTGTCCCCCGCCTTCGCCCAATGCCAGCTGAGATCGGCTCCAGCCTCCCCGCGACCCCTAACGGGATAAGAGGTTGACGATGGATGGATAAAATTATGATGTATAATGTAAAGGAGGTCACCTGTACTGATGAACTAGAATTACACACCAACTTTCCAGTTGCCCTTCAGCTTTACGAAGCTTCTCTCAGTCCATTGAACTGTTTTGGTTGACTTTCACAGCTCTCATCAACCTCATTAGTGTCAGCAGACAGTTATTTCAGAACAAAAAGAAAAGCTGTGACAGACCAGGCGGCAACCTCCGGTCCTGAAAACTGAAGCCTGCGCTGAAGTACCTTAAACTTGCATTCTTTCTAAAAGCCAGCAGGAGGCGACTCCTCTGGTTGCAAAAAGAAGTCTGATTGTAATGAAGTCTACTTAACTCCACAGACAGACTGTATGCTACCTGCCCATCACCAGACATCTAAATGTTAGCCTCTAGCTGGCCTGCTGTGGCAGCTAGCAGCTAAAGACCTGCAGGTTATGGACTCTACATTATATAATTGATGGAGACTAAAACTGGGCTAAAAGAAGAGTGAATATTGAAATTACATTCACACAGACTGAAACACAACACCAAATGAATTCTGCGTTGCTACATGTCTGCCGCCTGTCTCCATGTCTGTCTGATGTGTCAGTCGGCAACTGTTTGATAACATGTTAGCCACAACAACTTCATCAGCTGACAATATGTCTCTCTTGTGTCTTTTTCCAATAACCCCAAGTGGCCAAGAAGTTATTCCTTTATTGGATAGAGAAAGAGATTCAACCAGGAGACATGGGGAAAGCGACAGGGTTTTTTCATTTGGAATAAAAGGTCCCCAGGCAGAATCAGCCTGGAGCTGTTGTGGTTATATGATCACTGAGATGCTTGATATTACTTATGGACAACACCTGATATAAATTTTGAGGTACTATGAAGCCGCATTCATTATATCTGAAACTTGCTCATAGAACTGAAGAGTGAAATCCTTTGTTCAGCAGGTCTCATTTTGTTGGTGGTGGGGAGCCTAGACTGCAGATTATTGGTTCAATGAAGCATAAAAGTGACAATTGAAGGGTTTGATTGCCTCTGCTGTATATGATGTTGACTTCTCCGCTCCAGCAATGTATGATTTGTACTTACTACAGGTAGGACATGATTTACTCTAAGTTGTGGCCCAGAACCTCAGACAGGTAAGTGTCATTTGAACAGCATTGAACACAAACTCCTCAGGATCCTTTAGGGCACAGTTATAAGCAGCCTGTAACCCAGGGATGCCATTTAAGTACAGTATTAAAATGTTTATTACCAGAGATTGTTTATGACCACAGGTATCAACAAAGTGCATCAGCATCATTTGGCAGGTGTTGCTACTAACTTGCACAATAATCTGTAATCTGTAAAATTACTGATGTGCCAATTTAAAAAAAAAAAAAAAAAAAACTAGAAAAGAAATCATTCATTTGTTTGATGCCTTTATTTCATTTTTAGAGGTTTAATATACGAAATATGATTATCTTCAACAATTTATACAATTGCTGAGATGATTGAAGCATCATCTTACTCAAACCAGTGTCATAGGTGTTTTGTTTTTTTCTAAAATTGAGATTTCAACTTTTTTTTTGTCTTTTCCTTATAATTAGCAATTTGTATTCAAATATCAACAATATTTCTCCAGAACTGCTGACTACACCTACGGGACACAGATGTGTAAGATAACGAGTCAAAAAATAAAGTTTCATCTCTAATTTTCTCCTTCTTATTAATTATATTAATCATGTTGTGTCATCAAGTTGGCATCATCCAGCCTTAACAGTAAGCTATTGTATGAGTGTCGTGGCAAATAATAACAACCACTTTCTCGTTTCTCACATACCACATGGGCCCTCCACAAACACAAAACATTTCATTTTCATTTCATTTCAATTAGAGATTCATGTTTTTGAAACTGTCACATGTATGCTTTCACTGGCCGTGGCAACACTCAAACTGCCACCACCTGGAACATGGTTCTGTAATTGCTTAAAAAAAACACAACTTTTGTAGCTTTTGGAGTGTGTACAGGGAGTGGCTGTCAAAACACAACACTCACTATCACATC
This sequence comes from Pterois miles, assembly GCA_947000775.1. NCBI lineage: Eukaryota > Metazoa > Chordata > Actinopteri > Perciformes > Scorpaenidae > Pterois > Pterois miles. Next base: position 751,783 of record CAMQGK010000194.1, on the reverse strand, counting down.
ATGTAGACTGAACTTCTGCACACGGCATGAAAAGCTCATTTTTTATTGAGAAGAGTAGAAGAGGTGTATATGGAAATTATGTTAAAAGTTTTGCATGCATTGCATCATGAAAGTGAGGAAAATGGAACCATGAGCCCTTTTTAATACACAAGACTCGTGATTTGATGTCAAAAAATGCCTTGAGGTTGAGCTCAGGTTGAAACTGCTGTTTTTCCTTATTTCTGTTAGCAAGTTTGGACTGTTGCTGAACTCTGTACTGCTGCAAAAGGCTGAATCATAGTCTGCCTGGACTTACCATACGGTCCAAGAAACAGAGCTGAGCTAAACTCGTCCCTTCTCTAAAATACCAATGTGGATGTTGTTTAACGGTATAACGCGTTACAGTTGTCAGTTCACATTCAAAGTTGGTCACTCCTCCAATGTGTGAATGTGCTACGCTCAGAGTTAGTGGCGTTGAATCACGAGCGATGCTCAGAGCAAGTTACGCAATATAAAGAGCCAGAAAGACTACTTATGGTGGGGGGTGGAGCAGGAGGTCGATGGGTCCAACAAACGCAGGACTTTCACCCAGGAGACCGGTGTGTGTGTACCCCTCTGAAAACTTTTAAGGATTTAAAAACTAAAGTGGGGGGGGCTTGGGGTCCTTCCAAAGGAAAATTTTTGTTTCAGAAATTTTTTCTTGTATTCTGGTGACTTTTAAAGAATGAAATGAAAATAATAAATACACTGCGACCACATTTTTATGTCAAATAAGCCGACTCTTACTTTTAATTCCCAGGAAAGAAAACTGAATAATTTGAACCTCTGGTGTGAACCTCTGGTATAAATTCATATTCATCTGTTTTTATGTTTTTATTAATAGTTTGCCCCAGCTTGACTATTTCTTTCTCTCAGTCCACTTCATTTCTCTCTCTGTCACTCACTCACCGAAGGTCGTTTCAGACACAACAAAACAACGTTATTTCCATTTGGCTTGTCCAACACCACGGTGGCTTTTCACTGCATTGAGCAAAGCCCAATTTAGGGCACTGCACGCTGTGATGTGCGGCGAATGCAGTTCAAACTGTGTTGTGTCGTGAGCGTCTTTTGTACCGGGAAACAACATAGGTGTAGGTGAATTGTTGTCCGGGTGGAAACAATATGCTGCACAGTGCCAGAAACAGGTTGAGATAATGAATATGAAATGAATATGACAAAGGTTTAAATGTTTGTCATCTGGAGAGATCAGGAGATTTGTGACCCCAGGAGGAAAACAGGAGACGGCAATGAACCACAGGAGTCTCCCGGGAATATTGGGAGAGCTGGCAAGTATGGTTTACATAAATAGTTTATGAAATTATTTTAAGCCAAACCATAATGTTTTTCCTAACTCTAACAAGTGTTTTTGTGGTAAACACAAGTGCCACTGTTTCACGCTTTAAGACGTGGCATTTAATGACACTCGAAAAAACACTTTACACACCGGGCCGTGATGAATAAACAAGACAAAAATGAGAAACACTTACCTGGGAATATCATATGTTTAGGGCTTTTATTGTGAAAGGCAAGAACGGAAGCAGCGGATATGGTCTGAGCTGCCGTTGAAAGGAATAATAGCCTCTGTGTTGTTTTTCATAAATATATGTGCAACTCAACCCATTCTGCACATGATGTTTTAATCACGATGGAAAAGCTAAAAAAATGACATAGTTTTTTTTGCTGTGTGATATTCACGTTCGGCATGAAAGTTCTCAAAAACAACAGTTCGAAAAAATATATCGACGTGCATGAAAAGACACTGCTAAATGCATATTTGTTATGAAGAAGAAAACAGTCTCCTCTTCTCTACAGTCCTGTGTGTTCCCTTCACACACTCAGTGGCAGTGGATTGACTCCCATCTTTGCAATCATGATGACAAATGTTGTCATTTAAAGATATTGAAGTTAGTCATGAAGCTATGCAATAAAAGAGTGAAGTAGCACTGTGTGGCGAGCATTTCGATAAACACTTTTAAAGCATCATTAGCACCCTTATTACACAACACATAACATAGGCAAGAGCTCCATCTAGTTTAATTAGTATGATTGACCTCGTCATGTCGGCATCAGATATGCATGTTTAGTGCAGCAAGTGATAACTAAAAATCCATTGAATGTTCCACTCATTTAAACAAATATACTCTCATATAAAATGTGAAGCCTGCAGCTATTTAAAACAGCCCTTATCATGGCCAAACAATGCTGCAATTCCCTTCAATTTTTGTTGCAGTCCATCCATTAGAGAGCACAACAGTCTGCATTCATAGAGCTGCGAGAAGCCGAGCCCAAGGTGAGTCCTCAGAGTTTGAGACTGTCTGACCCTCACCAATGATTTGTGGCTGCTGCACAGGCCACCATTTCCCCTCCTCACCCTTTGCTTTGTGTCGAGGCCTTGGGTTGGCGTGCGGCAGTTGCAGGAGCTTTTCGAGATGGCGACAGCCGGGGCGGTCGGCCACGCGGCCATGACGGGAATTAATGAGACACGGACAGGTAATGAGATTCCAAAGCTTGTAGCAGAAAGGAGGATTACCTGGTACACGCTGTCACGGCCTCTCTTCCGTAGAGCAGAGCGAGGACGCACCTGTACGTACAACCCGACTTACATTCACAACGGCGCTCAGCGAGGACGGAGACACGGCAGCTGTGCGATCTCATTTGTGGTGTCTGGCGCTCCCACTACTCCCAGTGGTGTCAGGTTCATGGCAAGAAAAGACATCTGCCAAGCTGTCTCTTTGCCTCCTGCAGGCTTTCACTGGAAAGACAAGTGCAGTCTGTTATAAAAAAAAAAAACAATATTGTTTCACAAAATCAATTACCAATAGAGTTTATGAATCTTTAGTAACATCTAAACGGTTGTTCTGATAGCAAGCATTTGTTCAATAACTCAAATGTAAATTGGAATATTATATATCATCATACATGGCACTGTATGATGAATGACTGTGTGCAGACAATGGCCATGACCTTTACATATTGCATCATCAATGCATTAATAATGCATTGTGTAGCACTTTGCTTAGTGCCATTACTATGTTTCATATTGTTGCGTTGAAAAACAACAACAGTTCATTCTCCTACTTTTGCTCACCAGCTTTGTCTGTCAACCAGCCCTTAAGGGCCTGTTTAAAAATTAATGAGCAGCGCTTACACTGTAAATAACTGCTGGTAATGCACCGTGGGTTATTTGAAATGTAAAACCTGCTGTCATGCTTTGATTATCTATGTATCTGCCCTGAGCACGGATCTGAGTGCGGGAGCAGCGTTCCATGCAGTGTGGTTGCTGGCTGACTTATTAAGGCTCGCTGTCATTTGCGAGCATGTTGAACAGTTCCCCTGAGTTGAGAAGCGATGGGGCTACTGCGACAGCATTTCGAGGGCATTTTATGTATAAGATGTAATTTTGAAAAGGTAATTATTTTCCCAGACTCCAAGGATTTACTCATGCAACACTATACTGCTGACAATATGTCGCGGGGAGATTGTTTCAAAGGAACATCCATTATTTAATTGAACTGAAGAACATACAACTTTTCATTCATCTGATATTTCTAATTTACAGACACTTTTTTCCGGCAAAGACCTGCATGCTGGGGACAAACAAATAACTTCAGCACTGTGCGATCAATCAGTGTGTCAGTCCTCATTAGTTTTGTTCTGGATGTACCCTTAAACAAGCCTGACCTCGTGTCTTTGTAATTGTGTGTCAGCTACTGATACCAGGCTCCTGCCCAGTGAATAATTAATTTGGGTAAATTGTGCAGCTATAATTTGGATCCCCAGTCTCATGGTCACCCTTATTCTATATCGAACTGGAGGTCTATTTTCTGCCCCATATCAATTTTTCATACGAAGCCATTTGTCCTCAGGGAACAAATGTCGTCTCAACACTGGATACTGAGTTTTCACCTGCCCCCCACGCCATCCCACTGATATTTCCTGGATAAACTTGAGGGAAAAGAATTACTTATTCTTACTTAAAAACTTGTCCTACTTCTGTCTGTGTGTTTGAACAATTGGGCTACTTCGAGTTCACAAAAAATATTTCATCCACGCCGATGCTTTCAGAGCACACACACGTCCTGCATAAAAATCAGCTCAAAGCTTTTTTTGTTCTCATTTAATTTCATCCTGTTGCTACATTTCACCAGCGGCCACAATTGACCCGACACAGAGCAACATGAATGAGTTTCGGTGGCACCTGATTATCAACCTGCTTGATGAGTCTGGGCTCTGCCTCCCGCCCATACGCAGTCTAGAAAAAAAGCGAGCGAGGCTTGCTCCAGATGGTCATGCCCTTTAGAAGTCTCTCTCTTCCCTGTAATGGAGCGAGTTGGCTCTTACTCCCCAGACTGAGTGCTGGGATCAGTCCAGGCGGCTGCTGTTAATGAGCCTCGGTGTTCCCTCCTCTGTCATGCTGGGGTTTCTGGCTCGCCGTATACCCTGCCTCTGTTTTATCTGCCTGTGTTTCTGCATGGAATCAGACAGGGAATAGAGAAACAGGTTGGCCCCTTGAAACCAGCAGCTTCAGTCTGTCCCATGTGTGCTATAGCAACGACTGACATGCTAACCTCATTGTGTAAACAGTATACACTGCGCTATTTCAAAGTTTTTATAGTCCCTCAGGAGAGCAACCAATGTGCAAATTATGTTTAGGAAAAGCTTATAGCCTATACATTATAAAACATAAGGGCTGAAACATGTAGAGATATATATCATTGAAATATAATCAATGGGCATTTAAGCAAAGACAAAATTGTTACTGCTGATTCCTTCAAAGCTAAACTGACAATTTATTTTTTATTTCTACTTATTGCACAATATGACTTTCTTCTTCTTTTTGCTTTGAATTATTTCTACAAGAAGATCACTTGCAAATCAAATTATGTGATTTCATTCTGATGATTGAATGAAAACTATATAAAACACTGAAACTCGCTATGTCCTTTGCAGATCTTGAGAATCGCTCATCCAAGCTACTTCACAGTTGTCGGCTGTATGGCTGATTGAATTTGGTGCAATTTGGATCCATGACATGTTCAATATTACTAAACTTTGAATAAACAAGCAAACAATGGGGCTTCAGGGCTCTGCGGACTGAGACAAGCATCTCGTCCACAAAAGGTCAATCGGGTCTAATTGAGTGCATTTTGGTTTTGCTGCTGGACAACCAAACTGGTCTTCACTTCCCTGGACTCTACATACACCAAATGGTCCTCGACACTACTGCAGGCAGAACTTCCTTGTAGCCCTGTGTCCTGACCGGGCACAAGCCCCCGACAATGCTACACGCAACAATACTGTGAAGCTACCAGGAGCCAAGCAGGAGCTCCAAACAAAGCAACATTACATTCAATAGGTGGCCAAGTGAATGTAAAGTCTAATATTTACTTATTGCCTTTTAGCTCTGTTTTGGCTCTTTAGTGGTTAAATGCTCCACTTTGTTCACTGGCTAGTCGCTGACTTTGTCCATATGTTATCTGCTGCTGAGCAGATTTAGTGTGCAGTAGGTTTGTCAGAGCTTTTTCACTGGAAACTGCTGCTTGGGACTGGAAGCAAGGTTGTTGAGAGCCATGAGACTCAACCAAAGTAAAGTTGCAGGCTGTAACCTTCCTCCTGTGTTAGCTTTCTGTTACCATCCCCGGTGTAAACGGGACGGTTTCGACCCGTGTCTTAAATCAGCTTTAAAATACACTAAAAACAATAACCTATCATCCAATTTTTTTGTCATCTCTTGGTTACCTTGTTAAGCTTCCTTATCCATGAAAATATTGGGTTTATTATTTTTGGTGTGGGTCTCTGGGCCTTTTATTATCAGTATACCTCTTGAATTTCAAAAAAAAAAAAAAGAAAAATTAACCTCAAGAGAATCATATAAATAAATAAAAGGTTGTTGTGTTACCCGGATATTACTGAGGGGTATAGAACACATCTCTGAAATGAATTTGCTTGATAGATTTTTTCATTTTAAAATGAATAACTATAGTAACATCTATGGTGTTATGGGTCAGTTCCGACCCATACTTCCCTGGGACAAGGGGGCATTTTCCCCGGACAGGGACAAGAGGTTCATCCACTGTCACCTCTGGACTTGGGCTGAACATCAGCAGGAGGACCTTCCCCCATCTCTCCCAGACATCCCTGATGGGAGTAAGCTTGTCAGATCTTGCTCTTGCTGGTCTCTCTGTTGTCAAATCTGAGGACTCCTGATATTATTTGAAAAGTCTGAAGTGACATTGTTGCCCGAAAAATATTTCTGCCTGTCGATGCATCCCAGAGACTATCAGTGGCCTCATGACAGGATCTATACACTCCAGCAAGAAGAAGACCACCAATGAAAGCATCAAGGTATTGCTCATCAATGTCTTTCCAGATGTCGCCATGGATTTTTTCCCTCCAGATGTTTGTCATAGCAGTGATGACACCAGGGCTCATTTTGACGACATTTTCAGCAGCTGCCCTGCCATGTGCATGTTGAGGTGCTAAACTCCTAAAGATCCTCTCATTTATTGACATGAATCCTTCAGCAGGAGCAGCCTCAGCACCAGTGACCTCCTCATCAGATTCAGATATGTCTGTGTCTTCTGGCTGGTACTCCACATTGTCCTCTTCCTCAGAAACTTGCTCCTCTGCATCGCTATGCTGATCTGAGTCTTCTCCCTCATTTTCTCCAAAAATGTAATCTAGAACTTGGCTCACCGCAAATCTTCTTTTCATTTTTGCATGCTGCAAATTGGAGATGTGCCCTCTGCAAGTCAAATGAGTGAA